>CAMAPE010000023.1:10000-720000 GCA_945859875.1 Cuscuta europaea
TCCGAGCCACGTAGACAACCGTCGTACAACCCAATAAGAACAACATTAGTTCATCCTTATTGAATCATACGAGGCGTCCGATAGATTCTATTTCCAAACCGATTAGTAAACTCATACAATCAACATCAATATCATAATCAAACGAATGCGGAAATAATATGTTTGATATTTAGCCACACGTGGCAAACATGAGCACGCAGTCTCCAACTGTTTAAAAGAAAACATTGTTCAAATATCCATGAGCAGTTCATAAATTTTAAATATGAATGGAAGCACGAACCACGTCTTCCTTCTTGATCAGTCACCCTAGGCAAATGTGCAGGTAGTAGGATTCTAGCCTTAACCTGAAAAATGTGAGGGCCCCCAGAGGGGTCAGTACTCCATAGAAGTACTAGTGACAAGCATGCTATATGAAGAATTACTAATGTTTTAGACACGAGACCCAAAAATAGGGTGACACACACACACACACGTATATACATATATATATGTGTGTGTGTGTGACTCATCCACCCGATGATACATACTGTATATATATTTGTAAAATACTCAACCCGTATGTCATTTCATTTAAAGAGAGTCTTTTAGAGATAAAGTTCTTACCTGACTTTTCTCACTCCTTTCCCGGATGCCTAGCTCACAAGCTATCGTCTACCTTCGATTCATGCTACCGAGTGTTTTAGGATCATTTACCGTCCAAGGCACTCAACCCAACCTGGAGTATTGAGGATCATTTACCGTCCAAGGGCACTCAACCCCACCTGGAGTATTCTGGATCATTTACCGTCCAAGGGTACTCGACCCCACCTGGAGTATTCTGGATCATTTACCGTCCAAGGGTACTCGACCCCACCTGGAGTATTCTGGATCATTTACCGTCCAAGGGTACTCAACCCCACCTGGAGTATTCTGGATCATTTACCATCCAAGGGCACTCAATCCCCATTCTATTCTCTACCAAATCCTAACCTGGATATGGCTAACCTTTCATTCCCTTAACTATGGACAATACCTAGCCCTATAGTCATATAAACATCCTTAGTAACCAACATGGACGGGTCCCACCTGAATGGCCCACGTTAACCTACTCAAAAACTGCCCGTTTTGAGTATAACCCAATACCCGGTCGGGTATCCAACCTTACCCGGTCGGGTATCCAACCTTACCCGGTCGGGTAGGGTGAGGCAGTAGCCCTTGGAGCCAACTTTACTTGAGACCCGGTCAAGGTCTATACCCATACCCGGTCGGGTCTAGTGTGGCAGTGGCTTCTGGATTCATTTTTAATCAAAACCCGGTCGGGTATTTACCCATACCCGGTCGGGTATCACCTTTTTCTTGGCGGTCAACGCTCGTTTGAGCATCGGGTGGCCGAAGGCTAACATTTTAGACAGGATTTTCCAGAAGCTTTGCAGGACCATATTAAGATGTCTCCCACAATTTGGAGCCCTCGACCATAGGGCCGAAGGCATCCACGTGTGCAGCATGGGCTTCTTCATGCTCGGGTCGCTACGTTTGGGCTTTGTGTGCTCATCGGGCTTGATGGGCCTGTGTAGAAGAAGCAGTAGTCTATGGGTCGGGGTGTCCTGGGCCATATACTCCATCAGGAGTCCCCCACTCCTTTTGACGAGAGTTTCTCGAGGGGAATAGGAGTAGTGTCTTGAAGTTGCCGATGGCTCCCTTTCTGCAACTGAAGAATAAGAATTTTCAAGTTTGATTATTTTTGTTGAAGGGAATAGATTGTCTTTGTGATCTTGCCTCAGCTCGTTGTAGCTGAGAAATAGAAATGTTTTAACATTTGCGTGTTTTGCCGAGGGGAGTCCCCCAGTCCCCCACTCCTTTTGCCAAGAGTTTCTCGAGGGAAACAGGAGTAGAGTGGTGCATGCCTTCAGTAGGAGCCGCCGAGGGGTGACGCCTTTTGTTCCACAATGGGGAGATGCCTTGTTAAAAACCTCATTAGGAAAAAACCCTGTGGAAAAAAATCCTAATGAGGGAAAAAGAGTACACCAGATGCCCCCAGAATGAAGCAAAAGGAATGCACCCTTCGGCCTAGATTGTTGAGCGGTGGTTGTGTCCGTCTGCTGAGGGGATATCCAAGACTAGCCTTAGATCCTGCATGAAAAAGCTGAATAGCCTGTAAGGACCCCCCGTTATCAAATAAAGGTGACGGAGGGGTGCAAGGCCAGGTGGGCCTGTGTGAGAGCCCCTGGCATCAAATACAGATGTCGGAGGGATGGAGGCTAAGGGGCCTGTATGATAGCCCCTGACATCAAATAAAGATGCTGGAGGGATGAAGGCCGATGGGCCTGTGTGATGGCCCCCGACATCAAATAAAGATGTCGAAGGGATGAAGGCCGATGGGCTTGTATGATAGCCCCTGGCATCAAATAAAGAGGCCGGAGGGATGAAGGCTAGGCCGAGGGGCCTGTGTGATGGCCCCCGACATCAAATAAAGATGTCGGAGGGATGAAGGCCGATGGGCCTGTATGATAGCCCCTGACATCAAATAAAGATGACGGAGGGATGAAGGCCTAGGGCCTGTATGATAGCCCCTGATATCAAATAAAGATGACGAAGGGATGAAGGCCGAGGGGCCTGTATGATAGCCCCAACGTCAAATAAGACGCCGGAGGGATGAAGGCTAGTCCGAGGGGCCTGTGTGATGGCCCCCGACATCAAATAAAGATGTCGGAGGGATGAAAGCTGATGGGCCTGTATGATAGCCCCTGGCATCAAATAAAGATGCCGGAGGGATGAAGGTCTAGAGCCTGTATGATAGCCCCTGGCATCAAATAAAGATGTCGAAGGGATGAAGGCCGAGGGCCTGTATGATAGCCCCGACGTCAAATAAAGATGCCGAAGGGGCGAAGGCCGAGGGGCGTGTATGATGGCCCCCGACATCAAATATTTGATGTCAGAGAGATGTAAGGCCGAGGGCCGTTATGATGCGGAATCATGCTGAGGCCGAGGGTCGTTGGTGATGTAGAATCACGCTTAGGTCGAGGGCTGTTCGTGATGTAGAGTCACACTGAGGCCGAGGGCCGTTCGTGATGTGAAATCATGCTAAGGCCGAAAACGTTGTGCCGTAAAGTCATGTTAAGGCCGAGGGCCGCTGTGATGTTGAGGCCGAAGGCCGTTGTGATGTGGAGTCACGCGAGGCCGAGGGGCGTTGGTGATGTAGAATCATGTTGAGGTCGACGGTTGTTCGTGATGTAGAGTCTTGCTCAGGCCGAGGGTCGTTCATGATGTGAAATCACGCTAAGGCCAAAACCGTTGTGACGTAGAGTCACATTGAGGCTGAGGGCCGTTGTGATGTTGAGGCCACGGGCCGTTGTGATGTAGAATCACGCTGAGGTCGAGGGCCGTTCATGATGTAGAGTCTTGCTAAGGCCGAGGGCCGTTATGACGTTGAGGCCGAGGGCCGTTGTGATGTAGAATCACGTTGAGGCCGAGGGCCGTTCGTGATGTAGAATCACGTTGAGGTCGAGGGCCGTTTGTGACGTTGAGGCTGAGGGCCGTTGTGATGTGGAATCACGCTGAGGCCGAGGGCCGTTGGTGATATGGAATCACGTTCAGGTCGAGGGTCGTTCGTGATGTAGAGTCACGCTGATGCCGATGGCCGTTTTGTGATGTAGACTCATGTTGAGGCCGAGGGCCGTTCCTTGATAGTTCCGGGAGGCCGCGTGTTAGTCCTCCGGGTGTATGTTCCTTCTTTCTGGCTATGGTCGAGGGGGTTGCTTCCCCACCTCGGCCGAAAGGGGGTCCAAGTGATCCATCCGGGGGTTCGTCTGTTAGTCCCCCAGCGCTGGGCCGTCCCTTGATTGTGTTAGGAGGTCATATGTTAGTCCTCCTGATGTGTGTTCCTTCTTTCAGGCTTCGGCCGAGGGGGTTGCTTCCCCGCCTCGTCCGGAAGGAGGTTCAAGTGATCCGTCCGGGGGTTCGTCTGTTGGTCCCCCGGCGCTGAACCGTCCCTTGTCCTTGGGGGGTCCCGTCGTCTATTTACGGCGCGGGCTAGGCTTGGTCGGTTTCCGACGCCTGCCGTTTCACCCCCAAGTGTGGGGATTTCGTCACCTCAGCCATTCTTTCAGGCCCGTCGTCGTGCGTTGCGCGCCGGTGACGTGGTGAGCGTCCCGCTACAAAAACGCGGGCCTTTTGCAGACCCCTCGTCTTTAGACATCATCGACCATACCTGGGCATTTGGCCTCGAAGGGGTCGATAAGATGTCTGGGTTGTGTGGTAGTTTACTTAAATCCATAGAAATAAGCGGAATACAAGGGGTGTGTTGTTTTGACAACGGCTTTGTTAAGATAAGTGGCTCGAGGTCGAGGGCTCTAGGCCGAGGGGATGATAATGTGCCTCGAGGTCGAGGGCTCGAGGCGGAGACTGAGGGCGAGGGCGAAGAACATGATTCAGCGGAGGTGGCGCTTCTTCGGCTGGGGCTCCTCGAATTCCTCGTCGTCGCTGAACCTCCCAATTTCACGTTTCTTCGCTGAGGTGTCCCCTTCTTTCTTATCGGTGTTCTCCCCGGTGTTTTTCCTTGGGGCATTTTTTATGAACTCGTGGAGCTCACCCCGTTGAATCAAGAGCTCAATGGCTTTCTTTAGCGAGACACAATCGTCAGCATCGTGGGAGGTGCTTCTGTGGTAACGACAATAAGTGCCGCCCTGGTGGACGACGTAGATCTCTCTCGCCGACCGAGGGTCCTTTAGGAAAAGGTCCTGCTCTTCGGCATAGTTGAGGATAGTGCTCACCGGGTGCGTGAGGGGAGTCCTCGGCATGTCTAGCCGAGGGCACCATTGGTGGTCGTTCCGGCCCTGCTAGGTCTGGCTTCCATGGTCTCGGCCCCCGACCGAGGGCGCATTCGGGGAAAGCGTGTTGTTTGTCTTCTTCGAGGGCTGGCCTCCGTCCTTCTTGAAGGAGTGGAGGTCATCGGCGTTGGCGTATAGGCTCCCCCACTGGAGTGCTTTGAGGTATGATCTTGGGGGGTCGGTGATGAGGCTCCGTGCGTAGGGGCTATTGCGGAGAACCCCCTGGAAGAGGACGAGGAGGGTACGCTCGTCGGCGCCCTCGACCTCGTCTGTCTCCTTCATCCACCGATCAATGAAGGACCGAAGTGTTTCGTTAGGCTGTTGCTTGACAGAGAGGAGGTGGGAGAAGTGCTTTTTCGCGTGCTTCCTTCCGGCGAAATGGTTGAGGAAGCGTTGGGCAAGATCTCACCATGAGTCTATGCTCTCCTCGGGCAACGCGTTGAACCATTCGTACGCCGGTCCCTCGAGAGTGGAGAGGAACCAACGGCATAAATATTCGTCAGATGCATTGACCATCAACATGTTGTTTTGATATCGGTTGAAATGTTCCTGGGGGTCGGTGCGGCCGTCATACGGCTTCATAGTGCTTCCCCGGTATTTCTCGGGTATTGGGGTCGAGAGCACCCTGGTGGTGAAGGGGGTCTTGGTCCTGACCTGGATGATGGGGTCACCGTGCCCCTCAGCGAATTCCCTCTCAAGAGCACTGAGTTTGTTCATGAGGGCGTCAAAGCCGGGATTCCCTAATGAGTTGGCCGTAGGAGTGGCAACCAGTTGTCTTGTTTCCATCTCAGCGAGCATTCTTTCAAGTTGGACGATGATTTCGTTTTGAGGGCCCTCGACGACCGTGGCAGCGCCGGGGCCTGGTTACGAGCCGCATTGATGTGGTGGCGTGCGTCCTCCTCATGTAGCTTGCCTTTGCCTTTGTCAAGATGGGGCCGATCCGCTGTCCGGGATATGGACCCAAATCTCTCCCTCGGTGAGACAGGCTCACGTTGACCCATCCGTCTCGCCAGCCTCTCCGATGCTGGCCGACAGTGCACATCCCCTAACCTATTGAAGGCCGAAGGTCTACGCACTGGGGCCGGTCCAGCTCGGGGAGGGGAAGCAGGATCGAAGCGGGAGGTCATGTCTTGAGCCCTGACCCCCTCATCGTTGCGTACATTCATGACCAACGAATGAGGAGGGGGCAGAGAGAAAGGGACGATGTTCCCCTCAGCATGGGTCGGGGGCGGTACCAGAGTTCCGAAGGCTCCGGGATTCTGAGTGAGCGTGTGGATGAAGGCAGATAGGACCAATTGCATATCGGTGGTGAGGACCGGGAGGCTCACATGAATCTCACCTCGATCTTTCCTTTGGGCCTCGATGCCGAGGCAGGCATCGAGAACGTTCTC
Source organism: Cuscuta europaea (assembly GCA_945859875.1). Classification (NCBI taxonomy): domain Eukaryota; kingdom Viridiplantae; phylum Streptophyta; class Magnoliopsida; order Solanales; family Convolvulaceae; genus Cuscuta; species Cuscuta europaea. The sequence goes on from CAMAPE010000023.1 coordinate 16,197, forward strand.
TTGGAGCTGAAGGGGCAGGTCTGCAGTGGCCTGCACTATTTCGGCGAGGGCTCTGCCTTCGGGAGCTTTGTTGGAGACCTCGGTAGTGTCAATTCCGAAGGCTTTGTTGGAGGCTTCGACCTTGGATTGGGCACGAGTCGCTCTTCCCATTTTGATGAGTGTTTTTGTTTTTCCGAAAGGGAGGGTTTCTTACTTGATTATTCGACCTCTCAACGAGAGCACCGAATGATGGATAGTGTACCCGGGGGTAGCTTATCCAAGGGGTTATTACAGTGAATAACCTAGAGAGAAGTCGAAGCAAGTAAGAGAGAGAGAGAGTCAAATGTATTAAATGAACTCGTTGTGCTTTACAAGGTGAATAAGGGCTGCTATTTATAGCAACTATAAATGCGATGAGAGTACACGTGTCAACAATCTAACGGCCGAGGGGTCACCTCAATCGGGGTGGCACCGACATATGCATGTGCACCGCATTAAATGCAGTGGGTGGATGTGACGCTGTATTAAATGCGGTGGTTGGCTGTCTCTAAAAGGAATCTTCATCGATAGTTCTGTTGCCGAATGCATCATGTGGCCGAAGGCATCGGGGGGCCGAAGGCATCGGGTGACCGAAGGTATTGCGTGGCCGAAGGCATCGGGTGCCGATGGTATTGTGTGGCCGAAGGCATCATGTGGTCGAAGGCATCGAGGGGCCGAAGGCATCGGGTGGTCGAAGGCATCGCGTGGCCGAGGGCATCGGGTGGCCGAAGGCTAACATTTTAGCCAGGATTTTCCAGAAGCTTTGCAGGACCATATTAAGATGTCTCCCACAATTTGGAGCACTCGGCCATAGGGCCGAAGGCATCCACGTGTGCACCGTGAGCTTCTTCATGCTTGAACCGCTACGTTTGGACTTTGTGTGCTCATCGGGCTTGATGTGCCTGTGTAAAAGAAGAAGAGTGTGTGGCCGGGATGTCGCGAGCCGTATACTCCATCAATAATGTACTCCCAAAAATCGTGGGTGGGAGATTCAGCCTTTTTTGACAATCTAGGCACTTCTGAGGGTAGATGCCGCATATAGACAATCTAATGTACCCCTTTAGATGCCGCATATAGGCAATCTATACATAAAAGAGTGGCCCCAGCACTTCTGAGGGTAAAGAGGGATTACAGGTGATCGTTCTTTCCGGTGGACGCACGGTGTTACTGAATCTCCGGCTTCTGCACGAATTTCCGGGAAGGGTAAAAAATGCAGAACAATTACTTAAAGAGGACCGGATCAAAAACCGCAGTGGCAGCAATACTACGCAAGTCGTGGTATCACTTGAGGCTGTCGGTGCGCCACCCCGCTAGGGTCCCGACGTGGGACGCCATCGTTCTCACTGCCTCTAGCCCCGAACAAGCCCGGTTGTATGAGTGGCAGCTCAACCGGGCCAAGCGCATAGGTCGCATTTCCCCATCCACCGTTACTTTAGCCGTTCCCGACCCCCTGGGCTGTCGCATTGGCTCTGGCGCCGCAACTCTCCATGCCATTTTAGCCCTCGCCAATCATTACCGGCTGGTAATTTTTTTATGATTCAGTAATCTGGTTAAAGTTACTCTAACATTGGCCATGTTTGATTTGAGCAACTGTTTGAAACACTCAATTCTCTCCTCTGCAGTAGCCAGTAGTTTCAAATCTATGCGTAATTTAGATGTGAAATTTCCCGTAAGAATTGCATATTTCGGGATAGCCACCAACACTCTGCCGTATGAACAAAACCGTTAAACTGTTCTAAGCAACACACTGTATGATTGGATGATATGATGAAGAGAGAATAACTTATAGGGGAACTTATGGCTGTTGAAATTTGTGCAGGCGCTTAGGTCTCTCCTACGGCTTGTAGAATGACCAGGACTAAGAAACAAAAAATATAGAAACAAAATCTTCCTGAATAGAAACTATTTATTAGGGAGTAGTTTACAGACCAACTAAGGCCGTGCTTATACCGTGGAATCTGTGCATGGTGAGCACCATGCACCCTTTGTTATTTTTTATTTCTCCTTTTCTTAAAATTGTTAATATTTTTTTTATTTTTGATCTGATTTTTATAAAATTATATCAAAATTTTTTATTTTTCACGATTTTTCAAATGAGACCAATATTGCCAATGTAATTTTAATTTTTTACATTCATACATTTTTTTGTAATACTCCGTATATTTTTATATGCATACACTTTTTCTATAATACTCCCTTCGTCCCGGTCATTTCTTCCAACTTTTCTTTTGGGTCGTCCCAATTAATTCTTCCAACTTCCACTATTGGAAAAAATATGTGGTTCATATTCATTCACCTTTTTCTTACACAACTACAACCATACATTTCCACTTTATTCCCACTTTCTAAATTTGCGAGCCAAGTCAATCTTGGAAGAAATGACCGGGACGGAGGGAGTATATCTTTTTTATCACTTTTATATGTTTTTAGAGGTTTTTAAGATATTGAGTTTGTTTATTTTGCTTCTAGCTTGGAGTTACATTTGATAATATACGAAGTTACATCATCTTATACTCCAGTTACAAGTTATTATGTGTGAGTTACATCTTGTTATACACGAGTTACATACTTTTATGCGCGAGTTACATGTAATTATGTGTGAGTTACATCTTGTTATGTGTGAGTTACATCTTGTTATACACGAGTTACATACTTTTATGCGCAAGTTACATGTAATTATGTGTGAGTTATATCTAATTATTTGTGATTTTTTACTTATCTTTATCTTGAACTAATTCAATTATAACTGAATTAATTTCTTTCTTTGCTAATTTAATACAAAATTTTATTAATCCACATAAAATAAGTATATTGTATTTTATATTCATACACTATTTTTCAAATGATAAAAATGAAAGATGTAGTAGAGGTTTATTTCGTTGTGTAACTCACATACATTAAGATGTAACTCGCATATATTAAGATGTAACTCGCGTACAATAAGATGTAACTCGCGCAGAAGAAGATGTAACTTCATGATATATTATCAAATGTAACTTCAAAATAATATGTTAAAATTACATAAGCAATATTGGTCTCATTTGATAGATCATGAAAAATAAAAAATTTTGATTTAAAATTTATAAAAATCGGATATCAAATAAAAAAGTTATTACTACCTCCGTTCCTATTAAAACTTCCAAATAGGTTTGGCACAGAGTTTAAGATAGTGGGTATTGTGTGGTGGAGAGTTGTGTAGAGGAGAGAGAAATGTGTAAGAAATGCTGTGAACCACAAATTGTTTACTAAAAATGGAAAGTGGAAGTTTTAATTGGAACGGACGAAAAAGGAAAGTTAGAAGTTTATTTAGGAACGGAGGGAGTACAATTTTTAACAATAAAAGAAATAAAAAATAGTGGAACTGGGTATAAACTGTTTCGTTTTGCAACCGGGCGCACCATCCTCACGGTGCGCCGATTGCAGGGTATAAACTGCGAACAAAGGAAGGAAAACTAATAAAATAAAATCAATTTTTTCCATGCATATTTGTTTCAGCTGGATCGACACGTTCCAAAAACATTACTTGGTAAATGTATATTATTGAGTGCGCTATAAAAATGAACCTGGAGTTAGGACCTGTTATTCTTCTCATCTATTCCACCTATTCAGACCAAACTTACAATACATAATATTAGTACATATTAATCCAAGGGAAAATCGCACTTTTAGTCCCTAAAATAATCACCATATTGAAATGTCATACTTGTATTTCTCAGATCGTAAATGTCACCTCTCAATTGTCCAAATTGTTGTAAATGTAGTCCTTTAAGGGGTGAAATGAACTCCTCGCTCACATTGTACATTTCATCCTTCAAAGGATCACATTTATAGCATTTTGGACAATAGAAGGGTGACATTTACAAATTGGGGAACATGGGTCTAACATTTCAATATGGTGACTATTTCAAGGACTAAAAGTGCAATTTCGCCTTAATCCAATGCATATCAGGCAAAAATAGAGCAAACTAGAGCCGAAAGCAGCAGTTGAAGACAACAGGTCAAATGTTCGCCCATATAAACTGTTCTCTTGTCTATGTGTTGTAAATGTCATCCCCGCCGTTTATAATCCTTCTCTAATTCTGGACTATCAATAAATTCATCGCGGATGACATTTACAACACATCTGTCAATTCGGGGGTGACATTTACAATCTCAGAAATACGGGTCTGACATTTCAAAAATAAAACTAAAACCCCAACCAACAGCTAGCCCACGAAGGTGGGTTCAAGCCCGTCCTGCCTTCGGTAAACCAACAGGGGCCTTGGCCTCTCTTCCCCCAAGCCGAGCTCTTGCTCCCTATCATCTCTCTACCAAGCCCCATTTCTTTTCTCTCAAAATCACCGTGCTTCTCTCTTGCCGCCTTCAATGGTGCACAATCGTTCTGAACAGAGGTGATTTTCTATGGATGCCGCCTTTCCATTGCTCTGTCATTTGATGGTTTCCATGGTCGGATGGGAAAGAAAAAACCACCTGATCTTCTTCCTCATATTTTCTTCTTTACTTCCTATTCCGCCATTCATCAAGCCATCTTTCTCATCGTCCATGAATATCTGTTTCTTTCCATCTCCATTGGTAGATCCCACGGTGTAATGTAGAAGGTATAATATTAGAAATTGCTTGTACATGCTGGACATTGAAGGCGGTGATGGACAATATGATAGACCACTGAAGACTTATTCCCGCAGGAAGAAACTGCTCTTGGGAAGCAGTTGAAGTTGTGGCTATTTTTCAGTCATTAGTGAAGGTGGTTATGGGCATAACCTGTAACCCACTACTCTATTGCTTTATAGTTATTATAAATACTTCCTGTTAGCTACGTAATAGATAGTTAAGAATTTATATGCAGTATCATATTGTAAGGAGCCTTGTCCTCTCCACACGGACTGAAAAATTTGGGAAATTTATTCAGATTCTGTGAATTTCTCAACCCTCTTTCTCTATTCCTCATTGATCTCGTCTGGTCTTATCATTTTGGTATCAGAGAGGTTACATCCTAATGGTTTCCACCCGGTCGCATGCTGATCAACACAACAACAACAACAACATCCAAGCCTTAATCCCAAAAGAATTTGGGGTCGGCTCTGATCAACACAACCAATCAACAAATTCTCCTGTTGAACCCAACCTCGATGTGATCCAACAGTGAACTTCGATTGCTTCACGGTTGCAAACTCTTGATGCCTTAACAACTGATGTGGTGGCTCTCAAATCCCAACGTAGTGACTGCCAGCCTGGAGGGTCAGGCAGAAGCAAGGAGAAAGAAAGTCCACAAAACTTCACTCGCAGACCCTATGCGAAGGTGGATTTTCCAAAATTTGATGGTGGTGACCCGCGAGGGTGGATCCTCAAAGTGGAAAAATATTTCCGTTATTATCAGGTGCCGGACAATCAAAAGGTCGAAATTGCTTCCATATCTCTGGAGGGCGAAGCTCTTGATGTGTTCGCATGGATGAACGGTGAGGAATCCATATTATATTGGGAAGAATTGGTGAAATTATTGCAAGAAAATTTTGGGCCAGCAGAATTCCAGAACCCAGATAAATATTTGTGCAATATCAGACAATCGGGCTCCATCCAAGAATATAGGCAAGAGTTTTCACGAAGGGTGTCCAGGGTCCATGATTGGCCTGGACACTGTCTTCTTGGGGTTTTTATTAACGGCCTGAAAGAAGACCTAAAAGCAGATGTCAGGATTCATAAGCCCATATAAAGGTCCAAGCAAACCACCATAGTTGTTACGACGTCGACTAGGCGTCGCCTAGGCGCTGACTAGGCGTCATGGCGGTGGAGGAGTGACGCCATGCTTGCTTGACTCGCCTGAAGCTGCAAAGGCGTAACTTGGCGTCGATTAGGCGTCTGCAAGTCGTCGTGGCGACGCCCAGAACTTGTTTTTTCCGATCCGACTTGGATCTGACAAAGATCTAGGCCCATAACTGTTCATCCCGTCGGTCAGGTCGCTCACGCAGGTCACCGCCTCAGGTGGCTGTCGTATATAGCTGCCGCTACTCCACCTCCATCTCCATTTCTCTCGCCCGTTCCGGGTTTCTGAGACTTGCAGACTATTCAAACTGAAGTAGTCGCTGCACTTGATCTTTTTTACTGTTCTCCTACTCTTTTTTTGTTATTCTTTCTTTTATTCTTTGTACAAGCATAACTGGAGACAGCTGGAGTCCCTTACCTTGATTTTATTTTGTGAAAATTTGTACTCCGTATTGAACATCCGTTCCATATAATAATGTAAATTATTTATTGTTGCATATATATAGATATATTAATTTAGTTTAATCTGCAATATATTATTTTATTCTATATAAATTATATGTTGGTTCATATACATTTTTAAACTTAATACGGAGTATGTAATATATTATTTTATATTATATTATTATATATGCCTCAGGAAGAACGATCCCATCATGAGCATTAAATTGGTGATAAGAGGTGAGATTGTGTCTGTGGTAAGTGCCTATGCACCACAAGTGGGATTGGATGCATCTACAACTCAACAGTTCTGGGAAGATCTTGAGGACGTGGTGCGACGAGTGCCAAGGGGAGAGAAGTTGATCATAGGAGGTGACCTCAACGGGCATGTGGGCTCGAGTCGTGATGGCTTTGAGAATATTCATGGCGAACATGGTTTTGGCACTAGGAATGAGGCGGGAAAGAACATTTTGGATTTTGCCTTGACGTATGAGTTGCCTATAATGAACACTTGGTTTAAGAAAAGAGACTCTCACCTTGTAACCTATAAAAGTGGAGCTAATAGTACCCAAATTGACTACTTCTTAGTACGGACCACTTGGAGAACTAACTACACTGATTGTAAGGTTATTCCAGGTGAGAGTGTTGTCACTCAGCATAGGATGCTTGTGCTTGACTTTCGAGGTAAGAACCATAGAAGACAAGTTAAACAACAAGTGGAGCCAAAGATAAAGTGGTGGAGGCTTGAGGGAGATCTTCAACAAAGCTTTACACACAAAATGGTCGGTGAAGATGTATGGCGTATTGATAATGAAACACATGTGGATGATGTGTGGTTATCAATGGAGTTGACCATTAACAAAGTGGCAAAGGAGGTACTTGGAGAATCTAAAGGATGTCGGCCACCTAAAAAGGACACATCTTGGTGGAATGATGAGGTGAAACAAGCCATAAGGAACAAAAGAGATTGCTACAAAAAGTTGGGGACAAATTGGAGTGATGAGAACATAGAAGCATACAGGGAGGCTAAAAGACAAACAAAGAAAGCCGTAAGGGAAGCACGAGGGAAAGTGAACAAGGAGTTGTATGAAAAGTTGGACTCTAAGGAAGGAGAACTAGATATTTATAGACTTGCTCGTCTTCGTGATCACAGAACTCAAGATATTGCAAAAGTTAAGTGTGTGAAGGATGTTGATCAGAGGATATTAATGGACGACGGAGAGATAAAAGAAAGGTGGAGGTCATACTTTGATACACTATTCAACGGGAACAAAACGCAAGATATCGGCGATTTGTCCATACCAGATTGTATGGTAAACCGTGATTTTGTGAGAAGAATCCACACAATGGAAGTTAAAGAAGCTCCGAGGAAGATGGGACGGAAAAGAGCAATGGGGCCAGATGGCATACCGATCGAGGCTTGGAGAAGTTTGGGAGAGAGAGGCGTCGAGTGGTTAACAAGTTTCTTCAACATGATTTGGAGAAACAACAAGATGCCAACGAGTTGGAGGAAGAGTACTCTTATCCCCTTATTTAAGAATAAAGGTGATGTACAAGAATGTGCCAACTATCGAGGGATTAAGCTTATGAGTCACACCATGAAACTTTGGGAGCGAGTGATTGAGCAAAGACTTCAAAGGACTGTGAAGATTTCAGAGAATCAATTCGGTTTTATGCCTGGTCGCTCAACAACTGAGGCCATTCACCTTCTTCGGCAACTTATGGAGAAGTATAGAGATGCTCATAAGGATCTGCATTTGGTGTTCATTGACTTAGAAAAGGCATATGATAGGGTACCTCGAGAAGTTCTTTGGTGGGCCTTAACTAGGAAAGGCATATCACGTAAGTATATCAGCATCATCATGGATATGTATGAGGATTGTACTACAAGTGTTCGTACTAGTGTAGGGAGGACTGAAGAGTTCCCTATTACTATCGGAGTGCACCAAGGATCGGCTTTGAGTCCTTTCTTATTTGCCATAGTCATGGATGAACTTACGAAGTCAATTCAAGATGATATACCGTGGTGCATGATGTTTGCCGACGATATTGTATTGATTGATGAGACGCAATCAGGTCTTAAAGCAAAGTTGGAAGTATGGCGACAAACATTGGAGAATAAGGGTTTCAAACTAAGTCGGAGCAAGACAGAGTACATGGAGTGCAAGTTTGGTGGAGGTAGAAGTAGTGGTAATAGCGGAATTACTCTGGATGGTAAGGAAATACCAGTCAGCGATATGTTCCGTTACTTGGGCTCCATAATTCAGAAGGACGGTGAGTTAGATGGAGATGTATCCCATAGAATCAGAACAGGGTGGATGAAGTGGAAGAGTGCGTCAGGATTTCTATGCGACCGATGTATGCCGACTAGACTGAAGGGTAAATTTTATAGGACAACAATTAGGCCTGCATTACTGTATGGCGTAGAGTGTTGGGCGGTGAAACAATGTCACATTCATAAGATGAGTGTGACAGAGATGCGCATGCTGCGTTGGATGTGTGGACATACTAGAAAGGACCGCGTGAGGAATGAGACAATCAGACAAAGGGTGGGAGTAACACCTATTGAAGACAAGATGCGGGAGTCGCGCCTACGGTGGTTTGGTCATGTGCGTAGAAGACCGAGTGATGCACCTGTTAGGCGAGTTGAGATGTGTGGAGAAGAGGCAGGGAAGAGAGGGAGAGGAAGACCCAAACAGACGTGGGTTAGGGGAGTTCGAAGTGATATGCTTTTTCTGGGGTTGGATGAGGGCATGACTTTGGAGAGAACTAAGTGGAGGGCGGGTATTCACGTGAAGGAGTGATCTTGATAATCTTTTTCCCTCATCTTTTTTTTTCCTAGTTTTTTTTATCCTTATATATATATAAGCATTATTTGCAACCTTTTTATTTTATCATTTATATATATTCATTTTTTTTATATTATCTTTTCATAATAGTTTATCTTTTTATCTTTATTCCTTCTTTTCCTTTTGGTTGTGATATCATGTATCAATACATGTTAGGCGACCCCAATATCTTTTGGGACTAAGGCTTGGATGTTGTTGTTGTTGTATTATATATGCTTATTTAAATATTACATGTGACACGACATGTCGCCTAGTTGTCACCTAGGCGGGCGCCTAGACGCCTAGGCGGTATGGCGGTCCGCTGGCGCCGCGCCTCGCTTAGCCGCCGTGACAAGTATGTAAACCACCTTACATTTCAAGCAACAGGACGGGTCAATACACATCTCTGACTCAGCATCGTGACACCAAAGCAGCAGCACTTTCACCACAAGGAGGTTATACGACATCAGCCGGCCACATCGCAACAGCTGTCCCGGTAACGGCGAACCGGTCTTGGGAAACAGAACGACAACTCCGGCGCGACAAGGGACTTTGTTTTCGGTGTAACAAAAAATTTGGCCCTGGGCATAGATGCAAGACTCCTACCTTTTCTCTTGGAGCTCACGGACAGCAGGGAAGGTGAAGCAGGAAGAGGAGGTTGGCAGTGAACTCAGTGGAGAAGAGAACCTGCACGACATGGCCGAAATATCTTTCCATGATATTCTTGGAAAGTCGACAGGGGCCACCATGAAACTTCGGGGATCCCTCTTAAACAGGCAAGTCCTAATCCTCATTGATAGTGGGCCTACACATAATTTCATCTCAACATCACTGGTTGAAGAATTGGGGATCAAAGAAGAGGGGGTTTTGGCTTTCGGTGTTGAAATCGGGAATGGAGATGTAATCAGGTGCAATAAAATCTGCCGTGATGTTTCGGTTACCTTACCGGGACTGAAGATTACGCAAGATTATTTCCCTTTCTCACTCGGAGCAACGGATGTTGTGTTGGGGATAAAGTGGTTGGCTTCACTGAATACGGTGCAGACTAATTGGAAGGAGATGTTTATGATTTTCTACCTAGATGGGAAGAGGTACAAACTACAAGGGATTCCCTCTACCAGCAAACAAGAGGTATCACTCCAAATTCTCTCCAGGTTCAGGCCCTTTTATCTGAATATCAGGACATTTTTTCCGATGTTACCACTTTACCACCTTTTCGAACCCAAACTCATTCCATTCATCTGTATCCAAATTCTGTTCCCCCAAATATTAGACCATACCGATACACTTCTGACTAGAAAACAGAGATTGATAATCATGTAGAGACCCTACTTGCCACTGGGTTCATTCAGCCCAGCACCAGCCCTTTTGCTAGCCCGACAATACTAGCATCTAAGAAAGATGGCACTACACAGTTCTGTGTGGATTACAGAAAATTGAACCAACAAACTGTCCCAACTAAGTATCCCATTCCCAACATTGATGACCTCTTGGATGAACTTCATGGGGCCACCGTATTCTCGAAAATTGACTTGAAGTCTGGTTATTTCCAAATCCGAATGAACCCAATTGACATCCCCAAAATTGCTTTTAGAACCCACTCCGGGCACTATGAATTCCTTGTCATGCCCTTTGGGCTGATGAATGCCCCTTCAACCTTTCAATCCACTTTGAACGACCTTTTTCGTCCTTATCTTCGAAAATTTGTCCTGGTGTTCTTTGATGATATCTTGGTATACATCAAAAACCTTGCGGACCACTTATGTCATTTACGGATTGTTTTTGATCTCTTACGAGTTCATCAAATTTATGCCAATGCCAAGAAGTGTTCCTTCGGCCAGCAGCGTATTCTGTACTTGGGGCATATAGTGTCCAGTGATGGAGTCGATATGGAGACAGAGAAAATCCAAGCTGTTCTGAATTGGCAGGTTCCTCGGAATGTCAAAGAGTTGAGAGGCTTCCTGGGGCTGACGGGGTACTACCGTCGCTTTGTCAAAAATTATGGGATATTTGCCAGGCCACTCACTGAACTTACGAAGAAAAGTGCTTTCCTTTGGAGTCCAATGGCAGAGAGAGCATTTCAGAGCTTAAAAATGGCATTAACTTCTGCTCCTGTTTTGAAGTTACCCTACTTCACCTTGCCCTTTACAGTGGAATGTGATGCGTCAACCACAGGGGTTGGAGCTATTCTGCTCCAGTCAGATCAACCGGTCTCTTATTTTAGCAAGGGGTTTTCTTCTTCTAATCGTTTGAAGTCCACCTATGACCGGGAAATACTTGCTGTTGTTTTAGCCTTACAAAAATGGAAGCATTATTTGTTTGGTCGACATTTCTTTGTCAAAACTGATCACTGCAGTCTTAAGTTTTTGTTGGATCAACGTCTAACATCAGATTCCCAACAGCATCTGCTCATAAAGCTGCTTCCCTTCAATTTCACTATCATCTATAAGAAGGGGAAGGACAACCAGAGAACGGATGCCTTGTCACGGAAAGCACACCATGCTGAATTGCTTACTCTGGCATTACCCGTGAACATGGACTTGATGACTCTACATGATGAACTGCTGCAAGATCCGGCTACTAAAGATATTATCTCATCAAAGCAACAGAATCCTACTACTTGCCCTGATTATTCCTTGGTGGAAGGAAGACTATTCAACAAGGGGCGGTTGGTAATCCCGGGAACGTCATCACTTCGCCAGAAAATTCTATCCGAGTGTGCCATGATACCCTCACTGGTGGACATGGTGGTTTCCTGAAAACATTGAAGCGTGCATCTGAGAGTTTTTTCTGGCCCAATTTGAAGCAAGATGTCAAACACTACGTTCAGAACTGTTTGGTATGTCAACGAAATAAGTATGAGACGCTGGCACCAGCAGGTCTACTCCAGCCGATCCCACTTCCAGATCGTGTTTGGGAGGACATATCACTTGATTTTATCACTGGGTTACCAAAATCGGTGGGTTTTGACACAATTCTAGTAGTGGTGGACAGATTCAGCAAATATTGCCACTTTGTGCCATTGTCTCATCCATTTACAGCTAAATCTGTGGCTACCTCTTTTTGCAGGGAAGTTGTACGTGTACATGGGCTTCCACGCTCTATTCTCTGACAGAGATCCTGTTTTTCTGAGTCATTTTTGGCAAGAATTGTTTCGACTTAGTCGGACCCGGTTACGCATGGGTACAGCTTACCACCCCCAATCTGACGGGCAAATGGAGGTGGTGAATCGCACTCTTGAGTCCTACCTGCGCTGCTTTGCTCACGAGCGCCCCTCCTCCTGGAGCAAGTATCTGGCATGGGCTGAGTACTCTTTTAACACTGGTTTTCACTCTTCCACGGGAACCACTCCATTCAAAATACTCTATGGCCGGGACCCGCCTTTTCTACACCCTTTTGTGCTAGGAGAAACAAACAATGCTGATCTAGAAGAACAACTACTGTCTCGTGATGCTATGCTAAAACTCCTTCGGGAAAATCTCCAAAAAGCTCAATGCCGGATGAAGGCTCAAGCTGACTCTAAACAACGGGAGCTATCTTTTGAGGTAGGAGATGCTGTCTTCCTCCGGATTCAACCTTTTTGTCAACGTTCTTTGTCCAAGCGACAGTTTGAAAAACTGTCCCCTCATTTCTTTGGCCCATATTCGGTTGTTCGCCGCGTTGGTCCAGTTGCTTACGAATTGGCTCTACCTGAAAAAGTGCTCTCTCACAGATGGGTTTCTGGTTCTAATTTAGAGTTGCTGGTGCTCTCTCACAGATGGGTTTCTGGTTCTAATTTAGAGTTGCTGGTGCAATGGGCAGGCCGGCCTCTTGAAGAAGCAACATGGGAAGACTATGACTTACTCGCCGGGCAGTTCCCTTCTTTCCACCTTGAGGACAAGGTGACTTTTCAGGGGGGGAGTACTGATAGACCACTGAAGACTTATTCCCGCAGGAAGAAACTGCTCTTGGGAAGCAGTTGAAGTTGTGGCTATTTTTCAGTCATTAGTGGAGGTGGTTATGGGCATAACCTGTAACCCACTACTCTATTGCTTTATAGTTATTATAAATACTTCCTGTTAGCTACGTAATAGATAGTTAAGAATTTATATGCAGTATCATATTGTAAGGAGCCTTGTCCTCTTCACACGGACTGACACATTTGGGAAATTTATTCGGATTCTGTGAATTTCTCAACCCTCTTTCTCTATTCCTCATTGATCTCGTCTGGTCTTATCACACTATTCTGCCGATGAAGGGCATTTCCTGTCTAAAATATATTGTAAGCGGCAGTGATGGGATGAACATCGATTTCAGTGGCTTAACTCTTAAGGGCAATTAGTGACGGCAATCTCCGTTGAGTCAATGGCAATGTGCAGTGAGTTGTGCCGATGGGAAGTAGGTCGGCAACGACGGGCAGTAACGCTAACAACCAAGGGTAATGTGAGTTGATGTGGTGGACAGTGAACAGGTTGAAGGGTAGTAGTTAATTTTAGGTCACTTACGGTGCTGAGAGGCATTTTGGCATCAAGGCTTGTGTTTATTCATTGTCATATGAAATTTATTAGTCAATATTGAGAGAATTTACTACTCTTATGTTTTAGTTGAGTAAATTTCCCTGTTGTTTAATTGAGCAGGAAGTAGAAGCAGACCACTTGAACCCTGAGTCATTGTCCCAATGCAAGTGGTCTGGGGGTGACAGTCATCTGTTTGCTTTAGTTGACTTAATAACAAAGAAACATATCTTACTACTTCATGCTGGAGGTGACTCTAAAAGGGTCCCATGGGCTAATCCTATGGGCAAAGTGTTTATACCACTGCCATATTTGGCTACAGATGACAATGATGGCCCAGTTCCCTCACTCTTTGATCACATACTTGCAATTGCTTCCTGTGCTAGACAAGCTTTCCAAACTGAAGGTTATTTACCTCCCACTATTGCCTGCCATTGATTGCTTTGTTTTTGCATTAGGAAAAATTAAAGTTAAGCCATCTTATGCCAACCAAAATATAAAAATTTAAGGGCCCGTTTGGTAACTCTGTTTTTCAGCTTATCAGGCTTATGAGCCGACTTTTTCACCAAACACGTAACTTTTGATTTCTCGCGTTGAATTGTGTAATAATAAAAAAAAGTAAGGTTGAAGTTACTATTCTGCTGTATTGGCTGAAGTTACTGTAGAGGATCATTTTAGCTATTTTATCATGTAATTTTTTCTTTATTTTACTAATAAAATATATTTTAAATTTAATTTTTTCATAAATCAGCAGAATCAACCAGAACATCATAAATTTCAGCAGAATCAGCTGATTTAGCCGATTTCAGTGTTACCAAACAGGCTCTAAATCAACTTACTCCATCCTTCCCTAATATACCCTCCATTTGAACGGGCACATAGATTAAGAAAATGTAAAATGTGTGGTTGGTATTTGATAGAGACCTGGACTTATGGGCTTATGGAGCGAGATATAATAGAAATAATACTGAGTATTTTAATAAAATGTAATAGTGGGTTGGCCCATTAGAAATAGAATAAATAAGTGAGAGTGGTGAGGAGATGGGGAGGCAGACTTTGGATCGGGACTGGGACTTGGGAGTGTTGAGACTACTCGAAGTGTCTCTATCGTTTCTTTTCTTCTTTCCGTTCTCTTTGCACGACAATTTCCATCATCGACCATTGTAATAGCTTATGTACTCAGTTTTCCAGAATTAATTTACAGTAATTTTCTGGTTCCTATCATTGGTATCAAAGCATCCTTCCTGGAGCCTGAATCGATCGTCAGTTTCAACGAAAGTCGAAGAAGAGGATGGACAATAGCGACAGTTGGAAGGAGTTGCGCTATATGCTGCGCAAACTTCGTCACCGTCAGAGGTGACATAGAGACAGAGCTAAGAGCCCTCCTAGACATCGTCGGCCAATTGAAAAACAATGCTCGACGTTAGCCGCTACTCACCAGCCCTCTTCGTCGCCTACAATTTATCGCAGTTCTCAGCGATCGTCAATAGCTCTTCCCTGTTCGCAAGCGTCGCCCCGAGCAGATGTCCGCAGTTCACAGGCCCCTTCACGTACAACTTCTCATAGGTCGCAGAGTTCGACGCTCAGGAATCATTCCAGTTCGCAATCGCGAACTTCATCTTCCGGTTCGCTGACTTCATCTCTAGCTTCATCCAGTTCGCAGTGGGTAACCGCATCATCTCCCACTTCGTTGCGAACTGTTTCTCCTCTTCGATCTTCATCGTCAGCAGCTTCTTCCAGTTCGCCAGCTTCGCCGCAAACAGTATCTCCCAGACCTCAGGGTTCTTCACAAACAGATCTCCCCTGTTCGCAGGTCTCTTCATCTACTAACAGCTCGTGTGTGACTCGATCAGGAGGAGACTTGAAATCAACGGGATCATCCTATGCGAGCCCTAGTGCGAGGCTAGACAGAGGAGAAATCATCAGTTCACAGCCTACATCATATAAAGAGGAGGTGTCCATTAACAGAAAACATATCAGCCCAAAAAGGGAGATTGATTTGAATATATCAAATTGTGTTTATCACTTGGTACCTGAGAACATTATTAAGACTGGTATATTTATTATTGGCAAGCATGGAAATGAAAATGTGTCCCTCCTATTCCCAAATTCTCAAAAATACTTGAACCGAAAGGCATCAGATGACGAGATATATGAATTGGTGATAGCTTCTATGAAATTCAAGGAGTCTGAGATGCTTGAAGACAAATTCATGAATGGATTAAAGGAGGAGATTAGAGTCAAGTTGAAACTATTGCATTCTGGGATTCTGGCAGAGTTAAAGGACAGGGCACTGATTTTCGCGGTAAACTTTGAAGAAGCTGGTATAAACATGGATGGCTTTGACGTTGTTTGGCCACCATGGAGAAGTAAAATCGTTTCAGGATATCAGTTAATTTCAATGTCACAGATAACTCATGAGCAGGAGCATCCAGATGCTTCATTTCTTCTACAACATTTTGAAATGCTGAACGGTCCCTCAGAGAAAGCATCTCTCAGTTTGGTCCACATCAATCCTCAGGTAGAAGTCAAATCATTCCATAAACATTTTGCTACCTGTGAATTCTTATCTGAGGTGAAGGTCATGTACCCAGTTTTACCACTTACGTTGGCTACTCTACCTGAGGTAAACGGCATGGAGAGCATTAGTACTACTGCGGCAACAACAGCTCTAGACTCTTACACTCATTTTTTGAGTGTTGTTATTGGACACGAATCTGTCCAATTTCACGATTACATGATTGGCAGTTGCTCTGGCTCTGAGGAAACAAGATTGCAATTGATCACTGAACCCAACACTGAAGTTTCCCTTTTCCCAAGTGGTGTTGTGTATCAATGCACAGCTCTCTCTTCACTTGTCAGTTCTTCAGTATGCATCTGGCAGTACATGGCATCAGGATCCAAACGGGTTATGGGATTTGAAAGTCGCCGGGTTGCTCTGCTTGATATTGGTTCACCTTCGGTTTTATTTGTAATATACAGTCACTCTAACTCAAGATCTCTGGTCTATTCTGCTAAGGCATCTTTGGGTGTTCATCAAAACACTGTGAAACCGGAAGGTGGAATCTCATATGAAACTAAGGAAGAACTTGTTTTGTGCTTAACCAGAGATGGACACATTATTTTAATGACTTGCAGCATTGGCTGTTTTATCCATTCGCAACCAGTACATCCAGAAAAGCATGTTGAAAGAAAAGATCAAACAACACCATCTGATCATGAGGAACAAAACAATTACAAAGATCCCAAGTCCCAACAATCAGCGTGTTCTCCAGGCAAGCACGCTCATGGTTCCGCCATCAGTTAGATACTGGGAAGGAAGAGGTGTCCGGATGAAGATGAAGTTGAAGGTCAAGACTCTTACTTCCCACCTTGAGGACAAGGTGGTTGTCAAAGGGAGGAGTGATGATAGAGACCTGGACTTATGGGCTTATGGAGCGAGATATAATAGAAATAATACTGAGTATTTTAATCAAATGTAATAGTGGGTTGGCCCATTAGAAATAGAATAAATAAGTGAGAGTGGTGAGGAGATGGGGAGGTAGACTTTGGATCGGGACTGGGACTTGGGAGTGTTGAGACTACTCGAAGTGTCTCTATCGTTTCTTTTCTTCTATCCGTTCTCTTTGCACGACAATTTCCATCATCGACCATTGTAATAGCTTATGTACTCAGTTTTCCAGAATTAATTTACAGTAATTTTCTGGTTCCTATCAGTATTTACATCGAGGTGAGATGAATAATATATGCCCACCATAATGTTTTTTCAAAGAAGAAATGAAAGATTTTTTGGGAATGGCTCAAAAATAAAATATTGTCAACTATTTAGGGACAAAATTAGCATAAGATCATCACATACTCATTTTGTCAGGTTGATTTTTAGTATGAAGTCTTTGGTCTTAAATGGTACCAAAGCATAATAAAACCTAAACAAGCAATTTGGTAATGGTCAACCTAAAAACCAACCACACAGACTCAAAGATTGGTTATAAAATACTAGTGAACAAGTCCGTGACATTCGTCTCACTAAGATTGACACGATAGCAAGTGATAAGATTATTAAAAAAGTAGTTTTTAGGGTAAAAAGTAGAACTATATGCTTGTTATGGATTTTTATGGATTTTTTAAAGTATGGATAAAGAAAGAATGAACTGGAACCAAACAAATATTACCAAATATGGTATGCACCAAACTTAGTGGGACATTTGAAAAAAGAAAGATGGGACAAAGATAGTGGGATGGGTGGAGTACAAACTAGTTCCCTACTTCTCTTTAAAAGTTGACTTCTTATGATGGGATATCAAGTCTTATTATGGTTTCTGAGCATATTAAAGCTCATACGGATGACTATCGAGTCATTCCACAATGACCGTATACCAAGTACAAACTAACACATAACACCATACAATACTTTCTTCTTTGTCCAGTTGTTGTTGACATGTGAATCATAAATATATAAAATCATCGATGTTCAAGTGCTGACCAGATTTCATATCCGCAGGTGGTATACTAATAATGACCGGGGATGTTCTTCCTTGTTTTGATGCATCCAATCTGGTTCTGCCCGAGGATGCATCTTGCATTGTCACAGTTCCTATCACTGTAGACATTGCTTCCAACCACGGTGTTATTGTAGCATCACAATCTAAGATTTCTGATGAGAAATTTTCCGTTGACTTAGTGGAGAATCTGCTTCAGAAACCCTGTGTAGAAGAGCTGATCAAACATCAGGCTATTCTTGAAGATGGAAGGACACTGCTTGACACAGGAATAATTGCAGTCAGAGGGAAAGCGTGGGTGGATCTTTCAACCCTTGCCTGTTCCTGTGAACCAATGATTTCAGAACTTATGGAAAGTAAAAAAGAGGCAAGTCACCAAATTTTAGTCATGAGAAAGACTATTTTTTTAGGATTTCTATGTATGCATTTGTGTACTTCTCTTTATAAGTTGGTAAAGATCATATGATTGATTAGTGCTGACTTCAACATTGTAATTATGTCTGTTTATGTTCCGTATTACTATTTCATTGTACATGTGAAACCTTTTATTTCTGAATCTTGTATATGGATTCACTATTTTTTTGGGGAATGAACTGAGTACCATATCGAACTGTCGCAGTATTAAGGAGATCCATCATATACAGTCTCTAATTTAATTTGTGGTTATATTAGCTAATTGATTGCATTCAATTTTGTTGTGTTGTTGGACTCATGCGCTATGATTCAGTTGAGTGACCTCAACCTAACTTTAAATTCTATTGGTACTTTCATGGAAACATTATCTTCTGCTCTATATCTTGTGCAGATGAGCTTGTATGAAGACCTTGTAGCAGCTTGGGTACCCGCAAAGCATGATTGGTTACGGCTACGTGTTTTGGGCAGTGAACTTGCAGACAGATTGGGGAAACACAAGGTGTTCAGCTACTGTTCTTGTACGTTCAATGTAGTTTGAGTATGTGTATCTTTGTAGTTTTATATTTCATTTTCCATATTTTCTTTAGAAAATTTCCATTTTTGCCCGCTAATGTGAGTTTAGTTTCACTTTTGTCCTCATATTTATTTTTTTATTCATTTTTGGCGCACAGCTATTCATTTTTCAGCTACTTCCGGTCTTCCGAACTGTAGAAAACTGACCACAAATTGTACAAAAATTGGTCGTGGGGTGTGTGTGATCCTATAAAAGGTGGCAATCCAGAGCGAGGTGTCTAGCCTTGAGGGGCGTTGAAAAGGGTCACACATATAAAACAAAAAACCAACGTATAAGACATTAGGTTTTTCCTCCTATAAGGTGTACATTTATGATAGATACGCCCAATTTACAGAGTTTTTGAGTACTAGAGATGAGAAGAAACAGTTTATGTAACAGTATAAAGCTTCGTTGAATAGTTAAAGAGCGCCAACTCTCCAAGTCCCAAACCCAGGATAATTCCTGCCTGCTCTATTCTATCCTCCTTCCGCCTTTTATAATATTCCTATCCTAAAGAGCTGGCCCAAACTCAAGAACTAAAAGGCCCAAAACCCTCACTTGTAAACTAACACAATCTTTATTATTCTATTACGTAGTATTAGTCTTTATTGTGTGGGTTCCTATCATTACTCCCCCCTTTGACTACCACCTTGTCCTCAAGGTGGGTGATAGGAAACAACCCTGAACTTCCGCTTCATCCTCATCCTTGTGCCTCTTTCTTCCCAGTACCTCCCTGATTGCTGTAATGTCACTGCTAGTCGCCTAGATTGAGAGCCCTTGTCCTCCAACACTATTGCATGTCTCTCAGCTTTCAACCTATCCCTTGAAGGATAATAGGAACCTATTAGTATAATAATAATAAAATAATGTTACATAGTTTGTTATTTATGTTAAAGGGGGTCTAGGCCTGGTATTATTTAGTAATGGGCCGGCCCGTAAACAAAGTATTATAAATAGTAGCTGCGAATAGAATAAAGGCAGGCAGAAATTGGATTAGGCTTTGGCTTGGGAGAGAGACACTCTCGAATTTGTCTCGTTATCAATTTCTACTGTTTATCTTCGATTTCTTCGTTCTGCTGTAATTCAGAGAATTAATACTCCCTCCGGTTCTTATTAAAGTTCTCACTTTCCTTTTTGGGATGTCCCGTATTTAAGTTCACACTTCCATTTTAGGAAACAAAACAATGCAAAACAGTGCCAAACAGTGTCAAACAGTGTCCAAACAGTGCCAAACAGTGCCAAACAGTGCACTTCACAGTAAAGTCAAATTCATTTTCTTAATATGTGTGAAGTCAAACTAAGAACTTAAATAAGAACCGGAAGAAGTATACAAATATTTCTTCTTATCTACTCTGAAATCGTTGGTATCTGACATTGGTATCAGAGCACGCCGCTTCCCGAAGGTAGAGAATCGGAATTCTATATGACACCTTGAATGGAAAAGAGTTTTGACAATATAGAATGACATATGAAGGAGATGAATGCGAAGATGAAAGATATGCTGAACACGATGAAAGATATGCTGAACAGTATGGATCAACATCATCGCAGACATCGATCTAGGAGCCCTAAAAGTCGTCGGCCTTCTGCGTATCCCAGTTCATCGTCGCTACTTGTACCTCACCAATCGACATCGCGAGAGGCTTATACCAGTTCGCAGATGGCATCTCAAGCTGCGTCGCACACTGCGCTAGCGTCGTCGCCAGCAGATCCTTGTTCGCTGATTTCTGTGCTCGCCTATACTCACCCTTCGCAGGTTTCAACGCAATCAGTTTTTTCCAGTATGCCAGCTTCGTCACAATCAGATTTGCTGAGTACGCAGGTTTCTTCCGAGTCTCTCTAGCCACTCCTCACCAGTCACCAGCCCTCTTTGTCGCAATCCGTTTCTCTGAGTTGGCAGGTTTCTTCTCAATCTCAAGCCGCGTTTCATTGTGCGCTAGCTCCATCGCTTGAGGATTCTCACACTTGGCAAGCTTCACCGCTCCATTTCGAGTCTGTTAACCTGCTGCAACCTTCCTCTGATGATAGGAGAGCTTTATAATTTGGAGAAAATGCAGAGAAGTTCATTGAAGGCGACAATGAAAACGAGGAGAAATTGTCAGTGGTAGCTGGACCTGAAATTGGCACAACTACAGTTCATGTTTCTCTTGGATGCCCAGCTTCTGATGCTTCTAAAGGTTCTATGGAATTCTTCAACTCGGTTTTTGGTAGAGTTCTGCGTGTCACTTCTCAAAATGTTAATAATCCTAATGCTTCACAAGGACCTGGTCAAAATCTTCACCACATTGTTGAGAATAGGCTACAGCCAAACACAGAGGGTGCAGGAGTGCAAAATATGAGGCTGTTTGGAGTTGTTTGAACTTGTCTCTGCTAGACTATTCGGAAGGCCACAAGGCGGAAAAACAGTGATAGCGTTGTTAACTTAAAACCACATGAGGTAAAAGGTTTCCTGTTATTCTGTTGCATTGTTCGGCTAATGTCTATGGTGGGAGTGAAATGGGATTTGAAGAAGTTGTAAGGATACCTAAACTTGATTGGTCATCTGGCTTACAAAATTGAAAGGCATTGATAAAGTAAAGTCAGTAGACTTTAATCTTCCTAGATCATTTGGAGATATTGTTACAGTACCAATTGTTTGTGATATGAAAAGCAGTGAACTCTATTCCTTTTTCATACTGACAAACCCCAGAGAGTTGCAATTTTAAGAGAACATTTGTTGGTCTACCGGGAAACCTGAGCAAGAGAACAATCATTATGTTCTCCAGAGTGACAGCATACCTCTTTATGAAGAAAATCTGGTTAAACCGGGTTGTGGACAGCTTTGTTCAAAAAGGGCGATGAAGGGTCAAGTAATGAAGATCATGGTCCAGAAATCCGGGAGGTATTGGGAAGGAAGAGGTGCCAGGATGAAGATGAAGTCAAAAGTTAAGGCTGTTTCCTATCACCCACCTTGAGGACAAGGTGGTTCTCTAAGGGGGGAGATATGATAGGAACCTATTAGTATAATAATAATAAAATAATGTTATATAGTTTGTTATTATGTTAAAGGGGGTCTAGGCCTGGTATTATTTAGTCATGGGCCGGCCCGTAAACATTATAAATAGGAGCTGCGAATAGAATAAAGGCAGGCAGAAATTGGATTAGGCTTTGGCTTGGGAGAGAGAGACACTCTCGAATTTGTCTCGTTATCGATTTCTACTGTTCATCTTCGATTCCTTCGTTCTGCTGTAATTCAGAGAATTAATATACAAATATTTCTTCTAATCTACTCTGAAATCGCTGGTATCTAACAAAGGATGCTCCTCCCTGAACAACTCATACAGAACTTCATCTGCACGCATATCAAAAGAAGGCTCAAGTGGATTTGAGTCTCTATGCTGTGTTACTCCATCTTCCACAGTTATCTGTTTGGATGTGGCTGTCACCAGTCTTTTGAGCTGGTTCCACTTGAGTGATCCTTCATTACAGACAACAAGTTCTTTCAATATTCTCCTTATGTCAGCACTGGGGTCTGATAAAAGCCTTCCAATAACACATGGATATGCACTTTCTACCAATTTGAATTCAGGATCCAAAACTTTTGCAGTTGATTCTAGTAGAGCTCTTATCACCAAGGCATAGTCGGGATGAAGAGAGCAGTTGAATTCGTACATAACCACATATAACTGATTCATTATAAACTGGAAATCCTGAGATTGTCTTCTGCCATCACCAATTGATGTTTGCTGGGCATCTGCAACTGATTTTAGATTAGCTCCTTCAGGAATGAAACCGATAGAGAGGAAATCCTTTGCCAAACTCCTTGAAATTGTAACTTCATAATCTCCAGTAGCTACCCTTTCTAAATAAGCTTGAAGCATGAGAGATTTCCACTCCACCTCTCTTGGCCATTTCAACTTCTGAAATAAACTATCTTCCTTCTTAGCTTTGAATAATTCCTTCCCTGTTTCAAGGTGCTCACTCATTTTCACCTGTAGGACATCCCCGTGCATCACATCATATAAATCTTGCATGGCCTTAGCGGCACCTTTTTCCTGCTTCTGTAAATCCTCTTCTTTGAATAAGAGGTGTTCGGATGTTAACCGGTAGTTCATGGGTTGCACACCTCCAACTCCATACTCAATAGGTGGATGGTGAGAACCCCGCAGCTTTAGAAGTACAGTTAACGCCTTTGAAAATACAGAATGAGCTGTGTCTTTCTCTGAATGCACTGGCTGAAACCTGATCATACTGCCGGTGCTGTTATCCATTAAAATAATGTGTCCATCTCTGGTCCAGAACAAAGTAGATCCTTCCCCACTTTCATATGAGGTTCCACCTTCCGGGTTCACCGTGCTTTGATTAATACGCGAAGGTGCCTTAACAGAAAGAGAGCTGTCCGGAGATCTTGAGCTAGAGAGACCAGCACCACTTGGAGGAAGGGAAACTTCAGTTTTGGTTTCAGTGATCAAGTGAAATCTTGTTTCCTCAGAGCCAGAGCTGGTACCAATCATGTAATAGTGAAATTGCACAGATCCGTTCCCAATAGCAACTCTCAATGAATTAGTGTAAGAGTCTAGAGCTGTTGTTGCTGCACTAGTACTAATGTTCTCCATGCCCTTTACCTCAGATACAGTAGCCAACGTAAGTGATAAAACTGGGTATGTGACCTTCACCTCAGATAAGATATCACAGGCAGTAAAATGTTTATAGAATGTGTTGACTTCTACATGAGGATTGACGTGGATCAAACTGAGAGATACTTTCTCTGAGGGACCGTTCAGCATTTCAAAAGGTTGTAGAAGAAATGAAGCATCTGGATGCTCCTGCTCATGAGTTGTCTGTGACATTGCAATTAAGTGATCTTGCATTAATCCTTCTGTCAGAGGCTGTGTTAACTGATATCCTGAAAGACTTTTACTTCTCCATGGTGGCCATACCCCATACTACGTCACTGCCATCCATGTGTATACCAGCTTCCTCAAAATTTATTCCGAAAAGCAGTGCCCTGTCCCTTAATGCTGACAGAATCCCGGAATGCAATGGTTTCAACTCAACTCTAATCTCTTCCTTTAATCCATTCTTGAATTTGCCTTTAAGCATCCAGAATCCTAGAATCTCATAGAGGCTATCACCAATGCATATCTCTCTTCATCGGATGCCTTTCTGTTCAAGTATTTTTGAGAATGCGGAATTAGCATGGACACATTTTCATTTCCAGGCTTGTCAATAATCGATATACCAGTCTTTAATATGTTCTCAGGGACCAAGTGATAATCACACTTTGATATATGCAGAGTAATCTCCCTTCCTGGGCGGATATGATTTCTGTTAATGGACATATCCTCCTCATACGATGTAGCCTGCAAACTGAAGGTTTCTCCTCTGTCTCGCGTCGTACTAGGCCTTGCATAGGGATATCGCCGCGATTTGGAGTCTCCACCTGTTCGTGTCACACTCTGCAAACTGATAGGGACAGAATCTGCGAACGAGGAAACTTGCGAACAGACAGAATCTGCTCGCGATGATATGATGAAAAGACCTGCGAACAAGGAAAAGCTGTTTGCGATTTCAAACAGGGAGATGCTGTTCGCGATGACGAACTTGAAACAGTGGCTAGAGATGCCATTTGCGAACTGGTAGAAGCCTCTCGCGATGACGATTGGTGAAGTAAGAGTAACGACGGTGGACTGGAACTGTGAGACGCGGATAACGAGTCAGAAGAAACATGTGAACTCCGAGAAATGGTTTGCGACGATGAGGACTGGTGAGGAGCGGCTAGCGTCGATTGCGTTGAGCCCTAGCACCTTCTGGAAGTTCGCGATCATCCCCTGTTTAGCGATTCTGATTCATCCCCAGTTGGTGTAGCTCGGCCCTCATTCCGTCCATCCTCCCGCGCATGTTGCGCATCTCCTCCACTACCGATCGCACATCAGTTCTGTTCCGCTCCAGAGTTGCCACCACCGATTGCACATCAGTTGTGTTCCGCTCCATGTACTGCTCGATATCCAGTCGATTCTCCATTTGCGACTTGGTAAATCTCGCTACAGGACCAAACTGCTTTGATACCAATGATAGATACACCCAATTTACAGAGTTTTTGAGTACTAGAGATGAGAAGAAACAGTTTACGTAACAGTATAAAGCTTCGTTGAACAGTTAAAGAGCACCAACTCTACAAGTCCCAAACTCAGGATAATGCCCGCCTGCTCTATTCTATCCTCCTTACCCCTTTTATAATATTCCTATCCTAAAGAGCTTGCCCAAACTCAAGAACTAAAAGGCCCAAAACCCTCACTTATAAACTAACACAATCTTTATTATTCGATTATTAGTCTTTATTGTGTGGGTTCCTATCAATTTTAGATTGAGAATTTTAATTTTAATAGGTTTTGAGATTTTCTTTGTCATAATCAAATTAATGTAATTCTAACTACAATTGTGTGAGGGGGTGTATGATTCTATGAAAAAGTGACAATCTAGAGTGAGCTGTCCAGCTGTGAGGGGGCGTTAAGAGTGTCCCACGTATAGAACAAAACACCAACATATGAGACATTAAATTTTTTCTTCCATAAGGTGTACATTTTAAAAGGGGTGCCTTGACACATCGGTTAAAGTGTTGTTGTGTGACCTAGAGGTCACGCGTTCAAGTTTTGGGAGTGGCCTCTTGTCAAAATGACAAGAGTAGGCTTTTCCCCTATACACTTTTGTGGCAGGACTTTCCATGGACCCTCGCTTAACAGGGACGCCAGTGTGCACCAGGCTGCCCTACAAGGTGTAAACTGTACATTTTAGATTAAAAATTAAAGGTGTAATAGGTTTTGTGATTTTCTTTGTTATTTTCAAATTAATGTGATTCTAACTACAATTGTTTGAGGTCCATGTAAATCTGTCTGTGTGTGTGTTTACTTATCAAACATTTACACTGCTCTTCTAGAGTTCTATCCATCTACATTTTTAATGCAGATGATCTCTTTTTTTTGCACTTTGGCACCTCAAGTGAAGTTTTGGACCATATGACCGAAACCTGTTCGGGACTAGTTGGTCGAAGGCATCTTTGTTCCATTCCAGCAACCACTGCATCTGACATTGCGTCCTCGGCTATCATTCTGTCAAGTAAAATAGAACCAGGAGTCTCAATCGGAGAGGACTCTCTCATATACAATTCCTCCATCTCAGGTGCTATACGGATTGGCTCTCAATCCATAATTGTGGGTCTTAATGTGCAAATGTCTGGAAACAGAACC
Source organism: Cuscuta europaea (assembly GCA_945859875.1). Classification (NCBI taxonomy): domain Eukaryota; kingdom Viridiplantae; phylum Streptophyta; class Magnoliopsida; order Solanales; family Convolvulaceae; genus Cuscuta; species Cuscuta europaea. Next base: position 42,429 of record CAMAPE010000023.1, read on the forward strand.
TCACAAGAACAGTTCACCTTTTTGCTTCCAGACCGTCATTGCCTCTGGGAAGTTCCTCTTGTAGTAAACAAAGAAAGGGTAATTGTGTACTGTGGGCTCCATGATAACCCTAAGATTCTGTTGTCCAAGGATGGGACCTTCTGTGGGAAACCATGGAGGAAGATTTTAGATGACTCGGGCATTCAAGAGACTGATCTATGGAGCTCAGATGAAAAATGCCTGTGGAGCGCTAAATTGTTTCCTGTTATTCCGTACTTTGATATGCTCCGTTTGGCAAAATGGATAATGGGATTGGAAAATCTCAAGAGTGAAGCTGCTTTTTGTTATTCTTTGTGGAAAAGGTCACGTCGATTAAGTTTAGAAGAGTTGCATAGATCAATAGATTTTCTACATATGTGTTTAGAATTGAATATTCATCAAGCAGATATAGTTACTGGGATTGTTAAATCGTGCATTGATTTCGGATTGCTTGGGAGGAATTTATATCAGTTGTGTGAAGAAATAGTTCATAAGGATGAAGCTTCTGGAGTTGAGATTTGTGAAGGATTTCTTAAGATGTGCCCTAAACTTCACGCTGAACATTCTCAACTCCTCCTACCTAGAAGCAGAGCATATCAGGTGAATGTTGATCTCCTCAGAGTATGTGGTAAAGAGAAAATGGCATTTGAGTTGGAACATAGAGTGTGTGCCGCGGTTGCTGAAGAAACTGCAGCGGCAGCAAAGTATGGATCTGAAGGTACTCTTCACCGCGTTTACCTTTCAAATCATTGTTGTGGTTAGGATTGCCATTCTTTAGAGCCTTACAGGCTGTTGAAGCTAAAAGGTTGTGGTCTAGTATGATGTAAGTGTAGGGGGGAACTAATGTTGATCCTTTTAGGTTAACGCTTGTCTTGAGTCATGCTTTCATCACCAGCACCTTTATCCCAATTATGTTGGGGTTGGTGACATTAAATTTATAGTACTGCAATTGTCTCTAAAAAAGAGCAGTGTTTCACAAAAGTAGCTAAATGTTGATCCAAAAATTGCCAAAAAAGAAGTTACACACAAGTTCAATATGATAGACTGAGGGAGTGTTACAATGCTTTAAAAAAGTGCTTTTCAGCTTTTAGTTTTAGAAAAGTTTAAAATAGTGTTTTCAAACTACTACTTTTGTTTAAATTAAGCTATTTAAAGCTAAAATATGAAAGCAGATGGAGGGTTGCTTTAAGTGCTTTTCACTTTTTCTATTACACAAAAAGTACCTTTTTAACACACTAACTTTTACTTTTTCAAACTCACCTTTTTCTCAAACACTACCAACTTTTACTATTAATTAATCACTTTTTATATACTCTCTAAAATTAATCACTTCTCAAAGGTAGAAGCTGAGACAAATACTCCTCTAGTTATATCATAGAATAAAAAAGAGCAGCCCGGTGCATATTGGCGTCCCATAAAGCAAGGGTCTGGGGAAGGGGTCCCCACAAGGGTGTATAAAGAGCACACTTTCTAGTTTCTATTATCGTTTTAACAAAAGGCTGCTCCCAATAACACAGGATTTTAAAAGTGTAACACAATAAGCTCATGGAAAAAAAGCAAGCTAGTGAACGGATATCTTCGGGATGCAAGATCAATGAGATAGTATCTCAAAACCAACGTTATCATAAGTTTTTTCCTTTTGCAAAGAAATATCAGGAGTCATCCATGCGTTTACATAGTTGTTACTGTCAGTGTCCATTGCAAAATTGATATTGTAGGTTCAATAGGTATATCATGAAACATCACCGGATTGTCACTTTTTCTCTTGTAGAATCAGAAAACATATTGGGATGCATTTTGAAGGATAGTAACCTGTCCAGGAAGGTGAAGATCGAACTACCAGTTCGAGTGGATTTCGTAGGTGGGTGGAGTGACACCCCTCCTTGGAGTCTAGAACGTGCTGGATGTGTGTTGAATATGGCGATAACATTGGGAGGTTCTTGTCTTCCCATCGGTACGACTATTGAGACAAGTAAGGAGACTGGAGTTGTCATCAGGGATGACATTGGAAACTTCTTACATATCAATGATCTCTCCACCATTTCACCTCCATTTGAAAGTGGTGATCCATTCCGCCTTGTGAAATGTGCATTGCTGGTTACCGGAATTGTTAAGCATAAGGACCTTGGCTTGGAAATCAGGACGTGGTCCCATGTCCCGCGTGGCAGTGGTTTGGGGACTTCCAGCATCTTAGCAGCAGCAGTTGTGAAAGCGATTTTGCAATTGAGCGGTGGAGATGAGAGTAACAAAAATGTGACAAGGCTCGTTTTGGTATTGGAACAAATAATGGGGACGGGAGGTGGATGGCAGGACCAGATTGGAGGGCTTTATCCCGGGATAAAATTCACCACAAGCTTTCCTGGCACCCCTTTGCGTCTTCAAGTCATTCCCCTCTTGACTTCCCCTCAGGTTGTACAAGAGTTGCAGCAACGGCTCCTTGTTGTGTTCACAGGACAAGTAAGTAATAAACAATACTCTGCTTCGGGCTTTGTGAGGTTTTAGCCGGAAGAGTTTTGGAGGAAGTATTTCTATATCTTTATAAAAATTGAAAAAATTACACAACAGGCAATCATTTTGCATTCCAATCGCCATTCCTTTCAAATTTAGATTTTGTAATCTTTATATAATAGAAATGTATAAGTAAATAAAATTAAATGTGTGAAATTGGTTTATTGAGTTTGAACTTATCCCTCATCCCACCCCAATTCCCCTTATATTTTCATCATTAAATATTTTTCACCAGCATTTCCAATGGAGCCAAAGACTCACTATTTTTTGACTTGGGAATATTATTGAATAAAGCAAAATGGCTCATTGCACTGTTGGTGCTTCCTTGCTATGGAGCAACAGTCAGTCCATGTAATTTTCAACGCGATTTATCACGGGTCATCCGGAAACAGTCTCTCTTAGTACAGGGGTAACACTGTATACATCCGACCCTCTTACCCCACCGTTGGTGGGAGCTTTTGCGGCACTGGGGTAATGTTATTGTTGTAGACTTGTAGTATTTTTCACTAGCGTGTTCCTGGTTTCAAACTGACCCTTACTTTCCACACATAACCCTTATTTGGTTATGTGATTTTGTGGAAGGGAGCTTGATATTTATCTTGTTAAATTTATTTGATTCTTTTAAAGAAAGTGAAGATGAAGCATTACACAGGAACACATGATATAACTAAATATATGCGGGCCTGCGGGGTAGTTATTTTTTGGCCTATAACTAATAAATAAGGGTAAAAATGAAATGTGATTTCTACTCCCCTGATCTCTGGATCCTCTACGGCCAAATTAGTCGTCGAAATCCATCATAAAAAACTCATATCAAGGCTGTATGGAATGGGATCAAAGTTAGCTTAACATTTCCTTGCTTTTCATTGCAAGTGAATTTCCAGGGGGGATATGAGAAAAATAAAAGTGTGCCCTTAAAGAATGCATGTATTCTCTATACAGGTCCGACTTGCTCATCAAGTCCTTCAGAAGGTGGTTACCCGTTACCTCCAGCGGGACAATCTTCTTATATCGAGCATCAAGCGACTCACGGAACTGGCAAAGGCAGGAAGAGAAGAACTAATGAGCGGCAACATTGATGAGCTAGGGGAGATAATGGCAGAGGCTTGGAGGTTGCATCAAGAACTTGATCCCTTTTGCAGCAACGAGTACGTCGACAATCTCTTTGCATTTTGTGACCCCTTCTGCTGTGGGTACAAGCTTGTGGGTGCTGGTGGTGGGGGATTCGCTTTACTCTTAGCTAAAACCCGTGAATCTGCTGACGAGATGAGACGTTTGCTAGTGCTAGTCTCTGGTTTTCATGTCCATATATACAATTGGGAAATCTTTATGCAAAATTAGCTTCTTTTGTATTTACTTCAAGATGATGCTTTCTGCATACTAGATTAGTTTGTAATCTTATACAGAATAAATTCTAGTATAAGCATTCACTTCCATTTAGTTAAAAAAGTCTTTCCACAAAAACATTCAAGCCTTGTTCTCAAAAGAGTTTGGAGTTGGCTAACATGGATTGACACATGAAATTGGACTTAAAACAATAAAAAGGAAAAAAAAATTAAGATAAAAAGGATAAAACAAAATGAAGATAAAAAGGATTAAATGATAAAGAACTTAAGAGAGATAAAAAGATATGGTAATATAAAAATAAGATAACAAAGATAAGATAAAAAGGAAAAAAATTTAAGATAAAAAGGATAAAACAAAATGAAGATAAAAAGGATTAAATGATAAAGAACTTAAGAGAGATAAAAAGATAAAAAAACATCAATCTTGATTCCTTTAATCCATGTCTGTTTGAGTCTTTCTCTTCATGTCATCCCACCTCTTCTCCATAATCTGTATTACTTGGTCTTCTACGTCCATCAAACTTGCATTCCATATATTTAGTCTTGCTTTGACTCATCCATGAACTTGTTCTCTAAAGTTTGTTGTCATACTTCCAACTTTGCTTTAACACTTGTGTAACATCCCAATTTTGTGAGCTGGTTATATCCGTCATTTTAGCAAGTGAAATGAATTTCTTTTGTGAATAATGTGATTTATTCTGTTATCAATGTTTTGTGGCAGATAAGTTGATTGGTAAGCTCTAATAATTTTAAGTGAATGAGTCAATATTATTCTATGTTTTTAGTATAATATTGGTAGGGAGAATATAATAATTCAATTTGATTGGAAATGTTTTTTTTTGCTAAGACACCCAAATTAGTTATTTTGGCCCAAATCAATATTTTGACTAAAAGCCCTAAAAAACTAGTACATATATACACATTATCTAACCAAGACCTGCGTTTATCCGCAACCACAGTAGCCGCACATCTCCTCACTTCTTCTCAAAACTCTTCTCCTCTTTAATCGATCGAAAACCAGCCTCCCTGTTTCCCCCCTCTCTTGTTGGTAATGTTGGGCCTTTGCTTTTCTCTGTGTTTTTCTCCAGCCAACGCTACCCTCCGGCCTACTCTATTTTTTACTCGCTCGGAGCATGGTTGGAACTATTGATAAACCCAGTAAACTTACAAACAACAAACATAAGCAGTGAAGAATAAGCAGATAGAAAGATATGAAGATAATCAAACGAATCTGGTATACCGTGTAAACTGGCCCCTGCTCTCCCTAGAGAAGGAGAGCAGCGGCAAACCCTACTCTCTCTCTATCTCACCTCTTCTCTAAAGCCTCAATCGTTAGTTAGGGTTCCCGTAAGTTAGCCTCCTTTTATAGGAGAAGTTGGCTAACTTACGGGTTACAAGGAAGCTAACGGGCTGATACACATTTGTGGCCCGTATTACACGTTTAATTAATAACTACACAAATACAAAGATATTTAATTAGATTGGACACCATAAAATATTCCTTCTTAAAAATATTCCTTCTTAAGGGCCCGTATTATATTTTTTGGGCCTCATGCACTTGATTCATTCTTGGTAGAATCTATCAAGGGCCATTTTAAATTAATTTGACTCGGTGCAACTACCTTGCTTGATTTTCTCCACCAACAAGCAATAGTTATCCGTAACCTTAACATTCTCCCGATATCAGGAGCAGTTTTTGTTATTTAAATTTTAAAGGAAGCTCTCTTCTCTTCCCGGATATGAATAATATAACTTTCTTTAAGTGCTTCTTCATCTAGTTCTGAGCATACAAAGAGTTCCATCTCTTCTCTCTCGAGTGCACGAGAAAGGGGAGCACCGTGTAAACCTTGGGGGGCGACACCCATATTCCTGATTGCACCAAGTCATGGGCAAAATCGCTTATAAGTTAGTGGGTTTCCACGACACGGTTTCTTTTCATTCTGTTTTGAGAATTATTTGGCCCTAAATTTGAATTATTGTCACAGTCTTCAATTGTTTTTTCCAACAACTTAGAAGCGATTTCCTTGATTATTGTGACATGGTTTCTTCTAATCAGTTGAAACTGCTCTCTGATATTAGCAACAACTTCAACCTCTAGATGGTTCCAATTACAAGCGGTGGGCTAATCAAATTCTGATTTATTTCAAACAACTCGAAATAGATTATGTTCTATTCAATGACCCACTGAAGTTTGATAGAGTAAATGAGAATCCTGCTACCCCTGGATCGGGGGTCTTGTTTTTAGATTGTGACTTCTGCACCGTCTAAGGACAAGGGCAAAGAACATGAAGGTTCTGGGGAAATGATGGAGAAGTACGAAAAGGACAACAAATTGACCAAGAACATGCTGCTGAGCCAATTGGGTGACTCCGTATTTGATGTGTATACTCAGAAATCAGCCAAGACTATTTGGGACGCAATAGAGAAGAAACACGGGGCAGATGATGCTCGAAAGAAGAATACGTGGTAGGAGAATGGATGAAGTTCAAGGTGGATGACAAGAAGCCAATCATGGAGCAAGTCAATCAATATGAGAATCTGGTTGCTGAAATCCTGGCTGAAAGGATGAAGATGTGCGAGATTCTGCAGGCAAACGTACCGATTGACAAACTGCCAGAAAAAATGATCTCACTACAGCAACCATCTCAAACACAAGAAGCGTGATTTGACCCTACAGGAATTGACTTCTCACATGAAAATCGAAGAGGTTAATCAGTTGAAAGATAAGAAAATTTCTTCTGTTAATGAACTTTCTATTAAAGTTAACGTTGTGGAATCTTGTATTGGTTCCAAAGTTGTCAGGTCTAAAGCTGTCGAGAAACCAGTGCAGGGAAAACAACCCCACAACAACAAAGGAAAGTTCAAGAATCATGGAAAAATCCAGAAAAAAAGAATTTGGGGTCAGGTGTATGCTATGCATGTGGCAAGCCTGGACACAAGTCCTACCAGTGTGAGCAGTGGACAGGCAGACAAGAAACAAAAGGAGTAGACAAACATTGGTTACATTGCAGATGCTCAAGTTTCAATTCAGAAAATATTTCTTGTTGTGGCAACCGTGTGAAACGTGGTGGAAGATCCAAAGATGTGGATTGTGGATTGTGGTCTATGGAGCAACTAAGCATTTTTGTTCAAACCATGAGCTTTTTGCTGGTTTTGAACCTGCCTGAAGTAAGGAGAAGGTGTATGTGAAATATGACTCTCATTATTATCATTGATGATTAAAAACATTACAACAATAGCTATATTTGTATCTACAACTAGGGCTACTTATACAAAGTGGGCTAAGCCCAATGCAACTAGGGTTAGGGTTTCAACACCCCTCGAGCTGGAGCATATAAATCATATGCACCAAGCTTGTTACAAATGTAATCTATTTTAGGACCTCAAAGAACATCGACAAGCTGATCTGTCATGTTGACATAACTTGTGATACTTCGTCCATTCAAAATCTTCTCTCGAATGAAGTGACAATCAACCTCAATATGTTTTTTCCTCTCATGAAATACTGGGTTAGATGCAATGTGCATTGTAGCTTGGTTATCACACATCGGTTGCACTGGTTTCATGTTTCCGAACCTCAGTTCTTGAAGAAGATGTTTTAACCATAAAATCTCACATGCAGCAAGGGCCATTGCACGATATTCTGCATCAGCACTTAATCTCACAACGCCATTGTAACGTCCGTACTTTTTCTACTTCTTATTTTGCCGTAGATAGGGGTGGAGGAGCTGCATCTCGCCGTCAGGATCATTTTGCAACTTGAATCGTCGAAATCCGTTACCTGTAAGTCAAGTTATAGCTAGCCGAAGTTTCCTTAATTTCCGGTCGCCGGATTAACGACCTGGAGAAGAATGGGGAGAAAGACAACCCAGTCTTCTTGGGCCGGGTCAGTTCAATGAGCCAGTTCGGCCCAGTTTCGATAAAAAATAAAAATAAAATAGTAAATGAAATAAATAAAATCTAGAAAAATATAAATTAAATACCTAGTATAAATATACATATTCTGACCAACCAGAATTGAAAAATAATATTTTTAACTATTTTTAATTGATTTAATTGTTATTGGGTCATTTGTACATATTTAGTAAATAATTAACTAAATGACGAAATAAATTATGAAATAATAATTGGAGTAAACTAGATTAAATATATGACTAACTAGTACATTTGGGACCATTTATATTTAATAAAAATTATGATTAGTATATTTAATTGTAATTAAACCGGTTAATAGATATATGAAATTAAATGAATAAATAAGGGAAATAATTCTAAAATAAATATCTGGACAACCTAGGTTAAATATAGACCCAAAATATAGTTATGGACGGTTATAAATTTATAAAGTCAATTCTTAAGCTATTTAATTTAATTGGGCCATACAAAACTAGTTAAGTAATTAAATAAGAAAATTTGAATAATAATGGTGAAATAAATAAAATCACTAAGATTGGAAATAATATTCTGGACTAAAAATGAGGTTTGGAATAAAATAAGGAAAAGAAAATAAAGTTGGGATAGCTAGCATAGATGAATGACTATATTTGGACTTAATAAATAAATTATTGAATTAGTGGATTAATTAAATTAGTGTGATTAAATTAATAATTATTATCCTTGATTATTATTGATTCGGACTCCATATAAATTACTAAACTATTTGAACTCACAAAAAAAAATAGTTGATTAAATATAAATAAATTAAGTAAGTAATGTGTACTTAATAATTTAATTAGTTAATTGACTTTATTGAACTAGTTAAATCAATTAGCTTAATGGATAAATTAGTAAAATTATGTACATGTTAATATTGTTGGACTTTATAAAACTAGAAAATTAAAACGAAATTAGAATTTCATTATTGGCCTTAATTGAATTAGATTAATGTAGTTAGCTATATAGATATAATTAAACTTATTTAGTTGATAAAGTTAATTCAATTAAGTTAGTTAATCAAATAAATAGAACTGGAGTATTGGATTAGTTAATGTAATTGGGTTAATTAGTATAAATAAACTATTGAACTAATTAAAGTTGTTATTGAGATTAGATTATCATTAATGATTATTATTTCGAATTATTCCTATGCCAAATTATTATTCAAAGGTTTATTAAATAAATTATATAAATTATGGAAACTGAATTTTGGACTGAAATTAATTGTTTAATTCGAAATAATAAAAGTATTATGTAATTAATTTAATTAGACTAGTTAACAAATTAACCAAATAAATTAAAGTAAATTATGAAGGCGATTAGTACGATTAAAGAAAATAATAAGGTTGGACTGAAAATTAAAATTTAAATAAGATTTATGAATCTAACTTAAAAGTTATATTTAAAGAAGGAATTATGAAGTTAAAATAACTAAAGGTTGAATAGATAGGAAATAACAAAAATAATAGAATAGTTATTGATTTAGAATTTTGATATATATTAGAAGGAGAATTGAAGTGAAGACCAAGCTAGAGATTTTATTAAGGGGGTAAGTTCTATGTCAACCAAAAATGTTTTATCTCGTACTTATATGTATGCAATATTTGAACTATGTGAATTATTTATGAATTGGAAACTATTTGTTTCACATGGAATGAATATTTTGAATGTATGGATATTGGTGGATTATTATCTATTATGGATTATTAAATGTATATTCTTTTTATTAAAGAATATTGGTGGATTGATATTTATTACAAAGGATATTTTGGAAGTGTGACAAGAATGGTTTTGGGGAAAACTTAAAGTTTTCATAATATAATATTGCGTCTCGAGAGAAACACGAGGCGTGGGTGGTTAGGACTACTACTACTTTTGGTGAAATTTATTTGGGTCGGTAACCAGTCCGGCAATGACATACTCCGATAGACATCCCAGACTTTTATTTGAGGACCAAAGGTCCTTTGGTGGTCGTAGTAGTAGTTACCTAATTTACCCTTGGACAATGTCCCTTGTGAGTAGGTGGTAGAAAACATCCTGCCTACTTGAGTTTCTTACTACTTGGAGGGCTTGGAATCCCTTTTAGAGGGTGTGCACACTTACGGTAGAAATTCATCTTCCAATTGGTGGTCGGTGGGAGCCGGAATTTCGGGATGAGTCGTAAATAACAACGACTCATTGGGCTAGAGGAATCTTGAGTTTCGCCAACTCTTAAAAGAAATCTAAAGTATTACTTTTGGAGGAATTGAGGAATGACATTATCTATTGAAGAAATTATTTTGAGACATGAAGTTATTTTGGAGATATGAAAAGGTATTTTCTATTTTTTTTTTATAATTTTTTTGAGGATATTTTCTATATATACATATACCAAAACTATTTTCCAAATTATATTATTTTACGGGTTCGGGTGGAATCTTACTTAGCTCTAAAGCTAATTTTTGTCTCTTTTGTCTTCTTCTCTTTGCTCTATTGTACAGATGATTATGACTATGAAGATTGATGTACTTGCTGCCCGAGTGTTCCGCTAGTTGCACACGTTTGATTAATTATCGTTGTTTAAATTTGTAATTCATAAACTTTGTCCTAAGACCTATTTCATTGTTATTTGAACTTATGGTGGATAGCCGGTGCACTCAATCATGTATAGGTTGAGTGTGGCGGTGATACACCTGTTTTTCCCTTAAAGAATTCCGTTGTACTCTAAATATGTTTAATAATAAAGATGGTTTCATTTAAAAATGTGATTTTATTTGGGTGGGAAAAATGGGGGTGTTACATCTATATTCCTACCTGCAAAGTAAAAAAAATGAGGACAAGGGTTTCGTGACAACAACATAATCAAAACATCAAAAATTCTCCCAAGTACACAAAGCGAGAGCCTTCAGGAACGACCTCTGGCACTCTCATGGACAATATCGATCAGGGGGTACTTCTCGTCGTCCTCCCCAAATAAACGATAACGCCGCAAGCCCAAACTGTACAGGTCATCCGGGAGGGTAGAATCCTTGATCGTCGCCAACTTAGTGGTCCCCTCCGGGAAAGCAGATATCTTTTTTCCATACTTCTCAAGAGCGGTGACGTGCACTGGTCGTGAGGTGCACTCAAAATAAATTCAATACAACGATTATACGTAGTATAACGAAGTAAGGTTCGTATCCACAGGGAAATGAATACTTTTCTTTTATATAATGAGTAACAAAAGGGGGGAGTTTTGAGTTTAATTTAATTTAATTTAATTAACACTAAGATGAACGACTTATGTGGTTTAATTAATAGAGATGAGGACTTGGTTTTGCTTTTATCCACTTAATGAAATGTTTGTCGATCCCGGTTATATCTTTAATTATCTTCCTCTCGAATACTCAATCGAGGAGTATATCCAGTTCATCGAGGGTAGTTGTTAATAACGAGATGCGTTCATTAATAAAACTTACTATCGAGTCAATATAGAACAAGCGCCGTATATTAACTTGATAGTAGCAATAAACTTAAGATGAAAACGATTGAGATTGATAACCTCAACACAAGCGGTTTATTGGTTTAATCAATATAATTAATTCCCCTTGGCATATTAACCGTGAGATGCATGCATTAATAATCCAAGTTTACTACTGTTGAAAGAACCAGATTAATAACAAGCATATTAACCGATTGATTCTAGTAATAATTAATATAAGAAACAAAACTAGTTGATACTTGAAGTAATGCTCAAAATATTAATATGGAATATGAATAGGAAAGAATTAATATTCAAGGAAGAAGATTAAAGAAAATAACTCACAACTTACAAATTCATTAAGCTTCAAAGTAGCAAAACCAAGACGGAAGAGTTTAGCTCCTCATTTGGAAACTAAACATAATGAAAAATATAAAGAAAGAACTATTCTAGACTGAGGTTAGATGTATAAAGGAATTGGATCTCTAATTGTGAAGAAAAGGGGATGTATTTATTGACTTTTGAGATGCTGCTCGGGTACCCGATCGGGTATATACAAGGTACCCGATCGGGTATGTGTAATACCTCAAATTCGAGGTATACTCGATCGATCAATGCCTAAATTTCATAAGCATACCCGATCGAGTATGCCTTTATACCCGGTCGAGTATGCTTATAACTTCAGATCCGGGGCATACTCGACCCGAATTCAGGTTTGTTTTTGAAGAGATACCCGATCGGGTGTGTCGGTGTACCCGATCGGGTATGGACTATCGATCGTGGCCCGAATCTTCTGTTGGGTGTGTTTCGGAAAAAAACGAAGAAATATTAATTAAATAAAATTAATTAATAAATAAAATAGCTAAAAGAAAACAGAAAATAAGATGGAGTAGATTTTAGCCAGAGCTCGTGCTACGCACGATGTCCTTAAAACGTATTCGTCGCCTCCCACGGTGCTAGGAGCGTTGCAATGACCGTTTCCCAGGATACGGTGGCTAACGAACGATCGTTTGAGCACACAAACGAAAGTCCCGGCGAACTGGAACACAGTATGAACACTAGGGAAATTTCGGAGAAGCTGGAAGTGTTTTTAGCTCAAGAAAACGTGAGGAATGTATTGTGCGTTGTGTCTTGTTGCAAACCACCTGCCAGCTATTTATAGGAGGATTTGTTGTGTGTTAAATGGGGTGTTAATGGACCTGAACGTTGGACATCAATGACCAGTCCGTTGGGCATTGAATCGTCCATAAACTGTCCATTTAACGCAGCATTAAAAGAGAAGAACGTTGGCATTAACTTTCGTAACGGTAGAATTGCGCGACAGAAGACCCCCAACAGAACACCCCTTCGAGGGGTTCTGCCCGAAGCTAACAGAACACCCCTTCGAGAGTTATGTCCGACCAACAGAACACCCCTTCGAGGGGTTCTGTCCGAAGCCAACAGAACACCCCTTCGAGGGGTTCTGCCCGACGCCACCAGAACACCATACCGAGGTGTTCTGGTCGAGGGCTTCTATCCGGAGCACTTGAGAGATAGATTTTTGGACGACATTCATGTCCGCAGGTCGCCCGCGCACACGGGTCGCGGTTTTTCTTCTCCGTTTCGGGATTTGATCGGCACCCCCCTGCGCGTAAGAGAGAGACTTTACCTTTAGGAATCTTAACTCCTTAAAAGAGGCTTCCCTTTATAAGGGGGTCAAAATCCTTTAAGTTTTCCGGTGTGGGATAAAACACACTAGAAACCTATCATTTTCCCAGTTTTTCCATTTCAACGAGTGAACTTCGAGAATCAATTTCTCATTCACCCGTTATCCATTTTGAGCGTACCATATATCAAATTGTAGCCCTTAACAAGGACAATCCGAAACCACTTTAACCGACCCAAATCGGAAGTGAACCCCACTCAAATAATTGCTCCAAAATGTCTATTTAATGCAATTTTTAACACAATTTTCCAACAATCCCCCACATGAATGAAAATTGATTTTCGAGACTTAAAAAGACACGAAGATAGGAGGACATGTTGTGTTCACCGGATGATCCTTGCATACGGAGAGGTAGGTTTTATCCTTTTAACCTTCCGCTGTAAAGACATGTTTATTTACTGGCTGTCTAGTAGACTCGATGTCCTTGAACTATACTGCCGTCGTGTAAACATTGACTTATCTTTACACAAGAACCTTCCAACTTTGTTCCATTCTCATAGGTGTGCCCGTTTTGGCCATGGGTCACCGTCCTGGTTCTGCAAGAGTTTCTAAAGAACTGAGCCTTTACAGTTCTCCTTTGAAGCGGCCCTCTTCTCTCTCTCACATAGGTGATTCTTTCACGAGTATCCCGCATACTCTTCCAATGTTATCGAGTAGATCAACATTTTAGAATCATTAAAGCAAATGTTTTTGCTAACCTCGTACGGGAGTCACTGTTTTAAACGAGGATTGGGTAGGAGTCCGGACCCCCACAGTGACCATCCTTCGCTCTATAATTTAGTTGTCCCTTTTGAACCTAGGACCAACTAGGTTGGGTATCCACTATAGAACTTTTCGATTCACGGTAGAGATTGCTCTATCCAATGCCTTGGTTAGCGCAACGCGTCTAGACTTACCATTGTAGAGATTGCTCTGTGCCTTTCCAATTGCCGCTTGACAATCGCAATGTATGCATATTGGAGGGACATGCTTCTCCCAACTTGGAATATCCTCGAGAAAATGGCGTAGCCATTCAGCCTCTTCAGTGCACTTATCCAAGGCTATTAGCTCAGATTCCATCGTGGATCTAGCTATTAACGTTTGTTTCGAGGATTTCCACGACACGGCTGCACCTCCCAAAGTGAAAACATATCCACTTGTGGATTTTGAGTCCTTAATGTCAGATATCCAACTAGCGTCGCTATACCCTTCAAGTACAGCTGGATATCTTCCACAGTGCAGTCCAAGGTTTTGGGTTTTCCGTAAATACCTCAAAACCCTTACTATTGCCTTCCAGTGTTCATCACCGGGGTTGTTAGTATATCTACTTAGCTTACTAACCACAAAGGCAATATCAGGCCTGATACAACTCATTAGATACATCAAGCTTCCAATAATCCTAGCGTATTCTACTTGAGAAATACACTCTCCATGATTTTTGGTAAGTTGTACGTTTTTATCTAATGGAGTCCTTGCCTCTTGATAATCATCCTTATTAAATTTCGTAAGGATTTTATCAACGTAATGGGATTGGCTTAGCGTAAGACCGTAAGGTCCTCTAATTATTTTAATCCCAAGGATTAAATCGGCCAGCCCCATATCCTTCATGTCAAATTTAGAATTTAACATGCTTTTTGTAGAACTAATCATTAGATTATTGCTACCCACGATGAGTATATCATCCACGTATAAACATAAAATGACATAGCCGTCTACTGTGCTCTTCACATAGACGCATTTGTCACTTTCGTTTATTTTAAACCCATTAATTAACATTCCATGATCGAACTTTTCGTGCCACTGTTTAGGGGCTTGTTTCAATCCGTACAATGATTTAATTAATTTACACACTTTCCTTTCTTGGCCTGGAACACGAAAGCCTTCGGGCTGTTCCATATAGATTTCTTCGTCTATATCGCCATTTAGAAAAGCGGTTTTTACGTCCATTTGATGAACTTCATATTTCCGCAATGCGGCAATTGCTAGTATCATCCTAATGGAATTTATTCTCGTCACAGGAGAATATGCGTCAAAGTAATCATGGCCCTCACGTTGCTTGTATCCTTTGATTACAAGTCTGGCCTTGTACTTATCGATGGAACCGTCAGGTTTCATTTTCCGTTTAAAAATCCACTTGGATCCCAAAGGTTTATTTCCCGGAGGAAGATCAACCAATTCCCATGTGTGATTTTTAAGGATAGAATCCACCTCACTTTTGATGACTTCTTTCCGCATAGGACCTTCGGTAGACGTCACGGCTTCCGTATTAGTCCGTGGTTCATTTTCTACCAAACATGTTAGAAAATTCGGTTCATTTTCTACCATACATGTTAGAATATCCGAGTCAAATTCTACCAAGTATGTGAGAAAATCCGGTCCGAAGGATTTTTCAACTCTAGCACGTTTGCTACGTCTGGGTTCGGGTTCTTCTTCGGAGCCCTCGCTAGTATTTTCCATAGCTACGTCAAATGTTCGTTTTGACGTGCTTGGTCCTTCGTTGGACTTGCATGGAAATACGTCTTCAAAGAATGATGCATTCCTTGATTCAATTATTGTGTTTTTATGTACATCCGGATTATTCGAATCGTACACTAAAAACCGATAAGCACTACTATTTTGTGCATATCCAATAAAAATACAATCCAACGTTTTTGGACCTATTTTTATTTTCTTAGGTGTTGGTACAAGCACCTTTTCCAGACACCCCCACACTTTTAAATATTGATAGGAAGGCTGTCTGCCTTTCCACAACTCGTACGGAGTTTTATCATTTTTTTTCCGGGGAACCTTATTTAAAAGGTAATTGCTTGACAAGACTGCTTCGCCCCACATATTTTGTGGCAGGCCCGAACTTACTAGCATCGCATTCATCATATCTTTCAATGTGCGATTCTTTCGTTCGACAACACCGTTTGATTGAGGTGAATAGGGTGTAGTACGTTCATGTACTATACCCACGCTCACGCAAAAGTCACCAATGGGTGTTTCATACTCACCACCTCGATCACTTCTAACCACTTTAATCCGTCGATTAAGTTGGTTTTCCACTTAATTCTTATAAAGAATGAATTTATCGATTGCTTCGTGTTTATTTTTTAATAAATAAACGTAGTTATAGCGAGTGCTATCATCGATAAAAGTAAAAAAATATTTATTACCACCACGTGTTTGTATTGATTTAAAATCACAAACGTCACTATGAATTAATTCAAGTGGTTCCGTTTTTCTTTCAACCAATTTGAAAGACGTTTTCGTTAGTTTTGCCTCTACACAAACTTCAAATTTGTGCTTCACATCAATTGTGAATTTAGGAATGTGCTCCATGTTAATTAATCTACGTATAGAATTAAAATTAACATGTCCTAGTCTACCATGCCACACATTGGAAGACTCAAGCAAGTAAGCAGAATGTATTTTATTATTATTAATAATAATAGTTATTACATTGAGCTTAAACAGCCCATCAACTGCATATCCCTTACGCACATACATTCCCGATTTAGACAAAACTAATTTGTCTGACTCAAAAACCACGTGGAAGCCATGTTTGTTCAACAACGAACCGGAAATCAGGTTTTTGCGTATTTCCGGAACGAACAAAACTTGGTTTAGAGTCAGCTCCTTGCCCGAAGTCATCTTCAGGACCACTTTGCCCACGCCTTCCACCGCGGAATGAGCCGAATTTCCCATCCACACATTCTCACCATTTGATGGCTCAAAAGTAGTGAATAACTCCCGGTTTGAGCAAATATGCCGGGTAGCACCAGTGTCCACGAACCACTCCTTGGAATTGGATCCAACGAGGTTGACCTCGGTCAGCACGACCGCAAGGATTATGTCGTCATCCTTTTGCCCACCTTGCACCAAGTTGACTTGAGAGTCTTTCTTCTTTCTTGGTGCCTTGCAATCCGAGGACTTGTATCCATTTTTGTTGCAATTGAAGCATTTTCCATTAAACTTCGTTTTGGAAACGCCTCCCTTGGAACCGAGCTTGCTCTTCCCATTATTTTTGGTTTTGGAGCCCTTTGCACGCTCCACCACGTTTGCCTTGGCGCTGGTAACGATTGGAAGTTTCCCATCGTTCTTCCGGTTATCCTCTTCAATCCGAAGATGGAGGATCAATTGCTCCAAGTTCATTTCCTTTCGCTTGTGCTTAAGGTAGTTCTTGAAATCCTTCCAAGCCGGCAGCAATAAATGGATAATTGACGCCACTTGGAAAGACTCACTAACTGTCATTCCATCTCGAATTTCGTTGAAGATCATTTGCATTTCCTCAACTTGACTCAAGACCGTCTTTGAATCCACCATTTTAAAATCAAGGAATCGACCAACAACAAATTTCTTTGCGCCGGCATCTTCACTTTTATATTTGTGGTCCAAAGCATTCCATAGCTCCTTAGCCGTAGCTAATTTGCTATACACGCCGTACAAAGCATCATGTAGCCCGTTCAACACGTAGTTTCGGCAAAGGAAGCCAGAATGCTTCCAAGCTTCAACCGCGTTGAAAGATTGCGCATCGACATCACCCCCGGTTGCTACCGGCGCATCTTCGGTCAAGAACCTAGCAAGACCGAGAGTAGTGAGGTAAAATAGCATCTTTTGCTTCCACCTCTTGAAGTTTAACCCGTTAAGTTTTTCGGGTTTCTCCACAGAGTTGCTCGGCACGGTAACCATAGGGATTGCCCCTTGGTTGCCCAAAGTAGATGCACCGCGTTGTGAACCATTGTTCACCGGTGCTCCACTTTCAGAGTGATTATTGTTTGGCACGTTCTGCCCACCAACATTTCCAATTTCTTGTGAAGCCATTTTAACATTTTCAACGTTTTCCGAAAACACAAAAAATAAGTTCGTTCACCGAAGTGACAAACTACGTTTTAGATTGTTTACCGCAGTACAACAACCAAGGAAAATGCGTTTTAGGATTGTTTACCGGAGTAGAACAATCACCGAATACGTTTTAAGATTGTTGGGTATGTTTCGGAAAAAAACGAAGAAATAATAATTAAATAAAATTAATTAATAAATAAAATAGCTAAAAGAAAACAGAAAATAAGATGGAGCAGATTTTAGCCAGAGCTCGTGCTACGCACGATGTCCTTAAAACGTATTCGTCGCCTCCCACGGTGCTAGGAGCGTTGCAACGACCTTTTCCCAGGATACGGTGGCTAACGAACAATCGTTTGAGCACACAAACGAAAGTCCCGGAGAACTGGAACACAGTATGAACACTAGGGAAATTTCGGAGTAGCTGGAAGTGTTTTTAGCTCAAGAAAATGTGAGGAATGTATTGTGCGTTGTGTCTTGTTGCAAACCACCTGCCAGCTATTTATAGGAGGATTTGTTATGTGTTAAATGGGGTGTTAATGGACCTGAACGTTGGACATCAGTGACCAGTCCGTGGGGCATTGAATCGTCCATAAACTGTCCAGTTAACGCAGCATTAAAAGAGAAGAACGTTGGCATTAACTTTCGTAACGGTAGAATTGCGCGACAGAAGACCCCCAACAGAACACCCCTTCAAGGGGTTCTGCCCGAAGCCAACAACACCCCTTCGAGGGTTCTGTCCGGCCAACAGAACACCCCTTTGAGGGGTTCTATTCGAAGCCAACAGAACACCCCTTCGAGGGGTTCTGCCCGACGCCACCAGAACACCATACCAAGGTGTTCTGGTCGAGGCCTTCTGTCCGGAGCACTTCTGGGAAAAAATAAACGTTTCGGGAAGAAAACAAAAATTAACCGTATCTCTTGATAGATAGATTTTTGGACGGCACTCATGTCCGCAGGTCGCCCGCGCACACGGATCGCAGTTTTTCTTCTCCGTTTCGGGAAAATAGGCTTTAACTCCTTAAAATAGGCTTCCCTTTAAAAGGGGGTGAAAATCCCTTGAGTTTTCCGGTGTAGGAAAAAACACACTAGAAACCCATCATTTTTCCAGTTTTTCCATTTCAAGGAGTGAACTTCGAGAATCAATTTCTCATGCACGCGTTATCCGTTTTGAGCGTACCATATATCCAATTGTATCCCTTAACAAGGACAATCCGAAACCACTTTAACCCGACCCAAATCGGAAGTGGACCCCACTCAAATAATTTCCCCAAAATGACCATTTAATGCAATTTTTAACACAATTTTCCAACATCTTTGCTGCATGATCCTTTGTCTTCAGATCTGATCTGATTTGAAATTTAAACCAGATACCCGGTCGAGTATAGGTCATACTCGACCGGGTATAGACCAAAAAAATCAGGATCTTCTTTTGTTGGGAATATTTTATGGTGTTCAATCTAGTTAGTTATCTTTGTATTTGTTTAGTTATTAATTAAACGTGTAATACGAGCCACAAATGTGTATCAGCCCGTTAGCTTCCTTGTAACCCGTAAGTTAGCCAACTTCTCCTATAAAGGAGGCTAACTTACGGGAACCCTAACTCAAGATCGAGGCTTAGAGAGCATAGAGGCGTAAAGATAGAGAGATTAGGGTTTCATACGGTATACCAGATTCGGTTTTTCATCTCATAATCTTCTGTCTGCTTCTTAATTGCTATGGATGTTTGATTTTAAGTATTTTGGGTTTATCATCTTTCTTTTTTATTTTTGCACCTTCCTTCCACTTTTTGGGGTTCACCAATTGTCCTTTGAGCTGATCAAGACCTATTTGAGCTCAGAATAAACCTAATCTAAACAATTTACAAGAATTTAACAAACTAAACTATTACACTAAAAGTGTGTAATATCCAAAGTAAAAATCAATCAAAACTAATTAAAAACACAAACATACAAATGGAAATTACAAGCGTATCAACTCCCCCACACTTAGTTTCTTTACTCGTCCTCGAGTAAAGTCAAATGTTCACAAGTGTTTAAGCTTTCCAAAGTTTCAACAATTTTACAAGATAAAAGCACAAAGACCGCCAATGACAAAATATGAGTTTTAAGTACAAATATTATCTTGGGTTTTGTGGCCTTCTAGTGCTCATCTTCTCTTCTCCTCCTCTCTTCTTCTTCCTCTTTTTCTTGACTCTTCTTTTCCTCCAAGGAGATGAAATGAGTGCCTGCAAGAACAAATATTTCTCTCATATCTCTCATTTGCCTAGGAGCCTTTTCAGGTTTTCATCCTAGCATCTCTTTTCATTTTCCATTCTCCCCAACTCACTCATTTTTTTATAAGCCTTTTTTGCTTAGATTGCCCATTTTGTTGGGTTTTCAACCTAACTAGCATTTCTTTTCTTTTCTTTATTCTTTTTTTTGAATACCAATGGTAAAAGAAATTCATGCGTAGTGAAAGGGAATAAATGAAAATACATACCATAAGAGTCTCTCCCCCACACTTAGGCCAAGCATTGTCCCTAGTGCCCGCCTTCTCCGCCGTAGTAGCTGCCTCCGAAGCCGCTCCCCTGCCCGCCATCTCCCATGTATGTGTCCCCGCCATCTCCGCCGTCGTACCCTCCACCCCCAGAGCTAGATCCTCCAAAGTTACCCCAATGAGTGGGGTCATACCACGAGGGTGGTGTAGGGGGGTTCGCCATGGTCTGAAAAGATCCCTGCTGGGCCATGTAAGAGTACATAGGTCCGTCGAACCTACGTTGATCTTCTTCATACTGATGCCTGTCGGCTTCCCGAAGCTCCTCCAAATGTTGAAAACCGGCCCTTTGTTCCTCCTATATTTGGTTGAGCCGTTCTCCCATGGCCATGTAGTTTGTGTTCATTTGATTGTACCCCGTAAGCAGTTGTTGTTGACCCTCCAAAAGTTGTTGAAAGAGTCGGGTGGTGGAGGGTTTTGAGTTTGCTCGGGGATGTCTGCGTCCATGTCTTCATGACCATGGGGTTCAGCATAGGGCTCGTACTCGGGTTGGTATTGGGGAGGCTCTTGTTCCGGTTCTTGGAGATGCGGTGAAAGGGCGTGTGGGAATAGGTAATGGGGCACCTCTACCGCTTCTTTGTAGCGCAGTTTGGGAAGTTCTTGGTTAGGTAGGAGGAAGTATTTGAGAGGCTTGGGATGTATGAGCCAATTATACATGTTTTTTGGTCGTTCACCACCATAAACTGTATGGGAAAAGGCTGTGCATCCCGAATAGCCTAACTAAGAGATGTTCATCAAATAATAGTCGGGTATAGGAGAGTTATCCGTATACCCGAACTTGGTGGCTAAGTGCATAATCACCCCACCCACAACAATAGCCCCCTTGGCTGCGCTCTCCTTTTTCAGATGTGCCCACATAAGATTGCACAGATTGAAGTCCACATGAACACGGAATAGGGATACAGACATCAAGCATACATCCCCCATCCTAGTGTGATGGTTGTTGGGACATCCAAGCAAGCAATTGGCAAGAAATTTCAAGAATGATCGGAGGACGGGATGTTGGACATGACTAATATACAGTTGGGAGGAGCTAAATTTAGCTTCCCCAGTCATCTTTGTCCACAGGGAATGACCAAAAGCAGTGTTATCGGATATGGATTTTTGGTAGGGAACCGGAATGCCAAAATGTTCGGCGAACTCAAGTTTCGTTATTGAATGGTTTTGGTTAAACAGACGAAACTTGAGTCTATCATCCCTAAAGTCAGCTTCATCGGTCTCAAATTGCACCGAACTCATGAACTCATAGATTATTTTTTCGTTAGAGTTGTATTGCATTTTGAATATACGATCCATGCTCAACTCATGAAAAAAATTCCTAGTGCTCTTACACACCCCTAATTCATGTAGAGCATCATGGCATAAAAACGAGGCAGTTTTACTTGTCTTGCAATTGTGGTGATGAACCGAGTTCGGTGTTCGTTGTCAGTGAAGATGAGGTCCTCGTAGCCTGGGATGGGTGCCATAGCGTTGGAGCTTTGCCCTTTATCCTTCCTTGGTGCCATTTTTGGAGATTTGGAAGCTCAAAATCCGAAAATTGAAATTTGGGGGTAGGGTTTTTCGGACCTGTGGAAATTGGGGAAAAGTTAAATTGGTGGGTATGGGTGTGTAGAGGAAGGTGAGGGGAGTATTTTGGTGGTGGAATGGGGTGATTTGGTGGAGAAATGAAGAATATATGGTAGAGAGAAGGTTTGAAAATGGAGGTTGGAGAGGAGGGGTTCGAAATTTGGGTTTAGGATTTGGGGAAGATGAAGTGATTTGGGCGGTTTTGGGGTTAAAACGCCCGTATACCCGATCGAGTATGGGGAGTTACTCGGTCGAGTATGGCTGGAAACTCGAAGTTTTGAGAAGACTGCCTCCGGTACCCGATCGGGTATGGAACAATACTCGATCGGGTATGGCTGGAAACCAGAATTTTTGAGAAGACTGTCTCCAGTACCCGATCGGGTATGGCACAATACTCGATCCGGTATGTTTCTTTTTCCACGTTTTGGGGCCTGTACTCGATCGAGTGTTGGAGTCAGCTTCCATTGAATTTTGAGGTAGTGATACCCGATCGGGTATCCTTTATTTTGCAATTCTTGAGCCATGTACTCGATCGAATGCTGGGGACAAGTTCCTTTTAACTTCGCCTTTCTGTACATACTCGATCGGGTATATAGTGATACCCGATCGAGTATGCATGCTTTCTTTCAAAAATCAATACTCCTTCGATCGAGTAATGCATGATTCCCCTTCTTTTGGTCATACCCGATAGAGTATAAGGTTGTACTCGATCGGATATGTCCCCAGATGCTTCAAAACCTGCATTTTTTCTTTTTCTCCAAAACCTGTGATTAGTGCCCTCTCTCTCAACCTCTCAAAATAGAAACTCGATTTTTGACAGGGGAATTAACAACAAAAAAGAACGTACCTTGCTTGGGTTGCCTCCCAAGAAGCGCCTTAGTTAACGTCGCGTCACAACGCCATGGTTGTGTTCATTCTTCAAAGATTGGATCGATGAGATCCATGCATTCAACGCTTTCTTTTGGGAAACATTCAAGGAACGGTTTGAGTTGATGTCCGTTAACCTTGAGGATTTTTCCGGTGTCGAGGCTTTTTATTTCAACTGCTCCATGGGGGTAGACTTTGACCACCTCGAATGGTCCTTCCCATCGTGATCTCAATTTCCCGGGGAAAAGGCGAGGGCGTGAGAGAAAAAGAAGGACTTTGTCTCCAACTTGGAAATCCTTTCTTATTATCATTTTATCATGCCATACCTTCGCCTTCTTCTTGTAGATGGCGACATTCTCATAGGACTCCAATCGAAGCTCCTCTAGATCTTGGAGTTGCAGCCTCCTTTGTTCTCCCGCTTTTTCTATGTCAAGATTGAATGTTTTTACCGCCCAATAAGACTTGTGTTCTAGTTCGACCGGAAGGTGACATGCCTTACCGAACACGAGTCTATAGGGTGACATTCCAATTGGGGTCTTGAAAGCGGTTCTGTATGCCCATAAGGCATCATCCATGCGTGGACTCCAATCCTTACGGTTTGGATTTACTGTCTTTTGAAGTATAGACTTCAGCTCTCTATTTG
The DNA here is from genome assembly GCA_945859875.1 of Cuscuta europaea. Lineage (NCBI taxonomy): Eukaryota > Viridiplantae > Streptophyta > Magnoliopsida > Solanales > Convolvulaceae > Cuscuta > Cuscuta europaea. The sequence continues at coordinate 65,795 of CAMAPE010000023.1, forward strand.
ATACCTCGGCTTGACCGTTTGTCTGTGGGTGGTAGGCGGTGGAGAGTTTATGAGTGACGCCATATTTCTTCAACAAGGCACTCACAGTTTTGTTGTAGAAGTGAGTGCCTCTATCGCTTATTAAGATGTGTGGGACTCCAAATCTTGAGAAGATGCGGGTTTTGAGGAATTCCATCACCACTTTGGCATCATCGGTCTTTGTGGCTTTTGCTTCCATCCATTTGGACAAGTAGTCTACAGCCAAGAGAATATATAGATTTCCATGGGAATTAGGAAAAGGTCCCATGAAATCTATTCCCCACACATCAAAGATCTCCACGTAGAGCATAGGAACTTGCGGCATCTCATGTTTTCGAGAGATGTTGCCCATGCGTTGACAATTATCACAAGATTGACAATAGACACGGGCATCTCGAAATAAGCTTGGCCACCAAAAACCTCATTCAAGTACCTTCATAGATGTTCGTTTCCCTCCAAAGTGGCCACCACATGCATGTGAGTGACAAAAAGCAAGAATGGATGCTATTTCTGTTTCGGGAATGCACCTTCGAATGACTTGATCTTTGCAATGTTTCCATAAGTATGGTTCATCCCATACGTATTGTTTTGCATCATGCTAGAGTTTCTCTCTTTGAGCTTTAGAGAAGCTTGGTGGAAACCTGTTTAGAACAAGGCAATTAACAATATGAGCGTACCAAGGGCGAATTTCCTTAAGAGAGAAGAGGGTCTCATCGGGAAATTCCCCTCGGATATCGTCTTTGATATGATTATTTCCTTCATCAAGGACCAAACGGCTCAAGTGATCGTCCACCAAGTTCTCCATGCCTTTCTTGTCCTTGATCTCAACATCAAACTCGCTCAAGAGTAGTATCCATCGAATCAACCGCGGTTTGGCCTCCTTCTTTGTCATCAAGAACCTAATAGCCGCATGATTGGTGTAAATGATCACCTTGGTACCAAGTAATATGACCTGAATTTTTCAAGTGCATAAACGACGGCCAACATTTCTTTCTCGGTGGTGGCGTAGTTGCGTTGGGCATCATTGAGGGTGGTGGATGCATAATAGATCACATGAGATGCTCTTCCCACCTTTTGGCCCAAAACGGCCCTGACCGCATAGTCACTAGCATCACACATGATCTCAAAGGGAAGAGACCAATCCGAAGCTTGGATGATAGGTGTGGTTACTAGCCTTTCCTTCAAAGTATTGAAGGCCTTATTGCAGTCCTCGGAAAACATGAACTACACCTCCTTTTGCAAAAGTGTGCATAAAGAAGATGCAATCTTTGAGAAATCTTTTATAAACCTCCGATAGAAACCTGCATGTCCAAGAAATGATCGTATCTCCCTAACGGTAGTAGGATAAGGTAGTGATTGGATGACTTCCACTTTTGCTTTGTCCACCTCGATCCCTTTGGACGAGATCACATGGCCTAGGACAATTCCTTCCTCCACCATAAAATGGCATTTTTTAGAGTTTAGAACAAGATTTGATTCTAAACAACTTTTCAAAACAAGAGATAGATGGAGTAGGCATGAATCAAATGAGTCTCCATGGATTGTAAAATCATCCATAAAGACTTCCATAAATAGCTCAACATATTCAGAGAATATGCTCATCATGCATTGTTGGAATGTGGTCGGGGCATTGCGAAGTCCGAATGGCATTCGTCAATATGCAAAGGTGCCAAATAGACAAGTGAAAGTGGTCTTCTCTTGATCTTCAGGGGCTATAGGCACTTGAAAGTACCCGGAGTAGCCATCAAGAAAACAATAGAACTTATGCCCGACAAGTCTCTCAAGCATTTGGTCAATGAAGGGTAAAGGAAAGAAATCCTTTCTAGTTACCGCATTGAGTCTACGGTAGTCTATGCATACCCTCCATCCGTTTTGAATTCGGGTGGGCATAAGATCCATGTTTGTTCTCCACCACCGTGACTCCGGTCTTCTTCGGAACCACTTGAGTTGGACTAACCCACTTGCTGTCAGAAATGGGGAAGATTATCCCCATTTGGAGTAACTTGATCACCTCCTTTTTGACCACCTCCATCATAGGTGGGTTTAGTCTTCTTTGCGGCTGTCGCACCGGCTTGGCTTCATCCTCCATTAAGATGCGGTGCATGCATGTAGATGGACTAATGCCTTTGATGTCGGCTATAGTCCATCCAATTGCTAGTTTATGCTCCTTGAGCACCGCTATCAATTTGCCTTCTTGCTCTCCGGTCAATTTGTTTGAGATAATGACCGGTAATGTCTCTTTTTCTTCCAAGAACACATATTTCAAGTGTTTTGGGAGTGGTTTCATTTCAACTTCGGGTGCCTGCAAAACTGAAGGCAAAGGCTTTTCTTCGGGGATGGTTAGTGGAAATGCTCTCGACCCCGGTGGCATAAGTGGAAGTTGGAAGTGAATATCCGATTCCACTATCATAGCTTGTGTGTTTGGAGTCAAGGCAAGTTCTAAGGAGTTTTCCCCGAAGTCATTCTCAAGTATACTCAACAATTTGTCTTCTCCATTAATTTCAAAAGTATTTTGTACAAGAGGGTCAACAATATCAATGGCAAACAAAGAATGATTTTCATTTGGATATTTCATGGAGTCATAAATGTTGAATTCAACTTTATCTCCATCAAATTCCATTGTTAAAGAGCCGCTAAACACATCAATCTTTGCTCTAGCGGTTTTTAAAAATGGCCTTCCTAAGAGGATAGGAACCGCATTCTTATCACTTTCCATTTCCAAAACATAAAAGTCAGCGGGGAAAATCAAATTGTCAACCATAACTAGTACGTCTTCGACAATACCTTTAGGGTAAGCATTTGATCTATCCGCAAGTTGAATGACTACTCTGGTTTCATTTAGAGGGCCAAGCTCGAGTGATTTGTATAAAGAGTAAGGAATGACATTTATTGACGCTCCTAAATCGAGCATGTCTTTTGAAAACGTAGTTCCTCCCAACTTACAGGGTATAGTGAACATGCCCGGATCATTGCATTTCTTTGGGAGTTTCTTTTGAAAAACTGCCGAAACACGTTCACTAACTTGGACTTTTTGTTTTCCATTGAGTCTATGTTTCCTTTTTATTGTACATAGTTCTTTGAAAATTTTTGCAAATCTAGGCACACCCTTTATCAAGTTAAGGAGAGGAATATTTACCTCACATTTGGAGAATGTCTCATAGATGTCCTTTTCTTTCTCCAGCTTTCGCGTTTCCCTTAGAGCCTCGAGGAAGGGTGCTTCAATTTCGGGGATGACCGGTGGTGGGGTTGAGATTTGAACTTCCACCTCCGGTTGAGTTATTTCCACCAGCTCCTCTTCTTCCTCCTCTTCGCCAATGTGGCTCTTTGCCTTCTCCTTGGCAATAACCAACTCCTTGCCACTCCTTAATGCGACTGCATGGGCTTGTTGCCTAGGATTCGGCTCCATTTGAGATGGTAGCTTTGCCGAATCCTTAGCTTCAAGCCTACTCACGACATTTGAGATTTGGCTGATTTGGCTTTCCAAGTTGTGGATGCTGGATTTTGTTGTTTCTTAAAATTGGACCACACTTTGTTGCATCGTTGCCATGTTCATGGCAAGTGATCGAATCATGTCTTCGGTGGACATGTTCGAGTTTGAAGTTTGGCCTTGTTGTTTAAATTGTTGAGGGGGGAGGTTTGATGGTTGAGGAGGTTGAGAGTTTTCGTACCTCAAATTAGGATGATCCCTCCATCCCGGATTGTAGGTGTTGTCGTGATGGTTATACCTCTTTTGATTTTGAAACCCCAAAGCATTGACTTGTTCGGAGTTCTCCTCTTGTAGCGTTGGGCAAGAGTCGGTGGGGTGCCCTTGTGTCGAGCATATGCCGCAGACCTTGACTTCTTAGGTTTTTGTATTTAAGAGAAAATCTTAAACCAAAGAAGTCAAGCCGGCTACTTGACTTTCCAACGAGTTGTTGGATTCCGCCGCCATAACTCGTTTTGATGACCACCGGTCATAGTGTCTACAATTCTCGGCCAACTCCGAGATAAGGTTTCTAGCTTGAGAAGGCGTCTTGTTGACAATTCCCCCTCCACATGCGGCGTTGATCATCCGCCTATCTTCATTGCAAAGACCATCATAGAAGTATAAGATGAGGTCTTGCTCCGAGTAGCCGTGGTATGGACAGCTTGCACAAAGTTTTTTGAATCGTTCCCAATATTCGTAGAACGATTCATCATCCTTTTGCTCCACATTGCTAATATGCTTTTTGAGAGATGAGGAGACAGAGGCAGGGTAATACCTTTCGAGGAAAGCTTTCTTCATGGCCGCCCATGTACCTATACTTCCTGAAGGAAGATAGAATAGCCAATCCTTTGCGGTATCCTTTAGAGAAAATGGAAAAGCCCGCAGTTTGATTTGTTCTTCCGTCACACCGTTTGGACACATGCTTGTGCAAAAGACGTGAAACTCCTAGAGGTGTTTGTTCGGATCCTCTCCTCTCAGGCCATGGAAGGATGACAGCAGATGAATGAGCCCAGATTTTAGCTCAAACATATTACCCTCATCAAGTGTAGGGAAGGTAATACACAGTGGTTGTTTATTCAAGTTCGGAGCTGTGAGCTCCCTCAGTGTTCTTATTTTAAGAGCCATGTGGAAGGACTCTTCGGATTCGCTAGAACTCGAGCTAGCGGTGGATGAATCTCTGGTAGATGATTCTTCCGAGTCGGTATTAGAAAATTTACTTTTCAACCGCTCGAAAGTTTGTTCTATTTCGGGGTTTGTTTGATAGGTGATTTCGTTCAGTGAACGATATTTAACCATATACTTCAAAGCTCTGAAATAAAAAAATAAGAATTCTTTATATTTTTATTTAATATTTTTTTATATATATTTTCTTGAAATAAAAGAAAAATAATTGCCTTTCCCCGGCAACGACGCCAAATTTGATATGCACTGGTCGTGAGGTGCACTCAAAATAAATTCAATACAACGATTATACGTAGTATAACGAAGTAAGGTTCGTATCCACAGTGAAAGGAATATTTTTCTTTTATATAATGAGTAACAAAAGGGGGGAGTTTTGAGTTTGATTTAATTTGATTTAATTAACACTAAGATGAACGACTTATGTGGTTTAACTAATAGAGATGAGGACTTGGTTTTGCTTTTATCCACTTAATGAAATGTTTGTCGATCCTGGTTATATCTTTAACTATCTTCCTCTCGAATACTCAATCGAGGAGTATATCCAGTTCATCGAGGGTAGTTATTAATAACGAGATGCGTTCATTAATAAAACTTACTATCGAGTCAATATAGAACAAGCGCCGTATATTAACTTGATAGTAGCAATAAACTTAAGATGAAAACGATTGAGATTGATAACCTCAACACAAGCGGTTTATTGGTTTAATCAATATAAATAATTCCCCTTGACATATTAACCGTGAGATGCATGCATTAATAATCCAAGTTTACTACTGTTGAAAGAACCGGATTAATAACAAGCGTATTAACCGATTGATTCTAGTAATAATTAATATAAGAAACAAAACTAGTTGATACTTGAAGTAATGCTCAAAATATTAATATTGAATATGAATAGGAAAGAATTAATATTCAAGGAAGAAGATTAAAGAAAATAACTCACAACTTACAAATTCATTAAGCTTCAAAGTAGCAAAACCAAGATGGAAGAGTTTAGCTCCTCATTTGGAGACTAAACATAATGAAAAATATAAGGAAAGAACTATTCTAGACTTAGCTTAGATGTATAAAGGAATTGGATCTCTAATTGTGAAGGAAAGGGGGTGTATTTATAGGCTTTTGAGATGCAGCTCGGGTACCCGATCGGGTATATACAAGGTACCCGATCGGGTATGTGTAATACCTCAAATTCGAGGTATACTCGATCGACCAATGCCTAAATTTCATAAGCATACCCGATCGAGTATGCCTTTATACCCGGTCGAGTATGCTTATAACTTCAGATCCGGGGCATACTCGATCGAATTCAGGTTTGTTTTTGAAGAGATACCCGATCGGGTGTGTCGGTGTACCCGATCGGGTATGGACATTCGATCGTGGCCCGAATCTTCGATGCATGATCCTTTTTCTTCGGATCTGATCCGATTTGAAATTTCAACCAGATACCCGATCGAGTATAGGTCAAACTCGACCGGGTATAGACCAAAAAAATCAGGATCTTTTTTTTTTGCACCTTCCTTCCACTTTTTGGGATTCACCAACTGTCCTTTGAGCTGATCAAAATCTGTTTGAGCTCAGAATAAACCTAATCTAAACAATTTACAAGAATTTAACAAACTAAACTATTACACCAAAAGTGTGTAATTTCCAAAGTAAAAATCAATCAAAACTAATTAAAAACAAAAACATAGAAATGGAAATTACAAGCGTATCAAGCGGCATTCCCCACCTTCGGATGACGCCTGAAGTGATCCCGCAGCGCGCCAAGTAATGGATTCTCCGCTATCTTAATATAGCAAAAGCGGTCCTTCCAGCCCTTGTGGGACAAGGGCACATTAGAAAAGAGCCTCCACTTGGGGATCTGTTGCAAATTGGCGAAGCCTTCGCTATTGGTGTGACCTCCCCGACAGAGGTTGAATCTTTGAAAGAAAAGGTCAAGGCTCGGGGTTACCCCTCGGGACCGGCAGAGGTGCAGGAAGCCGGCAATATATGAGTGGCTATTCGGGGTTAACTGACAGGGGGCCAGTCTGACATACCTAAGGTACTTGAGGACAAAAGGATGAAACAGAAACCGAAGACCCAATGTAACAGAGAGAATGTGGACTACAAAACACCCCTCGAGAGCATTGGAAAGCACATCGTTAGGGACCGGATCTATCACCGTTGTCGAGGGCCCAACATAGAGCTCAGTGAGATGATACTCAGTTTGATCAGCCTTCGACTTCAGGGCGAGGGCAGCAGTGTTCAGAAAAGAATGCCCCTCGGGAATGTCCACGGGCCTCCCGGCATCAGCAACCGGTTGCTTCTTCCTGGGGGCTGCCTTCACCTTCTTCTTCTTCCTCGACGGAGAAGCTCTAATAGGATCCGGGCTGAGGGCTCGTGAGGTCCCTGCTCCACTAGCAACAGCCGAAGGGATAGCAACAGTCACCCACTGTCGCTCCTTCTCCTCCTCCTCCTCCTCCACGGTTAGAACGGCGAGGGCCAGCTCCTCATCCTTGACAACTTGCTCAAATTCCTCGGCCTCGGCCTCGGCTCTAAGATCGCTCTGCACCTCCTGCGCCACAGCTGAGTCATTGTTGGACGAAGCCTGGTCGCTTGGAGATCTTTCTTCCGACCATGTCTCTGATTCAACTGAAGGTTCTCTCGATATGTCTTGAGAATCACTTGCAGACGACATCCTTCGGTTGTATATCGGGGGGTTTTAGCGACAGAAACCCTAAGGCCACTAACAATAAATCTAAAGGAGGTGAAGCAAAGTATGCAAAAGATATCAAGAACGAAGGAAGAACTGACCTCGGAAGTAGAGGTTTGATCGACCTAAGGCTCTATCTCTAGAAAAATTGGCAGAGCTTCGCTTCAACTTAAAATCGCACAAAGAAGATGGGATCAGGCCAAGGGTATTTATAGCTTCCCCAACCGCAATTAGGGCCTGAATATGGGCCTCTTGTTAGAAGCCCATCATTACGAACTGTCGCCTCAGCCAACCGGTGATGCCCGCCCGAAGCAAACCAACTACCACACGCCACGTGGAAGCCTTCTCCAACGGTCATATTCCGATGACTACTTCCAACGGTCATGTCCTCATATCACGAACAGCCACCCTCGACCTCGGCATGAACCTTTGTCTCAAGACCGGCTTCGTGAGACGAACAGCCCCTCAGTGACGAACGATCTCGGCATTTTTAAGCCCGCCTTCACGACGAACAGCCTCTCAATGTCGTCGTCCTCAGATCATAAATGGCCCCTCGGCCTCAGCATCTCAAGCCCGACCTCCTCAGCGTCCGACGTCCTGAGCTAGCGATCGATCTCTCCATCCCTTCCAGGATGGGGACCGTCTCCTTCACGACGAACGGCCTCTCAGTTCCACCGTCCTCAGATCACGGACAGCTCCTTAGCCTCAGTGTGATCCCCTATCTCAGACCGAAGGGTTCGCCCCTCTTGCTTCATTTTGGGGGCATCCGGTGTACTCTTTTTTCCCTCATTAAGATTTTTTCCCACAGGTTTTTATCCTAATTAATGAGGTTTTTAACAAGGCATCTCCCCATTGTGGACCAAAAGGTGTCGACCCTCGCCCCCCTGTTGAAGACATGCATTACTCTACTCTTTTTCACCTCATTACATGTGCCTCAAGGAGTGGGGACTGGGGAACCCTCTTGGAAAATCGTGAAAGTTAAAAGTTTTTCAAAGCATCAACAAATGCCTTTAGTCTCAAAATGTGGGGGACTGGGGGACTCCCCTCGGCAAAACACGCAAACGCAACGTTTTCACTACTTCACGGCTACAGCAAGGCAACCACCGACGACTTCACAACACTTACTCCTATTTCCCTCGAGAAGCTCTCGACAAAAGGAGTGGGGGAATCTTGATGGAGTATATGGCCCAGGAACCCCCGACCCACATACTTCCACTACTACAATCAGGCCCAACATGCCCAAGTGGCCCAAACATGGCAAACTGGACTCCGGACAACCCATACTACAACAGGGTACGTACGTCCAGAAACGTACGTACGTCCACCTAATCCGGAAACATCGTTGGGGACGTACGACCGTCAGCACATGAAGGTCCCTTGGGAACGTACGTCCGTCAACACATGACTGCCTTTTGGGGATGTACGTCCGTCAGCACATGACGGCCCCTTAGGGACGTACGACCTCTAACACATGGAGATCCTTGGGGGACGTACAACATCTAACACATGAAGAGCATTGGGTACGTACGGCCTCTAACACATCAAGAGCCCTAGGTACGTACGACCCCTCTTATGCATGAAGAGCTCCAACTACATACGACCCTTTGGAGACGTACCTCCTTCACCACAGGATGACCCCTTTGAGGACGTACGTCCTTCACCCCATGACGGACCTCTGGGGACGTACGTCCTCTAGCACCTGAAGTCCTCCCCAGCTACTTATGGCCCCAGGGGACATACGTCCTCTAGCACCTGAAGTCCTCCCCAGCTACTTACGGCCCCAGGGGACGTACGTCCTCCTGCACATGAAGTCCTCCCCAGCTACGTACGTCCCCAGCACGCCACCAAGGCCTAAATGGCAACATGGCTTTCGGCGCATGCAGCGCCCGGGTGCATGTAGCCGAAGGGCACTCTACTCGATAGGATCTCCTCTACACATTCTCGAAATCACCGCATTAAATGCGGTGTCACGTCCAACCACCGCATTAAATGCGGTGCCATATGCTATGCTGGTGCCACATGATGTGTCTTGCTGAGTTGACTCTCCACCGCTGGTTACATGCCACATGTACCCTCATTAATTACACCGCATTTATGGCAGCTATAAATAGCTAGCCACTTGGTCATTGTAAAGGATCCAGATCCGAATCTCGAGTTCATTCATAATACATACCTACTCTCTCTCTTTTACTTGTTGCTCTGACTTCTCTCTTGATATTTCTTATAATATCTCTCGGATAAGCTACCCCCGGGTACATCATCCATCACACGACTTCTTCCCCGACCACGTCCGAAGTCACCCGACTTGAACCTCCATTGTCACAATGCTTACAACCCTGAAACCTTTTTCACATGCCAACAACAAGCCACCTTGAGAGTCTTCCATCTTCTCAAATCTTTTTGTGCGTTCCTTGTATGCCCTCAATCTTCCAACATCCTCTTCAAACAACATCACATCTAACTCAAAGCATTGCTCAATTGAAGCCACGAGTTGGAGAAAAGGCTTGGTCATAGAATCACGTAGCTTTTCACCAAAGTCACTTCCTCCATCTCCTAACTGAGGGTCCTTACCGTTGAAGCTAAACTGATCAATTTTTCAGCAATGTCATCAATGATCTTTCCTTCATTCATACGCAATCCTTGGAGCTCCCTGTTTAGAGTTGCAAGTTGAGCCGATCTCACACTCTCCACTCCCAAAAATCGCATTTTAGGCCATCCCATACTTGCTTTTGGTCAATGTAACTCGTCATTTGCAACACCATGTCTTCGGGTATCGCTTGAAACAAGAAAGCAAGAGCTTGTTTTGGATTCCCCGGATCCATTTGTTCACATAGCGCCTTTGGTTGGATCGTCTCCCATAAGCCATATGCATCCATGATCGTCCTTACCTTGATAGCCCACACCTGATAATTCGTTTGGGTCGAGGCCGGAACTTGAAACGTCATCGAGCATCCTTCTTTTGGTACCAACACCATCTTATTCTTCATCTGGACAGCCCCAAATTTTGTTGATTGAGCTTGTTCTGAGAGAATTTTCTATCGATCAAGAAAATACGATCACAACCACTGTTACCATTTTCCGTCACCCGCAAAACGAACCAAATCACAACAACTTGCTATGAAGTCTTTATGTGTGCTTATCTCGCACCCGGTTATACTCTTAACAACACTGGAACATGCTCAGTCAAGTGAAAAATGGGGCTTCCAGTTGAGATGCTTCAACCAACGATCAAGAACGGCATAAAAAAATTATTCAAATGGATCATTGGGCTCTGATACCAAATGTTGTCAAACTGTCTAGGATTAAACTAAAAAAATAAAGATAGAAGAAATAATCCCACCATGGAATCAATCGAGCAGTTTATGTGTGAAAGGGAAAAATGGGTATTTAAATGCTTCGTATATTTGAATGAAACAACAACTCTACTTGATATTAATTACCACAAATGCAAACATAAGTAGGAGTCCATAGGCAGTTAACTAACCTATTTTCCTGCCAAGCCACTACTCCACTTCGATCTTAACATGAAATTGTCACTACTCCACTAATGCCAATGTTAACTAATAAATTAAATAAAATAAAAAACTCCTAGGCATGGATATGTGAACCATGAATGACCGATTAAAACCCAACAAAAATAGTTTCCTTATTTTCTTCTATGCATAACACATGTGCGTTGTTGGACTCCGAGTTGAGCAGTCTGTGTATGGAATGCGCAGAAAATGTGTGAGTTTACTTTAGTATGTCGGTATCCTTTGTTATGCAGAGCTATCCGTTCGTTTATGTGCGGCTCAGAAAAGGTAATACGTAGTATATTATGTACACTTTGATACATGTGTATTTGTATGCACATAGGTATGCATTTTAAGTAAGATTTGTGTATCAGGGTTGTAGTACGTAGGTCAAAATCCTTACCAAGAATAGTACCCGCATCTTACATGACTCTTCTTAATTATGACACTTTTACAATGTAAATGTGTTATTATTATTTTCCATTCCTATAAAATTATTATGTTAGGATAGTCAACTGGTGTATATCTAAGACCTCTATAAAAACAAATTAATATGTGTGACAAAGATTTTGTATAACACCTACATGTATAGGTTTGAAAAGTCAATTAAATTTTGTAATATTTAGTCTATAATAATAATTGTACATTTGTACACATCGTAATAACCCGCATTGTTGGTCCCGGTTATACTGGATACAGTCTAGAGGGGGGGGGGTGAATAGACTGTATTGGTTTTTAGCTTTTTAAACTAAGTACCAGATTTACAGAATAGCCTGTTCTGTTGACAGAACAGACTGGCAGCGGATGGGGTTCTGGTAGGGAGTTCTGTTGATTTAGCCTCAGAGAAGCAAAGGCAGTAGGCCTTCTGTTAACTCGTAGAACAAGTTCTGCTGAACACAGATACCAAGTCCAAGGAGTTAGACAGTTCTATCTAAGTGCAAATATTAAAGCAGTAAGTAAACGACACCAGGGATTTTTATAGTGGTTCAAGGAACAACTTGTTCCTCTAGTCCACTGTTCCACTAAGCTGTAAAAACTTCCGTTTACAAAGCCTTAGTCCTAGCACTTAAGAAGCTCTCCACGTCTTCTTCAAGTCTAGATGTCTCCTGGGATGCACTGCCTGGCTTCCTTTAAGACTGGTCCTTTCACTGAGTTTCCTTGAAGTATCACCACTTCACTACTCCAGTTACTTGGACGTCCTTCTTGTAGCAAGAAGAGTTTCTGTTGAAACTGGGGTTCCTCCAACTAGCTTCGTTACAAAAGATTTGTATGTGATGAGCTTGAAGAGTTGAAGAACACTTGGAACTTTGCTTGAGTTGGAAAAAGTATTTTTCCAACTTCTGCCTTCTCTTGTAGAAGATAATGAGTTTGAATCTCAAGGAGGCTTTTTGCTTTTCAGAGTTTGAATATCTTGTATGAAGAGTTGTAGCAATGGTTAGCAAAAGTTGCAAAGTTATCCGTTTGTTCTTCATAGTGTATCTTTTATACTGAGGTTGTCTTCCCGTTGGAGGAGTAGGAGGACAACTGCATTAAATGAGCGATCGGTTGACTTGACTAGTAGAGCCCGGTAAAGTTGGCGGGTTACTATTTTGGGATAAAGTATTCCTGACAATGCGGCCAATCATCTGCAATTACTCTACGTAGCATGGGGTGCATTAAATGAGCATTTAATGCGCGCACTGTAGCTTTTCCGTTTCATACTCCTAGCCGTTGAAGGAATCTTTTAGTTGACTTCCCGGTTCTGTGAAATTCTTCTAAGTGTCAGACCTTCTGGTGTCTTTAACTGAGAGTAGAACAGAGGAGGTCTGGAGCACTTCTGTTGGGAGAGTATCCAACAGAGACCCAGAAGGGTTTCTGTCAGAGTAAAGACTAACAGAGACCCTGAGGTCTTCTGTTCTGAAGCAGAGAACCAAAGGTCCTCTGTTTCAATAATGCCTTTCGAGGGTCTTCTGCTCTTGGAGCCCTTCTGCTCAGAAGGTCTTCTGCTCTGAAGGCATTCTGTCAAGTCGATTACTCTAAGAACTTTACAAAGGAAAATTCTAATACATTAAATCTAAATAGGGGTACTCTAAAGTCCTAATTAATATAGCATCATCAAAATCTAAATACAATTATTCCTTACAATTTCCCCCTTTTTGATGATGCCAAAACCCTTTAACTATTTCCAGAGAAGTGCCTTCACCATAAAGAAAGATTAAGTTTAAAAGCTTCCATTAAAATCTTGGTGGGCAACTTGGCATAGGAAAATAGTAAGAGTACGGTACATACAGATAGCAGAATATAAAAGAAATAAACAAACACAAGCAGAAGGCATAAAGACAAGAATTTGAGGAAAAGCACTTCAAAGTAAGAAGGCAGAGATGTGATTTTATTAGATAAGTTTTACAGAGTTTAAACCTTACACATTCTCCAGATTAGCTGCCTGTAGAGCTTCTTCCTCTAGTCTTTAAAGCCTGAGCAGTTCTTCGTTTATTTCAGCTCTGATTTTGAAAAGGTCATGCGCGAAGACCCATGGGTGAACCTATTAATGCGCGAAGTGATAATTAGAATTTCTTTCACAACTCACCCACACACTTGTTCTAATGTTTAATCATTTTCAGATCAAATAGCAAAACTCGCAGCTATCAAGACCATCTACGGTGTACAGAACTAGTACCCAATCAAGGAAAACAACTCACAACTTGACCCAGCCGTCTTCTCCTGCCAAGATGAGGTCATAGTGGAAATTCTGAAAGGGCACAGAATCTAGAAGGCCATAAACAAAACTGTCGAAGTACCAGAGATGTCTCTCCCAATTTTGTGGAACACTAAGAGCCCATTTGGTAACACTGAAATCGGCTAAATCAGCTAATCCTGCACAAATTTATGAAGTTCTGGCTTAAGTGGTTGCATTGACTGATTCTGCTGATTTATGAAAAAATAAATTTAAAATATAATTTATAAAGTAAAGAAAAAATTACATGTAAAAATAGGTAAAATGGTCCTCTACAATAACTTAAGCCGAAACAGCTAGAAAGATAACTTCAACCTTTCTTTTTCTTATTATTACACATTTTAGCACACGGAATCAAAAGTTACGTGGTTGGCGAAAAAGTTGGCTGATAAACCTAATAAGCCGAATAACAGTGTTGCCAAACGGGCTCTAAACAAGGGAAGAGATGGCTCTGGTGCCAAAATTCTGAAGTCCATTATCGACAATACTTATGTCCACATCACTAAGGACCTGCTCCATCTAGTTCTTCATATCCCAGCCCAAAAACAATACGATGAATACGCTTCTGAGGAGCAAATCATGGCTGACATGATCAGGCTGGGTCATGCTACGCCAATTTAACTAAGCCCCATGTCAAGCCAGAGATTTTATCAAGACCATGGAGGGCTGTGCTTGCAATGCTCAATAAATGTCTCACTGCCAAATACTCAGGCTTTGACAAGTACAACATCTACATTCTGACTGTCTTCCATGGCATATCATTCAGCAAGGACTATGAGTATGTCTCCCTGATCCGGGACAACATCAAAGAGCTCATCCACAAGAGGGATCAGACTAATAGGGTCACACATCTGCCCTACATGTGATGGTTCTCAATGCCCGTGCGACGCTTCTATAGAACCATTCTCACAATCCTCAGATGACCACCGCTAGAGAACATCATCACACCATCGCTGAAGTACCTCCAGAAGGTAAAAGAGGACTCCTCTTTGGTTCCACTACCACTACCAGTTCCTCTTCTATAGTTAGCATCCAGACAATGAAGCAGTCAAGGGAGTCAATCAATAGTAAGTGAGGGTCCAATGAGTGTTAACCCGCCACAAATGCCAGTGGCAAGTTGGCCCTATGATGGTCAGACCGAGAACTCTCCCGAGAGGACTCACTCTGCTGAGGGCCACCCCCACAATGATGAGGATGCTTCCCGTGACTTGTTCAGCACAACCAAAACAAAACACGCTGACGACAAGGGCTCTGGTAGCAAGGCTGAGAAGAGCGAAAAATATGATAATGATGGGGGCGACGATGATGTCGATAACAACGCAAATAAACCAAGGGCTGCTCCTATTAGACGATGATTCATCATCAGATTCCCTACGACTGACAAAGAGGCGTCTTTCACTGAGTTTCCTTGAAGTATCACCACTTCACTACTCCAGTTACTTGGACGTCCTTCTTGTAGCAAGAAGAGTTTCTGTTGAAACTGGGGTTCCTCCAACTAGCTTCGTTACAAAAGATTTGTATGTGATGAGCTTGAAGAGGTTAAGAACACTTGGAACTTTGCTTGAGTTGGAAAAAGTATTTTTCCAACTTCTGCCTTCTCTTGTAGAAGATAATGAGTTTGAATCTCAAGGAGGCTTTTTGCTTTTCAGAGTTTGAATATCTTGTATGAAGAGTTGTAGCAATGGTTAGAAAAAGTTGCAAAGTTATCCGTTTGTTCTTCATAGTGTATCTTTTATACTGAGGTTGTCTTCCCGTTGGAGGAGTAGGAGGACAACTGCATTAAATGAGCGATCGGTTGACTTGACTAGTAGAGCCCGGTAAAGTTGGCGGGTTACTATTTTGGGATAAAGTATTCCTGACAATGCGGCCAATCATCTGCAATTACTCTACGTAGCATGGGGTGCATTAAATGAGCATTTAATGCGCGCACTGTAGCTTTTCCGTTTCATACTCCTAGCCGTTGAAGGAATCTTTTAGTTGACTTCCCGGTTCTGTGAAATTCTTCTAAGTGTCAGACCTTCTGGTGTCTTTAACTGAGAGTAGAACAGAGGAGGTCTGGAGCATTTCTGTTGGGAGAGTATCCAACAGAGACCCAGAAGGGTTTCTGTCAGAGTAAAGACTAACAGAGACCCTGAGGTCTTCTGTTCTGAAGTAGAGAACCAAAGGTCCTCTGTTTCAATAATGCCTTTCGAGGGTCTTCTGCTCTTGGAGCCCTTCTGCTCAGAAGGTCTTCTGCTCTGAAGGCATTCTGTCAAGTCGATTACTCTAAGAACTTTACAAAGGAAAATTCTAATACATTAAATCTAAATAGGGGTACTCTAAAGTCCTAATTAATATAGCATCATCAAAATCTAAATACAATTATTCCTTACAATTTCCCCCTTTTTGATGATGCCAAAACCCTTTAACTATTTCCAGAGAAGTGCCTTCACCATAAAGAAAGATTAAGTTTAAAAACTTCCATTAAAATCTTGGTGGGCAACTTGGCATAGGAAAATAGTAAGAGTACGGTACATACAGATAGCAGAATATAAAAGAAATAAACAAACACAAGCAGAAGGCATAAAGACAAGAATTTGAGGAAAAGCACTTCAAAGTAAGAAGGCAGAGATGTGATTTTATTAGATAAGTTTTACAGAGTTTAAACCTTACACATTCTCCAGATTAGCTGCCTGTAGAGCTTCTTCCTCTAGTCTTTGAAGCCTGAGCAGTTCTTCGTTTATTTCAGCTCTGATTTTGAAAAGATTGCCAGACCTTTGATAAGATGCCCAAATTGGAGAAAGCTTGCAGTCCAAGTAGTTGAGGACACCTTCATGTATAGTCTTTCCTGGGACAATGTTCTTCTTATACCATTCTTCAGCTTCTTCTAGTGATCCCCCATACCTAACTCTGACAACACCATCTTTGTCCAAATAGAGGTGCTGTTGTTGGGTAGGAGTCATTTTGGCCTTCATCTCTTCAAATTGAGCTCTGTCAATTTTCTGAGAACCACCCAATCTCCATTCAGTGAAGTTAAAAACTTTCTTCTTCTTGGTGCTTTTTTTACTGGAGATGGGGGTCTAGGTATGCCTGCTGCTCTCTTCTTCTGTAGGGCAGCTTCAAAGTAGGGAGCCGGATCTACTGCAGGCTCAGCAGAGGAGGGTGCCCTAGTAGGAGTTCTGTGGGACCTAGGCCTGGTCTGTTGAGGGTCCTCTTCCCCCTTTTTGGCATCATTCAGATCTTCTATCATAAGATTGATCTTCTGGAATTCTGAGGCCTGAGTGGAGGCTATCTGCTCCAGGGCCTCTGGTAGAGTCTGGGTGACAGAGGTAAGGCCTTCAATGAGACCTTGCTGCTTCTGTATGGCAGAGAAGATGTCCTTTTTATTGGCTTCAAGGAACACCATCTTCTGATAACGGTCTCTGTCAGTAGATAGAAGTGCTTGAGCCTGTTCTTGATGAACTATGCACATTGCCTCAATAGAGGTCAAGTGCCTCTCTGTCCTGGCATCAGATTCCTTCAGAGCCTCAAGATGCTCTGAGATAGTGTGGATTGCATGTCCTTGACTCAGGAGAGTCTGTTGAAAGATAGAGAGAGTGTTGTGGATGCCTACCACTTCTGTTGACAGGGCATCTGTTCTGGCAGAGGATGAGGCTATGAAGTTGTTGAGAGTTCCTGTGAGGTTCTCAAAACGATCAGAGATGAACTGCATACCTGAGTTTAGATTGTCATTCACATGAGCAAGGTGCCCATAGTGTGTGTCATTGATCTCTATCAGTTTGTTCATGCCTTGGAGGATCTGTCCTCCAAAGTCTTCAGCAGATTCAACAAATTTGTTGAAGGGGATGTTGTTCTGTTGTCCATCAGCTTGAGGCATCTCTAGACCTCTTCCCCTAGGCAATGGGTGATGTTCTTGGACAGATGATAGAAATTGGACACGCTGTTCATGTTCCAGTTGAGTCAGAGGAGGGGTCTTCTGTCTCTTTGATGTGGCCTTGTAGGATTTGCTGATCATGAATCCATCCATGTCAGAGGAAACTTCATAAGGAGAGTAGAAAGGTATTCTGTTGCGGACTATCTTCTTCTTCTTTCTGATGGAGGGATTGGGGGCAGTAGAATGCCTGGAATACCCCTTTGGTGCAGAGATGGGAGAGACAGTTGTAGGGTCTGAGTCTCTGAGAAACCATACAGGTTTAAGGTTCTCTGCAGGTTGTTGTGGAGGAGGTGAGTCTGGAGGAGGGGATTGATGATCAGATTCAGAGGATGAAGAGGATATCTGTTGTGGTGAGGGATTCTGGTGCTGGGGTGAAGATTGAATAGGTGAGGCATTCTGTTGAGGGGGGGATGGTGGAGGTGAAGGTGAACGGTTTCTGAATAGAACAATTGCTCTGCAGGGAGATGCAATTTTTTGTTTGGGTGATTCAGGAGGGGTGGGGGTTTTCTGCTTAGGAGATTTAGGTTGAGGGTGTTCTGGTGGAGGGGTTCTGGTGCTGGAAGGAGGTGAGGGATTGTGGGGTTCTGTTGAGATAATAACAGAGGGGGTTGGAGAGTTTACCTCAATGATGTTCTCCTCGAGCAAAGAAGTCCTCCACTCCTTGATATGCTCCATCATTGCTTGTCCTTCTGATTTGAGTACAGAGGACTCTCCTGGGTTGAAGTTGGGCTGTACAGAGTCTGTTGCCATCTTGGTGAACAGCCATTCTTCAAAGGCTTCAATTTCTTCCTCTTCTAGAGGTTTGACAGCCTCCTCTGAGGGTGAGGAGATGAGAACAGCCTTTCCCTTGTAGCTTGCCTTCTTCTTCTCAAGGACAGAGTGAAGAAAGTTGAGGGCAAAGCACTTTGAGACATCATCAGTCCCAACCCAGTTCAGAATGGCTTCCTCTTCTGGTTCATAATGATCAAAATACTGGATTATTTTGGAGAGGGGTCCCATTCTCCACCTTCTCCATTCAAGGACCCGGGTAAACTGTTTGTCAAGCAAGGACAGATACCCATCTTTGGCAGGGCTGAGGTGCTCTGGTGGAGTTGGCACCCTGTTCTGTTCAGGAGATGCAGCAGAGGTGTGGATCTCTGGTTCCCCCTGAGTGTCTGCCACTCCCTCAGACACAGAAACCACAGGTTTAGTAACCTTCTCCTTGGGTTTTGTGGTCCTCTTCCTCTTCTGTCCAGCCTGTGGAGGAGCAACAGGTTCTGCCTTCTCGGTCTTCTTCTTCTTCTTCTCAGCAGAAGGGGCTACAGAGAGAGGTTTCTATACCTTCTCTCCTTGTTGTCTTTTAGCCTCAAGTTGAAGCTGTCTCTTCACTTCTGCCTTTATGGCTTTCTCCCTATTTGGAGAAGCAGTCAAGAAAATTACCTTGGTGTGATCCAAAGCTGAAGCCTTCCTCAAGTGTACCCCTTGTTTGAGGAGCACTTCTGAAATGAGTAGTCCATGTCCTAGCTTCCCAGAATAGAGGCTAGTTTTTGGGTTCTTCTTCTTGATCACTTCAATCAGGGACTTCACCATGACTTGTCCCCAATTGATGTTTACCCCATGATGCACTGCATAAAGTGCCTTTGCATTGGCAGTTGTGACATCATCTGTGGAGGTGTACTTTGACCATAAACATTTGTGGAAAATGTTTATGAGCAGCTCAAATTCCTTCTTGAGCAAGTTCTTCTTGATGTTGACCTTCTCTACTTCTTCCCCTTTTCTGCAGAACTTCTTCTTGAATTCCGGCAGAGGGATGTCAGTATCCTCCAAATCTAGTAGAGAGGCCCTGCCTTCCTCTTGTTGAATATTGAAGATGTTGTTGATGACGTCAGCATCAATCAAAACTTCTTTTCCTTGGACGACGGAGGAGATGGTTTTATCCTTGAAGGATGCGTTGAGATAGAACTCAACGGTGTCAACGTTGCTGTAGGCTTCATAATTATGAGAGATGACCTTGCTCAGTTGACATTGTGACAGTCCGTCAACAATGGAGGTCATCCTCTCCTTTTTCTCTGTGAACCTGGGTAGGACTTCCAGTTCGCATCTCATGCCTGTCAGTACATTCTTCAGGAGAGTTGCCTTTTGTTCCTTTGAGAGATCGGAGAAGCTCAAGAAAGCCATGGAGTTTACTGCGGTTAGAGAGTTTTTGGAGAGATAAGAGTTCAAAAGCTTGAGAGTTATGAGAGCAGTGACGGTTTAGGTTTGCAAAAGGGGGTTTTATGGATACGGGTTAGTGGACGTTTGAGATAATTTACGGTTCCAAGATACCAATAAATGTAAAAAGGGGCGCAGTAAATAAACGGGGGCGCAGTAAATATTATACGGCTTGATACCGTTTTAAGGGTAAAAGGGTAAAAGACCTTTAATGATTTACTAGGTCACCCGGTTTACAGAATTTTCTAAGTCCACCACCTTCTGTTAGACAAGAGAGGGTTTTTCTGTAAAGGGGGGGGGGGGGTTTTCTGTTGCTGAGGTGTTCTGCCAGGGTAGGGATCAGAAGAGGTTGACAGAAGGGGTTAACAGAAGGGGTTCTGCTACAGGTAATCTGTTAACAGCAAATGAGCAACAGAGGGCCTTCCTTTTCAACTTTCCCTTGGAATCTCATCCATCATTCCCAATTCCTCTCTCAGTTTGTTGAACCTAGCCTCAGGAAGAGGCTTTGTCAGGATATCTGCAAGCTGGTCCTCTGTTGGCACATGTTCCAGGCAAATGTGCTTCTTCTCAACATGATCTCTGATGAAGTGATGTCTGATCTCAATGTGCTTTGTCCTGGAATGAAGAACTGGGTTCTGAGTGATAGCAATGGCACTGATGTTGTCACACAACAGCTTGATCTCCTTTGCTTGAATTCCATAGTCCTTCAGTTGTTGCTTCATCCAGAGTAGCTGAGCACAGCAACTCCCAGCTGCAATGTACTCAGCCTCAGCTGTACTTGTTGAGATGGAGTTCTGCTCCTTGCTAAACCAGGAAACAAGCCTTCCTCCTAGCAATTGGCAGTGACCAGAGGTGCTCTTTCTGTCTAGTCTGCAACCTGCAAAATCTGAGTCAGAATAACCAATTAGTTCAAAGTTACCTCCCTTTGGATACCATAGGCCTGCATTTGGGTTTCCTTTGATGTATCTGATGATTCTCTTTGCAGCACTTAGATGGCTTTCCTTGGGCTTTGATTGGTATCTGGCACAGATTCCAACAGAGAATGAGATGTCTGGTCTGCTTGCAGTTAGATACAACAGAGATCCTATGATTCCTCTATATGTTGTTGCATCTACATCCTTTCCTTCATCATCTGGACCAATTCCTTGTGAAGTGTTCATGGGAATCTTTACTGATGATTTACCTGCCACTCCAAACTTCTTGATTAGATCTCTGGTGTACTTCCCTTGATTGATAAAGATCCCTTCTGGAACTTGTTTGACTTGAAGTCCTAGGAAGTAACTGAGTTCTCCCATCATACTCATTTCAAATTGGCTCTGCATCACTTGGGAAAATTTCTTGCACAGTTCTGGATTAGTACTCCCAAATATAATATCATCAACATATATTTGTACTAACAGAATATGATTAGCAACAGAGATTTGAAATAGAGTTTTGTCAACCTTTCCTTTAGTAAACCCATCGTTCACCAGGAAAAGGGACAATGTGTCATACCAGGCTCTGGGAGCTTGCTTAAGACCATAGAGGGCCTTTTTAAGCTTGTAGACACAAGAGGATTGAGTAGGAATGACAAAACCTGGTGGTTGTTCTACATAAACTTCCTCTTCAAGATCTCCATTTAGAAATGCACTCTTGACATCCATCTGGTAGACCTTGATGTTGTTGTAAGCAGCATAGGCTAGAAAGATTCTGATGGCTTAAAGTCTGGCAACTAGTGCAAAAGTCTCATCAAAATCTATTCCTTCTTCTTGACAGTATCCTTTAGCTACCAGCCTTGCTTTATTCCTTACAATGTTGCCATCTTCATCAGCTTTGTTCTTGAATACCCATTTGGTTCCAATGACATTCTGGTGCTTTGGCCTAGGAACAAGTTCCCATACTTTGTTCCTTTCAAACTGAGTGAGCTCTTCTTGCATAGCATTGATCCAATCTGAGTCTGCAAGAGCTTCTTCAACAGTCATAGGTTCCATTTGAGATATATAGCAGGCAAGCATTGCTTCTCTTCTAGATGTGGATCTGGTTTGAACTCCACTTCTGATTTGACCAATCACTTGGTTAGGAGGATGATCTCTTAACCATGTTAGGTCTGGTTCTGTCAGCTGCTGTCTTGGTCTCTCTGGTTCCTCATCTTCAGAGTCTTCATCTTTATTCAACAGAAGGGGGTTTGGTGCAGGTGTTGGAAATGCAGGGTTGTCTGCTACCTCTTCTGTTGGTTCTGGTGATCTGTCTTCTATGCTGACTTCCTTGAGAATCTCTGTTACCTCTTTAACAGAGGTGCATTCATCAAACTTCACATGTATAGATTCTTCAACATGTAGAGTCCTTCTGTTGAGTACTCTATAGGCTTTACTGGTGTTTGAATAGCCTATAAAGACTCCTTCATCAGCCTTTTCTTGAAATACTTTCAGATGCTCCTTTCCATTGTTAAGAATGTAGCACTTGCATCCAAATACATGAAAGTAGCTGATGTTAGGTTTTCTTCCCTTCCAGAGTTCATAAGGAGTCTTCTGGTGATTCTTGTTGATCATGCTTCTATTCTGAGTATAGCATGCAGTGTTGATTGCTTCAGCCCAATATCTCATAGGCAATCCAGATTCTGCAATCATTGTTCTTGCATCTTCTTTTAAGGTTCTGTTCCTTCTTTCTGCTACGCCATTCTGTTGAGGGGTTCTGGCGGCAGAAAGTTGATGAAAAGTTCCATTTTGATCACAGAAGTCCTTTATGACTTGGTTGACAAATTCAGTTCCTCTGTCTGATCTGATTGTCTTCACCTTCAAATTCTTCTCAGTCTGAAGTTGCTTTAACAGAGATGGCAACTTCTGAAGAGTTTCATTTTTCTTTGATAGAAAAACAGTCCATGTATATCTGGAATAGTCATCAACCATGACTAGGGTATATTTCTTGCCACCAACGCTTGGAGTCTCAACAGGTCCAAATAAATCCATGTGAATCAGATTTAGAGGGCTTGTAGAAAGATCTCCAGCAATGGGTTTGAATGAATTCTTCACTTGTTTGCCTTTCTGACATGCACTGCAGAGGGTCTCCTTCTTGTACACAATGTCTGGTAGCCCTTCTACAATGTGTTCTCAATGGCCAGCAATGGCCAGTTTGTTGATTGTTTTGAAATTCAAATGGTTGAGCTTTTTGTGCCAGTCCCAGCTTAGTTTTGAATCTCCTTTGGCTATCAGGCAAACTCCATCTTTTGCAGTGTTCCAATCAACTACATAGATGTTCTTCTTTCTTGATGCTGTAAGAACCACTTCCTTTGTTGTCTCATGCTTCACATAGCAGAAGTCCTTTGTGAATTCAACAGTGTACCCTTTGTCACAGAATTGGCTAGCACTTAGCAAGTTGAACTTCAGTCCTTTGACATATGAGACATCATCAATGACTATCTGGTTCCTGATCAGCTTTCCTCTTCCTTTTGTTTGACCTTCTTTGTCATTACCTCCAAAGGTAACTCTAGGTCCTTTGCATTTCTGGAACTCAGTTAGGCAACTTCTGTCACCTGTCATGTGCCTGGAGCATCCACTATCAATAAACCATTCTTGTTCAGAGATGGCTCCAGCACACAGTTCCTGCAAGATCAAAAGAAAGATTTAGGTACCCAAGCAATGCTGGGTCCTGGGGGGTCATGGAGTCTGGGTAGTTGGTACCATTTTGGTCTCATCAAGTGAAACCTTGGTGGGTGGTACCCATTGTCCACCTGGTAGTTGTAGTAAACTGAAGTGTGATTCACTTTGGGCAGATGCTTGTGAGGGTCATGCTTCCTGTTTACATACTTTTGCATAGCCTTTTTTGTTGGAAAGAAGTCCCATATACTATCAAGAGCAGAGGGACGGTTAACCTTGGGCTTCATAAGTTGACCAACCAACCTCTTCTGCCTGAAGTTAACTCTCTCTTGATATTTGCCCTTCTGGTGATCATTTCTGGCACGATTGACATGAGGCTGTCTGTCAATGAATGGTCTTTTATTTTTGTTATCTTGAAAACCTTTTCTGTTGTTAGGTTTTCTGCCAGGTTCATTATTTTTCAAAAAGGGTTTCTGTTGAACCTTTATCTTTCCCTTTTCTGGTCTGACTTCCTCATGAACAACCTTGGTGCCAGATAAACCAGCTTGACAGATGGGGCTAGAAATCAGTGGTACTATGACTTTATCTGCCTTAGCAACTCTGGTGCTAGGCATTACAGAAGGCTCACCTGATTCTGTTGAGCCATAACCAAGACCAAAACCCGTGCCAATCTGTTGATCAAGCACAATCTTTTCCATGGAAGACTGGGCCTTCTGGTAAGCTTTCTACTTAATCTCAAGAGGCTCTATTTCTCTTATTCTCTTGAGAAGAGAAACATTTTCAGTCTCCAGTTGATCTCTTTCCTTAATTAGAAGATTGATTTTGATCTCAACCTCCTTCTTTAAGTCAAGAATTTCAGCTTTTAACTTACTGTTTTCTTCTGTTACAGAAGAATAAGTGGCTTGTATGGCCTTAAACTCTTCCCAAAATTCTGACATTGAATCAGAATCAAAAGCTAAGCCTACCGAAGAAAAACTAGATTCAGAAGTAGAGGTTACCTCATCATTAGAATGAGCCATGAGGCAAAGGTCTTCTGTCTCAGTATCAAGGCAACAGAAGGCCTCATCAGAATCTGAGTCAGAACTGGATTCTGTTTCTGACAGAGGGTCTTTCTCTAGCTGTTCTGTCACAAGTGCCTTTCTCCTTCTGGAGTTGTCCTCGTACTTCTTCTTTTCTCCATCCTGTCCTTGCTTCTTGGATACTCTAGGATGGGGACAATCAGCCTTGAAGTGACCTGGTTGTCTGCAGTTGTAACAGAGAAGCTCTCCACTGCTTTCTGTTGATTTGACCTTCTGGTATGGCTTTCTGTTGAAAGATGGACTCCTTCCATCTTTGGGATTCTTCATAAACCTTTTGAATCTCCTGGCAAAGGCAACCATATATTCATCAGATAAAAGTTCTGAAGGGTCAAAATCATTTACCTTTGATGTGCTGGCAGTGAGGGCTGTAGTGGTCCTCTCTTCTGGTACATCTTCCTTTTCTTCAGTCATTTCAAACTCATGAGCTTTGAGATCTGAAATGAGCTTATCAGTGGGATAAGTCTTCACATCCTTGCTGGCTTGGACAGCAACTACCTTCATTTTCCATGCTGAGGGCAGTCCCCTAAACACCTTCAGGTTGATCTCTTTGGTGGTGAGTTCCTTGCCAAGCTCAGAGATCTCTCCAGTGAGAGTGAGGAGCCTGTCATACATCTTGGAGATGCTTTCACCAGGAAGAAGTTTGAAGTCATCAAACTTCTTGTTGGCTATGGTTAGTTTGTTGTCCTTCTCTTGCTCATCACCAGCTCCAATGAGCTCAAGAGTATCCCAGATTTCCTTAGCAGTCTTGCACTTCTTGATTCTGTTGAAGTACCTATCATCAATGGACTTGTAGAGGATGTCCTTAGCAATATTGTCTAGGTTGTACTTTCTCCTCTCTTCAGTGGTCCATTCTGACTTGGCTTTACTGATCATCTGGGGTCTGGTGTTATCAATAGCATGCTCAGGATTGACCTTCTGGAAGCTTGTGAAAGGGCCAATATCTAGAACTTCCCATATCTCATCATGCAGGGCACAGAGATGTGCTTTCATCCGGATCCTCCAGTCATCAAACTTAAGATCTGAAAACATAAGATTCTTGGACAAGGAGTGATCCATTATATCAGATAGAAATGAGGTCAAACAGAAAAACAAGTGGATCTTTGTTCAACAAATAACCTAAGAGATTATTAGAACAAGGAGGCTCTGATACCACTTGTTGGTCCCGGTTATACTGGATACAGTCTAGAGGGGGGGGGGGTGAATAGACTGTATTGGTTTTTAGCATTTTAAACTAAGTACCAGATTTACAGAATAGCCTGTTCTGTTGACAGAACAGACTGGCAGCGGATGGGGTTCTGGTAGGGAGTTCTGTTGATTTAGCCTCAGAGAAGCAAAGGCAGTAGGCCTTCTGTTAACTCGTAGAACAAGTTCTGCTGAACACAGATACCAAGTCCAAGGAGTTAGACAGTTCTATCTAAGTGCAAATATTAAAGCAGTAAGTAAACGACACCAGGGATTTTTATAGTGGTTCAAGGAACAACTTGTTCCTCTAGTCCACTGTTCCACTAAGCTGTAAAAACTTCCGTTTACAAAGCCTTAGTCCTAGCACTTAAGAAGCTCTCCACGTCTTCTTCAAGTCTAGATGTCTCCTGGGATGCACTGCCTGGCTTCCTTTAAGACTGGTCCTTTCACTGAGTTTCCTTGAAGTATCACCACTTCACTACTCCAGTTACTTGGACGTCCTTCTTGTAGCAAGAAGAGTTTCTGTTGAAACTGGGGTTCCTCCAACTAGCTTCGTTACAAAAGATTTGTATGTGATGAGCTTGAAGAGTTGAAGAACACTTGGAACTTTGCTTGAGTTGGAAAAAGTATTTTTCCAACTTCTGCCTTCTCTTGTAGAAGATAATGAGTTTGAATCTCAAGGAGGCTTTTTGCTTTTCAGAGTTTAAATATCTTGTATGAAGAGTTGTAGCAATGGTTAGCAAAAGTTGCAAAGTTATCCGTTTGTTCTTCATAGTGTATCTTTTATACTGAGGTTGTCTTCCCGTTGGAGGAGTAGGAGGACAACTGCATTAAATGAGCGATCAGTTTACTTGACTAGTAGAGCCCGGTAAAGTTGGCGGGTTACTATTTTGGGATAAAGTATTCCTGACAATGCGGCCAATCATCTGCAATTACTCTACGTAGCATGGGGTGCATTAAATGAGCATTTAATGCGCGCACTGTAGCTTTTCCGTTTCATACTCCTAGCCGTTGAAGGAATCTTTTAGTTGACATCCCGGTTCTGTGAAATTCTTCTAAGTGTCAGACCTTCTGGTGTCTTTAACTGAGAGTAGAACAGAGGAGGTCTGGAGCATTTCTGTTGGGAGAGTATCCAACAGAGACCCAGAAGGGTTTCTGTCAGAGTAAAGACTAACAGAGACCCTGAGGTCTTCTGTTCTGAAGCAGAGAACCAAAGGTCCTCTGTTTCAATAATGCCTTTCGAGGGTCTTCTGCTCTTGGAGCCCTTCTGCTCAGAAGGTCTTCTGCTCTGAAGGCATTCTGTCAAGTCGATTACTCTAAGAACTTTACAAAGGAAAATTCTAATACATTAAATCTAAATAGGGGTACTCTAAAGTCCTAATTAATATAGCATCATCAAAATCTAAATACAATTATTCCTTACAATTTCCCCCTTTTTGATGATGCCAAAACCCTTTAACTATTTCCAGAGAAGTGCCTTCACCATAAAGAAAGATTAAGTTTAAAAACTTCCATTAAAATCTTGGTGGGCAACTTGGCATAGGAAAATAGTAAGAGTACGGTACATACAGATAGCAGAATATAAAAGAAATAAACAAACACAAGCAGAAGGCATAAAGACAAGAATTTGAGGAAAAGCACTTCAAAGTAAGAAGGCAGAGATGTGATTTTATTAGATAAGTTTTACAGAGTTCAAACCTTACACATTCTCCAGATTAGCTGCCTGTAGAGCTTCTTCCTCTAGTCTTTGAAGCCTGAGCAGTTCTTCGTTTATTTCAGCTCTGATTTTGAAAAGGTCATGCGCGAAGACCCATGGGTGAACCTATTAATGCGCGAAGTGATAATTAGAATTTCTTTCACAACTCACCCACACACTTGTTCTAATGTTTAATCATTTTCAGATCAAATAGCAAAACTCGCAGCTATCAAGACCATCTACGGTGTACAGAACTAGTACCCAATCAAGGAAAACAACTCACAACTTGACCCAGCCGTCTTCTCCTGCCAAGATGAGGTCATAGTGGAAATTCTGAAAGGGCACAGAATCTAGAAGGCCATAAACAAAACTGTCGAAGTACCAGAGATGTCTCTCCCAATTTTGTGGAACACTAAGAGCCCATTTGGTAACACTGAAATCGGCTAAATCAGCTAATCCTGCACAAATTTATGAAGTTCTGGCTTAAGTGGTTGCATTGACTGATTCTGCTGATTTATGAAAAAATAAATTTAAAATATAATTTATAAAGTAAAGAAAAAATTACATGTAAAAATAGGTAAAATGGTCCTCTACAATAACTTAAGCCGAAACAGCTAGAAAGATAACTTCAACCTTTCTTTTTCTTATTATTACACATTTTAGCACACGGAATCAAAAGTTACGTGGTTGGCGAAAAAGTTGGCTGATAAACCTAATAAGCCGAATAACAGTGTTGCCAAACGGGCTCTAAACAAGGGAAGAGATGGCTCTGGTGCCAAAATTCTGAAGTCCATTATCGACAATACTTATGTCCACATCACTAAGGACCTGCTCCATCTAGTTCTTCATATCCCAGCCCAAAAACAATACGATGAATACGCTTCTGAGGAGCAAATCATGGCTGACATGATCAGGCTGGGTCATGCTACGCCAATTTAACTAAGCCCCATGTCAAGCCAGAGATTTTATCAAGACCATGGAGGGCTCTGCTTGCAATGCTCAATAAATGTCTCACTGCCAAATACTCAGGCTTTGACAAGTACAACATCTACATTCTGACTGTCTTCCATGGCATATCATTCAGCAAGGACTATGAGTATGTCTCCCTGATCCGGGACAACATCAAAGAGCTCATCCACAAGAGGGATCAGACTAATCAGGTCACACATCTGCCCTACATGTGATGGTTCTCAATGCCCGTGCGACGCTTCTATAGAACCA
The DNA here is from genome assembly GCA_945859875.1 of Cuscuta europaea. Lineage (NCBI taxonomy): Eukaryota > Viridiplantae > Streptophyta > Magnoliopsida > Solanales > Convolvulaceae > Cuscuta > Cuscuta europaea. Next base: position 94,231 of record CAMAPE010000023.1, read on the forward strand.
TTCTCACAATCCTCAGATGACCACCGCTAGAGAACATCATCACACCATCGCTGAAGTACCTCCAGAAGGTAAAAGAGGACTCCTCTTTGGTTCCACTACCACTACCAGTTCCTCTTCTATAGTTAGCATCCAGACAATGAAGCAGTCAAGGGAGTCAATCAATAGTAAGTGAGGGTCCAATGAGTGTTAACCCGCCACAAATGCCAGTGGCAAGTTGGCCCTATGATGGTCAGACCGAGAACTCTCCCGAGAGGACTCACTCTGCTGAGGGCCACCCCCACAATGATGAGGATGCTTCCCGTGACTTGTTCAGCACAACCAAAACAAAAAACGCTGACGACAAGGGCTCTGGTAGCAAGGCTGAGAAGAGCGAAAAATATGATAATGATGGGGGCGACGATGATGTCGATAACAACGCAAATAAACCAAGGGCTGCTCCTATTAGACGATGATTCATCATCAGATTCCCTACGACTGACAAAGAGGCGTCTTACTCATGAAAGAACCAAGAAGGAACCATTATTAGTGAGACGTGATCTAAGCATTAGAATGACGTCCCTTCCTCATCATTCACACCGACTCGGGTGGTACAGACTGAGAGCAGTCTAGAAGAAAAGATGGCTCTATTCGATGATTGTGAAGACATCCAGGATATAAGACGGACCAACCCCATAGGTGCAGCCGTGCAAGAGCTAACCTTGTTAGTTCCGGGTAGAAGTCACAACATCAGGTCCAACTGCGCATGCATAGCCCTCCCCTAGCCACTCTGCTGCCTCCCAGTAGGTAGTAGTTTCAATACAATCAGGGGAACTCACACAAACCTCTTTGCCCCCGTACAGAGCGGTTCGGGATTTTATTATTGTTCAACAGTGTCATTCTCCGGACCTACCCGGACACATCAACAACCGTTGTACAGTATGAATAGTCAACCACAGTCAATCATAGACAAACATAATGTAAAATATTCATTTAAGCAGCAGAATTAATACAACAAGTGTTCAAGCCACATTTGGCAAACTTAGGCATGCAAACCCCCAAATAGTTTATCTGAAAATAATATCCATGAGCATTATTATTATTGTTTTGAAAACAGCAATGGAGAAAGCACGAACCACGTCTCCACTCCCAGATCCTTCCCGAAGCAACGGGTAATGGTAGCAAGCTCAACTTCTAGCTGAAAATGTAAGGTGGCCTCCCCGTGAAGGGGAGGTCAGTACTTTAAAGCACTTGAAAAGTACAATGACAACTACATTGTATGTAATCGATGTTTCAATTCTTAAGACCCTCAAACATGGTTATATCATAATGATAAGTCCATTTTTGTACTTATTTTTCTTATCAAAATTAAGGGATTTTTGTATAGAAAAAAGAAAAACATGGCACGTTTTGGATATTTTGGTTCAAGTTTCATGAATTCAGGTGAAAATTACATTCATAATATGTTTGGTGAAATTTTGGGCCAATTGAGCACAAAACGAGTCAATTTGAGTAACAAATAAATCCATATCGAAAGAAGGAAGCAGAATAACAAAGTGGTCCAGAAGGGAAATTTGAAGAGCAGAAAATACAGAACAAGCCAGCCAAATAATGTCACATGCGGTCAAACAGACGACCAAAAGTGACAGCCCTCCAGACCACCTATGGCTATTTTTGGAAAGTCAAATTTACGACTTTGACCGGAACCGGAAAAGACCGAAGGCTGCCGACACTCAACGAAGGGCGGCCGCCCTCGGTGACCGCCTACGGCAAAAGACGACGAAACCAACGACCGGTCGGTGAGAAAAGACAGCAGGCGGCCAGATAGAAACGGCAGGCGGCCGCCTTCCGTGACCGCCTACGGCGAAGTGACGCGAGGCACGTTCTGTTGCCGGTGAAAAGACGGCAGGCGACCGGCGTTGCACGAAGGGCGGCCGCCCTTCAGACCGCCTACGGGATTTTTTCCCTATAAATAGCCCAATTTTTGTTGAACTCAAACACACCATCTCACACCCAACTCAGATCAAAAAAGGCGTCTTCTTCCTCCTCAAGGCTCGGATTTCCACCATTGTTGGACCTTCAACTTCAATCTTTCATATCTTTCTCATTTTAGCTCCAATTTGTAAGTTCTTTATATGAAAATTCATCTTCTCTTTGTGTAGATTCTGAAAATGTATTTTTTATTTTCCAAATGTCAGTGAAATATTCTCTGCATTAATTTTAAGAATTTCGTATTTTCCATATTTATTTAAGAAAAATAGTTCTTGTTGTTATATTAATCTCCTACTTAGATAAACTCAATACCTAGTATAAATGATGTTTATTTGTGAAAAAAACAAAAGTTTAGATGTTGGGAGTATTCACTTTAATATTTTATTTTTTTGTTATGATTTATGATCATGTCTTATTTTATATGTAAAGCGTTAAAACTAGTAATGAGTTGTTGTAGTTAATTTACTCTTGGGCATGAGTTGAATTAAAGAATATGGGTTGACCTTGTTTGACCGAAAATTAGGAGTTTAACTAATTTTATGGACTAGTTGTTTAAAATGATTAATTTGATTACTTAATAGATTTGGTCATTTCATTAATTAAACTTTGGAAGATTATTTATAACTTGTCTATGAAATTATAAATAGTTTAAGTCAAACATATTGAGCACATTAATGAAGCCTAGAGATAGAATAAATTAATGGATAGAATTTAATCTTTGTCTATGAGGAATAAATTCAATTGTTTAATATGAGAAATATAATTAATTAATGAAGTTGACCATTTTGTTAGCTAAAATGCGGAAAGTTATATATATCTTGTCTATGAGATCAGAATATAATTTAGGCCAACTATTTTAAACACATTAATGAAGCCTAGAAATAGGATAAATTAGTGAAAGTAACTAAAATCTTGTCAATGAGAAAAGAAATTACTAGTCCAATCTTTTGTTACTCCTAATTATTAGGTCCAAGCTAAAAGGATGTGCCCATATTTTATAATTCAATTCATTGTCCTTCTTTGATCAATCCATTTAGAGTTTAATATTATATTTTTCATTTAGTTTATTTTTGAGCCATTATTAGTATTTTGCATAATTTAATTTACTTTCTTTTTCAAAAGTTAGTTTAGAAAATCAATCAAAAGTTTTAATTTGGAAAGCTTCCAACAATTAGCGATAACCTGTGACTGGACTTAAAATCAAGAAACTCCTCCGTCATTCCTCGAGAGACACAATACTCGGGGGGGAAATGAAAGGTTAGACTCCGTTTTACTACAACGCCGCGTAAGCGGTTATCACATAATATAATGATAATTCATCCTTACCCCTTATTATTTTTATAATAAGTTAATTCATTAATTTTTCGACACGCTAGGCCCTTTTATTATTCTATTTCATTCATCATTCACACGACACAACCCCTAGGTCTTATCAATCATACGAGACTTGCCACTGATATCGGAGGCCTCATCGGGTCTTCGGGCCGGTGCCCAACATCCCGTACCTGGACTCATACCCATCATCCCGTAGGAAGGTAAGGTCCAGTTGGGGTCCTATCTTAAGTGTTACCGCAGTCGGGAGTCTCGTAAGATCTTCGATTCGGACTTCACTCCTACATGTGATCACGCAGTAAGTCCATGCTATCCAACCACGCTCTCTAGAGTCGGGAAGGGCCATGATCCTTACTTTTCACCAAATTTTACTCCGGCTATCCTCAAGGTCTACCGGAAACGCCCATAGGCCATTCCTATATCTATGATCAATTCATAATTCACTTTATCTTGGGTAACCCTTAGCACCTACCCCTAGTATAACTTAAAGTTCATAATGTCCACCTTAGTATCTCTTAAGACTACTTAAGGTACAATATCTCACAATCCAACCTTAGGATCAATTTTAGTATAATCTCATATTAACATCTCAATAGTGTCTTAATACTAACTAGATTAATCTTAAAATAATCAAGTTCTCAATCCATGGTCATTTAACCAATTCAAACTAATTTTATAACCAAAATATAATTTACATGCAATACACAAAATATCCCTTTTTATCACTCATATAATCCTATATGAAGTAAAAAGTATATTTTAACACAAGGCTTCATAATTAATTCAACTAGCATGTCATCATTTTCACAACACATAATCGTACATGATTTACTTGTAAAATTGTATAACATGCTTCTTTCATTCATAGACAATAGTCTTCTCATATTTGGTATTATTAATCATTAATAATCATGAAATCAACCCACTAATTATAAGCAATATAGTCAGTCATCCTCATCTTATGATGTGCTTAACTAATTGCCTTTGCGAAGCCTTTCGGTTATCCCCCGTTCTGGACCGATAAAAAACGAACCAGCTTGACAGAAGCCAAAAGTCGGGCGGCTTGTTCAAAAGGTGGGAAGCTTTTGGGCCTTGCAGCTCGAAAACAGTCCCCTACAATGGCGGTTTCCGGCGATTTCAACTTCTATCGATTCCACGACTCTTCTAAGTTAAATACCACCACTTTATATCAATATTTTACACTTTTAAATGTGTAGAACCTCATGTTTAATCCACCATATGATTTCTTAATACCAAAATAATACTACCTAGAGAACACCAGTTGAGTTCTTACCTCAATCCCAGCTCTTTTTCTTCTTGGATTTCTTTCTTCTTGCTTTCTTCAAGCTTGGACCTTGTGAGAGCTTTGGTTTCCTTGAGCTCCTCTCTCTTGGGTTGGCGAATGAAGTAAAATGATAGGGGGACATCTCCTCTCAACCAATCAGAAATAATGAAAAGGGTAGGACATGGGAGTATGGGTATTTGTCTCTGGGAGACTTTCTCCCCTCTAGCACGTCCCTCCCCCTTAGTTTTGTCCCCCTTCCCATTTATTGGAGTCTAATTAGCTTGTAAAATATCCCAAGTGGGTGTAGGAGGTCCGTCCCTATTATTCTTGTTATTTTTAGCGAGTTTGGTTAAAATAACACTTGAGTTGCACAATCATTTTCCTTAACTTTAGTTTGCATTTTACTGGGTTTCCATAATTATTATGATGACTCAATTAAATATTTGGTAGCTCATCCTCAATATTATGGGCCTGATAAATAATTTAACTAATCATTCATTAATTAAATCTATCATCCTTTTACACACAATTATTAACTCGTAAATTTAAATACATATTGAATTTTAATTTCAAGTACATCCGGGTGCGGTGTCACAAACAGCCCCAGACCATTACCCTTCCTTCTACCACATTGAGTTTAGGTGTCACACTACCCACATTTTCTGACTTTTCTAGGACACCTACTGTTGAAGACTATTTTATTGTGAATCAAGTTTGTCTGTTTTGTCTGTAATAAGTTAGATGTTTACTATTTCTATTCTGTACTGATTTAATATATCTGTTAGAATAGTATTCAATCTGGGCCAAGTGTTAGGCCCATACTCAGGCGAGAAGCCTTTTTACGCATACCTGAGCCTCGCCTATAAAAGAGGGAGGAGGACTCAGGTTTGCGGTTAACTTTCGTATCTGCTCAAAACAGCTTTAGCGCTTATCATTCTTGTACGAAAGGTTCACGGTATATCAGAGAAGGTTTACACTTGATCTTTCTGTGTTCATCTTTGTTGTTAATCTTTCATCTGTATGCTATATTATACTGTTGTTATAGAAATCAGGGACTAACAAATGGTATCAGAGCCGATCGAGAGCTGATCAGAAGAACTATCTGCGAAAGACTCTGTTTTTGTAGAATAGCGAGTTTATCATCTGTAATCTTATTTCTGCACCAAATACTGTAAAAGTTATACTGTTAGAATTGCGTTCCAAAGACTAACAAAGTTATATCTTCCTTTTTCGTTTCCGCATTTTTTCATTCTCTGTAAACTCGCACCCATGAACTCGCACCCCTCGTTTCTCTAAGCTCTGTGCAGCTTTTTGACCTGAAACTTGGGTAAAAGGATCTCTACAACAAGGGCTACAACCTACCATATTTTTTTTTCTGAAAATCTGAAGTTTTATTTTTTCAGGAATTCGCAGCCCAAGGTGTTTTTGCATAAACTCGCAGCCTGCAAACTCGAGTTGAGAAACTCGCAGCCTACAAATCGAGTTCAAGAACTCGCAGTCCACAACTCGCGTTCTACAACTCGCAGTCTACAAACTCGCAGCCTGCAAACTCGCAGTCTGACCACGAGTTTTGACCCTGCGAGTTTTACACCTCGAGTTTTGGAAACTCGAACTCTCACCTCGAGTTCCCCAGACCTCGAGTTTAGGCTTTGAATACTCAGGAACTCGAGTTCTTGACTTAGTAAATTTTCTGATCTTATTTCTCGAACGGTCAGTTTTCTACAGCTACAGGAATGGCTTCTGAATCCAATGCGCAAGGAAACAACAGTACTCCTCCATCTCTGAGGAAAGGGGAGTACCAAATGTGGAGAACTCGCTTCTTGAATTTCCTAGAACACAAAGAAAACTCCGACGCAATGCTGGAATCACTCCTGGAAGGACCAGCTGTATTAATGATTGACGTAGGAGGGGACTCAACTAATAATCCACCCATTCCTCTGGAAACAAGACGAAAGAGGCCGTCTGAATACACTGAAGCAGACAAGCTAAGGCTGAGAGGAGACCTCATGGCCAAAACATACCTCCTCCAAGCCATCCCAAATAAAGTGTACGTGATGATTGACAGTATGCAAACTGCAAAAGAAATGTGGGACGAGATTGAAAAATTACTCCAAGGCACGAGCATAAGCCTAAAAACCAAGAAATCTGCTATTTTGATGGCTTATGACTCGTTCAAAGCTGCTCCTGGAGAACCTCTTCATGAGACTCATGCCAGGCTTGTGAAGCTGATGAATGAAATGAGGAAAATCAAAATATTCAGAACCAACCTGGAACTGAATACTAGATTTTTGTCTAGTCTGCACCCATCTTGGAGTAAAACAGTAAAGGACTTGAGACAACGCATTGACATGGATGAAATTGATCTCTTCACCTTGAATGAGCTGCTAAAGGAGTTTGTCAATGACGTTGTATGCACTGAGGAACAATCAAGCCCAAATCCTCTAGCTCTACTAATGGAAGCTCAGCCCAAAAGAACAGCGAAACCTCTGCAGAAGAAGATGAAGAAAGTAGTGGAGGTTGAATCTGATGAAAATGAGAGTGATGAAGAAGGAACTGATCTTGAAGCTGAGCTTGCAGATCTCCAGAAGAAGATGGCCCTGCTGGCCAAGAAGTTTGCCAAGAGGAACAACTCTTCAAATAAGCTGCGAACCTCTTCTTCCAACTACAAACAGAAGAACCAGGACCAAAGCTCAGCCAGGAAGGCTACCTCAACTGCTAATGCCCCTGTGTGCTATAACTGCGGGAAGCCTGGACATATCAGCAAAGACTGTCGGCTTCCAAAGAAGAGAGATGCAAACTTCTACAAACAAAAGATTCTAATGAATAAACAAAAGCTCTTCTTAGCACAACAGGAGGAAGTAGAAGCCTCTGGCAAACATGCTGAGCTGGTCCAGTGGGCGGAAGATGATACTGAAGAAGAAGAAGAAGAGGAAGAGAACTTCGCTTTGATGGCAAGGCTGGAGGATGAAGAAGAGAAAAAGGGTGATGCTGCGATCCCCGGAAGTGAATGCTCTACAAGCACTGTAAGTACCTCTAATCCCTCTCACACTATACAAACTCAGTCCTTACACAATAAGGACAACCTCATTAAAGAACTGCAGGAGAGATTAGACAATAATTACAGGATACTGAAACAGAACCTTGACCAAAAATCTTCCTTAAGCGTTCAACTTGAAAATGCCAAAGATCAAATCAAAAGGGTTTCCTCAGACTTTGAAAGCTTTGAACTTAAAATAGCTGAAATGACTAAGAAACTGCAAGACAGTGAAGTTGAGAAAAACACAGCCAAAGCTGACTGTGAATTTTTAAGAAATAAAAGAAGCAGCCTTTTAAGCAAAGTAAAGGAACTTGAGGATGTATGTGTCAGAAGAGGTCAAACCGAACATACAGTTTTTCTAAATCGTATAAGCGACGTTCAGCATTACAACCCAAAAGCTGGTCTTGGCCTGCCGAACCCGCGTCATTTAAAGAAAGTTGACTGCCGCCAGTTGTATGATGCAACTTACTTAACTCTAGACATTGATAAGAAAATGAAATTTGGGAGTGAAGAAGAAACCACTAAAGAAGAAGAAGAGAAAAGGAGCAATCCTAAAATTGAAACCTCTCTTGACTATACTCCTCTGGTTGAGAAAGCTCTTTCTAAAGAAAAGGTAATCTACAACGAGGAGGGGTTTGACATTTTTAATGTCCCAAAAGGGGTTCCTTATTTCGAAAGTCCAATGGGTCCCACTCCCAAAACTGGAATTTTTAAGTCCGGACAGGACAAATGCATCTCTCCATTGGTCCAAAAATATGCAGATCTTCAGAAAACCCTTGACAATGAGAGAGAGCGTTTTGAAACTGAAAAGAAAAGCTCTGAAAGCAATTGGCAAGAACTATTAAGCAAATTTGATGAATTGAGTGAAAAATATCATTCTGTTTTAAAAACTGCTCAAACCTCTTCTGATAAAACTAAATCTTCTGAAAAATCTGCCACTCATCACTCTTCTCCTTTTGTCAAAGGACAAGAAGTGAAACGAAGAGGAGAAGAGAAGAAAGAGTGGGAGATAAAAAGAAAGGAAATAGCTGCTGGCAAGAAGAAAGTTTTTGAGAATAAACCTGGTCCTAGATCCAGCTCCATTTTGTACTCTAAAACTAAGTCTAGACCTGTCCATGCAAACTCAGTTTCTAGTAGTTCAGTCTTGAGTCCCAAGCTGAAAAATTCTGTGACATCTTTTGAACATTGCTCTTTGTATAATTCTACTATTGCTTATGGTTATTCTGTTCCAGACCCCCAAAATTATGAATGTGATGTGAATGTTGTTAAATCAAAGCCTTTTAGAAAGCTCAAACCTGAAAGAGAAACCAAGAAAGGAACTTCTAAGGAAACGTTTTGTATTCCTGATATGAAGTATTCTCTCAGAGTTCATTCAAGGAAACATCTTAATCGGCTCTCTAAAGAAGAGATTTTCAAAACTAAATTGAAGAAACAACCGTTCAATCACAAAGAACCTGTCTACTCTCCTCCTAAACCTAAAATGGAAAGGTGGGTCCCCAAGATAAGACCCACACAAACTGAAACAGCTAGGTGGGTCCCCAAGATGAGACCTACCAAACCTGAAACTGAAAGGTGGGTCCCTAAGATGCGACCTACCAAACCTGAAATTGAAAGGTGGGTCCCTAAGATGAGTGTTGGTCCCGGTTATACTGGATACAGTCTAGAGGGGGGGGGGGGGGTGAATAGACTGTATTGGTTTTTAGCTTTTTAAACTAAGTACCAGATTTACAGAATAGCCTGTTCTGTTGAAGGAACAGACTGGCAGCGGATGGGGTTCTGGCATGGAGTTCTGTTAGCCTCAGAGAAGCAAAGGCAGTAGGCCTTCTGTTAACTCGAAGAACAAGTTCTGCTGAACACAGATACCAAGTCCAAGGAGTTATACAGTTCTATCTAAGTGCAAGTATTAAAAGCAGTAAGTAAACGACACCACGGATTTTTATAGTGGTTCAAGGAACAACTCGTTCCTCTAATCCACTGTTCCACTAAGCTGTAAAAACTACCGTTTACAAAGCCTTAGTCCTAGTACTTAAGAAGCACTCCACGTCTTCTTCAAGCCTAGATGTGTCCTGGGATGCACTGCCTGGCTTCCTTTAACACTGGTCCTTTCACTGAGTTTCCTTGAAGTATCACCACTTCACTACTCCAGTTATTTGGACGTCCTTCTTGTAGCAAGAAGAGTTTCTGTTGAAACTGGGGTTCCTCCAACTAGCTTCGTTACAAAATATTTGTATGTGATGAGCTTGAAGAGTTGAAGAACACTTGGAACTTTGCTTGAGTTGGAAAGAGTATTTTTCCAACTTCTGCCATCTCTTGTAGAAGATAATGAGTTTGAATCTTAAGGAGGCTTTTTGCTTTTCAGAGTTTGAATATCTTGCTTGAAGAGTTGTAGCAAAGGTTAGCAAAAGTTGCAAAGTTATCCGGTTGTTCTTCGTAGTGTATCTTTTATACTGAGGTTGTCTTCCCGTTGGAGGAGTAGGAGGACAACTGCATTTAATGCGCGATCAGTTGACTTGACTAGTAGAGCCCGATAAAGTTGGCGGGTTACTATTTTGGGATAAAGTATTCCTGACATTCCGGCCAATCATCTGCAATTACTCTACGTAGCATGGGGTGCATTGAATGAGCATTTAATGCATGCACTGTAGCTTTTCCGTTTCATACTCCTAGCCGTTGAAGGAATCTTTTAGTTGACTTCCCGGTTCTTTGAAAATCTTCTAAGTGTCAGACCTTCTGGTGTCTTTGTCTGAGAGTAGAACAGAGGAGGTCTGGAGCACTTCTGTTGGGAGTATCCAACAGAGACCCAGAAGGGTTTCTGTCAGAGTCAAGACTAACAGAGATCCTGAGGACTTCTGTTCTGGAGCAGAGAACCAAAGGTCCTCTGTTTCAATAAAGCCTTACGAGGGTCTTCTGCTCTGGGAGCCCTTCTGCTCTTGAAGCCCTTCTGCTCTTGAAGGTCTTCTGTCAAGTCGAATACATCTAAGAACTTTACAAGGAAAATTCTAATACATAAATTCTAAAGGGGTACTTCTAAAGTCCTAATTAATCTAGCATCATCAAAATCTAATTACAATTATTCCTTACAATTTCCCCCTTTTTGATGATGCCAAAACCCTTTAACTATTTCCAGAGAAGTGCCTTCACCATAAAAAAGATTAAGTTTAAAAACTTCCATTAAAATCTTGGTGGGCAACTTGGCATAGGAAAATAGTAAGAGTACGATACATTCAGATAGCAGAATATAACAGAAATAAACAAACACAAACAGAAGGCAAAAAGACAAGAATTTGAGGAAAAGCACTTCAAAGTAAGAAGGCAGAGATGTGATTTTATTAGATAGGTTTTACAGAGTTTAAACCTTACACATTCTCCAGATTAGCTGCCTGTAGAGCTTCTTCCTCTAGTCTTTGAAGCCTGAGCAGTTCTTCATTTATTTCAGCTCTGATTTTGAACAGATTGCCAGACCTTTGATAAGATGCCCATATTGGAGAAAGCTTGCAGTCCAAATAGTTGAGGACACCTTCATGTATGGTCTTTCCTGGGACAATGTTCTTCTTGTACCATTCTTCTGCTTCTTCAAGAGATCCTCCATACCTAACTCTGACAACACCATCTTTATCCAGATAGAGGTGCTGTTGTTGGGTAGGAGTCATTTTAGCCTTCATTTCTTCAAACTGAGCTCTGTCAATATTCTGAGAGCCACCCAATCTCCACTCAGTGAAGTTGAAAACTTTCTTCTTCTTGGTGCTCTTCTTTACTGGAGATGGGGGTCTAGGTATGCCTGCTGCTCTCTTCTTTTGTAGGGCAACTTCAAAATAGGGAGCCAGATCTACTGCAGGCTCACCAGAGGAGGGTGCTCTGGTAGGAGTTCTGTGAGACCTAGGCCTGGTCTGTTGAGGGTCCTCTTCCCCCTTTTTGGCATCATGCAGATCTTCAATCATAAGACTGATCTTCTGGAATTCTGAGGCCTGGGTTGAGGTTATCTGCTCCAGGGCCTCTGGTAGTGTCTGGGTGACAGAGGTAAGGCCTTCAATCAGACCTTGCTGCTTCTGTATTGCAGAGAAGATGTCCTTGTTATTGGCTTCAAGGAGCACCATCTTCTGATACCGGTCTCTGTCAGTAGATAAGAGGGCTTGAGCCTGTTCTTGATGAGCTCTGCACATTTGCTCAATAGAGGTCAGTTGCCTCTCTGTTCTGGCATCAGATTTCTTCAGAGCCTCAAGATGCTCTGAGATAGTGTGGATTGCCTGTCCTTGACTCAGGAGAGTCTGTTGAAAGATGGAGAGGGTTTTGTGGATACCTACCACTTCTGTTGACAGGACATCTATTCTGGCAGAGGAGGAGGTGATGAAGTTGTTGAGTGTCCCAGTGAGGTTCTCAAAACGGTCAGATGAATCTTCATAGGATGAATAGATAGGGATTCTGTTGCGGACTATCTTCTTCTTCTTTCTCAGAGAGGGATTGGGGCAACAGAGTCCCTAGAATACCCTTTGGGTGCAGAGATGGGAGAGACAGTTGTAGGATCTGAGTCTCTGAGAAACCATACAGGTTTAAGGTTCTCTGCAGGTTGTTGTGGAGGAGGTGAGTCTGAAGGAGGGGATTGATGATCAGATTCAGAGGATGAAGAGGATATCTGTTGGGGTGAGGGGTTCTGGTGCTGGGGTGAGGATTGAATAGGTGAGGTATTCTGTTGAGGGGGAGATGGGGGAGGTGAAGGTGAGCGGTTTCTGTAGGGAACAATTTCTCTACAGGGTGATGCAGTTTTCTGTTTGGGTGATTGAGGAGGGGTGGGGGTTTTCTGTTCAGGAGATTTAGGTTGAGGGTGATCTGGTGGAGGGGTTTCTGTGCTGGTGGAAGGTGAGGGAATATGTGGTTCTGTTGGGATAATAACAGAAGGGGTTGGAGAGTTTACCTCAATGATGTTATCCACGAGCAAGGAAGTCCTCCATTCCTTGAAATGCTCCATCATTGCTTGCCCTTCTGTCTTGGGTACAGAGGGCTCTCCTGGGTTGAAGTTGGGCTGTACAGAGTCAGTTGCCATTTTGGTGAACAGCCATTCTTCAAAGGCTTCAATTTCTCCATCTTCTAGAGGTTTGACAGCTTCCTCCGAGGGTGAAGAAATGAGAATAGCCTTTCCCTTGTAGCTTGCCTTCTTCTTCTCAAGGACAGAGTGAAGAAAGTTGAGGGCAAAGAACTTTGAGACATCATCAGTCCCAACCCAATTCTGGATGGCTTCTTCTTCTGCCTCATAGTGATCAAAAAACTGAATTATTTTGTGGAGGTGTCCCATTCTCCATCTTCTCCATTCAAGGACCCGGGTAAACTGTCTGTCAAGCAAGGACAGATACCCATCTTTGACAGGACTAGGGTGCTCTGGTGGAGTTGGCACCCTGTTCTGTTCAGGAGATGCAGCAGAGGTGGGGATCTCTGGTTCCCCCTGAGTGTCTGCCACTCCCTCAGACACAGAAACCACAGCTTTAGCAACCTTCTTCTTGGGTTTTGTGGTCCTCTTCCTCTTCTGTCCAGCCTTAGGGGGGGCAACAGGTGCTTCCCCTTCGGTCTTCTTCTTCTTCTTCTTCTTCTTCTTCTTCTCAGCAGAAGGGGCTACAGAGAGAGGCTTCTGTACCTTCTCTCCTTGTTGTCTTTTAGCCTCAAGTTGAAGCTGTCTCTTCATTTCAGCCTTTATGTCTTTCTCCCTATTTGGAGAAGCAGTTAAGAAGATTACCTTGGTGTGATCCAAAGCTGAGGCTTTCCTCAAGTTTACCCCTTGTTTGAGGAGCACTTCTGAAATGAGCAGTCCATGCCCTAGCTTCCCAGAATAGAGGCTAGTCTTTGGATTCTTCTTCTTGATCACTTCAATCAGGGACTTCACCATGACTTGTCCCCAATTGATGTTTACCCCATGATGCACTACATAAAGGGCCTTTGCATTGGCAGTAGTGACATCATCTGTGGAGGTGTACTTTGACCATAAACATTTGTGGAAGATGTTTATGAGCAGCTCAAATTCCCTCTTGAGCAGGTTCTTCTTGATGTTGACCTTCTCTACCTCTTCACCTTTTCTGCAGAACTTCTTTTTGAATTCTGGCACAGGGATGTCAGTATCCTCCAAATCAAGTAGAGAGGCCCTGTCTTCCTCTAGTTGGATATTGAAGATGTTGTTGATGACGTCAGCATCAATCAAAACTTCTTCTCCTTGGACGACGGAGGAGATGGTTTCATCCTTGAAGGATGCGTTGAGATAGAACTCAACTGTGTCAATGTTGTTGTAGGCCTCATAATAATGAGTGATGACCTTGCTCAGTTGACATTGTGACAGTCCGTCAACAATGGAGGTCATTCTCTCCTTATTCTCTGCGAACCTGGGCAGTACTTCCAGTTCGCATCTCATCCCTGTCAGTACATTCTTCAGGAGAGTTGCCTTTTGTTCCTTTGAAAGATCGGAGAAGCTCAAGAAAGCCATGGAGTTTATTGCGGTTAGAAGATTTCTGAGAGATAAGAGTTCAAAAGCTTGAGAGTTATGAGAGCAGTAACGGTTTAGGTTTGCGAAAGGGGGTTTTATGGATACAGGTTAGTGGACGTTTGAGATAATTTACGGTTCCAAGGTACCAATAAATGTAAAAAGGGGCGCAGTAAATAAACGGGGGCGCAGTAAGTATTATACGGCTGGATACCGTTTTAAGGGTAAAAGGGTAAAAGACCTTTAATAATTTACTAGGTCACCCGGTTTACAAGATTTTTCAAAGTCCACCACCTTCTGTTAGATAAGAGAGGGTTCTCTGTAGAAAGGGTTTCTGTTGCATAGGTGTTCTGCCAGGGTAGAGAACAGAAGGGGTTGACAGAGGGGGGTTAACAGAAGGGGTTCTGCTACAGGAATTCTGTCAACAGCAAATGAGCAACAAAGGGCCTTCCTTTTCATCTTTCCCTTGGAATCTCATCCATCATTCCCAATTCCTCTCTCAGTTTGTTGAACCTAGCCTCAGGAAGAGGCTTTGTCAGGATATCTGCAAGTTGGTCTTCTGTTGGTACATGTTCTATGCAGATTTGCTTCTTTTCAACATGATCTCTGATGAAGTGATGTCTGATCTCAATGTGCTTTGTTCTGGAATGAAGAACTGGATTCTGAGTGATAGCAATGGCACTGGTGTTGTCACACAACAGCTTGATCTCCTTTGCTTGAATTCCATAGTCTTTCAGTTGTTGCTTCATCCAGAGTAGCTGAGCACAGCAACTCCCAGCTGCTATGTACTCTGCCTCAGCTGTACTTGTTGAGATAGAGTTCTGCTTCTTGCTAAACCAGGAAACAAGCCTTCCTCCTAGCAATTGGCAGTGACCAGAAGTGCTCTTTCTGTCTAGTCTGCAACCTGCAAAATCTGAGTCAGAATAACCAATTAGTTCAAAGTTACCTCTCTTTGGATACCATAGGCCTGCATTTGGATTTCCTTTGATGTATCTGATGATTCTCTTTGCAGCCCTTAAATGGCTTTCCTTGGGCTTTGATTGGTATCTGGCACAGATTCCAACAGAGAATGAGATGTCTGGTCTGCTTGCAGTTAGATACAACAGAGATCCTATGATTCCTCTATATGTTGTTGCATCTACTTCCTTCCCTTCATCATCTGGACCAATTCCTTGTGAAGTGTTCATGGGAATCTTCACTGATGATTTGCCTTCCACTCCAAACTTCTTGATTAGATCTCTGGTGTACTTCCCTTGATTGATAAAGATCCCTTCTGGAACTTGTTTGACTTGAAGTCCTAGGAAGTAACTGATTTCTCCCATCATACTCATTTCAAATTGACTCTGCATCACTTGAGAAAATTTCTTGCACAGTTCTGGATTAGTACTTCCAAATATAATGTCATCAACATATATTTGTACTAACAGAATATGATTAGCAACAGAGATTTGAAATAGAGTTTTGTCAACCTTTCCTTTAGTAAACCCATGGTTCACTAGGAAAATGGACAATGTGTCATACCAGGCTCTGGGAGCTTGCTTAAGACCATAGAGGGCCTTTTTAAGCTTGTAGACACAAGAAGATTGAGTAGGAATGACAAAACCTGGTGGTTGTTCCACATAAACTTCTTCTTCAAGATCTCCATTCAGAAATGCACTCTTGACATCCATCTGGTAGACCTTGATGTTGTTGTAGGCAGCATAGGCTAGAAAGATTCTGATGGCTTCAAGTCTGGCAACTGGTGCAAAAGTCTCATCAAAATCTATTCCTTCTTCTTGACAATATCCTTTAGCTACTAGCCTTGGTTTATTCCTTACAATGTTGCCATCTTCATCTGCTTTGGTCTTGAATACCCATTTGGTTCCAATGACATTCTGGTGCTTTGGCCTAGGAACAAGTTCCCATACTTTGTTCCTTTCAAACTGAGTGAGCTCTTCTTGCATAGCATTGATCCAATCTGAGTCTGCAAGAGCTTCTTCAACTGTCATAGGTTCCATCTGAGATATATAGCAGGCAAGCATTGCTTCTCTCCTTGATGTGGATCTGGTTTGAACTCCACTTCTGATTTGACCAATCACTTGGTTAGGAGGATGGTCTCTTAACCAAGTTAGGTCTGGTTCTGTCAGCTGCTGTCTTGGTCTCTCTGGTTCCTCATCTTCAGAGTCTTCATCTTCATTCAACAGAAGGGGGTTTGGTGCAGGTGTTGGAAATGCAGGGTTGTCTGCCACCTCTTCTGTTGGTTCTGGAGTTCTGTCTTCTATGCTGACTTCCTTGAGAATCTCTGTTACCTCTTTAACATAGATACTTTCATCAAACTTCACATGTATGGATTCTTCAACATGTAGGGTCCTTCTGTTGAGTACTCTATAGGCTTTACTGGTGCTTGAATAGCCTATAAAGACTCTTTCATCAGCTTTTTCTTGAAATACTTTCAGATGCTCCTTTCCATTGTTGAGAATGTAGCACTTGCATCCAAATACATGAAAGTAGCTGATGTTAGGTTTTCTTCCCTTCCAGAGTTCATAAGGGGTCTTCTGGTGATTTTTGTTGATCATGCTTCTGTTCTGGGTATAACATGCAGTGTTGATTGCTTCAGCCCAATATCTCATAGGCAATCCAGATTCTGCAATCATTGTTCTTGCAGCTTCTTTTAAAGTTCTGTTCCTTCTTTCTGCTACGCCATTCTGTTGAGGGGTTCTGGCGGCAGAAAGTTGATGAAAAGTTCCATTCTGATCACAGAAGTCCTTTATGACTTGGTTGACAAATTCAGTTCCTCTGTCTGATCTGATTATCTTCACTTTCAAGTTCTTCTCAGTCTGAAGTTGCTTCAACAGAGATGGCAACTTCTGAAGAGTTTCATTTTTCTTTGTCAGAAAAACAGTCCATGTGTATCTGGAGTAGTCATCAACCATGACTAGGGTATATTTCTTGCCACCAACGCTTGGAGTCTCAACAGGTCCAAATAAATCCATGTGAATCAGATTTAGAGGACTTGTAGAAAGATCTCCAGCAATGGGTTTGAAGGAATCCTTCACTTGTTTGCCTTTCTGACATGCACTGCAGAGGGTCTCCTTCTTGTACACAATGTCTGGTAGCCCTTCTACAATGTGTTCTCTGGCCAGTTTGTTGATTGTTTTGAAATTCAAATGATTGAGCTTTTTGTGCCAGTCCCAGCTCAGTTTTGAATCTCCTTTGGCTATCAGGCAAACTCCATCTTTTGCAGTGATCCAATCAACTACATAGATGTTCTTCTTCCTTGATGCTGTAAGAACCACTTCCTTTGTTGTCTCATGCTTCACATAGCAGAAGTCCTTTGTGAATTCAACAGTGTAGCCTTTGTCACAGAATTGGCTAGCACTCAGTAAGTTGAACTTCAGTCCTTTGACATATGAGACATCATCAATGATTATCTGGTTCTTGATCAGCTTTCCTCTTCCTTTTGTTTGACCTTCTTTGTCATTACCTCCAAAGGTAACTCTAGGTCCTTTGCATTTCTGGAACTCTGTTAGGCAACTTCTGTCACCTGTCATGTGCCTGGAGCATCCACTATCAATAAACCATTCTTGTTCAGAGATGGCTCCAGCACACAGTTCCTGCAAGATCAAAAGAAAGATTTAGGTACCCAAGCAAATACTGGGTCCTGGGGGGTCATGGAGTCTGGGTAGTTGGTACCATTTTGGTCTCATCAAGTGAAACCTTGGTGGGTGGTACCCATTGTCCACCTGGTAGTTATAGTAAACTGAAGTGTGATTCACTTTGGGCAGATGCTTGTGAGGGTCATGCTTCCTGTTTACATATTTTTGCATAGCTTTCTTTGTTGGAAAGAAGTCCCATATACTATCAAGAGCAGAGGGACGGTTAACCTTGGGCTTCTGAAGTTGACCAGCCAACCTCTTCTGCCTGAAGTTAACTTTCTCTTGATATTTGCCCTTCTGGTGATCATTTCTGGCACGATTGACATGAGGTTGTCTGTCAATGAATGGTCTTTTATTTTTGTTATTTTGAAAACCTTTTCTGTTGTTAGGTTTTCTGCCAGGTTCATTATTTTTCAAAAAGGGTTTCTGTTGAACCTTTATCTTACCCTTTTCTGGTCTGACTTCCTCATGAACAACCTTGGTGCCAGATACACCAGCTTGACAGATGGGGCTAGAAATCAGTGGCTCTATGACCTTATCTGCCTTAGCAACTCTGGTGCTAGGCATTACAGAAGGCTCACCTGATTCTGTTGAGCCATAACCAAGACCAAAACCAGTGCCAATTTGTTGATCAAGCACAATCTTTTCCATGGAAGACTGGGCCTTCTGGTAAGCTTTGTACTTAATCTCGAGAGGCTCTATTTCTCTTATTCTCTTAAGAAGAGAAACATTTTCAGTCTCCAGTTGATCTCTTTCCTCAATTAGAAGATTGATTTTGATCTCAACCTCCTTCTTTAAGTCAAGAATTTCAGCTTTCAACTTACTGTTTTCTTCTTTTACAGAGGAATAAGTGGCTTGTATGGCCTTAAACTCTTCCCAAAATTCTGACATTGAATCAGAATCAAAAGCTAAGCCTACCGAAGAAAAACTAGATTCAGAAGTAGAGGTTACCTCATCATCAGAATGAGCCATCAGGCAGAGGTCTTCTGTCTCAGTATCCAGGCAACAGAAGGCCTCATCAGAATCTGAGTCAGAACTGGATTCTGTTTCTGACAGAGGGTCTTTCTCCAGCTGTTCTGTCACAAGTGCCTTTCTTCTTCTGGAGTTGTCCTCGTACTTCTTCTTTTCTCCATCCTGTCCTTGCTTCTTGGACACTAGGATGGGGACAATCAGCCTTGAAGTGACCAGGTTGTCTGCAGTTGTAACAGAGAAGTTCTCCACTGCTTTCTGTTGATTTGACCTTCTGGTATGGCTTTCTGCTGAAAGATGGACTCCTTCCATCTTTGGGATTCTTCATAAACTTTTTGAATCTCCTGGCAAAGGCAGCCATATATTCATCAGATAAAAGTACTGAAGGGTCAAAATCATTTACCTTAGATGTGCTGGCAGTGAGGGCTGTAGTGGTCCTCTCTTCTGGTTCATCTTCCTTCTCTTCAATCATTTCAAACTCATGAGCTTTGAGATCTGAAATGAGCTTATCAGTGGGATAAGTCTTTACATCCTTGCTGGCTTGGACAGCAACTACCTTCATCTTCCATGTTGAGGGCAGTCCCCTCAACACCTTCAGGTTGATCTCCTTGGTTGTGAGATCCTTGCCAAGCTCAGAGATCTCTCCAGTGAGAGTGAGGAGCCTGTCGTACATCTTGGAGATGCTTTCACCAGGGAGAAGTTTGAAGTCATCAAACTTCTTGTTGGCTATGGTTAGTTTGTTGTCCTTCTCTTGCTCATTACCAGCTCCAATGAGCTCAAGAGTATCCCAGATTTCCTTAGCAGTCTTGCACTTCTTGATTCTGTTGAAGTACCTATCATCAATGGACTTGTAGAGGATGTCCTTGGCAATATTGTCAAGGTTGTACTTTCTCCTCTCTTCAGTGGTCCATTCTGACTTGGCTTTGCTGATCATCTGGGGTCTGGTGTTGTCTATGACATGTTCAGGATTGACCTTCTGGAAGCTTGTGAAGGGGCCAATGTCAAGAACTTCCCACATTTCATCATGCAGGGCACAGAGATGTGCTTTCATCCGGATCATCTAGTCATCAAACTTAAGATCTGAAAACATAAGATTCTTGGACAAGGAGTGATCCATTATATCAGATAGAAAAGAGGTTAAACAGAAAAACAAGTGGATCTTTGTTCAACAAATAACCTAAGAGATTATTAGAACAAGGAGGCTCTGATACCACTTGTTGGTCCCGGTTATACTGGATACAGTCTAGAGGGGGGATGAATAGACTGTATTGGTTTTTAGGTTTTTAAACTAAGTACCAGATTTACAGAATAGCCTGTTCTGTTGAAGGAACAGACTGGCAGCGGATGGGGTTCTGGCAGGGAGTTCTGTTAGCCTCAGAGAAGCAAAGGCAGTAGGCCTTCTGTTAACTCGAAGAACAAGTTCTGCTGAACACAGATACCAAGTCCAAGGAGTTATACAGTTCTATCTAAGTGCAAGTATTAAAAGCAGTAAGTAAACGACACCAGGGATTTTTATAGTGGTTCAAGGAACAACTCGTTCCTCTAATCCACTGTTCCACTAAGCTGTAAAAACTGCCGTTTACAAAGCCTTAGTCCTAGTACTTAAGAAGCACTCCACGTCTTCTTCAAGCCTAGATGTGTCCTGGGATGCACTGCCTGGCTTCCTTTAACACTGGTCCTTTCACTGAGTTTCCTTGAAGTATCACCACTTCACTACTCCAGTTATTTGGACGTCCTTCTTGTAGCAAGAAGAGTTTCTGTTGAAACTGGGGTTCCTCCAACTAGCTTCGTTACAAAATATTTGTATGTGATGAGCTTGAAGAGTTGAAGAACACTTGGAACTTTGCTTGAGTTGGAAAGAGTATTTTTCCAACTTCTGCCTTCTCTTGTAGAAGATAATGAGTTTGAATCTTAAGGAGGCTTTTTGCTTTTCAGAGTTTGAATATCTTGCTTGAAGAGTTGTAGCAAAGGTTAGCAAAAGTTGCAAAGTTATCCGGTTGTTCTTCGTAGTGTATCTTTTATACTGAGGTTGTCTTCCCGTTGGAGGAGTAGGAGGACAACTGCATTTAATGCGCGATCAGTTGACTTGACTAGTAGAGCCCGATAAAGTTGGCGGGTTACTATTTTGGGATAAAGTATTCCTGACATTCCGGCCAATCATCTGCAATTACTCTACGTAGCATGGGGTGCATTGAATGAGCATTTAATGCATGCACTGTAGCTTTTCCGTTTCATACTCCTAGCCGTTGAAGGAATCTTTTAGTTGACTTCCCGGTTCTTTGAAAATCTTCTAAGTGTCAGACCTTCTGGTGTCTTTGTCTGAGAGTAGAACAGAGGAGGTCTGGAGCATTTCTGTTGGGAGTATCCAACAGAGACCCAGAAGGGTTTCTGTCAGAGTCAAGACTAACAGAGATCCTGAGGACTTCTGTTCTGGAGCAGAGAACCAAAGGTCCTCTGTTTCAATAAAGCCTTACGAGGGTCTTCTGCTCTGGGAGCCCTTCTGCTCTTGAAGCCCTTCTGCTCTTGAAGGTCTTCTGTCAAGTCGAATACATCTAAGAACTTTACAAGGAAAATTCTAATACATAAATTCTAAAGGGGTACTTCTAAAGTCCTAATTAATCTAGCATCATCAAAATCTAATAACAATTATTCCTTACAATGAGACCTACCAGACCTGAAACTGAAAGATGGGTCCATAGACGAAGACCCATCCAAACTAAAACTGAAAGGTGGGCCCCCAAATTCAGACCAACCAGAACTAAAATGGACAGGTGGGCCCCCAATCTCAAACCCACCAGAACTAAAATTGAAACTGCTAAGTGGGCTCCAAAAATCAGACCCACTGCAAAAGCAGATCTGGCTATCGGAAAGCCCACAAGAGATAGATCTCTTGTTGAAAGAGCTGCTGACCTTGGATCACAGCTCAAAGCAAAACTGGAAAGGATGTTTTTCAATGATGAGGAAGGACCCATTCCAAGATGGGTACCTAAACCTGTTTAATTGTTTTGCAGGACGGTCATGTGTGGCACTTGGATTCTGTATGCTCAACCCACATGACCGGAGTAAAGTACCTACTGAGCAACTATACCACCTGCTATGGAGGCAATGTTAGATTCGGGAACGACGCCTCATCTCCTATTCTTGGATATGGGGATGTCATCTGTGCCAGCGTCACCATCAAGGATGTTTCATTTGTCAAAGGGCTCAAACACAATCTTCTGAGCATAGGACAATTCTGTGACAGTGGGATGGAAGTGAGGTTCTTTGTCAAACAATGCTGTGTTCTAGACAGCGAAGGGAACTCATTATTAACGTGTTACAGGACCTCAAACCTGTACACTATTGATCTGAAAAGCGTTCAATCCACCACTTCCATCTGTCTTCTGTCCAAAGCTTCAACAGAACAAAACAACCTCTGGCACAGACGTCTTTCCCATCTAAATTTCAAGAATCTGTCCATCCTGTCATCGAAGAAACTTGTGAAAGGGCTTCCTCCGTTGAAGTCTTCTGCTGAGAATCATTGTAGTGCCTGCAAAATGGGCAAAATGACGAGAAGCTCCCACAAGTCAAAGCCTGTCCCATCATCTACTTTACCGCTGCAACTGATACACATGGATCTGTGTGGACCTATGAGAGTCCAAAGCATCAACGGCCGCAAATATACACTGGTGATCGTTGATGACTTCTCTCGGTACACATGGACAAAATTTCTTCGTAAAAAGGACGAGGCAGCAGAAATCATTATGACCTTTGTCAGAACAGTCCAGAAACTACTGCAGCAAAGTGTTCGAATCATCAGAACTGACAACGGTACCGAGTTCAAGAATCGAACTCTCACTGGATTCTATGAATCTCTCGGTATCACACAGCAATTCGCAGCAGCCAAAACCCCCCAACAGAATGGAGTGGTTGAAAGAAAGAACAGGACCCTTGTCGAAGCGGCACGCACCATGCTCATCCAATCAAGATTGCCACACTTTATGTGGGCAGAGGCCATTAATACTGCATGCTACACCCAAAACAGAACGTCTGTCCACAAACGCTTTGACAAGACCCCATATGAAATCCTCTTCAACCGGACTCCGGATATCTCATTCTTTTAGATATTTGGCTGCAAGTGCTTCGTACTAAATGACAGAACTGATAGAGGTAAGCTAGACGCAAAAGCTCAAGAAGGAGTGTTCATTGGCTACTCACAGCAGTCCAAAGCTTACCAAGTCTATCTTAGAGACAAGCGAACGGTCATTGAGAGTGTGAATGTGACATTCTATGAGATGGCTGACTTCGCAACGGAACACTTACAAACTGACCCGTCACTTACTGCACCAGTGGACTCTGACACAGTTGAACAAAACCCTGTACCTGAAGGTGTGATTCTCAATTCTCTCTTTCAGAACTTCTACGAGAATTCACAACCTTCATCTTCTCCATGCACACCAGCTTCATCGTCAACTATTCCACAGCAACCAACTCCTCTCACTGAAATTCCACTCCTTCTCGGACCAGATAATGAACCATCTACTCCGTCAACTTCCCAAACTAATCACGGAGGAGTGGATGATCACGGGTTTGCTACCACATCCGAATCATGAAATTCCACTCCTCTCACTGAAATTCCACTCCTTCTCGGACCAGATAATGAACCATCTACTCCGTCAACTTCCCAAACTAATCACGGAGGAGTGGATGATCACGGGTTTGCTACCACATCCGAATCATCTCCACCGCACACCTCAGCTGCTCAAGAGTCACCAATCCCCTACCAGGACTCGGATCAACCGATCATTACTCCTAACCCTCCGGCACATGAGAGAAAATGGACAAGAGCTCATCCCACTGAACAAATAATCGGTGATCCAGGTCAAGGTGTGCGTACGAGATCGGCTACTATGAAGGAATGTCACTACGCATGCTTTCTAAGCCAGAATGAACCGTCCAAAGTCTCAGATGCACTCGCTGATCCAGATTGGGTGATTGCCATGCAAGATGAGCTCAATCAGTTTGGCAGACTAGAAGTGTGGACACTCGTGCCTAAACCCCCTCAGAAAACCATAATTGGCACCAAATGGGTGTTCAAGAATAAGAAGGACGAAGAAGGCATAGTGATACGCAACAAGGCACGGCTGGTCGCTAAAGGATACAATCAACAAGAGGGCATAGACTATGATGAAACATTTGCACCCGTAGCAAGAATTGAAGCAATTCGCCTCTTTCTTGCGTACGCGGCCCACAAGAACTTTACCGTCTTTCAAATGGACGTCAAGACTGCCTTTCTGAATGGAGTCTTGGAAGAAGAAGTCTATGTCGCTCAGCCCGAAGGATTTGTAGATCCCAGATATCCCAACCATGTGTACAAGCTGAAGAAAGCTCTGTATGGGCTGAAACAGGCTCCAAGAGCTTGGTACGATGCCTTAACTGAATTTCTGGTTGACTCAGGTTTCTCAAAAGGGAAGATTGATACCACACTCTTCATCAAGCGACAGAAGTCTGATATCATCCTGATTCAGATCTATGTTGATGATATCATCTTCGCCTCCTCAAATCCACGTCTGTGCAAACATATTGAGAAACTAATGAAAACTAAGTTTGAAATGAGCATGATGGGAGAGCTGAATTTCTTCCTAGGCCTGCAAGTAAGACAACTCTCTGACGGCATTTTCATCAATCAGTCCAAGTATATTCTGGAAATGCTTAAGAGATTCAACATCGATAGCAAATCTTCCATGACGACCCCTATGTCCCCCACCAATAAACTGGACTCAGACCCCTCTGGGAAGTCGGTCGATGCCACAAACTATAGGGCCATCATTGGATCTTTTCTATATCTCACGTCTAGCAGGCCTGATATCGTCTTCTCTACATGTTTATGTGCACGCTTTCAGGTGAATCCGAAGGAGTCCCATCTGACCATTGTTCGAAGAATACTGAGATACCTCAAAGGCACTGTGAACCTAGGCCTTTGGTATCCCAAGCACTCAGGTTTTGACCTAGTCGGATACTCTGACGCAGATTTTGCTGGTTGCCGGATGGACCGCAAAAGTACATCGGGAGCTGTCCAGTTCTTGGGCGATAAGTTAGTCTGATGGTCTTCCAAGAAACAGAACTGTGTGTCAACATCTACGGCCGATGCAGAATATGTCGCGGCTGCTAGTTGTTGTTCACAAATATTATGGATGAAGACCCAGCTAAAAGACTACGGTTACACTTTCTGCCATATCCCGATCTACAGCGACTCACAGAGTGCCATCGCCATCACCAGCAACCCGGTTCATCACTCCCGCACCAAACACATCGACCTGAGATATCATTTCATCAAAGACCACGTGGAAAAAGGGGATATTGACATGTACTTTGTAAGCTCCGAGCTTCAACTGGCTGATTTGTTTACTAAGGCACTGGATGAAAAGAGATTCCAGTTCCTGGTTTCCAAATTAGGCATGTTGAACCTCGAGCCTTTGTAATTATGTTTCCACTGGTCTGTACAAATGGGTGTGTGTGTGTGGGACCTGTACAAAGTGTGCGTGTGTGTGTTTGTAAATTGTGTGCGTTGCATGTGTCCAGGGGGAGAAACCCGGGAAAAATACAAAAATAGTGTGTGTGCGTTTGCATTCATCGAGGGGGAGAAAAAGAGCAAAAAGATCAAAAATAGTGTGTGTGCATTTGCATTCATCGAGGGGGAGAAAAAGGGCAAAAATATCAAAAATTAGTGTGTGTGATTTGCATATTGTGTGTGTGCATTGCATTCATCGAGGGGGAGAAATTTTGAAAAATCTCAAAAAAAAAAACAACAACAGTGCGTGTGTTGACTTCAGCGAGGGGGAGTACTTTTTACTGATCAGAAATGGATCATTTCACCCCTAAGGCCCAAATTTTTTTTCCCCGGCCCGTTTCTAAACTCTCGCGTATATATACCCATTTTTCATCCCCTTCCCTCCCATTGCCTACGCTACCTTCTCGCAGAAAACACACAGAGCTTGAATACTCTCTATCACTCTCCGTCGTCCTCCAAACTTCCCTCCCTCTCACAGACCTCCACACACTCCTCACCAAGGTAGATTTTCACTTCGTACTTCCCCATCACTCTCCTCTCACAGACCTTCACACATCTCGAACTGTCCCTTAACCAAAATCAAAAACAAAAAACGACGCGTTTTTTTCTCAAAATAAATTTTCAAACGAAAGGGGGGCTTGATTGACTGTTATCCTTGTAATTGTATTGTTTTTCAGGTGGTTATCGTCTTCCTGAGCACATCGCGAGTTCTGGAACTCGAGTTCCAAACTGACGTTTCAAATTCGAGCAGACCGCGAGTTTGTAAACTCGCGCTCTGGGCTCGAGTTTGTAAACTCACGCTCTGGGCTCGAGTTTGTAAACTCGCGCTCAGGGCTCGAGTTTGTAAACTCGCACCCATGGCTCGAGTTTGTAAACTCGCGCTCAGGGCTCGAGTTTGTAAACTCGTGGTCCGGGCTCGAGTTTGTAAACTCGCACCCATGGCTCGAGTTTGTAAACTCGCGCTCAGGGTTCGAGTTTGTAAACTCGTGGTCAGGACTCGAGTTTGTAAACTCGCACCCATGGCTCGAGTTTGTAAACTCGTGCTCATGGGCTCGAGCTTGTAAACTCGTGCCCATGACCTCGAGTTTTATAACTTGGTGCCAGAACTCGTTTCCTCGTCTCTGAAATCCTCAACCCCAAAGGGAAAAATTTGTTTTTGCTAACGTGTGCTTTTCTTTCAGCTCAATATGTCAGGCACTCAACAAGATACCCCCCAGAAGATGCACTCTACACACAGTTGTTCCCTAAATACAAGTGGGTTCGGCTACAGGACAACAACTTTCAGCTCGACCTAGCTGTCTTCAAGTGCCCTGACCCAGTCATTCCTATCATCCTGAAAGGGCACTACATCTGGCCGGCACTCACCAAAGCTGTAACGGTCCCCGAAATCTATCTGCAACAGCTCTGGGGGACCATGCACATGCCCAACAAGAAGGACGCTTCTGGTATCACTGCCACGCTCCACAACAGAAGGCTGGCATTAACAGTGTCCACTCTACGCACCACACTGGAGCTGCCTACCCATGAAACCTATGAACCGCTACCCTCCAAAGCTGAACTGATGCAAGGATTGGCGCAATTGGGATATGATGCACCGCTGCCGTTCCTGTCTCACTTCAAACTGATGAACCTGCCATACCCATGGAAGACACTGTTTGGCCTCGTCAACAAATTGTAAGGAATAATTGTATTTAGATTTTGATGATGCTATATTAATTAGGACTTTAGAAGTACCCCTTTAGAAACTATGTATTAGAATTTTTTCTTTGTAAAATTCTTAGATGTATTCGACTTGACAGAAGTGCTTCAAGAGCAGAAGTACTTCAAGAACAGAAAGGCTCCTAGAGCAGAAGTGCCTCTTAAGGCTTTATTGAAACAGAGGACCTTTGGTTCTCTGCTCCAGAACAGAAGTCCTCAGGACCTCTGTTAGTATTGACTCTGACAGAAACCCTTCTGTGTCTCTGTTGGATACTCCCAACAGAAGTGCTCCAGACCTCCTCTGTTCTACTCTCAGACAAAGACACCAGAAGGTCTGACACTTAGAAGATTTTCAAAGAACCGGGAAGTCAACTTAAAGATTCCTTCAACGGCTAGGAGTATAAAACGGAAAAGCTACAGTGCATGCATTAAATGCTCATTTAATACACCCCATGCTACGTAGAGTAATTGCAGATGATTGGCCGGAATGTCAGGAATACTTTATCCCAAAATAGTAACTCGCCAACCTTACCGGGCTCTACTAGTCAAGTCAACTGATCGCTCATTTAATGCAGTTGTCCTCCTACTCCTCCAACGGGAAGACAACCTCAGTATAAAAGATACACTACGAAGAACAACCGGACAACTTTGCCATAACCTTGCTATCACATTGCTAACCGAGCAAGATATTCAAACTCTGAAAAGCAAAAGCCTCCTTGAGATTCAAACTTATTATCCTCTACAAGAGAAGGCAGAAGTTGGAAAAATACTCTTTCCAACTCAAGCAAAGTTCCAAGTGTTCTTCAACTCTTCAAGCTCTTCACATACACACATTTTGTAACGAAGCAAGTTGGAGGAACCTCAGTTTCAACAGAAACTCTTCTTGCTACAAGAAGGACGTCCTAATAACTGGAGTAGTGAAGTGGTGATACTTCAAGGAGACTCAGTGAAAGGACCAGTGTTAAAGGAAGCCAGGCAGTGCATCCCAGGACACATCTAGACTTGAAGAAGACGTGGAGTACTTCTTAAGTGCTAGGACTAAGGCTTTGTAAACGGCAGTTTTTACAGCTTAGTGGAACAGTGGATTAGAGGAACGAGTTGTTCCTTGAACCACTATAAAAATCCCTGGTGTCATTTACTTACTGCTTTCTACTTGCACTTAGATAGAACTGTATAACTCCTTGGACTTGGTATCTGTGTTCAGCAGAACTGGTTCTACGAGTTAACAGAAGGCCTTCTGCTTTTGCTTCTTTGAGGCTAACAGAACTCCCTGCCAGAACCCCATCCGCTGCCAGTCTGTTCTTTCAACAGAACAGGCTATTCTGAAAATCTGGTACTTAGTCTAAAAAGCTAAAAAACAATACAGTCTATTCACCCCCCCCCCCCCCCCCCTCTAGACTGTATCCAGTATAACCGGGACCAACAAGTGGTATCAGAGCCTCCTTGTTCTAATAATCTTTTAGGTTATTTGTTGAACAAAGATCCACTTGTTTTTCTGTTTTACCTCATTTCTATCTGATATAATGTGTTGGAGATATTTTATTGTGAATCAAGTTGGTCATAGATTAGCTTTATATTTAATCCTTGTATTTAAATAGTGCATAAATTAGATAGAAATCAGGCCAAGTGTTAGGCCCATTTAAACAGGCCAAAAGCCTGTTTCGCCTAACCTAAACCTCGCCTATAAAAAGGGAGCCGAGGTTTAGGTAAAGGTTGAACGTCGTACTTATTATTCATAGCCTTAAGCTTATATCAATTTGCTGTACGTTCCACGGTTTATCAAAGAAGGTTTTACGGTGATTCATTCTGTGTTCATCTTTACGTTTAATCTTCCTTTGTTAGATCGATTATTCATTGCTGTTAAAGAAACAGGGACTAACAATTGGTATCAGAGCCGATCGAGAACGATCAGAAGAACTCCTGCAGAATACTCTGTTTTTGTTAACGTAGTTCATTCTGTCGATTTTTTGCTCTGTAATTTTGTTTCTTGTTCAAAAGTTGTAAAAGTTACACCTTTGGAATCGCCGTTTCAAAGCGATCAAAGGGTATACTTCAGTTTGTGTTTTACGCAATTTTTGATTTCGAGATATCTCGAGCTAGGCATCTCGACATCCTAGTTCTTCACAGGTTCTGCTACGTTTTTCGAGCTGAAAACTTTACCAGAAGATCTCGACATTCAACTCTACAGGAAACTATCTTCAGATTTTGATTATCTGATTTTTACAGGTTGAAAGATTTCGACATTGAGGATTTCGACATCTAGGATTTCGAAATCTTGATTTCGAGAAAAGGTTTCGACATCTGGTCTCGACATTTGACTCATCGGATTAAGATTTCGAGATATTAACTTCTCGACATTTCAAATCTCGAGATCAGCATCTCGAAATTTGAAATCTCGAGATCCCAAATCTCGAGATCCTTAATCTCGAGCCCAAATCTCGATACCGGGCCTCCTTTATCGAAATCTGAGATTTCGATATTCAGATCTCGACATCTGATTTTTCGAGATTGTGCCTCTGAAAATCTTTCGATCAATTTTCTCGAACGGTCAGTTCAGTACAGCAATGGGTTCAGAATACAATGCACAAGGGAACAGCAGTACCCCTCCTAGCCTCAGGAAGGGAGAATACCAAATGTGGAGGAACAGATTTCTAAACTTCCTCGAGCACAAAGAAAACTCTTCTGCAATGCTCGAATCTTTGCTTGAAGGACCAGCTGAACTCTTGATTTCAGTTGGTGGAGATCCAGAGAACAATCCTCCTATTTTTCCAGAAATAAGGAGAAAAGTTCCATCTGAATACACAGAAGCCGACAAGCTCAGACTTCGTGGTGATCTTATGGCCAAAACGTATCTCCTTCAAGCAATACCGAACGAGGTTTATGTTCTCATAGATAGCATGCAGACAGCTAAGGAGATGTGGGATGAAATAGAGAAGCTGCTACAAGGCACAAGCATCAGCCTCAAAACAAAGAAGACTACAATTCTCATCGCTTATGACTCCTTCAAAGCAGGACCAGGAGAACCATTGAATGAGACTTACAATAGACTTGTTCAACTGGTAAATGAACTCAGAAAGATCAAAGTATTCAGGTCCAATCTGGAACTAAATATTAGATTCTTATCCAGCCTGCATCCTGCTTGGGAAAAGACAGTGAAGGATGTCAGATCACGGATAGATCTGGACGAAATTGACCTCTGCACACTCTATGAACATCTGAAGCAATTCGTCAACGAGGTGGCATGCGCTGAGGATCATCACACCACAAACCCCTTAGCTCTTGTAATGGATGCTCAGCCTAGAAGGACAACCACTTCACTAAAGAAGAAAAAGAAGAAGGTGGTGGTTGAATCAGATGATGATGAAAGTGACGATGACAAATCTGATCTAGAGGCTGAGCTAGCAGACTTACAGAAGAAGATGGCAATGCTGGCCAAAAGATTTGCAAAGAAGAACACTTCCTCCAACAGGCTGAGAACTTCCTCCTCAAACTACAAGCAGAAGAACCATGATCAAGGATCTTCTAGGAAAGCATCATCGGCAGAAGAAGCTCCTAAATGCTATAATTGCGGCAAGCCTGGACATGTGATCAAAGACTGCCGCCTTCCAAAGAAGAAAGATGCTAACTTCTACAAGCAGAAGATGCTGTGGAATAAGCAGAAAATGCTGATGGTGCAGAAAGAAGAAGAAACCTCTGCCATGATTGCTGAAAATGAGAACTGGGCAGAAGATTCTTCTGAGGAGGAGGAAGAGGAAGACAACTATGCTCTTATGGCACGAGTGGAGGGAGATGAAATAAAGGGTGATGCTGCGATCCCTGAAGGCAACTGCTCAACAAGCTCTGTAAGTACTTCACATACTTCTTTAGATAATCAACTGCATTCCTTACTTGAAAAGGACAAACTAATCAAAGAACTAAAGGAGAGACTAGACAATAATCATAGAGTTCTGAAACAGAATCTAGACCAAAAGTCTTCCTTAAGTATTCAACTTGAAATTGCAAAAGATCAAGTCAAAAAGGTGTCTTCAGATTTTGAAAGCTTTGAACTAAAGATAGCTGAATTAACTAAGAAATTTGAAGACAGTGAACGGGAAAAAAGCACAGCAAAGGCTGAATGCGATTTTTTGCATAACAAAAGAAGAACGCTTTTAAATAAAGTAAAAGAACTAGAGGATCTAGCTGCTAGAAGAGGTCAATCTGAACAAACTGTTTGTCTGCTTAACAACAAACAAAAGGATGACCGATTCTACAATGCTAAAACAGGTCTGGGCATAACCAACCCGCGTAATCTTAAGAAAGTTAATTGCCTTCAATTCTATAACAAAGATTACATGGGACTAGGGTTTGGCGAGAAAATGTATTTTCGAAGTGATGAAGATTATGCTGAAGCAGAAGAAGAAAAGAGAAAGAAACCAAAACCTGCAATTTCTTGTGATTATCTCTCTGTAAATGAAAAACAACTTTCAGAAGAAAAACCTACTTCCTGCTTTAGTGAATGCCTTGACCCTTATGCCAAAGATATTCCTCACATAGGACACCCTCTAGACCCTCCCCCAAGAGTTGGTATTGCTAAAACTGGTGAGGAACCATGTATTTTTCCCATGGCTCAAAAGCTCAAAAACCTACAGAAAACTCTTGATAACGAGAGAGAGAGATTTGAAACTGAAAAGAAAGGTTTTGAGCGCAACTGGCAGGAACTTCTCCAAAAATTTAATGATTTGAGTGAACAGTTTCATGCTAAAACAGACCCTTCTACGACCAAGCCTGACAGCTCACACACCTCACATGAGAAAAACAATGCTTTTAAAGGTTCGTCCACTCATCTCTCTTCTCCTTTGTTTACAGGGAATGAAGTGAATAAGGAAGGAGAAGAGAAGAATGAGTGGAGGAAAAAGAGGAAAGAAATCGCAGAAGGCAAAAAGAAAGTTTTTGAGAAAAGTGCCAACCCTAGATCTAGTTCAATATTTTACTCAAAAGTTAATTGTAATTCTGTCTCCACAAAGCAAACTTCTAACAGTTCAGTCTTAAGTCCCAAGCTGAATATTTCTGAGACATCTTCTAGACAAAGTTCTATTTATAATACAAGTGTTGCTTACGGATATTCTGTTCCAGATCCCCATAATTATGAATGTGATATGAATGTTGTTAAATCTAAGCCTTCTAGAAAGCTTAAACCTGAAAAAGAAACCAAGAAAGAAACTTCTAAGGGAACGTTTTGTATTCCAGATATGAAATATGCCCTTAGAGTTCATTCTAGGAAACATGTTAATCGGCTTTCTAAGGAGGAGATTTTCAAAACCAAACTCAAGAAACAACCGTTCAATCACAAAGCACCCGTCTACTCTCCTCCTGAACCTAAAACGAAAAGATGGGTCCCCAAGATAAGACCCGTCAAAACTGAAACTGAAAGGTGGGTCCCCAAGATGAGACCTACCAAACCTGAATCGAATAAGTGGGTCCACAAACGAAGACCCATCCAAACTAAAACTGAAAGGTGGGTTCCCAATCGTAGACCCATCATAACTAAAACTGATAGGTGGGGTCTAAATCAAGGACCCATCAGAACTGCAACTGAAAGGTGGGTCCCCAAACTTATACCCACAAGGACTAAAATGGAAAGGTGGGTTCACAACATCAGACCCACCAAAATGGAAAGTGCTAGGTGGACTCCAAAAACCAGACACACTGCAAAAGCAGATCTGGCAATTGGAAAGCCCATCGAAGATAGATCTTTCGTTGAAAGAGCAGCTGACCTTGGATCACTGCTCAAAGCAAGTTTTAAAAAGGTGTTTCTTGATAATAAGGAAGGACCCACTCCAAGTTGGGTACCTGATCTTATTTGATTGTTTTGCAGGACGGTCATGTGTGGCACTTAGACTCAGGATGCTCAACCCACATGACCGGAATAAAGCACCTTTTGAGCAACTACACCAACTGCTACGGAGGCAATGTCAGATTCGGGAATGACGCCTCATCTCCTATCCTTGGGTATGGGGACGTCGTCTGTGCCAGTGTCACAATAAAAGATGTTTCATTCGTCAAAGGGCTCAAACACAACTTACTGAGCATAGGACAATTCTGTGACAGCGGGATGGAAGTAAGGTTCTTTGCAAAACAATGTTGTGTTCTTGACAGCACAGGGAATACATTATTAACGTGTTACAGAACATCAAATCTGTACACTATTGATCTGAAAAGCGTCCAATCCACCACTTCCATCTGTCTGCTGTCCAAAGCTTCAACTGAACAGAACAACCTTCGGCACAGATGTCTCTCCCATCTGAATTTCAAACATCTATCAACCTTGTCCTCCAAGAAACTTGTAAAGGGGCTTCCTCTGCTAAAGACTTCCGCTGAAAATCATTGTAGTGCCTGCAAAATGGGCAAAATGACGCGAAGCACCCACAAGTCAAAAACTGAACCTTCATCTACTCATCAGTTGCAGCTAATACACATGGATCTGTGTGGACCTATGAGAGTACAAAGCATCAACGGTCGCAAATACACTCTGGTGATCGTTGATGACTTCTCTAGGTATACATGGACAAAATTTCTTCGATCAAAAGACGAAGCTGCGGAAAACATTATGACCTTTATCAGAACGATCCAGAAACTGCTACAGCACAGCGTTCGAATTGTCAGAACTGACAATGGTACCGAGTTTAAAAATCAGACTCTCACTGAGTTCTATGAATCACTCGGTATCACTCAGCAATTTGCAGCAGCTAAAACTCCCCAGCAGAACGGAGTTGTTGAGAGAAAGAACAGAACCCTTGTTGAAGCAGCACGCACCATGTTAATCCAATCAAGATTGCCTCACTTCATGTGGGCAGAGGCAATCAATACCGCGTGCTTCACTCAGAACAGAACCTTCATCCACAAGCGCTTCGACAAGACTCCATATGAGATACTATTCAACAAAACTCCTGATATTTCTTTCCTCAAGGTTTTTGGCTGCAAGTGCTTCATACTCAATGATCGGACAGAGAGAAGTAAGCTGGATCCCAAAGCCAGAGAAGGCGTGTTCATTGGCTACTCACTGCAATCCAAAGCTTACCGAGTCTATCTCAGAGACAAGCGGACTGTCATCGAGAGTGTAAACGTTACATTCTATGAAATGGCAGACTTTGCTATTGAACATCTCCAGACCGATCCATCCACTGCTGTACCAATAGCTTCTGATAAAGCTGAACCAAACACCGAACACGACGATGTGATTCTCGACTCTCTCTTCAGAAACTTTTACGAGAACTCACAATCTTCACCTCCTGCATACACTCAAGAGTCAACATCAACTCCAACAGCAGAGATTCCGCTCCTCACAGGACCAGATGACGTACCATCCACACCCTCAACCCCTCAAACCAATCCCAGAGGTGTGGATGATCACGGTTTTGCCATAAGTCCGGAATCATCTCCACTACACACCACAGCTGCCCCAGAGCCTTCAAATTCATATCAGGACTCAGATCAACCAATAATCACTCCAACTCCTCTAGCTCATGAGAGGAAGTGGACAAAAGCACACCCTGTTGAACAAATAATAGGTGATCCAAGTCAAGGTGTGCGAACGAGATCAGCAACAACAAATGAATGTCACTATGCATGCTTCCTAATTAAGAAAGAACCAATCAAAGTCTCAGAGGCACTCGCTGATCTAGATTGGGTGATTGCCATGCAAGATGAGCTCAATCAATTTGACAGACTAGATGTATGGACACTCGTGCCTAAACCCCCTCAGAAAACCATAATTGGCACAAAATGGGTGTTCAAGAACAAGAAGGACGAAGAAGGCATAGTGATAAGGAACAAGGCACGACTGGTCGCTAAAGGATATAATCAGCAAGAGGGCATAGACTATGATGAAACATTTGCACCCGTAGCAAGAATTGAAGCAATCCGTCTTTTTCTTGCGTACGCGGCCCACAAGAACTTTACTGTCTTTCAAATGGATGTCAAGACTGCCTTTCTAAATGGAGTCTTGGAAGAAGAAGTCTATGTCGCTCAACCCGAACGATTCGTAGATCCCAGATATCCCGACCATGTGTACAAGCTCAAGAAAGCTCTGTATGGGTTAAAACAGGCACCAAGAGCTTGGTACGATGCATTAACCGAATTTCTGATTGACTCAGGTTTCTCAAAAGGGAAGATTGATACCACACTTTTCATCAAGCGACAGAAGTCTGACATCATCCTGATTCAGATCTATGTTGATGACATTATCTTCGCCTCCTCAAATCCACGCCTGTGCAAACACTTTGAGAAACTGATGAAAACCAAGTTCGAGATGAGCATGATGGGAGAACTCAATTTCTTCCTAGGCCTGCAAGTAAGACAACTCTCTGACGGCATTTTCATCAATCAGTCAAAGTATATTCTGGAAATGCTTAAGAGATTCAACATTGATAGCAAATCTTCCATGACGACCCCCATGTCCCCAAACAACAAACTGGACTCAGACCCCTCCGGGAAGCCAGTTGATGCTACAAATTACAGGGCCATCATTGGATCTTTGCTATATCTCACATCAAGCAGGCCTGACATTGTCTTCTCCACATGCTTATGTGCACGCTTTCAGGCAAATCCGAAGGAATCCCATCTGACCGCTGTTCGAAGAATTTTGAGATACCTCAAAGGCACTGTGAATCTAGGCCTTTGGTATCCCAAGCACTCAGGTTTTGACCTAGTCGGATATTCGGATGCTGACTTTGCTGGTTGCCGGATGGACCGCAAAAGTACATCGGGGGCAGTCCAATTCTTGGGCGATAAGTTAGTCTGCTGGTCTTCCAAGAAACAGAACTGTGTGTCAACATCTACGGCCGAGGCAGAATACGTCGCGGCTGCTAGCTGTTGTTCACAAATATTATGGATGCAGACCCAGCTAAAAGACTACGGTTACACACTCCGTCATATCCCGATCTACAGTGACTCTCAAAGCGCCATAGCCATCACCAGCAACCCGGTTCATCACTCCCGCACCAAACACATCGACCTGCGCTATCATTTCATCAAGGATCATGTGGAGAAAGGAGACATTGACATGTATTTTGTAAGCTCAGAGTTTCAATTAGCTGACTTGTTCACTAAGGCATTGGATGAAAAACGATTCCAGTTCCTAGTCTCCAAGCTGGGCATGTTGAACCTCGAGCCTGTTTAATTTTTGTCTCCACTGATCTGCAAAGTGTGTGTGTGTGGGACTTGTAAAAAGTGTGTGTGCGTGTGACTTGTAAATAGTGTGTGTGCGTTGCATGTGTTGAGGGGGAGAAAAACCAGAAAAATAACAAAAAATAGTGTGCGTGTGTTGCATGTGTTGAGTGTGTGTGTGAAAAATCAAAAATAACAAAAAATAGTGTGCGTGTGATGCATGTGTTGAATGTGTGTGTGAAAAATCAAAAAGAACAAAAATAGTGTGTGTGCGTTGCATGTGTTGAGTGGGTGAAAAATCAAAAAGAACAAAAATAGTGTGTGTGCGTTGCATATGTACATATTGTTCGTTGCATTTTTTGAGGGGGAGAAAATTTTCACTGATTAAGGGGGAGCTCTCTATTTTTACTGGTTTGGGCCTCGAATTTTTTAAAAAGGGCACTGTGTGCCAGCCCAATCATTCGGGCTCAATTGTTACGGAGGAGGTCCAAAATTTTTTTCGCGTATATAAGCCTCGGAAAAGCCATTCACTTCCTATTCTAAACTTTTCGCAAAGGCTTGAAAATCGCAGAGCTCCTCGACTTCACAAAACCCTTGTTCTCGCAAACCTACCTTCTTCTTCTTCGAACCTCTCTTTCCGACATCCTTCGAAGGTAGTTAACGCTCAAGTGGCAATCACCCATCTCGAATACGAACGATCATCTCGAAAACCTGTTCGTGTTCGTCTTCGAGAAACAAACTCTTGATTTCGCACAAATAAACCCTTGAATTTTCCAAAAAATCAAAATCAATTTAGTTCTCGAAATCAAAATCAAGATCTCGAGATTTGGATCTCGAAATCATAATCTCGAGATTCAGATCTCGAGATTTGGACCTAAAATTTTTTCAAAACTCCACCTGCATAAACTTATCTGACAAATAAATCAAACTCTTTCAATCAAATCAAACTATTGAATTTCATATGCTGACCCCCTGCTTCTACAGCTCAAAATGGCAGGAAACACTACAGCACAGATCGAAGATGCCATCTACTCCAAAGAGAAATGGATCAAGGTGTTGGACAACAATTTCCAGCTAGACCTGGCAGTCTTCAAGTGCCATAATCCAATCATTCCGGCCATAATGAAAGGTCACTATCTCTGGCCTGCACTTCACAACGCCAAACCAGTGCCAGAGATATACCTACAACAGTTCTGGGGGCACATGCACACGGATTCATTGAAAGATCGTTCCAAGATCAAGACCAAGTTGAACGGCATGCGGGTGATTCTGACATCATCCACTCTACGGACTACTCTAACGCTGCTAGTTCACGATACGTATGATGCACTGCCAACCATCCCCGATCTGCTCAAAGACGTGGCATCCCTTGGCTACACATCACTGCTACCACAACTGTCAAATTTCAACGGTGCATATCTCCATCACCCGTGGAAAAATATTTTCGGGCTGGTGAACAAGTGCCTATCGCCGAAGCATGCCGGATTTGACAAATGCAACAAGCAGATCCTGCTCATCTTCCATGGCATTGCCTTCAACAAGAACTACGACATGGCACAGCTCTTCTTCTCAGAGCTAATGGACCTGGTCAAGGCCAAAGAAAAGAATAGGCCAGGTACCATTCCGTACGCTAGGTGGCTTGGGCTAATCATCACCGATCTCATGGCAGAGCATTCAACAATCCCAAAACGCAGCTTCGATCCACATTTCAAAGCCCCAAAGCTGCAATACTTCAAAGCGGACAAAAACCCGACTTACGGTCTGAGGATTCCTGGGTTTCTACTCAACCTTGTGAGATCTTCAAACCCATCTTTTCAACAATACAAGGAAGCAATCGAGAAGACCGTCCCTATGGTTCAGCAAAACCCAGCTAGACCTACCCAAGGGACAAAACCGAGTGTTGGTAAGGGTCCTACGAGAGCCCAAAAGCCACAGAAACCAGTGGCCGGTTTGCCCAATGAAGGGAAGTCTGACGACTCTCTAGAGACGAGTCAGGCGGCTGAGGGCACCGAGGAAGACGCTGAGGAAACGGCCAGTGAATCGTCTAGTGGAGCCCAAACAAACACTGACGACAAGGCCTCCGAGAGCGTGGGCACGGAGAGTGACAAATCAGACTCGGATGATGACAGTGATGACAATGATAGTGACGATGTGGAGCTCACATATGCACTAATCAGAAAAGGGAAGCTGCCCGTCGAGTCTCCAAAGAAAAGAAGAATCACTGCTGAAGACGCAGCACCAATCATAGCTCGCAGACCTCAAGTCTTCACTATTAAAGAAACAGCTAAACCAAGAGCTGATCCAAGCGAGACTAATTGCTCAAAGGATGATTACGACGAGGCAGCTCACTCCATCAAGACATCAATCAACCATGAAGAAGTTTTCATCCGAGAAACCAGGGCTAAAGTCAAAAATGACAAGGTTGCTAAGGCCAAGCCCCAGCCACGAGCGAAAAAGAGTCTGTTTGATAAGGCAAACGAGCACATCTTTGCTGGCTGCGACTCCTTTATCCAGATAAGCCGAGCCGAATCCCTAAGCACAGGAGCCGATCTTTTCGGTTCCCGAGTAGAAGTCGCAGCATCTGGCTCAACTGCGCATGCACAGCCCTCTCCCAGCCACTCAATTGCCTCTCAAAAGGTTATTGTTTCAAAAGAACGGGACTCAACCCCCTCGCTGGTTCCTTCTGAATCGGTTGAGCATACAATTGACCTATCTCCCAAGGTCAAAACCCCTTCTTCACTCACATCGAGTCTAGGTGTCACATTTCCCACATTTTCTTCTTTTTCTAGGACACCTACACTATTCACAGCACATACAGGTGCACTCACCCTGAACGCAACAACCAGAGCGCAAGCTATGACGGTTGGAAGCCCTGCTACGCCCATAATGATTCCATCATTAAATGCAGGCCACACATCAGCAATCTTCACTGATGCTGTGTCAACAGTTACAACCCCCGTAACTGGTCACCCTACCTTTGAAGACGTAAACGTTCTACTAAATCGCTTCCTAGATTCCACCATTAAACCATGGGTGCAAGATGCAATGACCGCTCTAGCACAGGAATTTAGGACCACCCAAGCGGTTCGGTCTGAACAGACACCACCCCAACCTTCCCCTGAACCGTTCATCTCCCATACACAACCCATATCCTCCACCCCTCTATCCCACCAATCCATCAACCAAATCCCTATCCCTTCTATTTCTCGGGGAACCCAGAATACAGAACCAGTATTCTCCCCACACCCGACCACACCCTCCATCGATCTCTCCTCCCTATCCTTTGACACCCTAGCTTCGGCTTTGCTGAATAACCTCTTAAATACCCCAGAAGACGACCTCACTCTTCATCAGCAAGCCATACTAGAAGCTCTTCTTTCCTCACCCAAAACCAAGAGTACTTGCAAGGAGAGTCTTCGTGGTCGCAAACGTTCCCATGAGGACCCCGATGATTCGGATCCTCATGAGGGGGAGAACAAGCGACCTCGATCACTTGAGCAAACTACTCTTCCAAGCCAAACTCCACAGCCAATTCAACCTGAAACCTCAACAAACCAACAGCCACCACCCCCAGCCAAACTCTCTAGCGTGTTCGAGCTAGAAATAACATCCCGAGGCGTATCTCCTAGAGATACCAACCGAGGAGGGGATGGAAGTCCTGATGATGATACCTCTGGTACATCTTCTCCATCAGGCCATCAGTTGGAACCTAGTTCTAAGCTGATGTCAACGGGCAATCCTAGTGAACCCGGTAGTGCTACACAGGAACAATCACCGCCTAAACAAAGAACTCCATACATCTCCCCAGGCAAAGACATCCATGATGCACTGGAAGAGGCGGTGATATACGACAAATGGCCAAGAAAATGGACAGAATGGGATGATCTCCGGGTTGAAGCCGAGCAAGAGGACATGCAAAGAAACTGGTGGCTACGAGAGCTTATTAACAAATGCTCTGAAGATATCATTAGGCTCGAGGACGATGAACGCAAGGAAGGGGAGAACTACAAGGAATCCCAGAAAGCTCTTGAATCAGTCGTAAGACAATCAGCGGGAAGACTTCCCAAGACAGAGAAACCCTGGGACAACGTTCGAATCAAAGCCCCCTTCCAAGAAGAAATCAGAGAGCATATCTGGCGTAGACCAGACAAAGTCAAGCCACTGAACGAACTGAAGCTAAGAGGCCTTACACACTTGAAAGGAAAACAGGCTGGAGGTCATCTGCATATGCTGCTGCAAAGGTCAACCGGTACACAGAGAGAACTGATGGAACAAGATCTGAAGTCGAATATTCTCCCGATTCATCAAATTCTACAAGTGAAAGCTGAAGACTATCATGGAGTAACATTCTACACTTTCAGACTTCAACGCACCGATGGGAGCGAATTCACTTGTCAAGAGAACGACTTCATCATGCTGAAACCGGATGACATCTACCAAATGCTCATGGCCTACAGATACCTTCCAGTCAGGCAAAACATAGTATACAGCGAAGGCCTCGCAGCTATCAAGAGATTCATGCTTAGACAGATCCGAGTACACTCCTCACATGACCTACAAATGGCTATTGAATGCAATCTAAAGAAGACAAATCTGACAAAGCCAAAACTGTATGGTCCAGAACTTGAAGACTTCCCAGCCTATCACGTCTTCTTCAAACCGCCAGCAGTCACCTACCTGAACCACAAGAACGAAAAGCGTCTGATGGTAGTCAGTGAAATCGAGAAATACTGCGACGGAACACTGAAGATAATCAGAGAGCAGATTCTACAGATGAAGGCAAAGCTGGAAGAAAATCTTCAAAAGGCATCGTCTTATGTTCAAAAGGAACACTCTACTGTAGAGACAATTTTAAAGGCCATTGACGATCGCCTCGAAAAGAGAAATATGCTAAGACAGTATGAACATGCACTCGGATTAAGGAAGCACTACTTCAAATCACAGAAGCAATAAGAGGATGACGCTTGATCACAAAGGGGGAGATTGTTGGAGATATTTTATTGTGAATCAAGTTGGTCATAGATTAACTTTATATTTAATCCTTGTATTTAAATAGTGCATAAATTAGATAGAAATCAGGCCAAGTGTTAGGCCCATTTAAACAGGCCAAAAGCCTGTTTCGCCTAACCTAAACCTCGCCTATAAAAAGGGAGCCGAGGTTTAGGTAAAGGTTGAACGTCGTACTTATTATTCATAGCCTTAAGCTTATATCATTCTGCTGTACGTTACACGGTTTATCAAAGAAGGTTTTACGGTGATTCATTCTGTGTTCATCTTTACGTTTAATCTTCCTTTGTTAGATCGATTATTCATTGCTGTTAAAGAAACAGGGACTAACATAATGGATCACTCCTTGTCCAAGAATCTTATGTTTTCAGATCTTAAGTTTGATGACTGGAGGATCCGGATGAAAGCACATCTCTGTGCCCTGCATGATGAGATGTGGGAAGTCCTTGATATTGGCCCCTTCACTAGCTTCCAGAAGGTCAACCCTGAACATGCCATAGACAATACCAGACCCCAGATGATTAGCAAAGCCAAGTCAGAATGGACCACTGAAGAGAGGAGAAAGTACAACTTAGACAATATTGCCAAGGACATCC
The DNA here is from genome assembly GCA_945859875.1 of Cuscuta europaea. NCBI lineage: Eukaryota > Viridiplantae > Streptophyta > Magnoliopsida > Solanales > Convolvulaceae > Cuscuta > Cuscuta europaea. Next base: position 135,909 of record CAMAPE010000023.1, read on the forward strand.
TCTACAAGTCCATTGATGATAGATACTTCAACAGGATCAAGAAGTGCAAGACTGCTAAGGAGATCTGGGATACTCTTGAGCTCATTGGAGCTGGTGATGAGCAAGAGAAGGACAACAAACTAACCATAGCCAACAAGAAGTTTGATGACTTCAAACTTCTCCCAGGCGAAAGCATCTCCAAGATGTATGACAGGCTCCTCACTCTCACTGGAGAGATTTCTGAGCTTGGCAAGGATCTCACAACCAAGGAGATCAACCTGAAGGTGTTGAGGGGACTGCCCTCAGCATGGAAGATGAAAGTTGTTGCTGTCCAAGCCAGCAAGGATGTAAAGACTTATCCCACTGATAAGCTCATTTCAGATCTCAAAGCTCATGAGTTTGAAATGATTGAAGAAAAGGAAGATGTACCAGAAGAGAGGACCACTACAGCCCTCACTGCCAGCACATCTAAGGTAAATGATTTTGACCCTTCAGTACTTTTATCTGATGAATATATGGCTGCCTTTGCCAGGAGATTCAAAAAGTTTATGAAGAATCCCAAAGATGGAAGGAGTCCATCTTTCAACAGAAAGCCATACCAGAAGGTCAAATCAACAGAAAGCAGTGGAGAGCTTCTCTGTTACAACTGCAGACAACCTGGTCACTTCAAGGCTGATTGTCCCCATCCTAGAGTGTCCAAGAAGCAAGGACAGGATGGAGAAAAGAAGAAGTACGAAGACAACTCCAGAAGGAGAAAGGCACTTGTGACAGAACAGGTGGAGAAAGACCCTCTGTCAGAAACAGAATCCAGTTCTGACTCAGATTCTGATGAGGCCTTCTGTTGCCTGGATACTGAGACAGAAGACCTTTGCCTGATGGCTCATTCTGATGATGAGGTAACCTCTACTTCTGAATCTAGTTTTTCTTCGGTAGGTTTAGCTTTTGATTCTGATTCAATGTCAGAATTTTGGGAAGAGTTTAAGGCCATTCAAGCCACTTATTCTTGTGTAACAGAAGAAAACAGTAAGTTAAAAGCTGAAATTCTTGACTTAAAAAAGGAGGTTGAGATCAAAATCAATCTCCTAATTGAGGAAAGAGATCAACTGGAGACTGAAAATGTTTCTCTTCTTAAGAGAATAAGAGAAATAGAGCCTCTCGAGATTAAGTACAAAGCTTACGAGAAGGCCCAGTCTTCCATGGAAAAGATTGTGCTTGATCAACAGATTGGCACTGGTTTTGGTCTTGGTTATGGTTCAACAGAATCAGGTGAGCCTTCTGTAATGCCTAGCACCAGAGTTGCTAAGGCAGACAAGGTCATAGAGCCACTGATTTCTAGCCCCATCTGTCAAGCTGATGTATCTGGCACCAAGGTTGTCCATGAGGAAGTCAGACCAGAAAAGGGTAAGATAAAGGTTCAACAGAAACCCTTTTTGAAAAATAATGAACCTGGCAGAAAACCTAACAACAGAAGAGGTTTTCAGAATAAAAAAAATAAAAGACCATTCATTGACAGACAACCCCATGTCAATCGTGCCAGAAATGATCACCAGAAGGGCAAATATCAAGAGAGAGTTAACTTCAGGCAGAAGAGGTTGGCTGGTCAACTTCAGAAGCCCAAAGTTAACCGTCCCTCTGCTCTTGATAGTATATGGGACTTCTTTCCAACAAAGAAAGCTATGCAAAAGTATGTAAACAGGAAGCATGACCCTCACAAGCATCTGCCCAAAGTGAATCACGCTTCTGTCTACTACAACTACCAGGTGGACAATGGGTACCACCCACCAAGGTTTCACTTGATGAGACCAAAATGGTACCAACTACCCAGACTCCATGACCCCCCAGGACCCAGCATTGCTTGGGTACCTAAATCTTTCTTTTGATCTTGCAGGAACTGTGTGCTGGAGCTATCTCTGAACAAGAATGGTTTATTGATAGTGGATGCTCCAGGCACATGACAGGTGACAGAAGTTGCCTAACAGAGTTCCAGAAATGCAAAGGACCCAGAGTTACCTTTGGAGGTAATGACAAAGAAGGTCAAACAAAAGGAAGAGGAAAGCTGATCAAGAACCAGATCACCATTGATGATATCTCATATGTCAAAGGACTGAAGTTCAACTTGCTGAGTGCTAGCCAGTTCTGTGACAAAGGCTACACTGTTGAATTCACAAAGGACTTCTGCTATGTGAAGCATGAGACAACAAAGGAAGTGGTTCTTACAGCATCAAGGAAAAAGAACATCTATGTAGTTGATTGGAACACTGCAAAAGATGGAGTTTGCCTGATAGCCAAGGGAGATTCAAAACTGAGCTGGGACTGGCACAAAAAGCTCAACCATTTGAATTTCAAAACAATCAACAAACTAGCCAGAGAACACATTGTAGAAGGGCTACCAGACATAGTGTACAAGAGAGAGACCCTCTGCAGTGCATGTCAGAAAGGCAAACAAGTGAAGAATTCCTTCAAACCCATTGGTGGAGATCTTTCTACAAGTCCTCTAAATCTGATTCACATGGATTTATTTGGACCTGTTGAGACTCCAAGCGTTGGTGGCAAGAAATACACCCTAGTCATGGTTGATGACTACTCCAGATACACATGGACTGTTTTTCTGACAAAGAAAAATGAAACTCTTCAGAAGTTGCCATCTCTGTTACAGCAACTTCAGACTGAGAAGAACTTGAAAGTGAAGACAATCAGATCAGACAGAGGAACTGAATTTGTCAACCAAGTCATAAAGGACTTCTGTGATCAGAATGGAACTTTTCATCAACTTTCTGCCGCCAGAACCCCTCAACAGAATGGCGTAGCAGAAAGAAGGAACAAAACTCTAAAAGAAGCTGCAAGAACAATGATTGCAGAATCTGGATTGCCTATGAGATACTGGGCTGAAGCAATCAACATTGCATGCTATACTCAGAACAGGAGCATGATCAACAAGAATCACCAGAAGACCCCTTATGAACTCTGGAAGGGAAGAAAACCTAACATCAGCTACTTTCATGTATTTGGATGCAAGTGCTACATTCTCAACAATGGAAAGGAGCATCTGAAAGTATTTCAAGAAAAGGCTGATGAAGGAGTCTTTATAGGCTATTCAAACACAAGTAAAGCCTATAGAGTACTCAACAGAAGGACCCTACATGTTGAAGAATCCATACATGTGAAGTTTGATGAAAGCACCTCTGTTGAAAAGGTAACAGAGATTCTCAAGGATGTCAGCTTAGAAGACAGAACACCAGAACCAACAGAAGAGGTGGCAGACAACCCTGCATTTCCAACACCTGCACCAAACCCCCTTCTGTTGAATAAAGATGAAGACTCTGAAGATGAGGAACCAGAGAGACCAAGACAGCAGCTGACAGAACCAGACCTAACATGGTTAATAGATCATCCTCCTAATCAAGTGATTGGTCAAATCAGAAGTGGAGTTCAAACCAGATCCACATCAAGGAGAGAAGCAATGCTTGCCTGCTACATATCTCAGATGGAACCTATGACAGTGGAAGAAGCCCTTGCAGACTCAGATTGGATCAATGCTATGCAAGAAGAGCTCACTCAGTTTGAAAGGAACAAAGTATGGGAACTTGTTCCTAGGCCAAAGCACCAGAATGTCATTGGAACCAAATGGGTATTCAAGAACAAAGCAGATGAAGATGGCAACATTGTAAGGAATAAAGCAAGGCTAGTAGCTAAAGGATATTGTCAAGAAGAAGGAATAGATTTTGATGAGACTTTTGCACCAGTTGCCAGACTTGAAGCCATCAGAATCTTTCTAGCCTATGCTGCCTACAACAACATCAAGGTCTACCAGATGGATGTCAAGAGTGAATTTCTGAATGGAGATCTTGAAGAAGAAGTTTATGTGGAACAACCACCAGGTTTTGTCATTCCTACTCAATCTTCTTGTGTCTACAAGCTTAAAAAGGCCCTCTATGGTCTTAAGCAAGCTCCCAGAGCCTGGTATGACACATTGTCCCTTTTCCTAGTAAACCATGGGTTTACTAAAGGAAAGGTTGACAAAACTCTATTTCAAATCTCTGTTGCTAATCATATTCTGTTAGTACAAATATATGTTGATGACATTATATTTGGAAGTACTAATCCAGAATTGTGCAAGAAATTTTCTCAAGTGATGTAGAGTCAATTTGAAATGAGTATGATGGGAGAACTCAGTTACTTCCTAGGACTTCAAGTCAAACAAGTTCCAGAAGGGATCTTTATCAATCAAGGGAAGTACACCAGAGATCTAATCAAGAAGTTTGGAGTGGAAGGCAAATCATCAGTGAAGATTCCCATGAACACCTCACAAGGAATTGGTCCAGATGATGAAGGAAAGGATGTAGATGCAACAACATACAGAGGAATCATAGGATCTCTGTTGTATCTAACTGCAAGCAGACCAGACATCTCATTCTCTGTTGGAATCTGTGCCAGATACCAATCAAAGCCCAAGGAAAGCCATCTAAGTGCTGCAAAGAGAATCATCAGATATATCAAAGGAAACCCCAATGCAGGCCTATGGTATCCCAAGGGAGGTAATTTTGAACTAATTGGTTATTCTGACTCAGATTTTGCAGGTTGCAGACTAGACAGAAAGAGCACCTCTGGTCACTGCCAATTGCTAGGAGGAAGGCTTGTTTCCTGGTTCAGCAAGAAGCAGAACTCCATCTCAACAAGTACAGCTGAGGCAGAGTACATTGCAGCTGGGAGTTGCTGTGCTCAGCTACTCTGGATGAAGCAACAACTGAAGGACTATGGAATTCAAGCAAAGGAGATCAAGCTGTTGTGTGACAACACCAGTGCCATTGCTATCACTCAGAATCCAGTTCTTCATTCCAGAACAAAGCATATTGAGATCACACATCACTTCATCAGAGATCATGTGGAGAAGAAGCACATCTGCATGGAACATGTGCCAACAGAAGACCAACTTGCAGATATCCTGACAAAGCCTCTTCCTGAGGCTAGGTTCAACAAACTGAGAGAAGAATTAGGAATGATGGATGAGATTCCAAGGGAAAGATGAAAAGGAAGGCCCTCTGTTGCTCTTTTACTGTTGATAGAATTCCTGTAGCTGAACCCCTTCTGTTAACCCTCCTCTGTCAACCTCGTCTGTTCTCTACCCTGACAGAACACCTATGCAACAGAAACCCCTTCTACAGAAAACCCTCTCTTATCTAAACAGAAGGTGGTGGACTTAGAAAAGAAAATTTGTAAACCGGGTGACCTTGTAACTTATTAAAGGTCTTTTACCCTTTTACCCTTAAAACGGTATCCAGCCGTACAAAATTTACTGCGCCCCCATTTATTTACTGCGCCTCTTTTTACATTTATTGGTCTCTTGGAACCGTAAATTATCTCAAACGTCCACTAACTCATATCCATAAAACCCCCTTTCGCAAACCTAAACCGTTACTGTTCTCATAACTCTCAAGCTTTTGAACTCTTATCTCTCAGAAATTTTCCAACCGCAGTAAACTCCATGGCCATCTTGAGCTTCTCCGATCTTTCAAAGGAACAAAAGGCAACACTTCTCAAGAATGTCTTGACTGGCCTGAGATGCGAACTGGACGTACTCCCCAGGTTCGCAGAGAAAAAGGAGAGGATGACCTCCATTGTTGACGGACTGTCACAATGCCAACTGAGCAAGGTCATCTCTCATGATTATGAGGCATACAGCAATATGGACACAGTTGAGTTCTATCTCAACGCATCCTTCAAGGATGAAGTCATCTCCTCCGTTGTCCAAGGAGAAAAGGTGGTGGTTGATGCTGACGTCATCAACAACATCTTCCATATTCAGCAAAAGGGAGGAAGGGACTCTCTACTTGACTTGGAAGATATTGACATCCCTCTGTCAGAATTCAAGAAGAAGTTCTGCAGAAAAGGGGAAGAAGTTGAGAAGGTCAACATAAAGAAGCACCTGCTCAAGAGGGAATTTGAGCTTCTTATAAACATTTTCCACAAATGTTTATGGTGCAAGTACACCTCCACTGATGATGTTACAACGGCCAATGCTAAAGCCCTGTATGCAGTACATCATGGGGTAAATGTCAATTGGGGACAAATCATGGTGAAGTCCCTGATTGAAGTGATCAAGAAGAAGAATCCCAAGACTAGCCTCTACTCTGGGAAGCTAGGGCATGGACTGCTCATTTCTGAAGTGCTCCTCAAACAAGGGGTAAGCTTGAGGAAGGCTTCAGCCTTGGATCATACCAAGGTAATTTTCTTGACTGCCTCTCCCAATAGGGAAAAAGCCATAAAAGCAGAACTGAAGAGACAGCTTCAACTTGAAGCTAAGAGGAAACAGGGAGAGAAGGTACAGAAACCTCTCTCTGTAGCCACTTCTGCTAAGAAGGCAGAAAAGAAGAAGAAGAAGAAGAAGACTGAAGGGGAAGCACCTCTTGCCCCCCCTAAGGCCGGAGAGAAGAGGAAGAGGACCTCCAAACCCAAGAAAAAGGTTGCTAAACCTATGGGTTCAGAATCTGAAGGAGTGGGAGACACTCAGGGGGAACCAGAGATCCCCACCTCTGCTGCATCTCCTGAACAGAACAGGGTGCCAACTCCACCAGAGCACCCTAGTCCTGTGAAAGATGGGTATCTGTCCTTGCTTGACAGACAGTTTACCCGGGTCCTTGAATGGAGAAGATGGAGAATGGGACCCCTCCACAAGATAATCTAGTTCTTTGATCACTATGAGGCACAAGAGGAAGCCATCCTGAATTGGGTTGGGACTGATGATGTCTCAAAGTGTTTTGCCCTCAACTTTCTTCACTCTGTCCTTGAGAAGAAGAAGGCCAGCTACAAGGGTAAGGCTATTCTCATTTCTTCACCCTCAGAGGAAGCTGTCAAACCTCTTGAAGATGGGGAAATTGAAGCCTTTGAAGAATGGTTGTTCACCAAGATGGCAACTGACTCTGTTCAGCCCAACTTCAACCCAGGAGAGTCCTCTGTACTCAAGACAGAAGGACAAGCAATGATGGAGCAAATCAAGGAATGGAGGACTTCCTTGCTCGTGGACAACATCATTGAGGTAAACACTCCAACCCCCTCTGTCTCTATTCCAACAGAACCACATTTTCCCTCACCTTCCACCAGCACAGAAACCCCCTCACCAGAACTCCCTCCACATAAAACTCCTGAACAGAACATCCCCACCCCTCCTCCATCACCCAAACTGAAAATTGCATCTCCTTGCAGAGCAATTGTCCCCTACAGAAACCGCTCACCTTCACCTCCCCCATCTCCCCCTCACCAGAATGCCTCATCTATTCACTCCTCACCCAAACACCAGAACCCCTCACCCCAACAGATCTCCTCCTCCTCATCCTCATCAGAATCAGATCATCAATCTCCTCCACCAGAATCACCTCCTCCACAACAACCTGCAGGAAACCTAAAACCTGTATGGTTTCTAAGAGACTCAGATCCTACAACTATCTCCCCCATCTCTGCACCCAAAGGGTATTCTAGGGACTCTGTTGCTCCCAATCCCTCTCTGAGAAAGAAGAAGAAGGTGGTTCGCAACAGAAAACCTATCTATTCTCCATATGAGATATCCTCTGACATGGATGGATTCATGGTCAGCAAATCATACAAAGCCACATCCAAGAGACAGAAGACCCCTCCTCTGACTCAGCTGGAACATGAACAGCTTGTTCACTCTCTGTCATCTGTCCAAGAACATCACCCACTACCTAGGGGAAGAGGTCTAGAGATGCCTCAAGCAGATGGACAAAAGAATGAAATTCCTTTCAACAGGTTTGTTGAATCTGCAGAAGAATTTGGAGGACAGATCCTCCAAGGCTTGGACAAGCTGATAGAGATAAATGATAAGCACTATGGGCATCTTGCTCATGTGAATGACAATCTGAATTCAGGGATGCAGTTCATCTCTGACCGCTTTGAGAACCTCACCGGGACCCTCAACAACTTCATTGCCTCCTCAACTGCCAGAACAGATGTCCTGTCAACAGAAGTGGTAGGCATCCACAACACCTTGTCAATCTTTCAACAGACTCTCCTGAGTCAAGGACAGGCAATTCACCATATTTCAGAGCATCTTGAGGCTCTGAAGAAATCTGATGCCAGAACAGAAAGGCCCTTGACCTCTATTGAGCAGATGTGCAGAACTCATCAAGAACAGGCTCAAGCCCTCCTATCTACTGACAGAGACCGGTATCAGAAGATGGTTCTCCTTGAAGCCAACAACAAGGACATCTTCTCTGCCATCCTGAAGCAGCAAGGTCTGATTGAAGGCCTTACATCTGTCACTCAGACATTACCAGAAGCCCTGGAGCAGATAGCCTCAACCCAAGCATCAGAATTCCAGAAGATCAGTCTTATGATAGAAGACTTGAATGATGCCAAAAAGGGGGAAGAGGACCCTCAACAGACCAGGCCTAGGTCTCACAGAACACCTACCAGAGCACCCCCCTCTGGTGAGCCTGCAGTAGATCTGGCTCCCTACTTTGAGGCTGCCTTACAAAAGAAAAGGGCAGCAGGCATACCCAGACCCCCATCTCCAGTCAAGAAGAGCACCAAGAAGAAGAAAATTTTCAACTTTACTGAATGGAGATTGGGTGGCTCTCAGAATATTGACAGAGCCCAATTTGAGGAAATGAAAGCCAAAATGACTCCTACCCAACAACAGCACCTTTATCTAGACAAAGATGGTGTTGTCAGAGTTAGGTATGGAGGATCTCTTGAAGAAGCAGAAGAATGGTACAAGAAGAACATTGTCCCTGGAAAGACCGTACATGAAGGTGTCCTCAACTACTTGGACTGCAAACTCTCTCCAATATGGGCATCTTATCAAAGGTCGGGCAATCTGTTCAAAATCAGAGCTGAAATAAATGAAGAACTGCTTAGGCTTCAAAGACTAGAGGAAGAAGCTCTACAGGCAGCTAATCTGGAGAATGTGTAAGGTTTAAACTCTGTAAAACCTATCTAATAAAATCACATCTCTGCCTTCTTACTTTGAAGTGCTTTTCCTCAATTTCTTGTTTTTTTTTCTTTTTTGCCTTCTGTTTGTGTTTGTTCATTTCTGTTATATTCTGCTATCTGAATGTATCTTACTCTTACTATTTTCCTATGCCAAGTTGCCCACCAAGATTTTAATGGAAGTTTTTAAACTTAATATTTTTTATGGTGAAGGCACTTCTCTGGAAATAGTTAAAGGGTTTTGGCATCATCAAAAAGGGGGAAATTGTAAGGAATAATTGTATTTAGATTTTGATGATGCTATATTAATTAGGACTTTAGAAGTACCCCTTTAGAAACTATGTATTAGAATTTTTTCTTTGTAAAATTCTTAGATGTATTCGACTTGACAGAAGTGCTTCAAGAGCAGAAGTACTTCAAGAACAGAAAGGCTCCCAGAGCAGAAGTGCCTCTTAAGGCTTTATTGAAACAGAGGACCTTTGGTTCTCTGCTCCAGAACAGAAGTCCTCAGGACCTCTGTTAGTATTGACTCTGACAGAAACCCTTCTGTGTCTCTGTTGGATACTCCCAACAGAAGTGCTCCAGACCTCCTCTGTTCTACTCTCAGACAAAGACACCAGAAGGTCTGACACTTAGAAGATTTTCAAAGAACCGGGAAGTCAACTTAAAGATTCCTTCAACGGCTAGGAGTATAAAACGGAAAAGCTACAGTGCATGCATTAAATGCTCATTTAATGCACCCCATGCTACGTAGAGTAATTGCAGATGATTGGCCGGAATGTCAGGAATACTTTATCCCAAAATAGTAACCCGCCAACCTTACCGGGCTCTACTAGTCAAGTCAACTGATCGCTCATTTAATGCAGTTGTCCTCCTACTCCTCCAACGGGAAGACAACCTCAGTATAAAAGATACACTACGAAGAACAACTGGACAACTTTGCCATAACCTTGCTATCACATTGCTAACCGAGCAAGATATTCAAACTCTGAAAAGCAAAAGCCTCCTTGAGATTCAAACTTATTATCCTCTACAAGAAAAGGCAGAAGTTGGAAAAATACTCTTTCCAACTCAAGCAAAGTTCCAAGTGTTCTTCAACTCTTCAAGCTCTTCACATACACACATTTTGTAACGAAGCAAGTTGGAGGAACCTCAGTTTCAACAGAAACTCTTCTTGCTACAAGAAGGACGTCCTAATAACTGGAGTAGTGAAGTGGTGATACTTCAAGGAGACTCAGTGAAAGGACCAGTGTTAAAGGAAGCCAGGCAGTGCATCCCAGGACACATCTAGACTTGAAGAAGACGTGGAGTACTTCTTAAGTGCTAGGACTAAGGCTTTGTAAACGGCAGTTTTTACAGCTTAGTGGAACAGTGGATTAGAGGAACGAGTTGTTCCTTGAACCACTATAAAAATCCCTGGTGTCGTTTACTTACTGCTTTCTACTTGCACTTAGATAGAACTGTATAACTCCTTGGACTTGGTATCTGTGTTCAGCAGAACTGGTTCTACGAGTTAACATAAGGCCTTCTGCCTTTGCTTCTCTGAGGCTAACAGAACTCCCTGCCAGAACCCCATCCGCTGCCAGTCTGTTCTTTCAACAGAACAGGCTATTCTGAAAATCTGGTACTTAGTCTAAAAAGCTAAAAACCAATACAGTCTATTCACCCCCCCCCCCTCTAGACTGTATCCAGTATAACCGGGACCAACACAAATGTCTATCTCCAAAGCACGCTGGCCATGACAAGTGCAACCTGCAGATCTTCCAAATCTTCCATGGGATCGTCTTCGCAAAAAATTATGATATGGCGCAGCTATTCTGGATTGAGCTGGTGACTCAAGTCCAGGACAAAGAGGACGGAAAGACGGGCATGACGATCCCCTACGCCAGATGGTTGGCGCTCATCATTGCTGACTACATGACCGCCCACCCAGGGATTCCCTAGCGCAAAGATGAAGACCAGTTCACAGCCCCCAAGCTCCAGTACTTCAAGCGCTTCAAGCATGACACTGTGGGGATGACCATACCAGATTATCTGCTGGACCTGGGGAATCCACGACACTCTGCAGTCGTCCAATATAGAGAAAGTTTACCGAAAGATGGCCCCATGGTTCAGCCAAACCCAGCTGGACCTACCCCGGGGCCTAAGCCGAGAGCAAGTAAGGGTCCTAAGAGAGCCCGTAAGCCACAGAGACCAGTGGCACGTGTGCCCCATTAAGGGAAGTCTGACGATTCTCTCGAGAGGAATCAGACGGCTGAGGGCACACGTACAAACGCTGCGGAACCTGCCGATGAATCGTTCAGCCCGGCCCACAAAAAGGCTGACGATGAGGCATCCAATAGCGTGGCCAAAGACGATGACGATGCTGACAACGATGATGACAACGACGATAGTGACGGCGTGGAGCACACTTTTGCTCTGATCTGAAAGGGGAAGCTGCCAATTGATTCTCCTCCAAAGAAAGTCACCCCTGAGGATGCAGCTCCATTTATAGCTGTCCGTCCCAAGACCATCGTCATCAGACCCGTGAAGGAGCCAGCTACAGCTAAGATTGCTGCTCCCCGGTCACCTAAGGCAAAGGCAAAGAAGCAGCGTCCTGTCAGAAAGAGCTTGGTTGCTGAAGAGGACCTTCACATCTTCGACGACTGTCTTCCCTTCATCACTATAAGCCGGGCCGAATCTTTAAGTACAGGGGCCAACCTTGTTGGTCCCCGAGTAGAAGCCGCAGCATCAGGCTCAACTGCGCATGCACCGCCCTCTCCCAGCCACTCGTTAGCCTCCCAAAAGGCTAACGTTTCAACATCACGGGACTCACCCACCTCACTGGTTCCCTCCGAACCAGTTGAGCGCTCTAGTGGCCCACCGCCCGAGGCCACAACCCCCTCTTTCTCCACATCGAGTCTAGGTGTCACATTCCCCACATTTTCCAATTTTTCTAGGACACCTACACCATTCACAGCACATACAGGTGCACACACCCTGGATACAACGACCGGAGTGCAAACAATGATGGTCGGAAGCCCTGCTGTGCCAAAAATGACTTCATCTTTGCACGCAGGCCACACATCAGCTCTCTTCACTGATGCTGTGACAACAGTTACAACCCCCGTAACTGGACACCTTACACCCGAAGACGTTACCGTTCTCATGAACCGCTACATGGAGTCCACCATCAAACCATGGGTGCAACAAGCATTCACCGCTTGGGCACAGGACTCCAAGACAACCCCAGCGGTTCATAGTGAACAGAGCCACCCCAAACCTCACTCTTCACCCTCTCAATCAATTCCACAACCCACTCCTGTCATCCCTATCACATCCACCAAACCCCTTAGCCCTTCACTCTCTCGGGGAACCCATGATACAGAACTAGTATCGCCCTCTACCTCGACCAATCCCTTCCACCTATCCCGCCTTGAGCTTGCCGATCTCCTGTTTCTTCGGTTGCTGGAGGTCGACACTTGCCACCTTTCACCCTTCAAGCGCGACCTTCTCCAAGTTTTCTTCAAACACGACCGCCCTCAGTACGGCACTTGCCGTGACAGTCTCCGAGGCCTCAAACGTTCCCATGAGGATCCCGATGATTCGGAACCTCATGAGGGGGAGAACAAGAGACCTCGGACACTTGAGCAAGCAGCCTCTACCAGCCATGAACCCCAGCCAAACACCTCATCAAACCAGCCCACCAACCACCCACCACCTTCCTCGAGCCACAACCAAGCCCAACTATCTAGCCTGGTCGAGCTAGATGAAACATCCCGAGGCTTATCTCCTAGAGATACTGTCCGAGGAGGGGATGGAAGTCTTGTAGTGGTTACCTCTGGTACACCACAAAGCTCAGGCCATCGATCAGAACACAGTTCGAAATCGATGACAACATCCCGAGGCGTGTCTCCAAAGGATACCGTCCGAGGAGGGGATGGAAGTCCTGACGATGCTATCTCTGATTCATCTGTCAAGTCAGGCCATCAGCCAGAACTCAGTTCTAATATGATGACAATGGGCAATCCTAGTGAACCCGGTTGTGCTTCACAAGAAAAATCACCACAGCTGAGAGTCCCTTACATTCCCCAAGGCAAAGATATTCACGATGCACTCGAGGATGCTGTGGTACATGACGTTTGGCCGAGAAAGTGGACAGAGTGGGATGATCTTAGATGCGAAGCTGAGACAGAGGATATGCAGCGAAACTGGTGGCTGAGAGAGTTACTGGCCAAATGCGCAGAAGACATCATACGCCTTGATGAAGAGGAACTCAAAGAAGGGGAGGACTACAAAAAGATACCCAGGGAGCTAGAATCCGTCATCAGACAAACGGCAAGCAAGTTGCCCCCAAAAGAAAAGCTCTGGGAAAACATCAGAATAAATGCCCCCTTCCAAGAGGAAATCAGAAAGGGAATTTGGAGAATTGCAGACAAGCTCAAACAGCTAGATGAACTAAAGATCTGTGGTTTGACTCACCTCAAAGGAAAAATGGCTGGCGGACATCTTCACATGCTGATGCACAGATCATCTGGAAAACAACGTCAAGTACTGGAAAGAGATAAGAAGTCCAGCATCCATCCTATTGACGCTATCCTTGATATACACAGAGAAGATCATCACACCATCCCGTTCTACAACTTCAAAGTTCGACGGACAGACTCCAGCATATTCATCTGCCAGGAAAACGACTTTATAATGATGAAAATGGAGGATATCTACCAAATGTTCATGGTAAGTAGGTATCTCCCACTGAGTCGAAACAGGACACACGAAGAAGGCTATGAGGCGATCAAACGGTTTATGCTGAGACAGATCAGATTCTATGTTTCCCATGATCTACAGATGGCCCTGGAAAACAATGTCCGAAAAGCAAATCTGGTAAAGCCAACTCTGAATGGTCCAGAGCTCAAAAAGTACAGACCATATCACATCTTCAAGGACCCAGTCTCTATCATATATCTCAATCACGAGGAACAGAAAACACTCATGTGGGTAGAAGACATTCACAAATACTGTGATGGGACTCTGAAGATCATTCAGACCAAGCTACAAGAGATCAAAGAAAATATAGATCCAAGACTTGCGGACGCCAGCGAGGAAGAGCTCCAAGTATACGAAAAGGTGTGGACCATCCTAAAGCCCATCAACGAGCAACTTGAAAAGAGAAGAATGCTGAGACAGTATGAGCACGCGCTAAATTTCAGAAAGCATTACTTCAGATCTCAAAAATAAATGCAAGACGGCACTTGATCACAAAGGGGGAGATTGTTGAAGACTATTTTATTGTGAATCAAGTTTGTCTGTTTTGTCTGTAATAAGTTAGATGTTTACTATTTCTATTCTGTACTGATTTAATATATCAGTTAGAATAGTATTCAATCTGGGCCAAGTGTTAGGCCCATACTCAGGCGAGAAGCCTTTTTACGCATACCTGAGCCTCGCCTATAAAAGAGGGAGGAGGACTCAGGTTTGCGGTTAACTTTCGTATCTGCTCAAAACAGCTTTAGCGCTTATCATTCTTGTACGAAAGGTTCACGGTATATCAGAGAAGGTTTACACTTGATCTTTCTGTGTTCATCTTTGTTGTTAATCTTTCATCTGTATGCCATATTATACTGTTGTTATAGAAAACAGGGACTAACACCTACACTTTTCACACCACCCACTACAGGTCCACTATACCTGACTGCAACGATCAGAGAAAATTCGATGATAATCGGAAGTCTTGCCGCACAACAAATGGGTACACCATTATCTGCAGGCCACACATCAGTACTCTTTACTGATGTTGTGAGAACGGTTAGCACCCCCGCAACCGGAAGTTTTGATATCGCAGCTCTTACTGACTTTCTGGATCATTATCTTGAGTCCACCATAATGCCAAGGGTGCACTCTGCAATAACCGCAAGGGCACAGGACTCAAGACGAACCCAAACGGATCAGACTGATCAAATCCAATCCCAACCACAACCATCACCCTCTCATCCACTACCATCATCATCCATCACCCAACCCTTATCTGACCACTCAACCCAATGCATCCCCACACCAACCACTCCAAGGGGAACCCAGGTAACCGAACCAGTATCCTCCCATGACCACCGCATTGACCCTAATACCGAACCTCTCTCCAATCTGACTGATATCATCTACCTACGCCTCATGACTGAACCAACCCTTGCCCCAAACCAAAAAAAACTCGTATACCTTCTTGAGACTGAGTTCACCTAGCGTGACAGTCTCCGCGGCCAAAAGCATTCGCATGAGGACCCCGATGATTCGGTTCCTCGTGAGGGGGAGAACAAGAGGCAACGGATACTTGAGCAAGGTGCCTCATCTAGCCAACCAGAGCCGCAGCCAAACCAACCCCTCTCCTCAAACAACCAACAGCCCGAATCCTCCTCTC
This sequence comes from Cuscuta europaea, assembly GCA_945859875.1. NCBI lineage: Eukaryota > Viridiplantae > Streptophyta > Magnoliopsida > Solanales > Convolvulaceae > Cuscuta > Cuscuta europaea. The sequence goes on from CAMAPE010000023.1 coordinate 151,222, forward strand.
AACCCAAAACCCACACTATTTAGTCCATAACCTCTGGCTTGGTCATGTTAGATAGAACGCTCCTAGGCTCATCTTTTATGGATGTTGACCAAGGATGGAGCGGAAGTTCTGAGATTGTTGCTTCAAGTACACCCATCTATTTAGGCCATCAGTTGGAACCTAATTCTGATTTGATGATAACGGGCAATCCTAGTTATCAAGGGGTTACTTTCCACAGGTCACCACAACAACAAGCTCCCTCATACACTTCAGATCCATCAATCCATGATCAGCTTGAAGACTATGTATTAGACACAAAATAGAACGAACTCAAAGCTGAAGTTGAAGGAGATGACATGCAACTCACATATCATTTTAGAGAGCTGTTGAACAGATGTGCTACCAATATAATTAGGATTGAGGATGATGAACTCAAAGAAAGGGATCGAAGAACTACAATCAATTTCCAGCAGAGCTACCCAATGTTATCGGAAGAACATGAACTCTACCACTGACTCATGAGAAATTTGGTAGAATATCATCACAATCACAGCCCCTTTCTAAGAGGAAATCAGAAGGTACATATGTAGAAGACCCGAGAAGATCAAGAAGCTCGATGAAATCGATGCTTGAGGCCTTACCCATCTGAAAGGAAGTCAAGTTGGTGGACATCTCCACATGCCTAACAACCGATCAATGGGTCGACAACGTGAAATCCTTCAACATGATCTGAAAACAAGCAAATCCCCCATCTGGGACATTCTAGACGTGTCTGAAGGAGATCAAGGTGGAATAAAATTGTCTATCTACTGGTTTCAACGTACATAAGGAACAGAGTTTACCTACCAGGAGAATGACTTCTTCATGCTAAAAATGGATGTGACGTCTATCAAATGTCAATGGCCTACAAGAAACTCCCCATCAGGAAAAACAAAGTCCTCAACGAATGATATGAAGCGATAAGAAGATTTATGTTGAGACAAGTCCGAGTTCACGCCTCTCATGATCTTCATATGGCCCTTGAGAACAATGTTCCAAAGTCAAACCTCACAAGGCTAAGTCTATCCAGACCAGAGCTCGAGAAGTTTTCACCTCTCTATATTTTTGATGAGCTTGTCGGGATTAGACCTGTCCCCGGTTCGGAACCGAACCGGAACCGGAACTGAACCGGGGGTTCACGGTTTACCAAATGCTCAAACCTGAACCGGAACCTTGAAGGGCCGGTTCAAGGCGGTTCCGAACCGCCGGTTCCAGTTCCGGTTCGGTTCGGCATTTTTTTTTTATAATTTTTTTATTTATTTAGGATATTTAAATGTATTTAATTAAAAAATTAGGATATAAGAACAATACTTTGTGAATCAAAGACATACATTGTGATATAAAAAACATTAAAGATGTCATACAAATCTTTGTAACTTATTTATTTTTAATAATTTTGAGCTTGGTGAATCAAATTAAAACATTATATTTATTTAGGATATTTATATGTATTAATATTAAAACATTAAGATATTTATATGTGAATCAAAGATATACATTTTGATATAAAAACATTAAAGATGTCATACAAATGACAAATCTTTGTAATTTATTTTTAATAACTTATAGAAATCAACTTTAAAAAAAATCTCGTTTCGAACCGGAACCGTCCGGTTCCGAAACCGGAACCGTCCGGTTCTCAAAAATCCCAAAAACCGAACCGCCTCCCTGAACCGCGGGTTCAGAACCTTGGCCGCAGACCGGTTCCGGTTTCGGTTTCGGTTAAACCGGAAACCGGGGACTGGTCTAGTCGGGATAGTCTACCTCAATCATGAAGAGAAGAAGTACTTAATGCTGCTTAAAGAGATTACCAAATTCTGTGATGCGACACTGAAGATCATCTGAGATAAGTTGCTTCCAAAAAAGGATGAGATCGAACGAAGACTTATCGACGCTACCGAAGAAGAACTTACACAACAGAAGAGAATAACTAAGGGGCTGGTTGAAATCAATGAACGACTCGATAAACGAAGATAGTTACGCCTATACGGAGATGCTCTAGCACTGAGGAGAAACTTCTTCAAGATGCATAAATAAATGAGAGATGAACTGAGGACATCTGATCACGACGGGGGGTGTTAGAGATATTTTATTGTGGTCGATGTATTGATTACTAGATGTCGCTTATTGTATTTAATTTAGTGTTAAATAGACTAGCCTAGAATAGAATAGATGCAAGGAATATATTGGGCCTATTTCATAAAGACCCAATCAGTGTGTCTCATAACCTACCCATTTCCAAGGTTATAAATATGCCTTAAAGGGAATGGGATGGGACATGTTTCACACCACCTAAAAGTTTTACGCTACTTTTTAATATCCTTCTGTAAACTTTCTTCTATGAAAGCCTATTTTCTTCATATTTGAGAGCTTCCATTTACATATTCATACTGTCACGCCCCGGAAAGCATCCGTGCCACTTAGACAACCACCGTACAACCCGATAAGAACAACAACAGTTTCTCCCTATTGAATTGTATAAGGCGTCCGATTGATTCTATCGCCAAACCGATTAGTAAACACATACAATCAACGTCAATATTATAATCAAACAAATACGGAAATTGTTGGAGATATTTTATTGTGAATCAAGTTGGTCATAGATTAGCTTTATATTTAATTCTTGTATTTAAATAGTGCATAAATTAGATAGAAATCAGGCCAAGTGTTAGGCCCATTTAAACAGGCCAAAAGCCTGTTTCGCCTAACCTAAACCTCGCCTATAAAAAGGGAGCCGAGGTTTAGGAAAAGGTTGAACGTCGTACTTATTATTCATAGCCTTACGCTTATATCATTCTGATGTACGTTCCACGGTTTATCAAAGAAGGTTTTACGGTGATTCATTCTGTATTCATCTTTACGTTTAATCTTCATTGTTAGATCGATTATTCATTGCTGTTACAGAAACAGGGACTAACAATTGGTATCAGAGCCCATCGAGAACGATCAGAAGAACTCCTGCAGAATACTCTGTTTTTGTTAACGTAGTTCATTCTGTCGATTTTTTGCTCTGTAATTCTGTTTCTTGTTCAAAAGTTGTAAAAGTTACACCTTTGGAATCGCCTCTTCAAAGCGATCAAAGGGTATACTTCAGTTTGTGTTTTTCGCAATTTTTGTTTTCGAGATATCTCGAGATAGGCTTCTCGATATCCTATTTCTTCACAGGTTATGCTACGTTTTTCAAGCTGAAAACTTTACCAGAAGATCTCGACATTCAACTCTACAGGAAACTATCTTCAGATTTTGATTATCTGATTTTTACAGGTTGAAAGATTTCGACATTGAGGATTTCGACATCTTGGATTTCGAAATCTTGATTTCGAGAAAAGGTTTCGACATCTGGTCTCGACATTTGACTCATCAGATTAAGATTTCGAGATATTAACTTTTCGACATTTCAAATCTCGAGATCAGCATCTCGAAATTTGAAATCTCGAGATCCCAAATCTCGAGATCCTTAATCTCGAGCCCAAATCTCGATACCGGGCCTCCTTTATCGAAATCTGAAATTTCGATATTCAGATCTCGACATCTGATTTTTCGAGATTCTGCCTCTGAAAATCTTTTGATCAATTTTCTCGAACGGTCAGTTTAGTACAGCAATGGGTTCAGAATACAATGCACAAGGGAACAGCAGTACCCCTCCTAGCCTCAGGAAGGGAGAATATCAAATGTGGAGGAACAGATTCTTAAACTTCCTCGAGCACAAAGAGAACTCTTCTACAATGCTCGAATCTTTACTTGAAGGACCAGCTGAACTTTTAATTTCAGTTGGTGGAGATCCAGAGAACAATCCTCCTATTTTTCCAGAAATAAGGAGAAAAGTGCCATTTGAATACACAGAAGCCGACAAGCTCAGACTTCGTGGTGATCTTATGGCCAAAACATATCTCCTTCAAGCAATACCGAACGAGGTTTATGTTCTCATTGATAGCATGCAGACAGCTAAGGAGATGTGGGATGAAATAGAGAAGCTGCTACAAGGCACAAGCATCAGCCTCAAAACAAAGAAGACTACAATTCTCATCGCTTATGACTCCTTCAAAGCAGGACCAGGAGAACCATTGAATGAGACTTACAATAGACTTGTTCAACTGGTAAATGAACTCAGAAAGATCAAAGTATTCAAGTCCAATCTGGAACTAAATATTAGATTCTTATCCAGCCTGCATCCTGTTTGGGAAAAGACAGTGAAGGATGTCAGATCACGGATAGATCTGGACGAAATTGACCTCTGCACACTCTATGAACATCTGAAGCAATTCGTCAACGAGGTTGCATGCGCTGAGGATCATCACACCACAAACCCATTAGCTCTTGTAATGGATGCTCAGCCTAGAAGGACAACCACTTCACAAAAGAAGAAAAAGAAGAAGGTGGTGGTTGAATCAGATGATGATGAGAGTGACGATGACAAATCTGATCTAGAGGCTGAGCTAGCAGACTTACAAAAGAAGATGGCAATGCTGGCCAAAAGATTTGCAAAGAAGAACACTTCCTCCAACAGACTGAGAACTTCCTCCTCAAACTACAAGCAGAAGAACCATGATCAAGGATCTTCTAGAAAGGCATCATCGGCAGAAGAAGCTCCTAAATGCTACAATTGCGGCAAACCTGGACATGTGATCAAAGACTGCCGCCTCCCAAAGAAGAAAGATGCTAACTTCTACAAGCAGAAGATGCTGTGGAATAAGCAGAAAATGCTGATGGTGCAGAAAGAAGAAGAAACCTCTGCCATGATTGCTGAAAATGAAAACTGGGCAGAAGATTCTTCTGAGGAGGAGGAAGAAGAAGACAACTATGCTCTTATGGCACGAGTGGAGGGAGATGAAGTAAAAGGTGATGCTGCGATCCCCGAAGGCAACTGCTCAACAAGCTCTGTAAATACCTCCCATACTTCTTTAAATAATCAAATGCAGTCCTTACTTGAAAAGGACAATCTAATCAAAGAACTAAAGGAGAGACTAGACAATAATCTTAGAGTTCTGAAACAGAATCTAGACCAAAAGTCTTCCTTAAGTATTCAACTTGAAATTGCAAAAGATCAAGTCAAAAAGGTGTCCTCAGATTTTGAAAGCTTTGAACTAAAGATAACTGAATTAACTAAGAAATTTGAGGACAGTGAACGGGAAAAAAGCACAGCAAAGGCTGAATGCGATTTTTTGCATAACAAAAGAAGAACGCTTTTAAATAAAGTAAAAGAACTAGAAGATCTAGCTGCTAGAAGAGGTCAATCTGAACAAACTGTTTTTCTGCTTAACAACAAACAAAAGGATGACCGATTGTACAATGCTAAAACAGGTCTGGGCATAACAAACCCACGTAATCTTAAGAAAGTTAATTGCCTTCAATTCTATAACAAAGATTACATGGGACTAGGGTTTGGCGAGAAAATGTATTTTCGAAGTGATGAAGATTATGCTGAAGCAGAAGAAGAAAAGAGAAAGAAACCAAAACCTGCGATTTCTTGTGATTATCCCTCTGTAAATGAAAAACAACTTTCAGAAGAAAAACCGACTTCCTGCTTTAGTGAATGCCTAGATCCCTATGCTAAAGATATTCCTCACATAGGACACCCTCTAGACCCTCCCCCAAGAGTTGGTATTGCTAAAACTGGTGAGGAACCATGTATTTTTCCCATGGCTCAAAAGCTCAAAAACCTACAAAAAACTCTTGATAACGAGAGAGAGAGATTTGAAACTGAAAAGAAAGGTTTTGAGCGCAACTGGCAGGAACTTCTTCAAAAATTTAATAATTTGAGTGAGCAGTTTCATGCTAAATCAGACTCTCCTACGACCAAGCCTGACAGATCACACACCTCACAAGAGAAAAACAATGCTTTTAAAGGTTCGTCCACTCATCTCTCTTCTCCTTTGTTTATAGGGAAAGAAGTGAATAGGGAAGGAGAAGAGAAGAATGAGTGGAGGAAAAAGAGGAAGGAAATCGCAGAAGGCAAAAAGAAAGTTTTTGAGAAAAGTGCCAGCCCTAGATCTAGTTCAATATTTTACTCTAAAGATAATTGTAATTCTGTCTCTACAAAGCAAACTTCTAACAATTCAGTCTTGAGTCCCAAGCTTAATATCTCTGAGACATCTTCTAGACAAAGTTCTATTTATAATACAAGTGTTGCTTATGGTTATTCTGTTCCAGATCCCCATAATTATGAATGTGATATGAATGTGGTTAAATCTAAGTCTTCCAGAAAGCTTAAACCTGAAAAGGAAACCAAGAAAGAAACTTCTAAGGGAACGTTCTGTATTCCAGATATGAAATACGCCCTTAGAGTTCATTCTAGGAAACATGTTAATCGGCTTTCTAAGGAGGAGATTTTCAAAACCAAACTCAAAAAACAACCGTTCAATCACACAGCTCCTGTCTACTCTCCTCCTGAACCTAAACCGAAAAGATGGGTCCCCAAGATAAGACCCATCAAAACTGAAACTAAAAAGTGGGTCCCCAAGATGAGACCTACCAAACCTGAATCGAATAGGTGGGTCCACAAACGAAGACCCATCCAAACTAAAACTGAAAGGTGGGTTCCCAATCGTAGACCCATCATAACTAAAACTGATAGGTGGGGTCCAAATCAAGGACCCATCAGAACTGCAACTGAAAGGTGGGTCCCCAAACTTAGACCCACAAGGACTAAAATGGAAAGGTGGGTTCACAACATCAGACCCACCAAAATGGAAAGTGGTAGGTGGACTCCAAAAACCAGACACACTGCAAAAGCAGATCTGGCAATTGGAAAGCCCATCGAAGATAGATCTTTCGTTGAAAGAGCAGCTGACCTTGGATCACTGCTCAAAGCAAGTTTTAAAAAGGTGTTTCTTGATAATAAGGAAGGACCCACTCCAAGTTGGGTACCTGATCTTATTTGATTGTTTTGCAGGACGGTCATGTGTGGCACTTAGACTCAGGATGCTCAACCCACATGACCGGAATAAAGCACCTTTTGAGCAACTACACCAACTGCTACGGAGGAAATGTCAGATTCGGGAATGACGCCTCATCTCCTATCCTTGGGTATGGGGACGTCATCTGTGCCAGCGTTACAATAAAAGATGTTTCATTCGTCAAAGGGCTCAAACACAACTTACTGAGCATTGGACAATTCTGTGACAGCGGGATGGAAGTGAGGTTCCTTGCAAAACAATGTTGTGTTCTTGACAGCACAGGGAATACATTATTAACGTGTTACAGAACATCAAATCTGTACACTATTGATCTGAAAAGCGTCCAATCCACCACTTCCATCTGTCTGCTGTCCAAAGCTTCAACTGAACAGAACAACCTATGGCACAGACGTCTCTCCCATCTGAACTTCAAACATCTATCCACCCTGTCCTCCAAGAAACTTGTTAAGGGGCTTCCTCTGCTAAAGTCTTCCGCTGAAAATCATTGTAGTGCCTGCAAAATGGGCAAAATGACGCGAAGCTCCCACAAGTCAAAATTGAACCTTCATCTACTCATCAGTTGCAGCTAATACACATGGATCTGTGTGGACCTATGAGAGTACAAAGCATCAACGGTCGCAAATACACTCTGGTGATCGTTGATGACTTCTCTAGGTATACATGGACAAAATTTCTTCGATCAAAAGACGAAGCTGCGGAAAACATTATGACCTTTATCAGAACAATCCAGAAACTGCTACAGCACAGTGTTCGAGTTGTCAGAACTGACAATGGTACCGAGTTCAAAAATCAGACTCTCACTGAGTTCTATGAATCACTCGGTATCACTCAGCAATTTGCAGCAGCTAAAACTCCCCAGCAGAACGGAGTTGTTGAGAGAAAGAACAGAACCCTTGTTGAAGCAGCACGCACCATGTTAATCCAATCAAGATTGCCTCACTTCATGTGGGCAGAGGCAATCAATACAGCGTGCTTCACTCAGAACAGAACCTTCATCCACAAGCGCTTCGACAAGACTCCATATGAGATCCTATTCAACAAAACTCCTGATATTTCTTTCCTCAAGGTTTTTGGCTGCAAGTGCTTCATACTCAATGATCGGACAGAGAGAAGTAAGCTGGATCCCAAAGCCAGAGAAGGCGTGTTCATTGGCTACTCACTGCAATCCAAAGCTTACAGAGTCTATCTCAGAGACAAGCGAACTGTCATCGAGAGTGTAAATGTTACATTCTATGAAATGGCAGACTTTGCTATTGAACATCTCCAGACCGATCCATCCACTGCTGTACCAGTAGCTTCTGATAAAGCTGAACCAAACACCGAACACGACGATGTGATTCTCGACTCTCTCTTCAGAAACTTTTACGAGAACTCACAGTCTCCACCTCCTGCATATACTCAAGAGTCAACATCAACTCCAACAGCAGAGATTCCGCTCCTCACAGGACCAGATGATGTACCATCCACACCCTCAACCCCTCAAACCAATCTCAGAGGTGTGGATGATCACGGCTTTGCCATAAGTCCGGAATCATCTCCACTACACACCACAGCTGCCCCAGAGCCTTCAAATTCATATCAGGACTCAGATCAACCAATAATTACTCCAACTCCTCTAGCTCATGAGAGGAAGTGGACAAAAGCACATCCTGTTGAACAAATAATAGGTGATCCAAGTCAAGGTGTGCGAACGAGATCAGCAACAACAAATGAATGTCACTATGCATGCTTTCTAAGCAAGAATGAACCATCCAAAGTCTCAGAGGCACTCACTGATCCAGATTGGGTGATTTCCATGCAAGATGAGCTCAATCAATTTGACAGACTAGATGTATGGACACTCGTGCATAAACCTCCTCAGAAAACCATCATTGGCACAAAATGGGTGTTCAAGAACAAGAAGGACGAAGAAGGCATAGTGATAAGGAACAAGGCACGACTGGTCGCTAAAGGATATAATCAGCAAGAGGGCATAGACTATGATGAAACATTTGCACCCGTAGCAAGAATTGAAGCAATCCGCCTTTTTCTTGCATACGCAGCCCACAAGAACTTTACTGTCTTTCAAATGGACGTCAAGACTGCCTTTCTGAATGGAGTCTTGGAAGAAGAGGTCTATGTCGCTCAGCCCGAAGGATTCATAGATCCCAGATATCCCGACCATGTGTACAAGCTGAAGAAAGCTCTGTATGGGTTGAAACAGGCACCAAGAGCTTGGTATGATGCCTTAACCGAATTTCTGGTTGATTCAGGTTTCTCAAAAGGGAAGATTGATACGACACTCTTCATCAAGCGACAGCAGTCTGACATCATCCTGATTCAGATCTATGTTGATGACATTATCTTCGCCTCCTCTAATCCACGCCTGTGCAAACACTTTGAGAAACTGATGAAAACCAAGTTCGAAATGAGCATGATGGGTGAACTGAATTTCTTTCTAGGCCTGCAAGTAAGACAACACTCTGACGGCATTTTCATCAATCAGTCAAAGTACATCCTGGAAATGCTTAAGAGATTCAACGTTGACGGCAAATCTTCCATGACGACCCCTATGTCCCCCAACAACAAACTGGACTCAGATCCCTCCGGGAAGCCAGTTGATGCTACAAACTACAGGGCAATCATTGGATCTTTGCTATATCTCACATCAAGTAGGCCTGACATTGTCTTCTCCACATGCTTATGTGCACGCTTTCAGGCAAATCCGAAGGAATCCCATCTGACCGTTGTTCGAAGAATTCTGAGATATCTCAAAGGCACTGTGAATCTAGGCCTTTGGTATCCCAAGCACTCAGGTTTTGACCTAGTCGGATATTCGGATGCTGACTTTGCTGGTTGCCGGATGGACCGCAAAAGTACATCGGGAGCTGTCCAATTCTTGGGCGATAAGTTAGTCTGTTGGTCTTCCAAGAAGCAGAACTGTGTGTCAACATCTACGGCCGAGGCAGAATACGTCGCGGCTGCTAGCTGTTGTTCACAAATATTATGGATGAAGACCCAGCTAAAGGACTACGGTTACACACTCCGCCATATCCCGATCTACAGTGACTCTCAAAGCGCCATGGCCATCACCAGCAACCCAGTTCATCACTCCCGCACCAAACACATCGACCTGCGCTATCATTTCATCAAGGATCATGTGGAAAAAGGAGACATTGACATGTATTTTGTAAGCTCAGAGCTTCAACTGGCTGACTTGTTCACTAAGGCATTGGATGAAAAACGATTCCAGTTCCTAGTCTCCAAGTTGGGCATGTTGAACCTCGAGCCAGTTTAATTATGTCTCCACTGATCTAAAAAGTGTGTGTGTGTGGGTTTTGTAAATAGTGTGTGTGTGCTGCATGTGTTGAGGGGGAGAAAACCAGAAAAATAACAAAAAATAGTGTGTGTGCGTTGCATGTGTTGCGTGGGTGAAAAATCAAAAAGAACAAAAATAGTGTGTGTGCGTTTCATTTGTACATATTGTTCGTTGCATTTTTTGAGGGGGAGAGAAAATTTTCACTATTTGAGGGGGAGCTAATTTTCGCTAATTTTCACTGGTTTAGGCCTCGAAAACTTTAAAAGGGCACTGCGTGCCAGCCCAATCTTTCGGGCTCAACTGTTAAGGAGGAGGTCCAAAATTTTTTTTTATCGCGTATATAAGCCTCGGAAAAACCCTTCACTTCTTAGTTCTAAAAACTTTTCGCAAAGGCTAAGATTGTTTTCGCAAAGCAAAGCTCTTCCCAAAAACAAACTTCCGCATACTCTCTTCTTCTTCGATTCTCTTTCCCGAAAACCTTTAAGGTAATTCTTCCATTGATTTCGATCGTCAAAAACACTTTCAACGAACGATCGATCTCGAACATTTGTTTGTATTCGACATCCAAAACGTACGCATGATTTCGCGAAAAACCCTTGAAATTTCTCAAAAATCAAATTAAGTTTTTTTTTCGCTTGAATGAATGTCGAAATCGATTGTTATTGTTTGCTATATCTTTGTTTTTACAGGTGGAAAAGCTCTTCAAAATTCGTCGGTTCATCTTCTCGAAATCAAGATCTCGAGATGGGCATCTCGACATCTTGATCTCGAGATTTGAATCTCGAAATCAAGATCTCGAGATCTGCATCTCGACATCTTGATCTCGAGATTTGAATCTCGAAATCAAGATCTCGAGATGGGCATCTCAACATCTTGATCTCGAGATTTGAATCTCGAAATCAAGATCTCGAGATCTGCATCTCGACATCTTGATCTCGAGATTTGAATCTCGAAATCAAGATCTCGAGATCTGCATCTCGACATCTTGATCTCGAGATTTGAATCTCGAAATCAAGATCTCGAGATCTGCATCTCGACATCTTGATCTCGAGATTTGAATCTCGAAATCAAGATCTCGAGATTTGGATCTCGAAATCATGATCTCGAGATACAGAATCTCGAGATTTGAACTTTGCATTTTTTTCCAAAATTCCACCTGCATAAACTTATCTGAAACCTTCAAATCAAACTCTTTCAATCTAATCAATCAGTTGAATTTCATATGCTGACCCCCTGCTTCTACAGTTTAAAATGGCAGGAAACACTCAAACGCAGATCGATGATGCCATCTACCCCAAAGGAAAATGGATCAAAGTGCTGGACAACAATTTCCAGCTAGACCTTGCGGTGTTCAAGTGTCAGAACCCCATAGTGCCAGCCATCATGAAAGGTCACTATCTCTGGCCTGCACTTCACAACTCAAAACCGGTGCCAGAGATATACCTACAACAGTTCTGGGGGCATATGCATACTGATTCGCTGAAGGATCGTTCAAAAATTAAGACCAAGCTGAACGGCATGCGGGTGATTCTTACACCATCTACTCTAAGGACAACTCTAGCGCTGCCAGTTCACGATACGTATGATGCACTGCCAACCATCCCCGATCTGCTCAAAGACGTGGCATCCCTTGGCTACACATCTCTACTACCACAGCTCTCCAACTTCAACGGAGCATATCTTCACCATCCGTGGAAGAATCTCTTCGGGCTGGTGAACAAGTGCCTGTCACCTAAGCATGCCGGCTTCGACAAGTGCAACAAGCAGATACTGCTAATCTTTCATGGCATTGCTTTCAACAAGAACTACGACCTGGCACAGCTCTTCTTCTCAGAGCTAATGGACCTGGTCAAAGCCAAAGAAAAGAACAGGCCAGGTACCATCCCGTACGCAAGGTGGCTCGGGCTAATCATTCACGACTCCATGGCAGAGCACTCCTCAATACCAAAACGGAGCTCAGATCCACACTTCAATGCACCGAAGCTGCAATATTTCAAAGCAGACAAGAATCCTGTCTTCGGTCTAAGGATCCCTGGATTTCTACTCAAGCTTGTCAAATCTTCAAATCCAGCGGTCCAGCAGTACAAGGAAGCCACTGAGAGAACTATCCCTATGGTTCAGCAAAACCCAGTTGGACCTACCCCGGGGACAAAGCCGAGTGAAAGTAAGGGTCCTAAGAGAGCCCAAAAGCCACAGAAACCAGTGGCCGGTTTGCCCAATGAAGGGAAGTCTGACGACTCTCTAGAGACGAGTCAGGCGGCTGAGGGCACCGAGGAAGACGCTGAGGAAACGGCCAGTGAATCGTCTAGTGGAGCCCAAACAAACACTGACGACAAGGCCTCCGAGAGCGTGGGCACAGAGAGTGACAAATCAGACTCGGATGATGACAGTGATGACAATGATAGTGATGATGTGGAGCTCACATATGCACTAATTAGAAAAGGGAAGCTGCCCGCCGAATCTCCAAAGAAGAGAAGAATCACTGCTGAAGACGCAGCACCAATCATAGCTCGCAGACCTCAAGTCTTCACTATTAAAGAAACAGCTAAACCAAGAGCTGATCCGAGCGAGACAAATTGCTCAAAGGATGATTACGACGAGGCAGCTCACTCCATCAAGACATCAATCAACCAGGAAGAAGTTGTCATCCGAGAAACAAGGGCTAAAGTCAAAAATGACAAGGTTGCTAAGGCCAGGCCCCAGTCCCGAGTGACAAAGAGTCTATTTGATAAGACAGACGAGCACATCTTTGCTGGCTGCGACTCCTTTATCCAGATAAGCCGAGCTGAATCCCTAAGCACAGGAGCCGATCTTTTCGGTTCCCGAGTAGAAGTCGCAGCATCTGGCTCAACTGCGCATGCACAGCCCTCTCCCAGCCACTCAATTGCCTCTCAAAAGGTTATTGTTTCAAAAGAACGGGACTCAACCCCCTCGCTGGTTCCTTCTGAATCAGTTGAGCATACAATTGACCTATCTCCCAAGGTCAAAACCCCTTCTTCACTCACATCGAGTCTAGGTGTCACATTTCCTACATTTTCTTCTTTTTCTAGGACACCTACACTATTCACAGCACATACAGGTGCACTCACTCTGAACACAACAACCAGAGCGCAAGCTATGACGATTGGAAGCCCTGCTACGCCTATAATGATTCCATCATTAAATGCAGGCCACACATCAGCAATCTTCACTGATGCTGTGTCAACAGTTACAACCCCCGTAACTGGTCACCCTACCTTTGAAGACGTAAACGTTCTACTAAATCGCTTCCTAGATTCCACCATTAAACCATGGGTGCAAGATGCAATGACCGCTCTAGCACAGGAATTTAGGACCACCAAAGCGGTTCGGTCTGAACAGACACCACCCCAACCTTCCCCTGAACCGTTCATCTCCCATACACAACCCATATCCTCCACCCCTCTATCCCACCAATCCATCAACCAAATCCCTATCCCTTCTATTTCTCGGGGAACCCAGAATACAGAACCGGTATTCTCCCCACACCCGACCACACCCTCCATCGATCTTTCCTCCCTATCCTTTGACACCCTAGCTTCGGCTTTGCTGAATAACCTTTTAAATACCCCAGAAAACGACCTCACTCTACATCAGCAAGCCATACTAGAAGCTCTTCTTTCCTCACCCGAAACCAAGAGTACTTGCAAGGAGAGTCTTCGTGGTCGCAAACGTTCCCATGAGGACCCCGATGATTCGGATCCTCATGAGGGGGAGAACAAGCGACCTCGATCACTTGAGCAAACTACTCTTCCAAGCCAAACTCCACAGCCAATTCAACCTGAAACCTCAACAAACCAACAGCCACCATCCACAGCCAAACTCTCTAGCGTGGTCGAGCTAGAAATAACATCCCGAGGCGTATCTCCTAGAGATACCAACCGAGGAGGGGATGGAAGTCCTGATGATGATACCACTGGTACATCTTCTCCATCAGGCCATCAGTTGGAACCTAGTTCTAAGCTGATGTCAACGGGCAATCCTAGTGAACCCGGTAGTGCTACACAGGAACAATCACCGCCTAAACAAAGAACTCCATATATCTCCCCAGGCAAAGACATCCATGATGCACTGGAAGAGGCGGTGATATACGACAAATGGCCGAGAAAATGGACAGAATGGGATGATCTCCGGGTTGAAGCCGAGCAAGAGGACATGCAAAGGAACTGGTGGCTACGCGAGCTTATTAACAAATGCTCTGAAGATATCATTAGGCTCGAGGACGATGAACGCAAGGAAGGGGAGAACTACAAGGAATCCCAGAAAGCTCTTGAATCAGTCGTAAGACAATCAGCGGGAAGACTTCCCAAGACAGAGAAACCCTGGGACAACGTTCAAATCAAAGCCCCCTTCCAAGAAGAAATCAGAGAGCATATCTGGCGTAGACCAGATAAAGTCAAGCCACTGAACGAACTAAAGCTAAGAGGCCTTACACACTTAAAAGGAAAACAGGCTGGAGGTCATCTGCACATGTTGCTGCAAAGGTCAACCGGTACACAGAGAGAACTGATGGAACAAGATCTGAAGTCGAATATTCTCCCGATTCATCAAATTCTACAAGTGAAAGCTGAAGACTATCATGGAGTAACATTCTACACTTTCAGACTTCAACGCACCGATGGGAGCGAATTCACTTGTCAAGAGAACGACTTCATCATGCTGAAACCGGATGACATCTACCAAATGCTCATGGCCTACAGATACCTTCCGGTCAGGCAAAACATAGTATACAGCGAAGGCCTCGCAGCTATCAAGAGATTCATGCTTAGACAGATCCGAGTACACTCCTCACATGACCTACAAATGGCTATTGAATGCAATCTGAAGAAGACAAATCTGACAAAGCCTAAACTGTATGGTCCAGAACTTGAAGATTTCCCAGCCTATCACATCTTCTTCAAACCGCCAGCAGTCACCTACCTGAACCACAAGAACGAAAAGCGTCTGATGGTAGTCAGTGAAATCGAGAAATACTGCGACGGAACACTGAAGATAATCAGAGAGCAGATTCTACAGATGAAGGCAAAGCTGGAAGAAAATCTTCAAGAGGCATCGTCTTATGTTCAAAAGGAACACTCTACTGTGGAGACAATTTTAAAGGCCATTGACGATCGCCTCGAAAAGAGAAATATGCTAAGACAATATGAACATGCATTTGGATTAAGGAAGCACTACTTCAAGTCACAGAAGCAATAAGAGAATGACACTTGATCACAAAGGGGGAGATTGTTGGAGATATTTTATTGTGAATCAAGTTGGTCATAGATTAGCTTTATATTTAATTCTTGTATTTAAATAGTGCATAAATTAGATAGAAATCAGGCCAAGTGTTAGGCCCATTTAAACAGGCCAAAAGCCTGTTTCGCCTAACCTAAACCTCGCCTATAAAAAGGGAGCCGAGGTTTAGGAAAAGGTTGAACGTCGTACTTATTATTCATAGCCTTACGCTTATATCATTCTGCTGTACGTTCCACGGTTTATCAAAGAAGGTTTTACGGTGATTCATTATGTATTCATCTTTACGTTTAAGCTTCATTGTTAGATCGATTATTCATTGCTGTTACAGAAACAGGGACTAACAGAAATAATAATATGTTTGATACTTAGCCACACGTGGCAAACACATGCACACAAGCCCCCAACTGTTTTAAGGAAAACATTGTTCGAAAATCCATGAGCAGTTTATAAATTTGAAATAAGAATGGAAGAACGAACCACATCTTCCTTCTTGATCAATCACCCTAGGCAAAGGTGCAGGTAGTAGGACTCTAGCCTTAACCTGAAAAATGTGAGGGCCCCCGAGGGGTCAGTACTCCATAGAAGTACTAGTGACAAGCAGGCTATATGGAGAATAACTAATGTTTCAGACACGAGACCCAAAAATAGGGTGATACATATATATATGTGACTCATCCACCTGATGGTACATACTGTATATATATTTGTAAAATACTCAACCCATAGGTCATTTCATTTAAAGAGTCTTTTAGAGATAAAGTTCTTACCCGACTTTTCTCACTCCTTTACCGGATGCCTAGCTCACAAGCTATAGTCTACCTTCGATTCATACTACCGAATGTTTTAGGATCATTTAACGTCCAAGGCACTCAACCCAACCTGGAGTATTTAGGATCATTTACCGTCCAAGGGCACTCAACCCCACCTGGAGTATTCTGGATCATTTACCGTCCAAGGGTACTCGACCCCACCTGGAGTATTCTGGATCATTTACCGTCCAAGGGTACTCAGCCCCACTTGGAGTATTCTGGATCATTTACCGTCCAAGGGTACTCGGCCCCACCTGGAGTATTCTGGATCATTTACCGTCCAAGGGTACTCGGCCCCACCTGGAGTATTCTGGATCATTTACCGTCCAAGGGTACTCGGTCCCCGGTCTGTGCTCTACCAAATCCTAACCTGGATGTGGCTAACGTTTCATTCCTTTAACTATGGACAATGCCTATCCCTGTAGTCATATAACAAACCCTAGGAACCAACGTGGGCGGGTCCCACTTGAACGGCCCACGTTAACCTACTCAAAACTGCCCGTTTTGAGCATAACCCAATACTCGATCGAGTACTCACCTATACTCGGTCAAGTATAGTAGACAGTAGCCCATAAGGCCAATTTGTAGTGTATACTCGATTGATTACATACCCATACTCGATCGGGTATAGAAGACAGTAGACCCTGGGCCAAAGTTTCAGCAAATACCCGGTCGTGTATTTGCCAATACCCGGTCGGGTATAATAGTTGACTTGGCGATCAACGCCCGTTTGACGGCCCAAACGGAGTCCGATTAACGTGAAATTTTACATGCAAGGACTGTTTGACGTTCTTAATCCAAAAAATACCTGTTTAGGTCCTTGGAACATCATACATATCAATTTATAGAAATTTCACCAATCAAACCTATAAATCATGCTTTCCAACTATATTATATTCCTTAACATAACATAACGCATACTTTAATACAATTAATCAATCCATAAATGAAGACGTCTTCATAACTACGGCGAACTTCAACGAACTCCGGTGCCAATTCAGGCGACCCTTTCAACTCCGTGAAAGTTCTTTGAATACCTTAGACACGTTACTAACAAGGTTTTATCATCATAAAACCCATATTAATGCAAATAACCTCCAAAAGGTTATTTTCCGGCGAACCGGTCACTTTGGCTTCTAAGTCCGTTTTTGGACCTAGAACTACCTTCCAACCCTTCATTCTACACTTACAAACGTGTACAACAATCCTAGGGTGTGAAATATGATTGTATAATCATATGAAAAGATTAAAGAAAACGAAATGGGATTAACAGGGTCATTACCTTGTTAATCTCAAGTTTGCCTCCCTAATTTCCTCCTTTCTCTTCTTTCTTCCCTTCCTTCTTCATCTCCTTGCTTTGTGCGGATATGGCTGGAAAAGATGGAGTATTACAGAGCTTCTCTCACCTTACTTGAGGGATGGGCCGAGCTGGGGGTGTATGGTTGATTGAGAATGCCTTTTTGGCATTTCTCACAAAGATAACATGGGGGAGGGTCCATTCCATTTATTGGTTTGGCCTTCAGTCACTTCTTGCTCATTTGCCACAAGGTTGTGCGGATCCCTTGCCCTCCTTTCAGAGCTAAAAACGTGGGTTGGCCCCCACTTATGTGGGAGGTCAACCCTTTGTGTCCCAGAGTGTACAATCGGTCTCGTAAGTTGTATTTTCTGGACCGTTTTAAATATATTACATTTTATCGGGTCAAATAAAATATAACACATGTTATAAATCCTCATTGGACCATAGAATGAATATACTTTCCCCAGATTTAATTTAAAGGTCTCCGAAATTCAATTCGGCTGTTATCTGATAAATTATCGATATTGATAATCGGACCTCGTTTGACCAACCGGTCAACCCTATGCTATTGTCATGGCCCAATTAGGATATCCACCACCATATACATATTATCTAGGCCAAGATTAATATAATATGTGGTCCCGATAATATCGGGCGGCCCTCACTTCCGGTGTGGGCCCCACATGAATTTTACTATTCACGTAAAAGAAATGATAAAAATTTACAATTACGTAAAAATGTGTTTATTCATTTCTCAGGGTTCAATACATAATTTGATAAAGTACAATTACTTGGGGGCGGTGTTACAATTTCTACCCCCTTATTTGGGATTTCGTCCCCGAAATCCACGTGCCTAATCAAACAGAAATGGGTACTGTTCCCTCATCAGGGTCTCCACTTCCCAAGTTTGCTCCTCGCCGCGATCACTCTTCCAGAGTACTTTTACCATCGGTACCTCTTTGCTCCTTAGCTTCTTTACCTGTCGGTCTATGATCTTTACCGGTTGCACCTCGTAGTGCAGATCTTCTTGTATTTCCACATGCGGTTTTTCAAGAATATGTGACGGGTCCTGTACATACTTCTTGAGCATAGATACATGAAATACATTGTGAATTTTTTTCTAGTTCTAGAGTCAACTGAAGTCGGTATGCTACAACCCCGATCCTTTCAAGGATTTTGAACGGACCTATATAACGTGGGTTAAGCTTACCTCGACTGAGGAACCTGATGATCCCTTTCCAAGGTGACACCCTAAGAAATACTTCATCACCGACCTCAAACTCCAACGCCCTTCGACGTTTATTGGCATAGCTCTTCTGCCGGTCTTGGGCAGCCTTGAGCCTATCCTGTATGACTTTTATCTTCTCGTTAGTGATCTCGACTAGCTCGGTGCCCTTGAGCTTAGCCTCACCGACCTCGTCCCAACACAATGGTGTCCGACATTTCCTCCCATACAATGCTTCGTATGGTGGCATGCCAATACTCGCCTGATAACTGTTGTTATAGGCGAATTCCACTAAAGCCAATTGATTGTCCCAGTTTCCTTGGAACTCCAAGGCACATGCTCTCAACATGTCTTCCAAAATCTGAATCACACGTTCGGATTGCCCATCCGTTTGAGGATGAAATGCGGTGCTAAACCTCAACTTCGTACCCATGGATTCCTGAAACTTAGGCCAAAACCGTGATGTGAACCGTGGGTCTCTATCCGATACTATGGTAACCGGAACCCCATGCAGTCTCACGATCTCGTCAGTGTACAACTTGGCCAGTTGCTCGAGCGTATAGGTAGTGTTGATAGGTAAAAAATGAGCACTCTTGGTCAGTCTATCAACCACCACCCATATTGCGTCGTAGTTCCTAACCGTCCGTGGCAGACCCACCACGAAGTCCATGGTAACATGCTCCCACTTCCATTCTGGAATGGTAAGTGGTTGTAGCAACCCTGCTGGGTGTTGGTGCTCTGCCTTAACCTGTTGACAGGTGAGGCAATGACTCACGTATTCTGCAATCTCTCTCTTCATCCCCGACCACCAGTAACTTTCCTTCAAGTCCCGATACATCTTTGTACCGCCTGGGTGTATGGCATACGCAAATGAGTGAGCCTCCTCAAGAACAGGTTTACGGAGCTCCTCATCTGATGGCACACACACCCATTCCTTGAATAGTAGAAGTCCATCTTCTCTCTCACGGAAACCCTCGACGGGCCCCACAAGCATTTGTTCCCGGATTTTCTGAAATTCCTCGTCATTGCCTTGACATGTCCTAATTTCGTCTAACAAGGTGGGTCTCACCTCAAATCTGGCCAATAACGCCCCGTCCGTGGATACCTCCACGCGTGCCCTCAATGCCCGTAAGCATGTGAGTAAAACCCCTGATGATGAGCTCTTCCTGCTCACCGCATCGGCTACTACATTAGCCTTGCCTAGATGATAGTCAATGATCAAGTTGTAATCCTTGATCAACTCCATCCATCTTCTCTGTCTCATGTTCAACTCTTTCTGAGTGAACACATACTTCAAGCTCTTGTGGTCCGTATAGATGTGACACAACTCTCCGTAGAGGTAGTGCTTCCAAATCTTCAATGCAAACACCACAGCACCTAGCTCCAGATCATGTGTGGGGTAGTTTACTTCATGCTTCCTCAACTGCCGAGAAGCATAAGCAATTACCTTCCCCGATTGCATCAGTACACATCCAAGTCCCTGAATGGTAGCATCACTGTAGATGTCATACCCTAACCCTTGCACGGGTAGGGCAAGCACTGGTGCTTCGGTCAAACGTTTCTTTAGCTCAAGAAACCCCTTCTCATACTTGTCATCCCACACAAACTTAGCCCCCTTTTGAGTGAGCTTCGTAAGTGGAGATGCTATCACCGAGAACTTCTCCACGAATTTGCGGTAATAGCCCGCTAGACCAAGAAAACTTTGTATTTCCTTCACATTCTTGGGCCTCTCCCAATTAGTGACTGCTTCAATCTTCGAGTTATCAACTGAAATGCCCGATCCCGATACCACATGCCCGAGAAAACCGATCTCTCCAAGCCAAAATTCACATTTAGAGAATTTGGCAAAGAGTTGCTTCTCTCGCAGTGTTTTAAGCACAAGCCTTAGATGTTTCTCGTGTTCTTCCTCATTCACGGAGTATATCAAAATGTCATCTATGAATGCTATAACGAACTGGTCCAAGTATTGGTGAAATACTCGGTTCATGAGGTCCATGAATGTCGTGGGAGCGATCGTAATCCCAAACGACATTACTAGAAACTCATAGTGACCATACCTTGTACGGAATGCACTTTTGGGTATGTCACTCTCCTTGATCTTCAGTTGATGGTATCCTGACCTCAAGTCGATCTTAAAGAACACGGTTGCCCCCGTAGTTGATCAAACAAGTCATCGATCCTTGGCAAAGGGTATTTGTTCTTTATCGTGACCTTGTTCAACTGACGGTAATCGATACACATTCTAAGTGTACCATCTTTCTTCTTTACAAAGAGTACCGGTGCTCCCCATGGTGAATGACTCGGCGTAATGAATCCGCTATCCGGTAATTCTCCTAATTGAACCTTCAACTCTTGAAGTTCAGCCGGTGCCATCCGATATGGAGGAATCGAGATGGGTTTTGTGACGGGTTCTACTTCAATGGTGAACTCAATTTCTCGATCTAGTGGGAGTCCCGGGAGTTCTTCAAGAAAAACCTCCGGATACTCACTCACCACCCTCACTTCTGTGAGACTCTTCCCCCTGCCTTCCTTGCCTATGACGTAGGCTAAGTAAGTCTGGCACCCTTTCCTCATCATACGCCTTGCTCTTATGGCCGATATGATACAAGGATTGAATTTTCCTCTATCTCCCTCGAAGCATAGAGTATTTCCCTCCCCATCTTTTAGTTCTAACACCTTGGTGTAACAATCTACTTTCGCATGGTGTTTTTTAAGCCAATCCATGCCAAGTATAGCATCAAACTCGAGCATATCTAACGGCACAAAGTCACCCGTTAGATGGTGCTCCCCTATCCCTACATTACACGAGGGATAGTAGTGTCTCCTCTCCACATCATCTCCCAATGGTGTAGAGATCAACAAAGGTTGCGCCATTGCTACCAAAGGCATGCCCAATCCCTTGGCAAACGCTTCGCTCAAAAATGAACGTCGTGCCCCGGTATCGATG
Source organism: Cuscuta europaea (assembly GCA_945859875.1). NCBI lineage: Eukaryota > Viridiplantae > Streptophyta > Magnoliopsida > Solanales > Convolvulaceae > Cuscuta > Cuscuta europaea. The sequence goes on from CAMAPE010000023.1 coordinate 172,989, forward strand.
AGAATTCTCGCGTGTCTACCATTGATCTTTAATGTCCCTACATATATAAGCCATGTAAGACACACTACTTAACGTCCCGACTGAAAAGGACTTAGCGAAAAAATTTCGGCTTAGGGCTACTCTATACTCGGTCGGGTAGGACCCTATACCCGGTCGGGTATAGCTCGAGTCCTTAAGGAAAAACTTCATGTCAACCTTGCTCGGCCGAGTACACACCTCGGACCCGTTCAAACTACCTATACCCGGTCGAGTATATGCATATACTCGATCGGGTATTACTCGAATCCTTAAACAAAAAGTCTCCTACCGACTTTGCTCAGTCGAGTACACACCTTGAACCGAACAAACCATCTATACCCGTTCGGGTATCACTCCAAGTTTTTAAGTAAAAAGCTTCCTGCCAACAACGGTCGATCGAGTACATGCCTTGGAAACAAAATTTTACTCATACTCGATCGAGTATACAACCATACCCAATCGGGTATGGCTGGAATTGCCAAAAGTGAACGGTCCTGCCAAACTCGCTCGAACGAGTACACACTTTAGAACTGAAACTTTGCCCATACCTGGTCGAGTCTATAGGGGTACCCGATCGGGTCACACACATTTTCTGAAGGTTTTACTTCAAATGGAAGGATAAAACGCATGTGAAATCAAGAGGTTACCTGCGATGGAGTCTGGGTTGGCCCGAGAATCTGCCTCGGTCATTGCATACACCCGTGCTTGGGTCCTCCCTTGGTTGACGGACGCGGCGTTGCTAGCCGTGGGTCCGCCCCTTCCCGTGTCGGCCTGTGATGGTCCCGCGCGTCCCCTACTAGCCGTAGGTCCTTCCATAGCCCCCGATGGTCCACCTCCATTCAACATTGGGCAAGAGGATTTGAGGTGGCTCGTGCTACCGCACTTGTAACACCGGGTTTGTTCATTGCACTTCCCCGCATGGTTCTGGCCGCAATTTGCACACCTCAGTGACCACGTACTCCCTGGTTTGGTCCCTTGCCCTCCTGAGCCCATATTCTTTTTCGCCGGTGGTGTCGGCGCCCTGAATGAATTGCCACCCCCTGCGTGATGCTTCCGAGAGTGTTCTTGGGGTCCAGAGTTTCCCCATCTTCTCTTCTTCGCCTCCTCGGCGTCCCTCACCTTCCTCTCGTTCCATTGGGCTTCCCCAAGGAGCCCTTGATCAACGATCTGGCTAAATGTTATGTTATGATGATAAGTAGCCCGGTCACGGATGTCCAACTGTATTGCATCCCAAAAATGATTGGCCATACGATTTTCATCCAGAGTATTCAGGGATGAATCGTGCCAAGTCACGGAACCTCTGTTCCAATTGTCTCACCGAGCAACCATCCTCCTGTCTCAGATTTGTGTACTCTCTCCTTTTGAGATTGACTTCAAAAGTTAAGTAGCACTGATTATAAAACTCCACTTCAAATTTCTCCAAAGTGGCCTCACCGTGGAACTTCCTTTCCACGCCTTCCCACCACACAGCAACTACCCCATCAAGTAGCCTGGTGGCAACCCTCAACTTCACGTCGAGTCCAATTTGCATATCCCTAGAAGCGTCATTCAACTTCTTGATCCAGTCGGCGGCCTCAGATATGTCGCCCTTGCCATCAAATGACATGCACCCCAAGGCTCTAGCCTCCTTGAGGTACTTGGAGATACGTACCATCGTGTCTCCCCCGAATGCCCCAGATGGAGCACTAGAGGCACTTCGGCTTCCCTGCCCCATGGCTTGCCTAGCCTGTCTAGCTTGGCGCCGCTGCTCTCTCTTTGCCTTATTCTCGAGGTACCAAGACGGGTGCACAGAACCGACTCGTGCGCTAGTTGCCGTTGGCGTTGTAGAACACCCACGACCCCTGCCTCGGCCTCCTCCTCGGCCTTGGCCCCGGCCTCTACCCCTAGAGGTCCGTGATTCAGCCCGTGTATCGTGCCCGGTGGCCCCCGGTACACGACCCGTTGGGTTTCTCCTAGTAATCCTGCGTCCACCCTCCATTTCTGAAAGAAAATCAGGAATGAGCCGTTAGACTCGTTTCAATGTCGATTGACGGAAAGGTACAAAAGACACCACTTGGTCCAACATTATGGCCAACAAACTTGATGGAGTATATGGCCCGGGAACCCCCGGCCCACAGACTCCTACTACTCCAATAAAGGCCCAACAGGCCCAGGAAGCATAACAGGCCCAAATCGCAACGCCCAGAGTACCAAGCGGCCCACAATATGCACCAGGGGTGCCTTCGGCCCCCTGGCCGAAGGCTCTAAATCTCACAGGAGGGCCAAGACAGGAAAACAAAGTTACTGGGAAAAACGGCGAAAATCAGTAGCCCTCGGCACTAAGAGGGTCCCCGGTACTCAGCGCCCTCGGCTAGTCATCTACTGCCGAGGGCACCTTTTCCGACATAATATCCGCTCCACATGTGTATGGATCACCGTACCCTGTACAACGTCCCATCCAACAGCCGCATTAAATGCGGCCACATGCGGTTGCCAGCGCCAACCAGTTGAGGTGACCCCTCGGCCAATGAACGCTTGACACGTGTCCCTGTCCGGCATTTATTGCTACTATAAATAGCACCCCATTTCCCCATTTGTAACCAGGTCATAACACGCTGAATACTTGTTAGTATACTTTCTCTCTCTATACTTACTTGCTCTGACTTCTCTCTAGTTATTCCCCGTAATAACCCCTCGGATAAGCTACCCCCCGGGTACACTATCCATCATTTGGTGCTCTCGTTGAGAGGTCGAACGATCAAGTAAGAAACCCTCCCCCTCGACCAAACACAAAACACCCATCTAAAATGGTGAGAACAACTCGTGCCAACTCCAAGAATGTAGAGGATAGGAACCTGGCCCTCGGCAAGGTCGACGTCCCCGAAGCCTCCAACAGGGCTCCCGGGGGCGGCGTCATCGCCGGGTTGGACCAGGCGGCTGTCGACCTACGCCAGCAGATTCAACAAAATGCCCCCGATGCCCGCCTCGGCATCGAGGCCAAGAAAAAGGACCGGAGCGAGAACCAAATTATCCCTCCGGTCATCACAATTGACGTGCAATCGGCGCTCTCCGCCTTCATCCAGACACTCACCCAGAACCCGGGTGCCTTCGGCACTTTGGTTCCCCTCCAACCTCAGGTGGGGGAGAATATTATGTCTCCCCCTCATCCACGACCCCTCGGTAACCCGGTCCTGCGGATGGGGAACTCCAAGGGGGTCGTGGCCCAAGACACGGTGTCACGCCCCGGACCTAGCCGGACACGTCAACAACCCGCCGTACAGTACGAATAGTCAACCGCAGTCCAACTCATCCATACTATACAAGGCGTCATGAATATCATTCACACATAGTACATCCATAAACAAACATAATGTAAAACATGCATTTAAAACAGCGGAAGCATTAATACAATTGTTCAAGCCACACTTGGCATAACTAGGCATGCAAGCCCCCAAAGTAATTATTCAGAAAATATTATCCATGAGCATTAATGTAATTGTTTTTAAAACAGAACGGGAGAAGCACGAACCACGTCTTCTTCCCTTGATTCCTCCCGAAGCAATGGGCAATGGCAGCGACCTTCAAGTTCTACCTGAAACTGTGAGGTGGCCTCCCCCGTGAAGGGGAGGTCAGTACTTGGAAATATTTGACAAGTACAATAGCAACTATACTAAGTATAATCAACGTTTTAATTTCCAAGACCCTCAACTCAGGGTACTATTATATTATAGGCCATAACCCTCGGTTACCCCTCTTTCTTTTAACTGTACTTACTTTACATAAAGTCAAGTAGTCGGCCCGTAGGCCCATACTCATTTAGAATTCATCTTTTCCATTCCCCCGTGACCGCGAGTCACGATAACCCCATGGGGTCCCATCGAGCCCCAATTGTATAGCATGGGCTCGGCCCAACTACATTTCTATACAATCCTCTAGCTCAATATATCATATCAAAATTTGTATGGAAAGGGCTCGGCCCAACTACGTTTCCATACCAACCATAACTTCGTGGCAATGGCTCGGCCCAACTACGTTTCCACGGAGGTCACATATACATGGCAAGGGCTCGGCCCAACTACGTTTCCATGCTAATCATATTACATGGCATGGGCTCGGCCCAACTACATCTCCATGTCATCCTAGAGTCAAACTCTAATTATTCTCATAATCGAATTCTCAAGCAAGTCCTATGCCTAGAATCAATTCCCGTAGGTGGCCTTTAGGCCTACCCCTATCACACCTTAGTGTTCATACCATTCATCCTTAAGTATCTCTTGAGACTACTTAAGGCATATCTATTCACAATCCTACCTCTTAGGATTTGTTTCATCATTTATTTATGTTAATTTCCCGACTAGTATTTTGATACTAATTGGATAACCTTAGAACATACCAAGTTCCTATTTCCCAATTTGCATTTCATTTCCATTGATTTCTCAACCCAAGTATAGTTTGATCTCAATATCAAAAATATCACTTTAATCCATTCATGAATTTCATACATGTAGTAAAGTATATTTTATCACGATGTCATCATAGTAATTTCATTAACATGCCGTTCCATTCATTTCGCATAATCATACACAATTATTCTAAATTTGTATATCATGCTTCACTTACTCATTTCCATATTATTTTCATTTAGGCATTATTAGTCATTAATAATCCATGAAAATCCCATCTAATCACTTTAGGCATTCTTATGAAATTAACTCACTAATTATAAGCAATATAGTCAGCCATCCTCACCTTATGAAGTGCTGAAATAGTTGCCTTTGCCAAGCCCCTCGATCAATCCCCGTTCTAGGCCGATTGGAGGTGTAAAACTGACCTGCTAGGCAAAAGCCGGGCGGCTTTCACGAAAGTCGGGCGGCTTTCGTGGTCTGCAACTACGACTAGCTCCTTTGAAGTGGCGGTTTCCGGCGGTTTCGACTCCTATCGATTGGCCAACCCTCCTAAGTTAATTACCACCACTTTATATCAATATTCTACACTTTTAAACGTGTAGAACTCATGATTTAATCCATCATATGATTTCTTAAAAATCATGCACAATAAAACTAGTTAAAGAGCTATTTGATGTTCTTACCTCAAGCCTAGCTCTTCTCCTTGGATTCTCTAGCTTCTTCTTCCTCAATGAGGCTTTGGGAATTTGATTTCCTGGAGGTCCTCACCTCTTGTGTCGGTCATATGAGTGTAGGGGTGGAGATAGGGTGCCTTCTCAATCAACACAATTGATTTGTGTGAGATAGGACCCTTGGCATAAGTTCTTGTCTCAAGGAGACTTCCTCCCTCCCCCTTGTGCGTACCAGCACGTCTTGCTGCTCCCCTCCCCCATTATTTGATCAATCAGCACCCATAAAAACGTGGGGTGGCCCCTACTTATGTGGGAGGTCATCCCATTACGTCCCGGTGTGTACAATCGGCCCCGAAAGTTGTATTTCTCGGCCCGTTTTAATCATATTTTATTTTATCGGACCAAATAAAATATATCACGTGTTCCCAATAATTATAGGCCTTTAGAATAGATGTACATTCCCCAACATTAATTTTGGAGCCTCCGAAACTCATTTCGGGCTGTTATCCGCTCAATCACCAATACCGGTAATTGGGCCCCGTTTGACCAACCGGTCAACTCCATGCCTTTCTTATGGCCCAAATAATATATCCACCACCATATATATATTATCTCGACCAAGATGAATATAATATGTGGTTCGGGAATTATCGGGCGGTCCCCGTTCCCGCTGTGGGCCCCACATGCAATTTACTATTCACGTAAAAGAAATAATAAAAATTTACAATTACGCAAATTCATAAATCATCTTTCAAGGTTTATTACATAATTTAATAAAAGTAAATATGCTCGGGGTCGGTGTTACAAGTTCACCCCCCCCCCCTTAACGGGAATTTCATCCCCGAAATTCACAATCGATTATTCAAACAGAAATGCATACTGCTCCTTCATCGAGGCTTCAGTCTCCCAAGTTTCTTCTTCAACTCGGTCACTTTTCCAAAGGATTTTAACCATTGGAACTTTCTTGCTTCTTAGCTTCTTTACTTGTCTATCAAGTATCCTTACCGATTGCACGGCGTAGTTCAAGTCTTCCCGTATTTCCACGGGTGGTTTCTCTAGTACATGAGATGGATCCGGAATATACTTCTTAAGCATAGACACATGGAATACATTATGTATTTTCTCCAATTCCGGAGTCAACTGCAATCGGTATGCTACGGCCCCAATTCTCTCAAGAATTACAAATGGCCCTATGTAGCGTGGGTTGAGTTTCCCTCGGCTCTGAAATCGGATGATTCCTTTCCAAGGTGAAACTTTCAAAAATACCTCATCCCCAACCTTAAACTCTAAGGCTCTTCGGCGCTTATCGGCATAGCTCTTCTGTCTATCTAGTGCCGCCTTAAGTCTGTCACGAATCATCTTTACCTTTGACTTGGTGATTTCCACCAGTTCCGTGCTCTCGAGTTTGGCCATGCCAACCTCATCCCAACACAAAGGTGTACGACATCTCCTCCCATACAATGCCTCGTATGGAGGCATGCCTATACTCGCCTGATAACTGTTGTTATAGGCAAACTCCACAAGTGCCAAATGGTTGTCCCAACTCCCTTGGAACTCCAATGCACAAGCTCTCAGCATATCCTCTAATATCTGTATAACCCGCTCGGATTGTCCATCCGTTTGCGGATGAAAAGCTGTACTGAATTTCAGTTTTGTCCCCATAGATTCTTGGAACTTCGACCAAAATCGTGATGTGAATCGCGGATCTCTATCAGATACAATGGTTATAGGAACCCCATGCAGCCTCACGATCTCATCCACATACAACTTGGCTAACCTTTCCCGTGCATAGGTGGTGTTGATAGGTAAAAAGTGTGCACTCTTCGTGAGCCTATCAACCACAACCCACACGGCGTCATAATTCTTAATCGTCCGTGGCAGCCCTACCACGAAATCCATAGTCACGTGTTCCCATTTCCATTCAGGAATGGATAATGGCTGTAATAACCCAGCTGGATGCTGATGTTCTGCCTTGACTTGCTGACAAGTAAGACACCTACTGATGTACTCGGCTATTTCCCTCTTCATACCCGACCACCAGTAGCTTTCCTTCAAATCACGGTACATCTTCGTGCCTCCCGGGTGCATGGCATACGCCGATGAATGAGCCTCCTCTAAGATGGACTTTCGGAGCTCATCATCCAACGGTACACACACTCGGTCACGAAACAATAAGAGACCATCGTCTCTTTCCCTGAAATCCTCAACCGGTCCCGCTAGCATGCGTTCTCGGACCTTCATGAGCTCCTCATCAGCTTCTTGACCCTTCTTGATCTCATCAAGTAGTGTAGGTCTCACCTCGAATCTAGCTAACAAAGCACCGTCACTAGATACCTCCAATCGGGCTCTCAATCCCCTCAAACTCGTCAACAATGCCCCAGACGAATTCTTTCGGCTCAGGGCATCCGCTACCACATTGGCTTTACCGGGGTGGTACTCGATAACTAGATGGTAGTCTTTTATCAACTCCATCCACCGTCTCTGTCTCATGTTTAACTCTTTCTGATTAAACACGTATTGCAGGCTTTTGTGGTCAGTGTATATATGACATGTTTCCCCGTAGAGATAATGTCTCCAAATCTTCAATGCGAACACCACCGCCCCCAGCTCTAAGTCATGAGTGGGATAATTTACCTCATGCTTCTTCAACTGTCGTGAAGCATAGGCAATCACCCTCCCATTCTGCATCAAGACACACCCAAGCCCTTGGATGTTTGCGTCGCTTTCAGCTGCGAGAAATTTACCTCTTGCTTTCGCCAAAGCCGGGCGGCTTTCAGCTGCGAGAAATTTCCCCAGGTCAGACATTTATGAAAGCCGGCCGGTCTTTACAAAAGTCGGCCGGTTTTTGGTTGCGAGGATTTTACAGGTTAATTGTTGACGAAAGCCGGGCGGCTTTTGGTGGAAACCGGCCGGCATTCGTCGCCGCAGCATTTTCTCAATAATTCAAGACGAAAGCCGGGCGGCTTTCGTCAAATGCCGGGCGGCATTCGCCCAGGGCGGGGATTTTTCCTCCCCTTTCCCCTACAATCCCGACCAAACCGTCGAGGTTTCAAATTTTGCACATTCCAAACACTCCTATTGCATACAATAGAGTTAATAACATGAGTTTAAGATTTTACCCGCCACGGAGTCCGGGTTAGCACGTGCGTCCGTGTTGGTCCCGTTTGTAATGGGAACAGTCTAGAGGGGGGGGTGAATAGACTGTTCAGGAATTTAAACTTTTCTCCAAGTCAGGTCTGACTTATCAGAGATGGTCGAAATCTGGTGACAGAGATGGTCAAGTTCTGATGGCAGAACTAGACCAGGCAGCGGATAAGTTTCTGTCCGGGTAGCCTCTAGAAGAAAACTAAGGCAAACTGCCTTTCTGATAACTCTGAAGGAAGATCTGCTGGACACAGAGTCCAACCTTAAGAGTTAGTCCGTAGAGTCTTAAGTGCAGAAATTAAAAGCTTAAAGTAAATGACACCGGGGTTTTTATAGTGGTTCAAGGAACAACTCGTTCCTCTAGTCCACTGTTCCACTAAGCTTGCAAAAACAACAGTTTACAACGCCTTAGTCCCTAGAGCTTAAGAAGCACTCCTCGTCTTCTTCAAGTCTAGTTGCCACCCGGGATGCAGTCCTGCTTCCTGATGGATGGTCTCGTTTCACTGAGTCTCTTGAAGTATCTCCACTTCACTTACTCCAGCTAATTTGAGACGTCCCTTCTTTTTCAAGAAGTGTTTGATATAGAATCAGTTTTCTCCAACGTTGCTTCTTCACAAAAGATGAGTATATGAAGCTCTCGAAGTGTTGAAGAACTGAGTAACTTTGCCTTTGCTAGTTGGATGAAGGATAGGAATGTTTATCTTCCAACTGTGGCCTTTTCTTGTTAGGAATGAAGTTCTGATCTCAAGAAGGTTGTTTACGCAATTTTATCTTGGAAAAAGTTATGGCAAAGTTATCTTCTTAGTTCTTCAGAGTGTATCTTATATACTGGGAGCAGTCTTCCCGTTGGAGTGTAGAAGACAGCTTCATTAAATGCATGTACTGTTGACTTGACCGTTTGGTCCTCCGACTTGCTATTTTGGGGGCGTAAAGATACTCGCATGGTCAATCATCAGCTTTAAATATCTCTTCGTACGTACAGCATTAAATGTGCATTTAATGCGTGTACAGTGCCATGCTTCCGTTGAAAGGTTCGTAACCGTTAGGGGATTTCCCGTTAGTTTAACGACCGTTGGAAGGGCTTCCGGAATCTGATGGTACTTAGCAGAGTCTTAAGAGGTTCTCTGGTCCAATCTCTGAAGTCCGTCTCTGTTGCCAACTCTGGTATCTTTCTGATAACCAGTTTCTGATGGCTTCTCTGGTGAGCAACTCTGGGAGCAACTCTGATAGAGGCAAGATGGAACTCTGGCAGGCAGACTAAGCTAGAACTTACAAAAGAAATTCTAATACACAATTTCTAATGGGGTACTTTCAAATTCTAATTAACCTAGCATCATCAAAATCTAAATACATTTATTCCTTACAATTTCCCCCTTTTTGATGATGCCAAAACCCTTTAACTATTTCCAGAGAAGTGCCTTTCACCATAAAAGAATAAAGTTAAAAACTTTTCATTAAAATCTTGGTGGGCAACTTAGCATAGGAGAATAGTAAGAGTGCGATACAATCAGATGGCAATAATCAAGTACGAATCAGAATATACACAAGAAAGTAAATAAGAAACAGATATTTGAAAAGAGCCAAGCAAAAAGAGAGGCAGAGTTGGTATCTTATTAAACTGTTAGAGAAAGTAAAGCATTACAGAGTCAGAGATAGAGAATTTAGAGATCTTCTTCATCTACCTGTGGTCCTGCTCTGTCAATCCTTTCTAGTTCAGCATTTACCTTTGCTCTGATTGAGGCTAGATCCCTCGGATTCTGATAGTCAGCCCAATGGGGTGCAAGTTTGCAATCCAAATAGTTTCTGACAGCTTCTGCAGAATTCTTGCCATTCAGAATCTTCATTCCGTACCACATCTCAGCTTCTTGGATCGAACCACCATGGTTGATCTGGACAAGTCCATCACTGTCCATGAACAGATTCTCTCTTTGAAGAGGAGTCATCAATTTCCTCATCTGTTCAAATTGAACTCTATCTGGCCTTGACAGACCACTCTTCATCCAATCAGTGAATGAAAAGGATGAAGGCTTTTTCTTTGAGCTTCTAGGAGGAGGAGGTGGGGGTCTGGTGCCTGTAGCAGCTAGCCTTTTCTTTCTAGTTGCATCAAAGTAAGGAGTAGGATCAACAGAGGAGGGTTCTCTGATAGAAAGAGCTCTGGTGCTGGGTCCTTCTTCTTCTCTGGTATCTTCCCCCTTTTTGGCATCACAAAGATCACCAAGGAGAAGTTCGATCTTGGAGAACTCAGAGGCTTGAGCATCTCTGATTTCATCAAGGGTTTCTGGCAGAGTTTGAGTGACAGAGGCAAGTCCTTCAATCAGGCTTTGTTGCTTGTCTACTGCAGATTGAAGATCCCTGGTGCTGACCTCTAGGAGCACCATCTTCTGGTACCTTTCTCTGTCAGATTTGAGGAGAGCTAGGCCTTGCTCTTGATGTTCCTTGCAGAGGGAGTGTAAGATGTTGAGTTTCTGGGAGGAACAATCAGCAGATTTCTGAAGATTGTGAACAGATTCTGAGATCCTGTTGATTGTATGGTTCTGGGCAAGCAGAGCTTGAGAGTGAGAGTGGAGAACAGAGTTGAGTCCACTAACATCTATGGAGACAGAATCAATCCTCGAGGTAGACGAATGCATGAAGTTGTGTAGATTCTCTGTTAGAGCAGCAACTTTATCTGACAGATGTTGAAATCCTATAGTGATTTGCAGATTGGTATGGGTGAGTTCTTCATGTTGTTTGTCATTTAATTCAATAATCTTGCTTAGATCTTGAACCAATATACCACCAAATGCTTCAGCAGATTTCACAAACTGGGTGAAGGGGATTTGGGGTTCTTCAGGTGTAAATCCAGGCGTTTCCAATCCTCTGCCTTTTGGTAATGGAGGAGCTCTGTTGGATGGTGAAGGGGAAGGAACTCTGGGGGTGTCCTTCTCCTTTTGGAGGTTTCATCAGCAGCAATGGAGGAGGTGAGGAATCCATCATTGTCACTAGATGAGGAGGGAACCCTGAAGATAGGTTTCTTCTTTGGTGTAGATGCTGCAGAGTGATGTGATGATCTCTGAGGTGAGGCAGATTTGGATGTAGGTAAGGGGTTCTGGTGTTGTGGTGAAGAATGAACAGGTGAGGCATTCTGTTGAGGGGGGGGTGGTGGAGGTGAGGGTGAACGGTTTCTGAAAGGAACAATTGCTCTGCAGGGAGATGCAATTTTTTGTTTGGGTGAAGAGGGTCTGGAGTTGGGTTTCTGGTGAGATGGTGTTCTGGTGGAGGGTGAGGTTTTCTGTTCTGGTGAAGGGGTTTTCTGTTGAGGTGGGGATAAAGGTTTAGAAGGAGATTTGGAGGGTGAGGGTAGAGTAATAGGAGATTGGGGAGGGGAAGGAGGAGGTGTAGGAATTACCTCAAGAACAATCTCAGAGTACACAGATTCTCTCCACTCCTTGATCAGATTCTCCATGGTAATAGCAATGTCATTCGCAGTGGATGGTTCTCCTTCCTCAAGAGCACTATGGCGAAATTTGATCATTGATTCTTTTCTCTTCCTCTCCATCAGCCAAGCATCAAATGTTTCCATTTCTTCTTCTTCCAAGGCTTTGACATGCCTTTCTGGAGATAGGTCAGATGTTGGAGCTTTACCTTGATATCTGTCTTTCTTCTTTTGTAGCACAGAAATCAGAAAGGTAAGCTTGAAGCATTTTGACACATCATCTGTGCCTACCCAGTGAAGAACAGCAGCTTCTTCTTCTTCATAGGCATCAAAGAATTGGATGATTTGTTGAAGAGGTCCCATTCTCCATCTTCTCCAAGCTAGGACTCTGTCAAACTGCTTTTGCAGAATGATGTTGAAGTCGGTTTCTTTGTCCATCTCTGGTGAGGCTTCACGCTCTGGTGAGAGAGCAGAGTTTGGCAACTCTGGTGCAGATTTTGGGTAAGTCTCTGGTAGAGTGCCAGATTCTGGTGCAAGTTCCTCCTGAACTGCTGAATCCTTGGCAGGTGAGATTACCTTAGTCTTCCTCTTCTTCTGTCTTGGTTGAGTGGTTGAGTTGTCAGAGTCACCACTCTGCACAACCAACTTTCTTCTCCTCTTCTGCTTCAGTTTTCTGGCAGCAGATTTCCTGGTTGCCTTTGGGGAGGGCAACTCTGGTGCAACCTCTTCTGCTTTTTCTTCCTCTGGTAGTGACAGATTGTCACTTCTCTTCTTCTGTCTAACTTCCCTTACAACCTGTGACTGCTCAGGTTGTTTGGGCTTTTTGGTAACTTTCTTGACAGGTTTGGCCTTAGCAGCCTGTTCTTCCCTTTTCTTCTCCAGCCTTTCCTCTCTCCTAAGTTCAGAAGAGATGGAAATATTGAATTTTGGAGAGGCTGTGAGGAAGATGGTCTTGAAGTGATCAACTGGGATGGGATCCCTGAGTTGAACTCCTTTTGCAGCAAGGATGGTAGAGATGAAAAGACCATGTCCCATCTTGGTTGAGAAAAGACCTGTTTCAGAGTCTTTCTTCTTGATGAACTCAGTTAGGGAGCCAAAGATTACCTCTCCCCAGTTGATGTTCATGCCATGGTGAACTGCAAAGATTGCCTTTGCATTGTTCTTGTTCATCTCATCAGTTGAGGTTGTTTTGCACCACAAGCATCGGTGCAGAATTGTGACAAGCTTCTCAAAGTCCTTCTTCAACAGGAACTTCTTCATGTAGAGTTTGTCCAGTCCGGCAGCCTCCGGACGGCAGTAAGTCTGAACAAAGCTTTCAGTGGAGACTTCCACTGAGTCAAGAGCAGTAAGATTGTTGGCTTCCGAGTCTTGGGAGTCAAGTTGAACTCCAAAGAATTCATTAAGTGCATCTGCATTCAAGAAGATGCGTTGACCCTGTACGGAGGAGTGAACTCCGGTCTTGGAGATGGTGGCGTTGAGGTAGAACTCAGCCACATCCTTGATGTTGAAGTGCTCATAGGGATGAGCAACAACCTTAGACAGTTGTGAATCAGTCATCCCTTGGATGATCTTGGTCATCCTCTTCTGATTTTCTGCCATGAGGGGTAGGGAGGACATGTCAACTTTCATGCCTGTGACGACGTTGGCGATGAGAGTTTTTGCTTCTTCCTTAGAAAGGTCGTTGATGCTCAGGAAGTTCATTCTGAGTGACGGTTAAGAAAAGTTCTGGGGATTGGAAAGTTTTGGGATCTGAAAGCTTTGAATGCTAGAGCAGTTTAAGAGAGATGAAGTTGCAGTAGGGATTTGGGTCGAAGACGGTGGATATAAAGGAGTTAGGAATAGTGGACGTTTGGTATATTGGCAGTTTCGAGACAGCATTTAAAGAAATGCGGGCGGAAAACGTTTCCGTTAGAAGAGAAACGATCAGGGGTATTTTGGTAAAAGACCGTCTCAATTAATTAGGTCTTGCCCGTACCTCGAAATATTGCTAAGTCCACATCCGTATCTATTGTCTTTCGGTTGAGGAACTCTGGTCAGAGAAGGGGAGGTTCTCTGATGTGAGATTCTGATGATCAGAGATAGAGGTTCTCTGATCCGAGTTTCTGGTGCAGTGAATCTCTGGTTCATGCATCTCTGGGAAGATCATCCATCATTCCCAATTCTTCCCTTAGCTTGTTAAACCTTGCCTCAGGTAAAGGCTTGGTTAGAATGTCTGCAAGTTGATCCTCTGTAGGTACATGCTCCATACAGATATGCTTCTTCTCAACATGATCTCTGATGAAGTGATGTCTGATCTCAATATGCTTTGTCCTGGAGTGAAGAACTGGATTCTGAGTGATAGCAATGGCACTGGTGTTATCACACAACAGCTTGATCTCCTTCGCTTGAATTCCATAGTCCTTCAGTTGCTGCTTCATCCAGAGTAGCTGAGCACAGCAACTCCTAGCTGCAATGTACTCAGCTTCAGCTGTACTTGTTGAGATGGAGTTCTGCTTCTTGCTAAACCAGGAAACAAGCCTTCCTCCTAGCAATTGGCAGTGACCAGAGGTGCTCTTTCTGTCTAGTCTGCAACCTGCAAAATCTGAGTCAGAATAACCAATTAGTTCAAAGTTACCTCCCTTGGGATACCATAGGCCTGCATTTGGATTTCCTTTGATGTATCTGATGATTCTCTTTGTAGCACTTAGATGGCTTTCCTTGGGCTTTGATTGGTATCTGGCACAGATTCCAACAGAGAACGAGATGTCTGGTCTGCTTGCAGTTAGATACAACAGAGATCCTATGATCCCTCTGTAAGTTGTTGCATCTACATCCTTTCCTTCATCATCTGGACCAATCCCTTGTGAAGTGTTCATGGGAATCTTCACTGATGATTTGCCTTCCACTCCAAACTTCTTGATCAGATCTCTGGTGTACTTCCCTTGGTTGATAAAGATCCCTTCTGGAATTTGTTTGACTTGAAGTCCTAGGAAGTAACTGAGTTCTCCCATCATACTCATTTCAAATTGACTCTGCATCACTTGAGAAAATTTCTTGCACAGTTCTGGATTAGTACTACCAAATATAATGTCATCAACATATATTTGTACTAACAGAATATGATTAGCAACAGAGATTTGAAATAGAGTTTTGTCAACCTTTCCTTTAGTAAACCCATGGTTCACTAGGAAAAGGGACAATGTGTCATACCAGGCTCTGGGAGCTTGTTTAAGACCATAGAGGGCCTTTTTAAGCTTGTAGACACAAGAAGATTGAGTAGGAATGACAAAACCTGGTGGTTGATCCACATAAACTTCTTCTTCAAGATCTCCATTCAGAAATGCACTCTTGACATCCATCTGGTAGACCTTGATGTTGTTGTAAGCAGCATAGGCTAGGAAGATTCTGATGGCTTCAAGTCTGGCAACTGGTGCAAAGGTCTCATCAAAATCTATTCCTTCTTCTTGGCAATATCCTTTAGCTACTAGCCTTGCTTTGTTCCTTACAATGTTGCCGTCTTCATCTGTTTTGTTCTTGAATACCCATTTGGTTCCAATGACATTCTGGTGCTTTGGCCTAGGAACAAGTTCCCACACTTTGTTCCTTTCAAACTGAGTGAGCTCTTCTTGCATAGCATTGATCCAGTCTGAGTCTGCAAGAGCTTCTTCAACTGTCATAGGTTCCATTTGAGATATGTAGCAGGCAAGCATTGCTTCTCTCCTTGATGTGGATCTGGTCTGGACTCCACTTCTGATTTGTCCAATTACTTGATTAGGAGGATGATCTCTTAACCAAGTTAGATCAGGTTCAGATAGGGGTTGTCTTGGATTCTCTTGATCTTCTTCTGATTCTTCATCACTCTCTTTGCTTTGTAGAATGGGATTCTGATGATGCATTGGTATGGCAGAGTTAGTTAGCAACTCTGGTGTATCCGTCTCTAGTGAATCCAGTTCTGGAGATTCTTCGAGATTCGCTTTCTCCAAGTTTTCAGTTATGCTCTCAACAGAGTTGAGATCATCAAACTTGACATGAATCGATTCTTCAACAATTAGAGTTCTTTTGTTGAGTATTCTATAGGCTTTACTGGTGCTAGAGTAGCCTAAGAATGTTCCTTCGTCAGCTTTTTCTTGAAACACCTTGAGGTGATCATTCCCATTGTTGAGTATATAGCATTTGCATCCAAATGCATGAAAGTAGCTGATGTTGGGTTTTCGTCCTTTCCATAATTCATAAGGAGTTTTCTGATGAGTCTTGTGAATCATGCTCCTGTTCTGGGTGTAGCATGCAGTATTGATTGCTTCAGCCCAGTATCTGTAGGGTAGACCTGATTCAGCAATCATGGTCCTTGCAGCTTCCTTTAATGTTCTATTTCTTCTTTCTGCAACTCCATTTTGTTGAGGAGTTCTAGCTGCAGAGAGTTGATGCATTGTACCATTCTGGTCACAGAATTCCTGTATGACCTTGTTGACGAACTCTGTTCCTCTGTCTGATCTGATGGCTTTGATTTTCTGATTCTGCTCATTCTGTAGTAGCTTTAGCAGAGATGGTAGTTTCTGCAGAGTTTCATTTTTCTTGGTCAGAAAAATAGTCCATGTGAATCTGGAATAGTCATCCACCATGACTAAGGTGTATCTCTTGCCACCAACACTTGGAGTTTCCACTGGTCCAAATAAATCCATGTAAATTAGATTCAAGGGACCAGTAGAGAGGTTTCCAGCAATGGGTTTGAAGGAATTCTTCACTTGTTTTCCTTTTTGACATGCACTGCATAGATTCTCCTTTTTGTATACTAGGTTGGGTAGACCTTCAACAATGTGATCCCTTGCCAGTTTGTTGATTGTTTTGAAATTCAAGTGACTCAGTTTCTTGTGCCATTCCCAACTGAGTTTTGAATCTCCTTTGGCTATCAGGAAAATTCCATCTTTTGCAGTTGACCAATCTACTACATAGATGTTTTTCTTCCTTGTTGCTGTTAGAACCACTTCCTTAGTTGTCTCATGCTTGACAGAACATCCTTCCTTGGAGAATTCAACTGTGTAGCCTTTGTCACAGAATTGGCTAGCACTCAGCAAGTTGAATTTCAGTCCCTTGACATAAGATACATCATCAATGATTATCTGGTTCTTTATCAGCTTCTCTCTTCCTTTTGTCTGGCCATCTTTATCATTACCTCCAAAGGTAACTCTGGGCCCTTTGATTTTCTGGAACTCTGTTAGGCAACTCTTGTCACCTGTCATGTGCCTGGAGCATCCAGTATCAATGTACCAATCTTGCTCAGAGATGGCTCCAGCACACAGTTCCTACAAAATTAAAAGGAAGATTTAGGTACCCAAGCAATGTTGGGTCCTAGGGGGTTATGCAGTCTTGGCAGCCGGTACCACTTTGGTCTCATCAAGTGAAACCTTGGTGGGTGGTACCCATTGTCCACCTGGTAGTCATAGTAAACGGAAGTGTGATTCACTTTGGGCAGATGCTTGTGAGGATCATGCTTCCGGTTTACATACTTCTGCATAGCCTTTTTAGTTGGGTAGAAGTCCCATATACTATCAAGATCAGAGGGGCGGTTAACTTTGGGCTTCTTAAGTTGACCAGCCAACCTTGTCTGCCTAAAGTTAACTTTCTCTTGATATCTGCCTTTCTGGTGATCATTTCTGACATGATTATCATGAGTTTGTTTGTTATGGTTTTGTCTTTGATTTTTGGTATTCTGAAAATCTTTCCTGTGGTTAGGTCTTCTGCCAGGTTCATTAACTTTTAAAATGGGTTTCTGTTGAACCTTTATCTTTTCCTTTTCTGGTCTGACATTCTCATGAATAACCTTGGTGCCAGATACACCAGCCTGACAAATGGGGCTAGAAATCAGTGGCACTTTGACCTTGTCTGCCTTAGCAACTCTGGTGCTAGGCATTACAGAAGGCTCACCTGATTCTGTTGAGCCATAACCAAGACCAAAACCAGTGCCAATTTGTTGGTCAAGTACAATCTTTTCCATGGAAGACTGGGCCTTCTGGTAAGCTTTGTACTTAATCTCAAGAGGCTCTATCTCTCTTATTCTCTTTAGAAGAGAAACATTTTCAGCTTCCAGCTGATCTCTTTCCTTAATTAGAAGATTGATTTTGATCTCAACCTCCTTTCTTAAGTCAAGGATTTCAACCTTAAGCTTACTGTTTTCTTCTTTAACAGAAGAATAAGTGGTTTGAATGGCTTGAAACTCTTCCCAAAATTCTACTAGTGATAATGATGGGTTTCTCACTTCCTCCATTGCTGCTGACCTTACTTCCGAGAGGAGGAAGACCCCTCCCCAGAGTGAAGACCAACCCAGAAGGCCTCCTATGCCCAGGTCAAGAGGACTAGGTATGCCAGGATATGCAGAATCAAAAGAAGCTAAGCCCCAAATCTCCTTCAATTAGTTGTCACTGCAGCTGAGGACTTTGGTGGTAAAGTGCTTGATGGCATGGATCAACTGGCTGAGATCAACACTAAGCACCATGAGCATCTCACCTTTGTACATAATCATCTTGAGGCTGGTCTTCAGCACATCTCAGAGAAGGTTGAAGCTCTGACTCAGACACTGGTCACCTTCATGGAATCATCCTCTGCAAAGATTAATGTTGTTGCCAGAAAAGTTGATGGTGTCAACTCTGTTCTCTACTCCCAATCTCAGACTCTCAACAAGCAGGATGAACAACTCAAGGAGATAACAGAATCCCTTGACGTTGTACAATGGTATGAAGACCAATCGGCTGAGAAGTTTATGGAGCTACAACTCTTACACGATGATCACAAAGATCAAGTTGCCAACCTGATCAAGAAGGATCAAGAGAGATATCAGAAGCTGATACTCCTCGAAGCTAGCTCTCAGGACATCAAGTCTGCCCTTGATCGTCAACAGAACCTGATAGAAGGTCTGACTTCTGTCACTCAAACCTTACCAGAGGCTCTTGAGCAGATTGCCATCTCCCAGGCAACCGAGTTTCAGAAGATTACTATGATGATCTCTGACCTGGATGATGCCAAAAAGGGGGAAAAGGACCCCCAACAGAAGAAATTGCCCCCTAGGCCAACTACTGGACCCTCTTCTGGCATTGATCCTACCCCATACTTCCAGGCCTCCCTGCAGAAGAAGAAAGAAGCTGGCACTCAAAGACCCTCTTCTCCTCGCAGAGGTTCTAGCAAGAAGAAGAAGCCCTTGAGCTTAACTGAATGGAGTCTTGGAGGCTCTCAAAGGATTGACAGAGCGCAGTTTGAAGAAATACAACAGAAGATGACCCCTACTCAAAGACAGAATCTCTATCTTGACAGAGACGGTCATATAAGGGTCAGACATGGAGGTTCCTTGGAAGAAGCTGAATATTGGTTTCATAAAAGAGTACTCCCAGGCAAGGATGTACATGAAGGAGTACTTCACTATTTGAATTGCAAGCTCTCTCCCATTTGGGCCTCTTGTCAAGCACCAGGAAATTTGGCTGGCATAAGAGAAGAAGTGAATGCTGAACTTAAGAGCCTGAAAGAACAAGATCGAAGAACCAGAGCTGAAGCTGAAAGGGAGAATCTGTAATTCTTTTTAAACTTCTCTTAAACTCTTGATCTAATAAAAGCATATCTCTGCTCCTTCTAAGGTCTCTTTACTTCTACTCTTTGTTGCTTACTATTTTTTTTATACTTGTTCCTTTTTGAACTGCTATCTGAATGTACCGTACTCTTACTATTTTCCTATGCTAAGTTGCCCACCAATATTTTAATGAAAAGTTTTTACTTTAAATCTTTTATGGTGAAGGCACTTCTCTGGAAATAGTTAAAGGGTTTTGGCATCATCAAAAAGGGGGAAATTGTAACGAATAAATGTAATTAGATTTTGATGATGCTATAGGATTTTAGAAATCACCCCTTAGAAAATTTGTATTAGAATTTTCCTTGTAATTGTTCTAGTATAGTCGACTGACAGAAGACCTCCAGACAGAAGCCCTTTTGGCCGTCTGGTGATAGTGCCTTGACAGAAGTCCTCCTGACTCTCTGTTGGACTTCACTAAGGCAGAAGCTCTTAGGTCCTCTGTTGGCCTATAACAGAACAGAAGGACTGGAGACCCTCTGCTGACTTCCGTTACAACAGAAGTGATCATGACCTTCTCTGGTGTACACTCTGATAAAGAGACCAGAAGGCCTGACACTTAGAGAAATTCAAGTTCACTTCCAAGCCGGCGAATCAACGGAAGATTCTCTAACGGCTAGAAGACTTCAACGGAAAAGCTACAGTATGCGCATTAAATGCTCATTTAATGCGGATACGTACGAGAAGATATTTAAAGCAAATAATTGACCATCTTCTGGAAAGAATCTTCTCAAAATAGCAAGTCGCCGAATTCAGTGGGTCCAACCGGTCAAGTCAACAATACGCGCATTAAATGCAGTTGTCCTCCTTCACCTCCAACGGGAAGACAACCCTAAGTATAAAAGATACTCTTCGAAGAACAAAGGAATAACTTTTGCTTTGCTAACTTTGCCAACTTCACCACATCCTTTGCGAGAAAAACTCATTCAAATTATTCAAGGCAAAAAGGTCCTCTTGAGATTAAAACTCTTCATCCTCAACAAGAGAGACACAAGTTGGAAAGAATATACCTTCATATCATCAAATCCAACAAGAGCAAGGTTCCAACAGTTCTTCAACAACTTCAAGCACTTCATCTACAAATCTTTTGTAACGAAGCAAGTTGGAGGAACCCCTGTTTCAACAGAAACTCTTCTTGCTACAAGAAGGACGTCCAAGTAACTGGAGTAGTGAAGTGGTGATACTTCCGGGAAGCTCAGTGAAAGGACCAGTCTTAAAGGAAGCCAGGCAGTGCATCCCAGGAGACATCTAGACTTGAAGAAGATGTGGAGAGCTTCTTAAGTGCTAGGACTAAGGCGTTGTAAATGGTCGTTTTTACAAGCTTAGTGGAACAGTGGATTAGAGGAACGAGTTGTTCCTTGAACCACTATAAAAATCCCTGGTGTCATTTACTTACTGTTTTAATATTTTCACTTAGATAGAACTGTCTAACTCCTTAGACCTGGTATCTGTGTTCAGCAGAACTTGTCCTACGAGTTAACAGAAGGCCTACTGCCTTTGCTTCTCTGAGGCTAAATCAACAGAACCCCTAACAGAACCCTATCTGCTGCCAGTCTGTTCTGACAACAGAACAGGCTATTCTGTAAAATCTGGTACTTAGTTTAAAAAGCTAAAAACCAATACAGTCTATTCACCCCCCCCCCCCCCCCCTCTAGACTGTATCCAGTAAAACCGGGACCAACAAAAAGAAACGTCACATCCTCATGATCACAGGGGGAAATATCGGGGGTGATTCTACGAGTCAACGAAAGAAGTGGGCTCAATCACTTTATGTGGGGGAAGTCACTCATATGCCCCCAGTAAAGCGGCTGAGGGAGGAACCCATTATCTTCACTAACGCTGATCTCCCTCCAGTATCCTCCCCACACAGGGATGTTGGTCCCGGTTGTACTGGATACAGTCTAGAGGAGGGGGTGAATAGACTGTATTGGTTTTTAACTTTTTCAAGCTAAGTACCAGATTTAATAGAATAGCCTGTTCTGTTCACAGAACAGACTGGCAGCGGATGGGGTTCTGGTAGGGAGTTCTGTTAGTAGCCTCAGAAAAGCAAAGGCAGAAGGCCTTCTGTTAACTCACAAGACAAGTTCTGCTGAACACAAATACCAAGTCTTTGGAGTTAAACAGTTCAAATAAAAACAATGAATGTAAAGCAGTAAGTAAATGACACCAGGGATTTTAAAGTGGTTCAAGGAACAACTTGTTCCTCTAATCCATTGTTCCACTAAGCTTGTAAAAACTTCCGTTTACAATTTCTTAGCCCTATCACTTAAGAAGCTCTCCACGTCTTCTTCAAGTGTAGATGTCTTCTTGGATGCACTTCCGGCTTCCCTAAGACTGGTCCTTTCACTAAGCTTTCCAGAAGTATCACCACTTCACTGCTCCAGGTACTTGGACGTCCTTCTTGTGAAAGAAGAGGTTCTATTTAGAATAGAGGTTCCTCCAACTTGCTTCGTTACAAAGGATTTGTATGTGATGAGCTTGAAGAGTTGAAGAACACTTCGAACTTTGCTTGAGTTGGAAATAAGGATTTTTCCAACTTCTGCCTTCTCTTGTAGAAGATGATGAAGGTTTAATCTCAAGGAGGCTTTTTGCTTTGTAGCGTTTGAATTTCTTGTATATGCAGAGTTGTAGCAAAAGTTAGCAAAAGTTATCCGGTTGTTCTTCGTAGTGTATCTTTTATACTGAGGTTGTCTTCCCGTTGGAAGAGAAGGAGGACAACTGCATTAAATGAGCGAGCAGTTGACTTGACCAGTAGGACCCGGTAAAGTTGGTGGGTTACTATTTTGGGATAAAGTTATCCTGACATTGCGGCCAATCATCTGCAATTACTCTACAAAGTACGGGAGGCATTAAATGTGCATTTAATGCGCGTACTGTAGCTTTTCCGTTCAAGACTCCTAGCCGTTGAAGGAATCTTTCAGTTGGTTTCCCGGCTTGGTGGAATTCTTCCAAGTGTCACGCCTTCTGGTGTCTCTAGAAGAGAGTTGATCAGAGAAGGTCTTGAGCACTTCTATTGAAAAGATATCCAACAGAGAACCAGGAGGGTTTCTGTCAGAGTAAAGGTTATCAGAGACCCTGAGGCCTTCTGTTCTAAGGCAGAGAACAAAAGGTCTTCTGTCAGGAGGTCTTCTGCTCTGGAGGCCTTCTGGTAGTCGATTATACTAAGAACGTTTACAAAGGAAAATTCTAATACATTAAGTCTAAAGAGGGGTACTCTAAAGTCCTAATTAAATATAGCATCATCAAAATCTAATTACAAATATTCCTTACAATTTCCCCCTTTTTGATGATGCCAAAACCCTTTAACTATTTCCAGAGAAGTGCCTTCACCACAAAGAATTAAAGTTTAAAGCTTTCATTAAAATCTTGGTGGGCAACTTGGCATAGGAAAATAGTAAGAGTGCAGTACATTCAGATAGCAGATAATAACAAATAAATCAGAGCAAGATAAGGAACTCAGAAAGCAAACAAACATACACACGAGACAGATTAGAAGGAATTGCCTTACACAAATGGAGGCAGAGAGGATCTTTTATTAAGAGAAAGAGTAGGGGTGTTCCTTTACAAGTTTTCCCTTGCAGCATGAGCTATGGCTTGATCATCCAGTTCCTTTAGTCTTTTCAGCTCAGCATTGACTTCTTCTCTAATAGCTGTGAGGTTCCCAGCTCTTTGATAGGATGCCCAAATGGGTGAGAGCTTGCAGTCAAGATAGTTAAGGACACCTTCATGGATGTCCTTCCCTGGAAGGATTCTGTTAAGGTACCAGTACTCAGCTTCTTCCAGAGATCCGCCATGCTTGACTCCTATATGACCTTCTCTGTCAAGGTAGAGGTTCTGTTGCTGTGTAGGAGTCATTTTCTGCTGGATTTCCTCGAACTGAGCTCTGTCTATCCTCTGAGAGCCATTCAGTCTCCATTCCCTGAAGTTTAGAGCTTTCCTCTTCTTAGATGAGGTTATGTGGGGAGATGAGGGTCTAGAAACTCCAGCTTCTTTCTTCTTTTGCATAGAAGCCTGAAAGTAGGGGGCTGGATCAACAGAGGGGCCAGCTGAGGTTCTGGTGAGTTGCTTCTTTTTAGGGTGAGGGTCCTCTTCCCCCTTTTTAGCATCATCCAGGTCAGAGATCATCATTGCAAGTCTTTGAAACTCTGTTGCCTGAGATGTGGCAATCTGCTCTAAGGTTTCTGGAAGTGTCTGTGTTACAGAGGTGAGACCTTCTATCAGACCTTGTTGTTTATGGACAGCTGAGGCAATGTCCTTGGAACTTGCTTCAAGGAGAACCAATTTCTGGTATCTCTCTTTGTCTTCAGCAAACAGCGTTCTGGTTTGATCACGGTGGATTTTGCAGAGTTCCTCTATGTCCAACAGTTGTTCTTTAGTTTTGGTATCAGCCCATTGAAGATCTTCAAGATTGGTGGAGATGGTCTGAATTGCTTTACCTTGAGCCATCAGGGTTTGGTGAAAGGTGAATAAGGTCTTATGAATACCTTCTACTTCAGTTGACAGAGCTTCAGTCTTAGCAGAGGATGAGTCCATGAAGTTGTGTAGACATTCTGTTAGAGCAGAGAAGCGGGATGAGATGAAGTCCATACCAAAGTTGAGAGTGTCATTAACGTGGGACAAGTACTCAAAGTGTTTGTCGTTGATTTGAATGAGCTTGTTCATGCCATCCAAAATTTGTCCACCAAATTCTTCTGCAGCTTCAATGAACTGATTGAAGGGCATTTGGGGTTCTGTTCCTGCTTGTTCTGGCATTCCCAATCCTCTGGACCTGTGCATAGGAGGCCTTCTAGTTTGTTGCAGAGAGGGTTTCTGAGGAGAGGGTTCTCTGGTAGGAGTTGGTTGGCGTTTGGAGGTGAGATCTCCAGCAAGAGAGGATGGAAGGAAACCATCATTCTCACTATCAGATGAGAGAATGCGGTGTAGAGGCTGTCTCCTGGGAGCAGATGCAGCTGAGTGCAGAGAGGTTCTTGGAGCAGATGCAGCAGGGGAGGGTGGTTTCTGTGAAGATTTAGGAGGGGATTTCTGAGTTGAAGAGGTTTTCTGGTGCAGGGGTGTAGGTTGGGGAGAGGGAATTTTTTGTTGAGGAGGAGATGGTGGAGGTGAAGGAGAACGATTTCTGGTAGAAGGTGTTGGTTTACAAGAAGAGGGTTTGGATTTGACAGAAGGAGATTTCTGGGGTGAGGATGAGGTTATATTTTGGGGGAGAGGTGATTTCTGTGGTGGAAGGGATTTCTGTGGGGATGGGGTTTTCTCGTGAGGAGATTGGGGTGGGGTGGTAAAGGGAGTTGGCATTCTAGGTGAGGGTTGAGGTTCAGGAATTACCTCAAGTAGAGTTTCTGTGAACTGTGAATCCCTCCATTCCTTGACTAGCTTCTCCATGACCAAAGGCAGATCATTAGCAGTGGAGGGTTCCCCTTCTCCATGAGCACTATGGCGAAATTTGATCAGAGATTTGATGTGAGTTTTCTCGCACTTAAAAAGATTGTAATATAGCGGTGAAAGTACGAGTATCGTCTCCACAGGGACGGTAAAAGGGAATTAAAGATTAACTAAAATCAGCGATAAAAAGAAATAAATAAAACAAATGCGGTCGTGCGAGAATTTGTTGCTTGAGAAAACTAAAATTGCAAATAAACGATTAAAAGTAAATAATTGGGTTTTTCTTAATTAACAACGAAGGGAACAGGGATTGATTCCGGGGTAATCAGATTTCTGGCAGATCAGGCTTAATTACATGAATTTAATTTAATTGAGCCTAGCTAATCAATACTAAGTTCTTACCGCTCTCGCGGCGTAGAGTACAATAATTTAGGGGACCAGGCTGATCTCTCATGCGACAGGATCCTAAATTATTGCCAAGACGAACGAGCTTACGGCCCCTTAATCGCTACTAATCTCTTAGCGAACGATTAAGTGTGTGTGAATGTGTCCTAGAACAAATTAGATCTCTCTTAATTTATTCTATAAGCAATTGTAATTCTAGTGGCCATTCTAGGTTACAAAAGATATCAATTAATTTATTCAAACACAAATTAAATGGCATTCATGCAATTTACACCATCAAGAACCTAACCATACATCATGATTAACCCCTTCATCAACCCCAAATCCCTAATTAAAACTACTCACAACTCATAATTGAAGAATCAATAGAATTGCGAAGAATAGAATTAATTGTCATTAATTAAAAAGATGGAACTTACAAATAATCCAAGGGAATTGAAGAAAAAGATGGAAAAGTAGAAGAAATTTCGTCCCTAGGGCTCTCTCTAAGCTCCCCCCCTTTAATTAGGGTTAGAGAGGTGTTATTTATAGGAAACAAAGCAATTCGGGTTGAATTAGGAAACAAGGAAATTCGCACTTAAATTAGGAAACAAAAACGGGGCACGCACGGCTTGGGTAAAACGTCCGAATTTGACTTTACTTCCTTCTTGAAAGTTGTAGATAATGACGTCCTATATCCACCCCAATTTTCCGAATTGGATTTGAATCATCCAATCAACAGATATGAATAAAATGGTGGAATGTCTCATTCTGAAATCGCAACAGGGATCATCTGACTTCGTCGTCTGTTTTCACATTCTTCCTATCAGATTCTCGGAAAGGTGTCTTTGCATGATTTGTAGACCTTGAAGTTGGCTTTCATATGGAACTTGAAACGTGTACATTAGATGTCTCTACAAGGAGATATGCTTGAATGATTAACAGAAGGTCATCCTGATCGTCATTTTCAAGCTCTATTTGTCTTCTTTTGATCCCGTAGCCAATCCTAGAGCTCTTTTATCTTCAACTCTTCATCGTAAACCTCCCGGTGAACTCCAAAGCTCTCAAATCAATCTCTAATGTTTCTCAACTCGTCCCGATTGCTTCTCAAGCGCCGGTGTTGGTGTCTAAAATCCTGATTTTGACTCCAAATGACACAAAACTCGAACCAACGCCCGGTAAACATAACTTGAGTTAAAATTGAGACTTGCAACACCTTAAAGCTAGGAAAACTATCAAAATGCAACCCCAACACGCATCAAATGCGTGTTGTAATATGTACTTATCAGAATTCCCCCACATTTAAGCTTTTGCTTGTCCTTAAGCAAACAGAACAACGGGACTTACGATAATCACCACACAGAATCAAAACAGTTAGCAGGCACACGTAGCTAAAGGAATATTCACAGAACAGACAATCTAAACCTAGAAAATTCTTCCCTAAACTACATCTTTGTACTCAAGCTAACTATTTGACAAAATTATTCACAACATCCTTTAAGTAATGACAGCATACACAAATAAACTAGCTATTGATCAGAAGGACTTGTGAAGGTGATGGTGAATGGTGGATGGTAATAAATAGTCCCTTTCTTTTGAGAGATTGGAAAATATTCTAACAAAGACTTAATGCATTCAGGAATTTCAGGACTATTCTTAGGATCAAGGAACTCAGTAGGCCACAATTTAGGAACAATCATCTAAACCTATGCAACAAGTAGACATGGTGTACAACTAAGCTAAACCGTCGTGGCACGTTGGTGCTTTGACGTATACTTGAAGTACGCGGAGAACTAAAGCTAATTTTCAATAGCCTCCAAGTTTATTAATTATGTTTAGTTTTCCTTGTCATGTTGGCACGAGAACGCCATTTCTTTCGAAAGATACCCAAGTCTCATCTTATTGTGTAAAACACTTACGCTTTTTGACCCGGGCTCCCATTCTCTTTTTCGCAAGGTAAGAGGTCTAGCTATATTAATTTTTTTCACCTTTCGGATTCTTACTTAGACATTACCCCATTCTAATCTCGGCCTCACCAAGGAAAAATAGCAATTAGAGTTCATTTAATTTAGAAGTGAATCCATGCCTACAATGCAATCCTCGGAAATATCAAATTTCTAAAAAGTGACTGCTCTTACCCCATTTGGGGCATAGGAACAGTGCCAAAAATGGCTCCTACAAAAATTCCCTAAACTTAGCAAATTAATCCCCTAATTCCCTAAACATGAAGACTACATCAGAAATATTCACGGGTAAGAAAACAGGCCATTTGGCTATGGAGCTCAATTAATTGGGTAGACAAGGAATAGTTAGGCTCAAAATGGCTTCTCCTAAAGGACTTTTTCAGGTGGGATGGAAAATTTATGAATTCATTCAATGGGTGACTAATGCCTTCATCCTTTCAACAACTAGATTATAGTGCAAGCAATTTAAGCATAAACACTTCAAGGACATTTTAAAAGCATAGTCAAAACGCTAAGCAGCTCACAAAGACACAGTTTAAAGACAAATTTTCAAAAATTTGACATGAATTTCCTATGAATATACAACTAACACCTGCGCATGATAACTCTAATAATCACATGTAACAACTACTGCCCGACTGCCCAATTCACTCCCCCACACTTAAACTTTGGCATCGCCCTCGATGACCAAAAATGCACTATGCACAAAGAGGTAAAGAGGAAAGGGTCACGCGTGCTCAAAATCATCTCAAGTCATTTTACTAAAACAGGCGAGTAAGAGTCTTAGGAACTTCCCAAAGGCGCTGGTCGGTGCAGAATTAAACTGAGTCAATGTAAACTGTGGCGCATCATCCAGAAAAGACCTGAGCTACAAAACAAACACAGAAACACAAAAAACACACAAAACAAAAACAAAAAACATGCAGAAAACAAAAGTGCAGAAATAAGCTTGGGTTGCCTCCCAAGAAGCGCTATTTTTAACGTCGTTTGCCCGACGATACCTCGTAAGCTTTCAAATAGCACAGACTGTAGTGGGGCACTAATTTTCAAAGTATCCAGGTTTCTCTCAACAAATGCCCTTAGGTGGCGCAAATTCTTAAACTCTTGAAACCAGGGGCGGACCCACTAAGAGTCCCACGGGGTCCCGGGACCCCGCATACTTCCAAAAAAACACCTATATATTTTATATATTTTATTTAAAATTTACTTATAAATGTATATATAACACAAAAACAAGTATGAATTCCAAAGAATGGAGCAGAGCAACGGAGGAAAGCCTTTAAAAACCTTTACTTTTCGTGGAGGTGCAAGGATCGATTCCCTCTCACTACTATTCCTCTTTTTTTGATTTATTATTGCAAAAGATCACAACTACATCCTTTTGCCTTTTTTAAAAATCCCCAACTTTACACTTTACATAATTCAATTAATTATTAAAATTTGTATTATGATTTTCAATTATTAAGTGAAGAATTGAATAAAACAATTCGTGAATATGAAATTAATTTGACTGACAATACACATGATCAACATGTTTATTTTGAATCTTTAAAAGCTTATCCTGGTTTGAGAAAAAAATTTGTTGATTTGCATCATAATGTTCAAGATGAGTTGCGTCATAATATGGACTATGAAACGTTGTACTACTTTAATATTTGGAATTTTATCAATTCAAAACTTGAAAGGTAAATTAATTATCAATCCGAGACCTGAAAGAAGATATTTATAGATATAATACTCAAATGATGAAAATTGTCAATTTAGGACTTGAATGATTAAGGACTATCAATCTTGGACCTATATTGTCATGAATTTTATTATTTTTATGTTAAAATTTTTAAATATTATTTAGTTTTATTAAACTAATAAACTTTTGTGGAAAAAAGTTTATCAAAAAATAGCAAAGGAATAAATAAATAAATAAATAAATCAAAATCTATGAAATCTTAGATCCTAGATTGATAATTTTCATCTTTCGGGTTTTATATTAATACATTTCATCTTTCGGGTACCGAATTTATAATTTATCTATCTATAAGGTCCTGAATTGATAAAAGATCTTAATATTTTGATGATGTACACTAACTATGGAATGCTATGCTACTTTAATATTATATAATTACATTTTTTAAAAAATTTTATTGGTTAGACTAACATTAAGGTAGGGACCCCGTGACTCCGATTTTCTGGGTCCGCCACTGCTTGAAACCATGTAGGAATCACATGGTCTTCAAAAAACTTATCAGCACAGAACTGGAGGATCAACCTCACTTCCTCCTTGAGTGGACATAAAACATGAGTCAAAAATTTGATTACTCCAGGCTCAAAAGATGTTTTGATGCAAGGATCTGTAGCAACATCAAACTCGAACTGCAACATAGAAAAGTATTTTTCTTCCTCACAATTATACTGAAAATTCACAGAATCTCCTCCGGACTCCATATCACTCCCCATGTGAGCATCCCAACTCTCGGTAACACCGTTCTTATCGATGTCGTCTTGGAAAGTGTTGTTACTCTCCACACAAAAAGGAATATCATCATCAAGGAGTGAATCAAAGAAATCCAAATCTGAACCCACGTAAGATTGAATCGGTGCATGTGTACAAGAGGGGTAATCTTGCTTGTGGAGTGGGACTTCTTCATTATGAACACCATCTACCTCACCCCCACTCTCTTGAAACGTGTAATCATCTTTTCCCAACTCATCTTCAATACCCAAACCTACCTCAGTAGCACCATCATCATGACTGATCTTCTCCTGGCCCTCCTCAGGTGTTGAGACTAATGATAAATCAAACGGCTGGGGAGTTTCTGTATGAAGATCACAGTGATTTGTGATTTCATCACTTACAGCTTGTACCGTTTCGAACCTTTTCCTGTATTCTTGGAAAAATAATTTGACACTATAATCTTCTTCTTCATCATCTTCAAACATAGGTGGGTCTTCAAATGCATTAGGAAGTGTATCATCCATCACACTCATACCTTCGCTGCCTGACTCAATGCCATGATCATCCTTATTGGTCTCCTCAGGTTGGGCTTCTGTGTCGTTAGGATGAGATCTCCCGGGCTCCTCAGATAGGGCATTAAACAGCTGATCCAAGTGATTTTCCATGTTCTGCATCCTTGCATTTGCTTGTTGATTATTTACCTCAGAAGCCTGTATGAATTGCTTGAGTGTTTCTTCCAGGTCAGATAGCTTCTCTGAAATTATCTCTTCCAATTCGTCGTCTGAATCTTGCGGCTCATAGCTCAGCAAAGACGTAGGAGTGATTGAAACATTTGTATTTGTAAGTTGTGGGGAGGACGAAGTGGGGTATGCAGTTGCCCAGTAAGGATGGTCGTATGGAGGAATGGGGCAAAGACATGAATGGTGACCACCTCCACAGAAGTTACAAATGCTATTTTTAGGAAAGCAATCAACCAATTCCTCAGGACTTTTAGTTCGAATGAGAAATTCTAGAATGGAGCCACGTTGTGCCCTTGGATATTGTGGATAAGGATAATGATTAGGAGAATGAGATTGGGAGAATTGCGTATTTGGAAGAGGGTAAGAATAGGAAGATGGAAATTTTTGTGGTGTTGAAGAGTAATATTGGCGAGTTGTGTAGAATTGAGGAGGAGGAGGAGGAGGAGTGTAAGGAGGAGGGTATGACGTATTGTGTGAATATTTCATGGAGGTGAATGGGTGCATCTCATGCCTTTTAGAAAAATACCTGAAAGGTTAGTACAGAAAAATCCTACGGAAAACTATAAAAAAAATCTAACTAAAAGAAAATCTCGCTGAAATTAATTAACCCTTAAAACCGACACCGTCCCCGGTAACGGCGCCAAAAACTGATGTGAGTTTTCTCGCACTTAAAAAGATTGTAATATAGCGGTGAAAGTACGAGTATCGTCTCCACAGGGACGGTAAAAGGGAATTAAAGATTAACTAAAATCAGCGATAAAAAGAAATAAATAAAACAAATGCGGTCGTGCGAGAATTTGTTGCTTGAGAAAACTAAAATTGCAAATAAACGATTAAAAGTAAAT
Organism: Cuscuta europaea; assembly: GCA_945859875.1. Classification (NCBI taxonomy): domain Eukaryota; kingdom Viridiplantae; phylum Streptophyta; class Magnoliopsida; order Solanales; family Convolvulaceae; genus Cuscuta; species Cuscuta europaea. Next base: position 203,974 of record CAMAPE010000023.1, read on the forward strand.
AATTGGGTTCTTCTTAATTAACAACGAAGGGAACAGCGATTGATTCCGGTGTAATCAGATTTCTGGCAGATCAGGCTTAATTACATGAATTTAATTTAATTGAGCCTAGCTAATCAATACTAAGTTCTTACCGCTCTCGCGGCGTAGAGTACAATAATTTAGGGGATCAGGCTGATCTCTCATGCGACAGGATCCTAAATTATTGCCAAGACGAACGAGCTTACGGCCCCTTAATCGCTACTAATCTCTTAGCGAACGATTAAGTGTGTGTGAATGTGTCCTAGAACAAATTAGATCTCTCTTAATTTATTCTATAAGCAATTGTAATTCTAGTGGCCATTCTAGGTTACAAAAGATATCAATTAAATTATTCAAACACAAATTAAATGGCATTCATGCAATTTACACCATCAAGAACCTAACCATACATCATGATTAACCCCTTCATCAACCCCAAATCCCTAATTAAAACTACTCACAACTCATAATTGAAGAATCAATAGAATTGCGGAGAATAGAATTAATTGTCATTAATTAAAAAGATGGAACTTACAAATAATCCAAGGGAATTGAAGAACAAGATGGAAGAGTAGAAGAAATTTCGTCCCTAGGGCTCTCTCTAAGCTCCCCCCCTTTAATTAGGGTTAGAGAGGTGTTATTTATAGGAAACAAAGCAATTCGGGTTGAATTAGGAAACAAGGAAATTCGCACTTAAATTAGGAAACAAAAACGGGGCACGCACGGCTTGGGTAAAACGTCAGAATTTGACTTTACTTCCTTCTTGAAAGTTGTATATAATGACGTCCTCTATCCACCCCAATTTTCCGAATTGGATTTGAATCATCCAATCAACAGATATGAATAAAATGGTGGAATGTCTCATTCTGAAATCGCAACAGGGATCATCTGACTTCGTCGTCTGTTTTCACATTCTTCCTATCAGATTCTCGGAAAGGTGTCTTCTCATGATTTGTAGACCTTGAAGTTGGCTTTCATATGGAACTTGAAACGTGTACATTAGATGTCTCTACAAGGATATATGCTTGAATGATTAACAGAAGGTCATCCTGATCGTCATTTTCAAGCTCTATTTGTCTTCTTTTGATCTCGTAGCCAATCCTAGAGCTCTTTTATCTTCAACTCTTCATCGTAAACCTCCCGGTGAACTCCAAAGCTCTCAAATCAATCTCTAATGTTTCTCAACTCGTCCCGATTGCTTCTCAAGCGCCGGTGTTGGTGTCTAAAATCCTGATTTTGACTCCAAATGACACAAAACTCGAACCAACGCCCGGTAAACATAACTTGAGTTAAAATTGAGACTTGCAACACCTTAAAGCTAGGAAAACTATCAAAATTCAACCCCAACACGCATCAAATGTGTGTTGTAATATGTACTTATCAAGATTCCTTCCTCTTCTTTTCAATCAGCCATTCATCAAAGGCTGCCATCTCATCTTCTGTCAGAGCCTTGACATGCTCTTCTTCAATGTAATGAGTGTGCTTGCTTTTGCCTTTGCATTCCTTCTTTTTCTTCTTTGCAAGAATAGAGAGAAGGAAGTCCTTGTTGAGGCATAACTCAACATCTTCAGTACCAGCCCACTTCAGAGCTTCAGCTTCCTCAGTGATAAAGTTGGGGAGCATTCTGGGTAGTTCAGAGAGAGATCCCACTCTCCACTTCCTCCAAGCCAGAACCCTGAGAAATTCTTTGTCTAGATCAGAGGGGATATTCTCCTGGGGTTCTGTGGGCTCAGGGGTTCTGTTTACTTCATGATGTTCCGGTGAGGAAAGCATCATGGGTTGATCAGGCATGGTTGCAGAGGGAGATCTGTACTGCAGGGGTCAGAGTCTTTGCCTTCTTTGCAATGGGGGAGGAAGAGGGGGTGCTTTCTGTAGAGATAAGGGAAGGTGCCTTTCTCTTTATGACAGATTTCTTTGCCACCAGCTTCTGAACCTTGGCTGGGCAGCCTTCTGCAGAACAACCTTCTTCACTGGTTTTCTGATCAGAACTTATTCTTCTTCAGATTCTGAAGGGGTAGAGGGTTTCTGCTGTTTCTTCACAGCCTTCCTGGGTTTGATGACCTTCTGTTGGAGCTTCTCCCGGTTAAACTCCAGAGTCCTCAGCCTCTTCTGTTCAGCCTTGAGGGCAATCTTTCGGTCACCAGAGGTATTGAGGAAAAGCAGTTTGGTGTAATCTGCCTCAATAGGGTTTCTCAGCCCTATCCTTGCCTTGAGCAGGGTTTCAGAGATTAGGAGGCCATAACCCATGGGGGTTTTGAAAAGTCCGGTTTCCTTGTCCTTCTTTTTGATGAATTCAACTAAGTATTTGATGATTACATGTCCCCAGTTGATGTTCATCCCATGATGAACTGCAAAAACAGCTTTTGCATTGAGCACAGTCATGTCGTCAGTGGAGGTGCTCTTGCTCCAGACACACCTATGGGAGATGTTGACCAGCTTCTCATAGTCACTTTGAAGGAGGTTCTTCTTCATGTACAGTTTGGGAACTCTACCCACTTCAAGTCGGCAGTAGAGTTGGACAAAGTTGTCCACAGTGACCTTGACACTGTCCAGGGATAAGAAGTCTTCAGTGTCTTCCTCTTGAGGATCTTCCACTACGCCAAACAGAGCATTGATAACTTCAGGAGTGAGGGTTATGTCATCACCATTGACATTTGACCTGATGATCTCCCCTTCATACGTAGCATTGAGATAAAACTCTGCCACGTCCCTCGTGCTGTAGGAATCAAAATGATATCCTACCACCTTGTTCAGTTGCGAGTCCTCCATTCCCTTGATGATTTTCATCATCGTTTCATGATTTGCTGCAAGTTCAGGGAGTGCGGAAAGGTCGCAGTTCATCCCAGTATAGATGTTAGTGACCAGGGTGTTGATTTCTTCCTTGGTGAGGTCGTTGATGTTGATGAAAGCCATTAGAACAGAGAAAAGTTTCAGAAAACTTGAGAGCTATGGAGGTTTGAGAATTTGAGAGTAATGAAAGCAGTAACGGTTTAGGTTTGCGAAAGAGGAATATATGGGTTCGGGTTAGTGGACGCTTGAGATTATTTACGGTTCCAAGGTACCAATAAATGTAAAAAGGGGCGCAGTAAATAATTTGCGGCTGGATGCCGTTTTAAGGGTAAGGGGGTAAAAGATCTTCATTAAGGTACTAGGTCACTCGGCTTTTTCAAAATATTCTAAGTCTACAACCTTCTGTTAGATATAAGGAGGGAGGGTTTCTGTTGCTGAGGTGTTCTGCCATGAAATGGGGGTGCTCTGTTCAGGATTGAGAACAGAAAGGGGTTAACAGAAGGGGTTCTGCAACAGGTATTCTGTTAGCAGAGATTTTGTAACAGAGGGCCTTCCTTCTTAACATTCTCTTGGAATTTCATCCATCATTCCCAATTCCTCTCTCAGTTTGTTGAATCTAGCCTCAGGAAGAGGCTTTGTCAGAATGTCTGCAAGTTGGTCTTCTGTTGGCACATGCTCCATGCAAATGTGCTTCTTTTCAACATGATCTCTGATGAAGTGATGTCTGATCTCAATGTGTTTTGTCCTGGAGTGAAGAACTGGATTCTGAGTGATGGCAATGGAACTGGTGTTGTCACACAGCAATTTGATCTCCTTTGCTTGAATGCCATAGTCCTTCAGCTGTTGCTTCATCCAGAGTAGCTGAGCATAGCAACTCCCAGCTGCAATGTATTCAGCTTCTGCTGTACTTGTTGAGATTAAGTTCTGCTTCTTGCTAAACTAGGAAACAAGCCTTCCTCCTAGCATTTGGCAATGACCAGAGGTGCTCTTCCTGTCTAATCTGCAACCTGCAAAATCTGAGTCAGAGTAACCAATTAGTTCAAAGTTACCTCCCTTTGGATACCATAGGCCTGCATTTGGATTTCCTTTGATATATCTAATGATTCTCTTTGCAGCACTAAGATGGCTCTCCTTGGGCTTTGATTGATATCTGGCACAGATTCCAACAGAGAATGAAAATGTCTGGTCTGCTTGCAGTCAGATACAGCAGAGATCCTATGATTCCTCTGTAGGTAGTTGCATCGACATCTTTTCCTTCATCATCCGGACCAATTCCTTGTGAGGTGTTCATGGGAATCTTCACTGAGGATTTGCCTTCCACTCCAAACTTCTTAATCAGGTCTCTGGTATACTTCCCTTGATTGATAAAGATTCCTTCTGGGACTTGTTTGACTTGTAGTCCTACGAAGTAGCTGAGTTCTCCCATCATACTCATTTCAAATTGACTCTGCATCACTTGAGAAAATTTCTTGCACAATTCTGGATTAGTACTACCAAATATAAAATCATCAACATATATTTGTACTAACAGATTATGATTAGCAACAGAGATTTGAAATAGAGTTTTGTCAACCTTTCCTTTAGTAAACCCATGGTTCACTAGGAAAAGGGACAATGTGTCATACCATGCTCTGGGAGCTTGCTTAAGACCATAGAGGGCCTTTTAAAGCTTGTAGACACAGGAGGAGAGAGTAGGAATGACAAAACCTGGTGGTTGTTCCACATAAACTTCTTCTTCAAGATCTCCATTCAGAAATGCACTTTTGACATCCATCTGGTAGACCTTGATGTTGTTGTAGGCAGCATAAGCTAGAAATATTCTGATGGCTTCCAGTCTGGCAACTGGTGCAAAAGTCTCATCAAAATCTATTCCTTCTTCTTGGCAATAACCTTTAGCTACCAGCCTTGCTTTATTCCTTACAATGTTGCCATCTTCATCAGCTTTGTTTTTGAATACCCATTTGGTTCCAATGACATTCTGGTGCTTTGGCCTAGGAACAAGTTCCCATACTTTGTTCCTTTCAAATTGAGTAAGCTCTTCTTACATAGCATTGATCCAATCTGAGTCTGCAAGGGCTTCTTCTACAGTCATGGGTTCCATCTGAGATATATAGCAGGCGAGCACTGCTTCTCTCCTTGTTGATGCTGATCTGGTCTGCACACCACTTCTGATATGCCCAATAACTTGATTAGGTGGATGGTCTCTTAACCATGTCAGATCAGGTTCTGTCAGCTGCTGTCTGGGTCTTTCTTGTTCTTCATCTTCTGAGTCTTCATATTTATTCAACAGAAGGGGGTTTGGTGCAGGTGTTGGAAATGCAGGGTTATCTGATACCTCTTATGTTGGTTCTGGTGTTCTGTCTTTTATGCTGATTTCTTTGAGGATCTCTGTTACTTCTTTAACAGAGGTGCTATTATCAAACTTCACATGTATAGACTCTTCAACATGTAAAGTCCTTCTGTTGAGTACTTTATAGGCTTTACTGGTGTTTGAATAGCCTATAAAGATACCTTCATAAGCTTTCTCTTGAAAGACTTTCAGATGCTCCTTTCCATTGTTAAGGATGTAGCACTTGCATCCAAACACATGAAAGTAACTGATGTTTGGTTTTCTTCCTTTCCAGAGTTCATAAGGGGTCTTCTGGTGATTCTTGTTGATCATTCTTCTGTTCTGAGTATAGCATGCAGTATTGATTGCTTCAGCCCAATATCTCATAGGTAGTCCAGATTCTGCAATCATTGTTCTTGCAGCTTCTTTTAAAGTTATGTTCCTCCTTTCTGCTACGCCATTCTGTTGAGGGGTTGTGGCGGCAGAGAGTTGATGAAAGGTTCCATTTTGATCACAGAAGTCCTTTATGACTTGGTTGACAAATTCAGTTCCTCTGTCAGACCTGATTGTCTTAACCTTCAAGTTCTTCTCAGTCTGAAGTTGCTTTAACAGAGATGGCAACTTCTGAAGAGTTTCATTTTTCTTTGACAGAAAGATAGTCCATGTATATCTGGAATAGTCATCAACCATGACCAGAGTGTATTTCTTTCCACCAACGCTTGGAGTTTCAACAGGTCCAAATAAATCCATGTGGATCACATTTAAAGGACTTGTAGAAAGATCTCCAGCAATGGGTTTGAAAGAGTTCTTCTGTTGCTTTCCCTTCTGGCATGCACTGCAGAGGGTCTCTTTCTTGTAGACTATGTCTGGCGGTCCATCAACTATGTGTTCTCTTGCCAGTTTGTTGATTGTTTTGAAGTTCAAATGGCTAAGCTTCTTGTGCCAGTCTCAGCTTAGTTTTGAATCTCCCTTGGCTATCAGGCAAACTCCATCCTTTGCAGTGTTCCAATCAACCACATAGATGTTCTTCTTCCTTGATGCCGTAAGAACCACTTCTTTTGTTGTCTCATGCTTCACATAACAGAAGTCCTTAGTGAATTCAACAGTGTAGCCTTTGTCACAGAATTGGCTAGCACTTAGCAAGTTGAACTTCAGTCATTTGACATATGAGACATCATCAATGACTATATGGTTCTTGATCAGCTTTCCTCTTCCTTTTGTTTGACCTTCTTTGTCATTACCTCCAAAGGTAACTCTAGGTCCTTTGCATTTCTGGAACTCAGTTAGGCAACTTCTGTCACCTGTCATGTGCCTGGAGCATCCACTATCAATAAACCATTCTTGCTCTGAGATAGCTCCAGCACACAGTTCCTGCAAGATCAAAAGAAAGATTTAGGTACCCAAGCAATGCTGGGTCCTGGGGGGTCATGGAGTCTGGGTAGTTGGTACCATTTTGGTCTCATCAGGTGAAACCTTGGTGGATGGTACCCATTGTCCACCTGGTAGTTATAGTAAACTGAAGTGTGATTCACTTTGGGCAGATGCTTGTGAGGGTCATGCTTCCTGTTTACATACTTTTGCATAGCTTTCTTTGTAGGAAAGAAGTCCCATATACTATCAAGAGCAGAGGGACGGTTAGCTTTGGGCTTCTGAAGTTGACCAGCCAACCTCTTCTGCCTGAAGTTAACTTTCTCTTGATATTTGCCCTTCTGGTGGTCATTTCTTGCACGATTGTCGTGAGGTTGTCTGTCAATGAATGGTCTTTTACTTTTGTTATCCTGAAAACCTTTTCTGTTGTTAGGTTTTCTGCCAGATTCATTATTTTTCAAAAAGGGTTTCTGTTGAACCTTTATCTTTCCCTTTTCTACTCTAACTTCCTCATGAATAACCTTGGTGCCAGATACATCAGCTTGACACATGGGGCTAGAAATCAGTGGCACTATGACCTTTTCTGCCTTAGCAACACTGGTGCTAGGCATTACAGAAGGCTCACCTGATTCTGTTGAGCCATAACCAAGACCAAAACCAGTGCCAATCTGTTGATCAAGTAGAATCTTTTCCATGGAAGACTGGGCCTTCTGGTAAGCTTTGTACTTAATCTCGAGAGGCTCTATTTCTCTTATTCTCTTGAGAAGAGAAACATTTTCAGTCTCCAGCTGATCTCTTTCCTTAATTAGAAGATTGATTTTGATCTCAGCCTCCTTTTTCAAGTCAAGAATTTCAGCTTTCAACTTACTGTTTTCTTCTGTTACAGAGGAATAAGTGGCTTGGATGGCCTTAAACTCTTCCCAAAATTCTGACATTGAATCAGAATCAAAAGCTAAGCCTACCGAAGAAAAACTAGATGTAGAAGTAGATGTTACCTCATCATCAGAATAAGCCATGAGGCATAGGTCTTCTGTCTCAGTATCAAGGCAACAGAAGGCCTCATCAGAATCAGAATCAGAACTGGATTCTGTCTCTGTCAGAGGGTCTTTCTCGAGCTGTTCTGTCACAAGTGCTTTTCTTCTTCTGGGATTGTCTTCATACTTCTTCTTTTCTCCATCATGCTCTTGTTTCTTGGACACTCTTGGATGTGGACATTCTGCCTTGAAATGTCCAGGTTGTTTGCAGTTGTAACAAAGAAGCTCACCACTGCTTTCTGTTGTTTTGACCTTCTGGAATGGCTTTCTGCTGAATGATGGACTCCTTCCATCTTTGGAATTCTTCTTGAACTTCTTGAATCTCCTAGCAAAAGCAGCCATATATTCGTCAGATAAAAGTACTGAAGGGTCAAAATCATTTACCTTTGATGTGCTGGCAGTGAGGGCTGTAGTGGTCATCTCTTCTGGTACATCTTCTTTTTCTTCAATCATTTCAAACTCATGAGCTTTGAGATCTGAAATGAGCTTATCAGTGGGATAAGTCTTTACATCCTTGCTGGCTTGGACAGCAACCACCTTCATCTTCCATGCTGAGGGCAGTCCCCTCAACACCTTAAGATTGATCTCCTTGGTGGTGAGTTCCTTGCCAAGCTCAGAGATCTCTCCAGTGAGAGTGAGGAGCCTGTCATACATCTTGGAGATGCTTTCACCAGGAAGAAGTTTGAAGTCATCAAACTTCTTGTTGGCTATTGTCAGCTTGTTGTCCTTCTCTTGCTCATCTCCAGCTCCAATGAGCTCAAGAGTATCCGAGATGTCTTTTGCAATCTTGCACTTCTTTATTCTGTTGAAGTACCTATCATCGATGGACTTGTAAAGAATATCCTTAGCAATGTTGTCCAGATTGTACTTCCTTCTTTCTTCAGAAGTCCACTCAGATTTAGCCTTATTGATCATCTGAGGTCTAGTGTTGTCAATAGCATGTTCCGGGTTGACCTTCTGGAAGCTTGTGAAGGGCCCAATGTCAAGTATTTCCCACATCTCATCATGTAGAGCACAAAATGTGCCTTCATCCGGATCCTCCAGTCATCAAATTTGAGATCTGAGAACATAAGATTCTTGGACAAAGAGTGATCCATTATATCAGATAAAAATGAGGTAAAACAGAAAAACAAGTGGATCTTTGTTCAGTAAATAACCTAAGAGATTATTAGAACAAGGAGGCTCTGATACCACTTGTTGGTCCCGGTTGTACTGGATACAGTCTAGAGGGGGGGTGAATAGACTGTATTGGTTTTTAACTTTTTCAAGCTAAGTACCAGATTTAACAGAATAGCCTGTTCTGTTCACAGAATACACTGGCAGCGGATGGGGTTCTGGTAGGGAGTTCTGTTAGTAGCCTCAGAGAAGCAAAGGCAGAAGGCCTTCTGTTAACTCACAAGACAAGTTCTGCTGAACACAAATACCAAGTCTTTGGAGTTAAACAGTTCAAATAAAAACAATGAATGTAAAGCAGTAAGTAAATGACACCAGAGCTTTTTATAGTGGTTCAAGGAACAATTTGTTCCTCTAGTCCACTGTTCCACTAAGCTTGTAAAAACTTCCATTTACAATGTCTTAGCCCTATCACTTAAGAAGCTCTCCACGTCTTCTTCAAGTGTAGATGTCTTCTTGGATGCACTTCCGGCTTCCCTAAGACTGGTCCTTTCACTGAGCTTTCCAGAAGTATCACCACTTCATTGCTCTAGGTACTTGGACGTCCTTCTTGTGAAAGAAGAGGTTCTATTTAGAAAGAAGGTTCCTCCAACTTGCTTCGTTACAAAGGATTTGTATGTGATGAGCTTGAAGAGTTGAAGAACACTTGGAACTTTGCTTGAGTTGGAAATAAGGATTTTTCTAACTTCTGCCTTCTCTTGTAGAAGATGATGAAGGTTTAATCTCAAGGAGGCTTTTTGCTTTGTAGCGTTTGAATTTCTTGTATATGCAGAGTTGTAGCAAAAGTTAGCAAAAGTTATCCGGTTGTTCTTCGTAGTGTATCTTTTATACTGAGGTTGTCTTCCCGTTGGAAGAGAAGGAGGATAACTACATTAAATGAGCGAGCAGTTGACTTGACCAGTAGGACCCGGTAAAGTTGGCGGGTTACTATTTTGGGATAAAGTTATCCTGACATTGCGGCCAATCATCTGCAATTACTCTACAAAGTACGGGAGGCATTAAATGTGCATTTAATGCGCGTACTGTAGCTTTTCCGTGCAAGACTCCTAGCCGTTGAAGGAATCTTTCAGTTGGTTTCCCGGCTTGGTGGAATTCTTCCAAGTGTCAGGCCTTCTGGTGTCTCTAGAAGAGAGTTGATCAGAGAAGGTCTTGAGCACTTCTGTTGAAAAGATATCCAACAGAGAACCAGGAGGGTTTCTGTCAGAGTAAAGGTTATCAGAGACCCAGAGGCCTTCTGTTCTAAGGCAGAGAACAAAAGGTCTTCTGTCAGGAGGTCTTCTGCTCTGGAGGCCTTCTGGTAGTCGATTATACTAAGAACGTTTACAAAGGAAAATTCTAATACATTAAGTCTAAAGAGGGGTACTCTAAAGTCCTAATTAAATATAGCATCATCAAAATCTAATTACAAATATTCCTTACAAGGGATGCCCTTGTCATCCGCACAGAGATCAACGACACTATTATTCACAGAACTTACATTGACACGGGCAGCTCCGTCAATGTAATGTACCTCAGCACCTTCAGAGAACTGCATCTGGAGAGGGGGTCCCTTCGGCCCATCAAGACCCCTCTTGCCGGCTTCACCGGCGACACCATTGATTCCGAGGGGGTCATAACCCTCCCAGTCATCTTCGGCGACGGCCTCCATAGAGCCAAGCTCGAAGTGGAGTTCGTCGTCGTCAACATCGATTGCACCCACAACATCATCCTCGGTCGGCCAGCCCTCGAGGATCTCGAAGCCGTCATCTCCATGAGGCACCTCTGCCTCAAGTTCCCAGCCGAAGGGGGGATTGGTTACTCAAGGGGAACCAAAAGCTTGCCCGCGCTTGCTACCTTCAAGTCACAAAGAAGGTTAGCAAGACGGAGTTCCGCGTTGACACCATCACCGGAACTGTGGAAGCGGAAGAAAGGAGGCCGAGGGCTGAACCAGCCGAGGAGGTAGAAGATTTCGCGCTCGATCTGGCCAAGCCGGAGAGTGTCGTGAAGATTGGAACCAAGCTCCCCGAAGACCTGAAGACCGGCATCATCAGCGCCCTCCGCGCCTACTCCATTGTTTTTGCATGGGGGCCGGAGGACATGCCGGGGATCAGCCGAAGAGTCATCACCCACCGCCTCTCGGTGGACCCTTCGGCCAAACCAGTACAGCAGCGGAGGAGACCCCTCTCGGCCGAGAGGAGGGAATTTGTGAAGAAGGAGGTCGCCATGCTCCTCTCTATTAAGCACATCAAGGAGGTGAAGTACCCCTCATGGCTGGCAAACGTAGTCCTCGCACAGAAACCACCCTCATTCCGCATGTGCGTGGACTACACGGATCTCAACAAGGCATGTCCCATGGACCCCTTTCCTCTGCCCAATACTGATCAACCGGTGGATGAAACCGCGGGGTGTGAAATCATGTCATTCCTCGACGCGCTCCGCGGATATCATCAAATATACATGCATGAGGAAGATGCTGAAAAAACAGCCTTCATGACTCCCGAGGGCATCTTCTGCTACCTTGTCACGGCATTCGGCCTAAACAACTCAGGCACCACCTACACCCGGATGGTGGCCAGGGTATTTCAAGTTGTCCTGGGCGCACCATGGAGGCCTATGTTGACGACATGATCGTTAAGAGCAAGCAATCAGCAAGCCATGCTGATGACCTGAGGGAGATCTTCGCCATCATGCAGAAGTTTAGCCTTCGGCTGAACCCAAAGAAGTGTACCTTCGGCGTTCAGGGGGGCAAATTCTTGGGCTACATGGTGAGCCGAAGGGGTATCGAGGCCAACCCCGAGAAAATCCAGGCCATCATCAACATGGAGCCCCCACGCAACGTGAAGGAGGTCCAACGGTTGACGGGCCGCCTGGCGGCCCTCAATCGCTTCTTATCAAAATCGGCGGAGAAGTCCTTACCCTTCTTCCGGATCATGAGGAAAACCGCCGGTTTCCAGTGGACTTCAGAATGTCAGGGGGCATTCGAGGAGCTGAAACGATACTTATCTTCACCCCCTATGCTCTCTAAACCCAAGGTAGGGGAAATCCTGTACCTCTACCTGGGTGTTAGCCCGGCTGCCATCAGCTCTGTACTCATCCGGGAAGAGGATGGCATCCAACATGCCATCTTCTATGTTAGCAAGACCCTCAGGGAAGCAGAGCTCCGGTATTCCCCCGTGGAAAAAACGGCGTTGGCTATCGTGTGGACCGTCAAAAAGTTGGGCCATTACTTACAGGCTCACCCGGTCCAGGTCCTCACTCACCAGCCCCTCGGCGCCTTGATGAGGAGCCCCACTAGCTCCTCCCGAATGGTAAAATGGGCTGTCTTCTTGAGCCAATACAACATCGACATCCGTCCTAGGCCCGCCATCAAGGGCCAAGCCCTAGTGGACTTCGTGAAGGAGTGTACGGCAAGGGCAGCCACGGATGAGGAGCCCTCGGCCCCTTCGGATGATTGGTGGACCCTCTACACTGACGGCTCCTCCGCCATCAAGGCATGTGGAGGAGGTGTGGTTCTCATCTCACCCGAGGGCTTCCAGACCTATTATGCAGTCCGTTTCTCCTTCAAAGTCTCTAACAATGAAGCCGAATACGAGGCCCTCCTCTGTGGCCTTCGGCTGGCAGCTAACATGAAGGCCCGATAAATCCACGTCAAGTGCGACTCAAAGTTAGTCGTCGGCTAAATCTCCGGGGAGTACGAAGCCAAGGAAGGGAGAATGAAGCAATACAAGGAGGCGGCCAAGGAGTTGCTTAAGGTATTTGAGGCACACTCTCTTACTCAAATACCGAGGGCTCAAAAGTCCGAGGCCGACATTTTATCAAAGCACTCGGCAGAATCCCCTGAGCATATCTCGAAGATTGCCAAAGTGGAGGAACTCAGCCTCTCTAGCATACATGCTAGCCCCGTCATGAACACTGTCGCATGAACAACGGGTCAGTACACTGTCGCATGGTTGCTCTGATACCACCTGTAACACCCCGGAGCCCCACACGGACCCGAGGTAGTTACTCTAGACCTCTAGTACTGTCCCCACAAACCACCACGAGCCTTTACCGCGCACTTTGTCCTCACTCATGCGCGCCCTGAGAAACTTCACAGGGGGTCACCCATCCCAAGACTACTCCCGTGCAAGCACGCTTAACTTTGGAGTTCTTGGGTGATGAGCTCCCTTAAAAGGAGATGCACCTCTATTGGTATGAGTAGTACTATTAATCCTCTTATATTAATCTCGGGTATTACAGGTGTCCCGCATGCCAACACTTCCAGAAAGCCCCCGGCAGGCCAGCGGTCAACTATGCCCCCATCAGCACATCCATACCCTTCGCTCGATGGGGCATAGACCTTGTGGGCCCTCTGCCGAGGGGTACCTCCAACAACAGGTACATCATTGTCGCCATCGATTATTTCACCAAATGGGTGGAAGCAGAGCCCCTCGCCAGCATCACTGAGGCCAGGTGCCGTCACTTTGTTCTTAAAAACATCCTCACAAGGTTTGGCGTCCCTCAACAGATCATCTCCGACAATGGGACTCAGTTTGAGGCAGCCCCCTTCTGTGCCCTCCTAGAGGCATGGGGCATCAAACACACCTTCTCATCCGTTGCCTACCCCCAGGGCAACGATCAAGTGGAGAACGCCAACAGGACCTTGCTTGAGGGCCTAAAGAAGAAGCTGGAGGCCGAAGGGGGTGGTTGGATGGAAGAACTCCACAACATCTTATGGGCCTACTGTACCATCCCTCGGCGGGCAACTGACGAGACACCCTTCTCCCTTTGATACGGATTTGAAGCTAAGGCCCCCACTGAGGTAACTCTTCCAACCCGAAGGGTCACACAGTATGATCCAGAGGCCAACGACGCCAATATAGCCCTCGACCTCCACCTGATTTCAGAACGCCGAGAGCAAGCCTTCATACGCGCGGAAAACTACCGAAGGCAAGTGAAAAGTTACGTTGATGCCAAGGTCCGCTCCCGAGAATTCCAAGTGGGGGACTATATCCTCCGAAGAAGGGAAGCTAGCCAACCAACCGAGGGCGGGAAGATGGCACCAAAGTTCGAAGGCCCCTACATCGTGGCAGCCATCATCAAGCCAGGAACTTACAGACTAAAACGCCCTAATGGGACTGAAGTCCCTAGGCACTCGAATGTACATCACTTAGTTAAATTTTATCAATAAACACCAGAGCGGCCAAGCCCTCATAAACTCGTGAATGTATTATTTTGCGGCCCAAGGCCTAAAAATTCTGAAGAACGAAGACATTTCGAAGACACCGAGAACGTGGAACAAGATTATTACAAGGGCCAAGCCCTCATATCACCCCCAGGCCCAAGGCCTTACCACAATGGAAGAACCCTCGGCACCAAGTGCCGAGGGTAGACAATACTATCACCTACAACAAAGTACCACCTGTCCTCAAAAGGAAACCCCTCGGCACCTGGTGCCGGGGGGACACAACACAATCACCTTCAACAAATGGGAAGAAACACCAAGTGTTTCCACAGAAGACCCCTCGGTGCCAAGTACCGAGGGTAAACATCACAATCCCCTACGACAAGTGAAGGAAAAACACCAAGTGTTTTCACAGAAGACCCCTCGGCACCAAGTGTCGGGGGCCGTACATCGGAACAAACACCAAATGTTGTTTCTAAGTCGTACCCCTCGAGGATGCCTATACCGAAGGCGCCACCTCTCGGTGCCGGCAGCACGTAGTGCACCCGGCCATTTGCGACCAGTGTGAAAATGAAAACCCTTCCCTGAAACGCTTTCCGCGTCATCACCCCAAGGGTATGACAGGCATGAGAAATGCCCTGGATTCGACTTTCAAAAACGGAACGCTTTCCGCGTCATCACCCCAAGGGTATGACAGGCACGAGAAATGCCCAGGATTCGACTGCCAAACCGAAACGCTCCACGCGCCACCACCCCAAGGGTGTGGCAGGCCACGGACTATGTCTGGCGCCGAGGGGACGACTTTCAAAACTGAGGCGCTTTCCGCGCCATCCCCCAAGGGGAGGCAGGCTCCAGACCACCATATCTTTTGCCCAGGAAACGACCCTCGATCCCCTCGGAACTCGGAAGGTTAACCCGAGGGGGGAGCTAATGGTGTATTCTGTTACCTCCCGATAGGCCAAGCCTTACCAAGAAACCAAGTTTCTTGAAGCCTTCCCTTCACTACTCAAAAAAAAATGGGGTGGTGAAGGGGAGTAGACTCGGCGAGAAATCAATGAGCACATCACTCCAACAATTCACAGAAACATACCGAGGGCTCCCCAAGGGAACGCCTCCGGTACCTGGACGCTCATGAGTACCAAGGATACCATTCAACACAGACATCACCAACAAATGGCTAAGTCCACTCAAGGATTACCTCCGGCTATACCTAAAACCGAAGGCTCAAACAACTCAAAACGTCCCCGAAGGGCACTATATGACAAAGCTATAAGATGTGGCCAAACCAAATTAAGAATCACCTCCGGCACCTCACTACATGCCGAGGGGATATAACAAACAACCGAAGGCTTTTGTTACCATAGGCCAACATTGCAAGGCAAAGGAAACTATCCTAAACCTACAACGTATACAGCCGAAGGGTCCCCCCGAAGGCCAGCGGCAGGAAATACTTGGAAAAAATAATCTAAGTCCTAAATGTTTTGCCCCTTGTGGAGCCACCAGTCAACCGAAGGCATATCTTAGACAAGGTCCTCACAGTCACCCGAGGGCTCCTACTTCATACATGCTACACTTAGAAAAATTTTCTAAGTCCTACATATTTTGACCCTCGGTCAAATCTCCATGTTGCCCGAGGGGCCATACGGTTGAAGACTTAGTGAAGCTACACTTAGAAAAATTTTCTAAGTCCTACATATTTTGACCCTCGGTCAAACCTCCATGCTGCCCGAGGGGCCATACGGTTGAAGACTTAGTGAAGCTACACTTAGAAAAAAATTCTAAGTCCTACATATTTTGACCCTCGGTCAAATCTCCATGCTGCCCGAGGGCTCCTACTTCATACATACTACACTTAGAAAAATTTCTAAGTCCCAAAAGTTTTCACCCTCGGTCAAATCTCCATGCAGCCCGAGGACCATACGGATGAGGACTTGGTAAAAGCATACTTAGAAATATTTTCTAAGTCCTAACTATTGTCGGGCCCTCGGTCATAAATCCAGCGAAGGGTACCCAACTACCGAAGGCTATACTGTATTTAAATACTTAGAAAAATTATTCTATGTCCTAAACATACATTCAAAGAGGAGCGAAGGCATACATTCAGAAAAGGCGAAGGCATACATTCAAAAACAACGAGGGCATACATTCAAAGAAGAACAATCGGAGGAAACGAATTATACATAAAAGCCCGAAGGCCGGTATTCATTCATAGGAAGAACGGAAGAGTTAAAGTATATATTACAATATGGCCGAGGCCGAGAGTACACAAATATTCATTACAAACAAGAAGAAAAGGTATTCAAAAGCTACTAAGTACAAGTGTTTTCTTCAGCTGTTGCCTCCTCGGCGGGCTTCGAGGTGACCTCCTCCCCGATGGCGTCCTCGACATCACCATCGCCGGATCCCCCCATCATCATGGAGTCATGGATCACAGGCCTCTCTTCGCCCGGGGGGAGGGGGTTTCTCACGTATGGCTGCAGAGGAGGAAGGCCATACGCCGAGGGGTCGAATTCCTCGAGGGAGACTTAGAAGTGCCTGGCTAGCCTCCGGTACACAAGGTGCTGGGTGAAGAATTCACCCCCTTGGTAATAACTATCTCCCCTCTCCGCCATCCAGTCTCCCCCGGGGCCCTTCACCCAGTCATCTACCGATGACTCCACAACCGAGGCCACCCACTGCCGCCTATCTTCGGCTTTCCAGCCCTCGGCCATGAATGCGGCAACAGCTTCTTCTCGGGCTTTGGCGACGGCCTCGGCCTTAGCAAGCTCTGCCTCCTCGGCGGCTTTCTTAGCTGCCCTCTCGGCCTCAAGCCTGGCTTCCTCCGCTGCAGCTTTGGCCTTCAGCTCAGCGCCCTCGGCAGCTTTCCGGAGATCTTCCTCCAGCATGGCCATCTGCTTTACAGCATCGGAGTTCTTCAGGATGAGCTTCTTCATCTCCCGATCCTGCTCCGCCTTCCGGAGGCGCCATTGCTCAAGCCTCTGTGCGTGCTCCCCGAGGGTTACGCAAGCCTGATAAACAACGGGAGGAGGGGTCAGATTAACATGGAAAGAGCATTAAAAGTTAAACACAAAACCTAAAGGAACAAACTTACAGTTAATGAAGATCGAAGGATCCTGTTCTCGAGGGCCTCATCATCATAGGTTGAGAGGGCAGCCTTGTCCATTACCGAGGTCATCCCCCTCAAGAAAGCTTTCGGCTCCGTTGAGCCATGTAAGATAGAAGCCCCCGGGGCCAAGGAAAGCTGCAGGATCTCCCGAGGGGGGCTTCTCAAGGGAGGATCGGTTTAGGCTGTCACCGAAGCACCAACGGGGGGATCCGGAGAAGGGCGATCCTCAATGATCACCAAGGGGGCATCCTGGACGACAGTGCCCCCTGTACCCCTCTGCTTCTTAGCCGGGGGCTCAACCGCCTTGCTCCCCTTTTTCTTTTTGGTGGCCCCCTCTGCCACCCCGGCAACTCCCTCCGCAGCAGAGGGCTCCGGAGTCTCTTTTTGGAAGAAGGCTCCCACAGGCGGTTGGACCGAGGGGTCCTTCTTCTAGGCTTGGGTCTTGCCCTTCTTTTTCTTCAGAGCGAAGAGTTTACCAGCGTCCATATTAACACCTACCAACAAGAACAAAGGGGTTAGACCGAAGGGAAAGAGAGCAAAAAAGGGGGGGGATCCTAAGTACAAAAAAAGGAAGCCCTCGGATACTACCTCCTGCCAGCACAGGATATTTCTCGTCTGTTTCGCCGAGGAAGCGATATCTGCGGAAGCCAAGGGCGAAAAGCTCTTTGTCAGCAGTGAAGTCCTTAATGGACACTTGCTTCGTGCGACCCTCCAGGATCTTGGCTATTATCAAACCATCCTTCTCCAGAGCAGCACTTCCGACCTTCGGATGCCGACGGAAGCGATCCCGAAGTTCCATCGGAAAGGGGCTCTCGGCAATTCTAACGTAGCACCACCGCTCCTTCCAGCCTTTGTTGGACGAGGGCGCTTCTGTGAATAATTTCCACCGAGCCACCTGTTGCAGATTGGCGAAGCCCTCGGCGTTCGCGTGACCCCCTCGACAGAGGTTGAAGCTCTGAAAAAACAAGTCCAGGCTGGGGGTCACCCCTCGGGCCCGGCAGAGGTTCAGGAAGCCCGCCACGTAGGAGTGGCTGTTAGGCGTCAACTGGCAGGGGACCAAGCCCACATACCGGAGATACTCCCGAAGGAATGGGTGCAGGGGGGGACCGGAGCCCCATTGACACCGACAGGATGTGCACGGCGATGCAACCCTCAGGAACCCGGGAAAGCACATCATCAGGGCCCGGCGCCACCACCACAGTCGAAGGCCCCACGTGCAGCTGAGTCACGTACATATCTTCCCTGTCAGCCTTCGACCCTATCTCCAGGGCAGCAGTATTCAGCCAGGAGTACCCCTCGGACACATCTATGGGCTTCCCCTGATCAGCAGCAACGCATTTCTTCTTAGGAGCGGTTTTCTTCTTCTCCTGTTTTTTCCTGGGGGCCACTCTTATCGGCGTCGGGTTGAGGGGCTGAGAGCTCCCTGCCTCACCAGCATCCCGAGGGGGAAGAACAGCCACGGTCACCCTCAGCCTCTCCTTCTCTTCCTCCTCCTCTGCAACTTGTACGGTGAGGGCAAGCTCTTCATCCTCCGCCTCTTGCTCGAAGCCTTCGGCTTCGACTTCGGCCACCAACTCCTTCTGCACTTCCACCGCCATCGCGACATCCTCCTGGGCCGAGGGTTGCTCGCTCGAGGACCCTGCGTCCGAGAAGCTCTCCTCTCCCATCGAGGGATCCCTCGATATGTCATGGGAATCACTTTGGGAGGACATCTTTCCACTGGTTCGAGGGCTCGAAAACACTAAGTGTTCTAGGTTACAACTCCTAGATCTAAGGCCGCTACAGCTAGCTAAGGAGGGAGAAGAACAGATGGGGAACTGACCTTAAAGCGTGAGTTAGATCGAGGGCAGTGTTTCTCTCTCTAGAAAAAATCCGGCAGAGCTTCGCTGACAAGTAATCGCACAGGAAGAGTGGTGTCCGGCCATGGGGTATTTATAGGCAATGGGATCCGAGCTTGGGCCTGGAAACCGGGCCTCCGGTTGGACTGCCATCATTACAAACCGTGGTTTCGCCCAATCGGTGACGCCCTCCCACGGGCAGCCAACGAGCACACACCACGTGGCAACCCCCCCCCCCCCCCCCAACGGCTATATCCTGACGTTAGATATTCCAACGGCTATATCTCCAACGGCTATATTCTGGGAGCTCCCGACTACACTTGACAGACCACTCCTTCATCAACCAAGAAATTAGCCCCCGGGCTTTTTACTTCACTCCACTTCATCAAGAAGAGCCTCCGGGTATACTTACCCAGAGACGCTCCCGGTTTGTGCCCCACACACTACATGCAAATGCCTTCGGGCTCACTCCTTCAGAAGCCCACGGCTTCATATCAGGCCACCCCTCGGGGATCCCCCCTCAGCACTTTGAGGTCCGGGTAGCCCCCGGGGAATACGCCTCACTAACAGGTAGTCTACGGCACACAGGTTACGGGAGCCCTCGGGTACCCTCCTCACCAACTGAACAACAAACAGGGGACACCCCGGTAACACTTCAACTGCTACTCACATTCACGAAGCCCTCGATCCCCAGATTGAGGGACTCCCCTTCGGCACCTCCCAGGAAATCAACGGCACGCCTCCGGTTAATCAACACACGAGCCCTCAGAACAAAGATAGCCTTCGGCGTCAGCATTATTCTCCATTTCGAACCAGGGCTTCACATTTTTGATTCATCATTGGGGGAATTCGGTGCACTCTTTTTCCCTCATTAGAATTTTTTCCCAAAGGGTTTTCCCTAATGAGGTTTTTAACGAGGCATCCCCCCAAAATGAAACGAAAAGCGTCAGCCTTCGGCCCAAAACAGCAGCGCAACTACTCTACTCCTTTTCTCCACTTTGCAAGTGCCTCAAGGAGTGGGGGACTGGAGGAACCCCTCGGGAAAAAAACACAAAAATCACAAACCCCTCAAGTCCTGACATGTGGGTAACTGAGGGACTGCCCTCGGCAGAATGAACAAACAGCAAACTACCCACAACTCTACAAACTACAAACGGAACAACGGCGGAGGACAAACACAGTTACTCCTTTTCCCTCAAGTACCTTTCGGCAAAAGAAGTGAGGGACTCCTGATGGAGTATATGGCCCGGGAACCCCCGGCCCACAGACTCCTACTACTCCAATAAAGGCCCAACAGGCCCAGGAAGCATAACAGGCCCAAATCGCAGCGCCCAGAGTACCAAGCGGCCCACAATATGCACCAGGGGTGCCTTCGGCCCCCTGGCCGAAGGCTCTAAATCTCACAGGAGGGCCAAGACAGGAAAACAAAGTTACTGGGAAAAACGGCGAAAATCAGTAGCCCTTGACACTAAGAGGGTCCCCGGCACTCAGAGCCCTCGGCTAGTCATCTACTGCCGAGGGCACCTTTTCCGACATAATATCCGCTCCACATGTGTATGGATCACCGTACCCTGTACAACGTCCCATCCAACAGTCGCATTAAATGCGGCCACATGCGGTTGCTAGCGCCAACCAGTTGAGGTGACCCCTCGGCCAATGAACGCTTGACACGTGTCCCTGTCCGGCATTTATTGCTACTATAAATAGCACCCCATTTCCCCATTTGTAACCAGGTCATAACACGCTGAATACTTGTTGGTATACTTTTTCTCTCTATACTTACTTGCTCTGACTTCTCTCTAGTTATTCCCCGTAATAACCCCTCGGATAAGCTACCCCCCGGGTACACTATCCATCAAAACTGTTAAGGGTACCGTCTTAACAATAAGAGGTCAATAACTTGGTTTCCAACGGTTCCTTAAGTACAAAAACTTTTGCTCATGGTTTTGTTCAAAACTTTTTGATGACGAGACTATTGAGAGGTTAATTATATAGTTTAGAAATTGATGGATCTGATACCACTTAACTGTCACGGCCCAGACCGCATCCGGGCCACGTAGACAACCGCCGTACAACCCGATAAGAACAACAACAGTTCATCCCTATTGATTTGTACAAGGCGTCCGATTGATTCTATCGCCAAACCGATTAGTAAACACATACAATCAACGTCAATATCATAATCAAACAAATGCGGAAATAATAATATGTTTGATACTTAGCCACACGTGGCAAACACAGGCACATAGACCCCCAACTGTTTTAAGGAAAACATTGTTCGAAAATCCATGAGCAGTTTATAAATTTGAAATAAGAATGGAAGCACGAACCACGTCTTCTTTCTTGATCAATCACCCTAGGCAAAGGTGTAGGTAGTAGGACTCTAGCCTTAACCTGAAAAATGTTAGGGCCCTCGGAGGGGTCAGTACTCCATAGAAGTACTAGTGATAAGCAGGCTATATGGAGAATAACTAATGTTTCAGACACGAGACCCAAAAATAGGGTGATACACACACACACACACACACACATATATATATATATATACTAGCTATTACACGTGTGCTACGCAACTGTGTAAATGCCCAATAAAATTTATGTGGAATACATTTTTATAATATTCGGTAGGGGGTTGAAGTAAACAATCAACATGACATATATCACGAACAAATTACTACACAGATATGCAACTTCCACATCTTAACATAAGTCCATCCATCTCCCTAAATAGTTATCATCAGGGGACATCCGGAAGCTTGCTAAAACTGGAATTGAAATAGCATCAAAGTTACAAAAATGTTACAAAACCAGTATTAACGCGTTCTTATAAACTTCTTAAAAATCCTGCTTCGAGGTAGCAAACATCCATCGTCCCAAAAAAATTCAGGGTGGTGAATATATAGTGTTTGTCACGCCCCGGACCTGGCCGGACACGTCAACAACCCGCCGTAGAGTACGAATAGCCAACCACAGTCCAACTCATCCATACTATACAAGGCGTCATGAATATCATTCACACATAGTACATCCATAAACAAACATAATGTAAATCATTCATTTAAAACAGCGGAAGCATTTAATATAAGTGTCTTAGCCACACTTTGGCAACCATGGGCATGCAAGCCCCAAATAGTTATTCAAAATAATATCCATGAGCATTATTATAATTGTTTTGAAATCAGAAAAAAACAGAAGAAGCACGAACCACGTCTTCTCCTCTGGATATCCCGAGCAACGGGCACCGGTAGCAACCTTCAAGTCCTACCTGAAACTGTGAGGTGGCCTCCCCCGTGGAGGGGAGGTCAGTACTTGGAAATATTTGACAAGTACAATAGCAACTATACTAAGTATAATCAACGTTTTAATTTCCAAGACCCTCAACTTAGGGTACTATTATATTATAGGCCATAACCCTCGGTTACCCTTTTTACTTTTAACTGTACTTACTTTACATAAAGTCAAGTAGTCGGCCCGTAGGCCCACACTCATTTAGAATTCATCTTTTCCATTCCCCCGTGACCGCAAGTCACGATAACCCCGTGGGGTCCCATCGAGCCCCAATTGTATAGCATGGGCTCGGCCCAACTACATCTCTATACAATCCTCTAGCTCAATATATCATATCAAAATTTGTATGGCAAGGGCTCGGCCCAACTACGTTTCCATACCAACCATAACTTCGTGGCAAAGGCTCGGCCCAACTACGTTTCCACGGAGGTCACATATACATGGCAAAAGCTCGGCCCAACTACGTTTCCATGCTAATCATATTACATGGCATGGGCTCGGCCCAACTACATCTCCATGTCATCCTAGAGTCCAACTCTAATTATTCTCATAATCAAATTCTCAAGCAAGTCCTATGCCTAGAATCAATTCCCGTAGGTGGCCTTTAGGCCTACCCCTATCACACCTTAGTGTTCATACCATTCATCCTTAAGTATCTCTTGAGACTACTTAAGGCATATCTATTCACAATCCTACCTCTTATGATTTGTTTCATCATTTATTTATATTAATTCCCCGACTAGTATTTTGATACTAATTGGATAACCTTAGAACATGCCAAGTTCCTATTTCCCAATTTGCATTTCATTTCCATTGATTTCTCAACCCAAGTATAGTTTGACCTCAATATCAAAAATATCATTTTAATCCATTCATGAATTTCATACATGTAGTAAAGTATATTTTATCACGATATCATCATAGTAATTCCATTAACATGCCGTCCCATTCATTTCACATAATCATACACAATTATTCTAAATTTGTATATCATGCTTCACTTACTCATTTCCATATTATTTTCATTTAGGCATTATTAGTCATTAATAATCCATGAAAATCCCATCTAATTACTTTAGGCATTCTTATGAAATTAACTCACTAATT
Source organism: Cuscuta europaea (assembly GCA_945859875.1). Lineage (NCBI taxonomy): Eukaryota > Viridiplantae > Streptophyta > Magnoliopsida > Solanales > Convolvulaceae > Cuscuta > Cuscuta europaea. The sequence continues at coordinate 227,168 of CAMAPE010000023.1, forward strand.
ATAAGCAATATAGTCAGCCATCCTCACCTTATGAAGTTCTGAAATAGTTGCCTTTGCCAAGCCCCTCGATCAATCCCCGTTCTAGGCCGATTGGAGGTGTAAAACTGACCTGCTGGGCAAAAGCCGGGCGGCTTTCACGAAAGCCGGGCGGCTTTCACGAAAGCCGGGCGGCTTTCGTGGTCTGCAACTACGACTAGCTCCTTTGAAGTGGCGGTTTCCGGCGGTTTCGACTCCTATCTATTTGCCAGCCCTCCCAAGTTAATTACCACCACTTTATATCAATATTCTACACTTTTAAACGTGTAGAACTCATGATTTAATCCACCATATGATTTCTTAAAAATCATACACCATAAAACTAGTTAAAGAACAATAGTTATGTTCTTACCTTAAACTCAAGCTATTTCTTGTGGATTTTCCTAGCTTCCCTCTTCCTCCAACTAGAGATTGATTTCCTTTGGGCTTCTCCTACTTTGTTCTGGCCGAATGACTCAAGGATAGGGGGGAGGGATCACCTATTCAATCACCTCCTATCAAAGGTGAGATAGGAAACATGGGGTGTGGGATTGTCTCTTGGAGACTTCCTACCCACTATGTACGCCCCTCCCAGCTGCCTTCTGACCATTTGTGATACATAAAAACGTGGTGTGGCCCCCACTCATGTGGGAGGTCATCCCCTTATGCCCCGATGTGTATAATCGGCCCCGAAAGTTGTATTTTTCGGACTGTTTTAGTCATATTTTATTTTATCGGGCCGGATAAAATATATCACGCATTCCCAATAATTATGGGCCTTTAGAATAGATATACATTCCCCAACATTAATTTAGGAGTCTCCGAAACTCATTTCGGGCTGTTATCCGCTAAATTACCAATACCGGTAATTGGGCCCCGTTTGACCACCCGGTCAACTCCATGCCTTTCTTATGGCCCAAATAAAATATCCACCACCATATAGATGTCATCTAGACCAAGATGAATATAATATGTGGTTCGGGAATTATCGGGCGGTCCCCGTTCCCACTGTGGGCCCCACATGCAATTTACTATTCACGTAAAAGAAAAATAAAAATTTAAAATTACGCAAATTCATAAATCATCTTTCAAGGTTTAATACATAATTCACTAAAAGTAAATATGCCCGGGGTCGGTGTTACAGTGTTACTACGACACAAGCACACCATGAGAGTGAGCCATTTAACCTCCAAAAATATAAAACATCAAAAGCGAAACATGAGAAAAAGTTTAGTAATGTATGCATGAATGTAGCTTGGATTTTCACCGAAAAATTTGAAAACAATGTAATTAGTACGACTAAGAGATTAAAAAAAACAACAACAACAACAACCCAGTCTTAATCCCAAACGAATGTGAGATTGGTTAACATGAATCGACATATGAAATTGAAGTTAAAGAGATAAAAGAAAAGATAAAAAAGATAATATAAACATAAAAATTGATTTAAAAAAGATAATAAAAAGACGATGAAATGAGAATAAAACAAAAAAAAACTTTTTTTATTCCGTGACTAATAGGGTTGCCTTATCTTACACAGGAATTAAGGTGCCAAACGGTATCCATTTCAACATTCCCTCTCTTTTAGGCAGTTTTGCTGCTTTCCTACAGTTTGATATTTTTCCTTATTAGATTAGTTTTACACGTTACTATCCTCCTAACATTCATATACTAACTAAATATTGTATTTAATGTATTGAGTATGTTTCTTCCTATTGCAATAGGTCTACCCGGTAAAGTGATGAGAAAACCAAATAGGTGGCATCTATTTTTGTTTTTTGGAGGGTCTTGAAGTAGCTTGGCAGTCCCTATGTAAATGCACTAACAAATTCAACAACTTATACAATACAATGAAGTTTAATGGCAGCAGGTGCATATAACTTCATACGTTAACTTGGTCAAAGTAAACATTACTCTAAGAAAATATTAGAGGTAATTTCTAAAAAGTGAAACAAGAGTGTTGGATTTGAAGGTCCTTGGACCCACTGCTGCGTCTGGTAGGGGTGAGAACATTGTCGCTCAATTTCTATATACCTTTTTAATCTTATTTGTTATTCAAATATTTACACTTTTTAAATGAAAACTTGTACTGCGTATTATGTACCATTCAATTGTTATATCATACCTGGAACGTAAATTAGTTTTTCAAAGGAACTACTGAATAATATTGCATACATTTGATAAGGAACCATGCTTGCACAAAAATGTTTGCAGTCCGTTCAGCCTAAAACAGAACATACAACAAAGCGTATTAGGCACCAAAAGTTCTGAAATGAGAGTATACTTGGGAAACTTATCAATGAAACTAAAGAATCATGGTTGACACAAAAGAAACTCTATTCTCATTGCTCCCTTTCCTTTATGTTTGGAGACATCATGCCAATGGAATTTGAATCCTCATAATATGAATGTTTCGAATTCAAGAACTTTCCTCCAATGAATCTGGCGATTTTAAAACACAGGATGACTTGTGAGTTAAACACCCACATTCCTCATATTTTTCGTAAATACTTGGTCAATATGAAACATCTATTGTTCAATCTCGCTGAAAGTTAGCAAGTGACGAATCCAAGGTCAGTGTAAGGGTGATGATAGCATGTTGTTCTGCTTGATCTGAAAAAAGTTGAATTTTTCTAATAACAGTTTCAGATAAATATGTGCTCTAAGGATGAAAACAGCCCAAAAAGAACTTGATTCGATCACAATTGTAATATATGCATTCAAAATGAGTCAAATCTCTTATAACCTGTTGGTCCCGGTTGTACCGGATATAGTCTAGGGGTGAATAGACTGTATTGGTTTTTAACTTTTTCAAGCTAAGTACCAGTTTTAACAGAATAGCCTGTTCTGTTGGCAGAACAGACTGGCAGCGGATGGGGTTCTTGTAGGGAGTTCTGTTAGTAGCCTCAGAGAAGCAAAGACAGTAGGCCTTCTGTAAACTCACAAGACAAGTTCGGCTGAACACAGATACCAAGTCTTAGGAGTTATGCAGTTCAAATAAAAGTAATGAAAGTAATGCAGTAAGTAAATGACACCAGAGCTTTTTATAGTGGTTCAAGGAACAACTTGTTCCTCTAGTCCACTGTTCCACTAAGCTCGTAAAAACATCCGTTTACAATGCCTTAGCCCTATCACTTAAGAAGCTCTCCACGTCTTCTTCAAGTGTAGATGTCTTCTTGGATGCACTTCCGGCTTCCCTAAGACTGGTCCTTTCACTGAGCTTTTCCAGAAGTATCACCACTTCACTGCTCCAGGTACTTGGACGTTCTTCTTGTGAAAGAAGAGGTTCTATTTAGAACAGAGGTTCCTCCAACTTGCTTCGTTACAAAGAATTTGTATGTGATGAGATTGAAGAGTTGAAGAACACTTGGAACTTTGCTTGAGTTGGAAATAAGGATTTTTTCCAACTTCTGCCTTCTCTTGTAGAGGATGATGAAGATTTAATCTCAAGGAGGTTTTTTGCGTTTTTGGCGTTTGAATATCTTGTTGTAGCAGAAATTATAGCAAAGTTATCCGGTTGTTCTTCGTAGTGTATCTTTTATACTGAGGTTGTCTTCCCGTTGGAGGAGAAGGAGGACAACTGCATTAAATGAGCGGGCAGTTGACTTGACCAGTAGGACCCGGTAGAGTTGGCGGGTTACTATTTTGGGATAAAGTAATCGTGACATTGCGGCCAATCATCTGCAATTACTCTACAGAGTACGGGAGGCATTAAATGTGTATTTAATGCGCGTACTGTAGCTTTTCCGTTCAAAACTCCTAGCCGTTGAAGGAATCTTTCAGTTGGTTTTCCGGCTTGGTGGAATTCTTCTAAGTGTCAGACCTTCTGGTGTCTTTAGCAGAGGGTTGATCAGAGAAGGTCTTGAGCACTTCTGTTGAAGAGATATCCAACAGAGAACCAGGAGGGTTTCTGTCAGAGTAAAGGATAACAGAGACCCTGAGGTCTTCTGTTCTAAAGCAGAGAACCAAAGGCCTTCTGTTCAACCAAAGCCTTAACAAGGGTCTTCTGTCAGGGGGTCTTCTGCTCTGGAGGATTTCTGCTTTGGAGGCCTTCTGCTCTTGAGGCCTTCTGCTAGTCGATTATGCTAAAGAGATTTACAAAGGAAAATTCTAAAACATTAAGTCTAAAGAGGGGTACTCTAAAGTCCTAATTAATCTAGCATCATCAAAATCTAATTACAGATATTCATTATCTGTAAGAAATTAACATGGCATAATGACACTCTTAGTGCAATACCAACTACCTAGACATGGGAGCATATAGTGAGTGAGATGAGGAAAGTAAACTGAAATTTCTAAGTATAGTATTGAAATAGAAGATGCCTTTAGCTCCTCCCTCTATATGCTATTAACCAGATGGCTTTGTATTGGTAAATAAATTCATTCTTAATTTGTTTGTGCATTATGAGGTATAAGTAAACCAATTGGCATAAAGTCTCAAATAAATTACAATGAATGTCATTGAAGCAAATTTACAAACACTTAATAAACAACATTTTCCCCCTTCCCATGCAATATCACATATAACTCGATTACCACATTTGCAGGAAAAAACAACTTCAAGAAGGAAGATACTACATCTAAGAGATGACCCATTGTAGAATCTTAGTTAAATGACATAGAACCATTTAGTTTTTTTTAAATAAAATAAAAGAGACATTTTTCAATATGAAATACACAATCCATTGCTCCCATTAGTAGATAGAAGAAGAATCTAAGCTTCATATCACACATCACAGCCGATTGAAATTCTGCCTCCTCTTCAAAATCAAAGGCTTCATAAACCAAAACAATTAGTACGCGTAGTGAGTTAATCAGAAATCAAATAAAAATATACTGGGCCAGCTTTGAATAAAAAGTGTAAAAATCGAAAAGCAATTTTTTAGACCGGAATTGTCTCGACAAGGAAAAGAGGAGATCGAAGCATTCTACTTCTGCTTTTTTAGAATCGGATCCTGTCTACCGATCTGAATGGAGAAGCGAGAGGCGGAATGTTGCCCAAACTTAAAATCCCTGGCCTGGTTTGTGATTCTACGGGACGGAATGTCCTGTTCGGCTAAAGAGGAAAGGAGAAGCCAAACGGTGCTAGCCGGGCCTTGGAGGGAATATTTAACGGAGACTAACGGGCCGTAAGGAGGTAGGCCAAATGAAATTGAAATGTACAAGCATCTAAATATTTTGTACATGTCAATTAAGCTTAGGATACCACTAACAAATTTTGTATACCCACATTACCTTAACCCTCATTCAGCCTTATTAGATTGTGTGTGTGTGTGTGTGTGTGTGTGTGTGTGTGTGTGTATATATATATGTGTGTGTGTGTGTGTGTGTGTGTGTGTATGTATGTGACTCATCCACCCGATGGTACATACTGTATATATATTTGTAAAATACTCAACCCGTAGGTCATTTCATTTAAAGAGTCTTTTAGAGATAAAGTTATTACCTCACTTTTGTCACTCCTTTACCGGATGCCTAGCTCACAAGCTATAGTCTACCTTCGATTCATACTACCGAGTGTTTTAGGATCATTTACCGTCCAAGACACTCAACCCAACCTGGAGTATTTAGGATCATTTACCGTCCAAGGGCACTCAACCCCACATGGAGTATTCTGGATCATTTACCGTCCAAGGGTACTCGACCCCACCTGGAGTATTCTGGATCATTTACCGTCCAAGGGTACTCGGTCCCCGGTCTATGCTCTACCAAATCCTAACCTGGATGTGGCTAACGTTTCATTCCTTTAACTATGGACAATGCCTAGCCCTACAGTCATATAACAATCCCTAGGAACCAACGTGGGCGGGTCCCACTTGAATGGCCCACGTTAACCTACTCAAAACTGCACGTTCTGAGCATAACCTAATACTCGATCGAGTACTCACCTATACTCGGTCGAGTACAGGAGACAGTAGCCCGTAAGGCCAATTTTTAGTGTATACTCGATCGAGTACATACCCATACTCGATCGGGTATAGAAGACAGTAGCCCCTGGGGCAAATTTTCAGCAAATACCTGGTCGTGTATTTGCCAATACCCGGTCGGGTATAACAGTTGACTTGGCGGTCAACGCCCGTTTGACCGCCCAAACGGTGTCCGATTAACGTGAAATTTTACATGCAAGTACTCTTTGACGTTCTTAATCCAAAAATACCTGTTTCGGTCCTTGGAACATCATACATATCAATTTATAGAAATTTCACCAATCAAAGCTATAAATCATGCTTTCCAACTATGTTATTCTCCTTAACATAACATAACGCATACTTTAATACCATTAATCAATCCATAAAACATATTCTTGATTAATTTAGGCAATCTCATGCCTCACGCAAAAGTTATAAAGCATAAAGCCATCTTCTCACCTTAAATGAAGCTTATGAAGTTCTAGCCTTCTTTATTGAGCTCCGGCGAAACTCCGACGAACTTCAACGAACTCCGGCAACAATTCAGGCGACCCTTTCAACTCCGTGAAAGTTCCTTGAATGCCTTAGACACGTTACTAACAAGGTTTTATCATCATAAAACCCATATTAATTCAAATAACCTCCAAAAGGTTATTTTCCGGCGAACCGGTCACTTTGGCTTCTAAGTCCGTTCTTGGACCTATAACTACCTTCCAACCCCTCATTCTACACTTACAAACGTGTAAAACAATCCTAGGGTGTGAAATATGATTGTATAATCATATGAAAAGATTAAAGAAAACGAAATGGGATTAACGGGATCATTACCTTGTTAATCTCAAGTTTTCCTCCCTAACCTCCTCCTTTCTCTTCTTTCTTCCCTTCCTTCTTCCTCTCCTTGCTTTGTGCGGATATGGCTGGCAAAGATGGAGTATTACAGAGCTTCTCTCACCTTACTTGAGGGATGGGCCGAGCTGGGGGGTGTATGGTTGATTGAGAATGCCTTTTTGGCATTTCTCACAAAGATAACATAGGGGAGGGTCCATTCCACTTATTGGTTTGGCCTTCAGTCACTTCTTGCTCATTTCCCACAAGGTTGTGCGGCTACCTTGCCCTCCTTGCAGAGCTAAAAACGTGGGTTGGCCCCCACTTATGTGGGAGGTCAACCCTTTGTGTCCCAGAGTGTACAATCGGTCTCGAAAGTTGTATTTTCCGGACTGTTTTAATTATATTACATTTTATCGGGTCAAATAAAATATAACACATGTTATAAATCCTCATTGGACCCTAGAATGAATATACTTTCCCCAGCTTTAATTTAAAGGTCTCCGAAATTCAATTCGGCTGTTATCTGATAAATTACTGATACTGATAATCGGACCTCGTTTGACCAATCGGTCAACCCTATGCTATTGTCATGGCCCAATTAGGATATCCACCACCATATACATATTATCTAGGCCAAGATTAATATAATATGTGGTCCCGATAATATCGGGCGGCCCCCACTTCCGGTGTGGGCCCCACGTGAATTTTACTATTCACGTAAAAGAAATGATAAAAATTTATCATCACGTAAAAATGTGTTTATTCATTTCTCAGAGTTCAATACATAATTTGTTAAAGTACAATTACTTGGGGGCGGTGTTACACATACACAGAAAACAGAGACCTAACAAGATGACTCAAGTAGATGATTTGGGATAGAATATCCTTTTTCGGTTGATTTCCAAGCAGATGACTCTGGGTAGATTTGGGAGTTGCATCATCACCTTTTTTGAGAAACTTTATGTCCGATGACACCAACGGTTTTTAAGAAGTTGCATGACTGCGAATTGTGAAGAATAAATAAGGGGAAAACGGGAAAAACAGTTAGCGTAGAAGGAATTGATTGAAAAGCGGGAAGGTAAAACAAAAATGAAATGAAAGGAAAAAAGCAGAAGCCATTGATAAGGCTTATTAGAATCTGATGGATGTGGTGAAAAGTAGTTGTGATCAGGAATTTGTTTTTGGGAATTATAGTGTTATTAAGTGAAGATTATGCGGGTGAAAATCTTATGAATAAATGGCCACTATATTACTATTAGACTTTTCAATTCCAAAAGTATTACTCCTTTTCTTTTTTACAAAAAGTGACCTTTTAATTAATCACTCAATGCTAGTGCATATTAAATACGAGTACCAATTTAATCTCTTCGTTCATATCTCATATTGCATATACCTTGAAGGACAACATGAGCCACCGCCAGTATAGCCCTCCTACCGCACATCCCTCACCTCCACCTCAACTGTCCCAGGCTACCATGCTGCTACACTGCCTCATCGTCCCAAGTTGCCGCGGTGCCTTTTTTGTCCAAGGCCGCTGCTCCGCTTCAAACATCCCAGACTCCGCTCCGCCTCAAGTGTCCTAGTTTACCTCTTCGTCTCGGGCCGCAACTCTACCCCGGCATCCCAGGTCAACGCACTAAGCGGGAGAAATCTAGTTTGAACGAATATTCTAGATCTAAACTTTGAGTAACATTTTACCTATTTATTTTTTATTTTAAAAAATCACAAAAGAAAAGTAGATGCTTTAAAACGAGGGGTAGGGCGGTGGTATGCGTTGGGCAATTGGGATTGGAGTAGTGACAGATTGAGTAATGACGATAGTGATGGTGGGTTGTAGGCACTCACTACTCAATTGGGGAGATGATGGTGTGATGGTTGCAGCATGTTCTTGTTCACTGTTGCAATGGGATCCGGACATGCGATAGAGGTTTTGGTGGTGTCAAGTCGCTTTCAGGCGACAAATAGTGTGCATGTCAGTGTGGGGTTTGGGTTCCAGTCACCGTGAATTTTGGGTGTGGATGCAATGATCTAATAGTCACTGCAATGGACTGATACCATTATAAATGTATGTCGCTAGTAGGATCTAACCTTCAAATGACTATTTTTGCGGTTACATTTCAGTGACTATGATTGTGGGGTTAGACCCATTCTCAGTAGTAGGCTAGATTAAAGTTGGGGTGGAATCACTAACCAATCTTTTTTAGTAACTATCGATGGTGGTCACTATAGATCGAAAGATGATATAACTATTCGTGATGGTCACTATGCCGGCGATGACGATGTTAAAATTAAATATAAAAATGATTTACAAGTAATTATCTTGATCGGTTACCAAAATTATTGGAAGAGTTAATGTCTCCTTTTTTTGCAAGTCAAGCCTTTGAAATAATTATCACTTAATTAAATTCGTAAACTACTATTAGTGAAGTAGGGGAACTATTAACAAAGTAAGCCATTTTTTCACCCCTACTTAATGCCAATTATTCACACTTGTCTAAAAACATTCTCCTACTAGCTTTTGTTGTCTTTTAATATAGGAAAAAATAATTTAAGTACCTCAAACTTTAATGTGGTGTAAGGTAAGTATCACAAACTTGCATATGTAATATACATACCCTGGATTTTATATAAAAATTTATTTTCGCACCATGATTGTATATTTTTTACAGATACAAATTTATTAGAATAATTATATAATCTAAAATACTCTAAGCCTTGTTGGAATGTAATTAACATTCTAAAATTTCAGTTGTGAAATAAATAATACTACATCTGGTACAATTTATTTTTAATTGCATCATCATAAATGTTTTGTACATTTTAAATTATGTACTTAACATCATAACTTTACATTTGTAAAAAGTATATGATCATGTTGCTAACATAATTTTTGATATAAAGTTTAAGGTATATATATTAATGTGCAAGTTTGAGATACTTATGTCACACACCTTCAAAGTTTAAGGTATATATATTACTCCGTATTATTAGCAATATTCCTAATAAAAGGCCAAATCTTATTAAATTGTAATGTAAAACAAACCATTTTGGATTGGGCCTAATGTTCTCTCTCTCATGAGATTCATAAGCCAAAAGCCCAACGCGTGTAGAGCTTTGTTACGGCTTTTAAGCATCGCTTTGACCCCTAACTTCGCATTCGTCTGCTTGCCTTTCGTGGCTGTTACTCGTTAGGGTTTTCGATTAGTAAGCTTCCGGCCGTCCCTCTCTTTATACAGAGTATAAAATATAGACATCGTATAATTTGAGTACTCGTCATTAATCATTTATTCTCGATTGTTGCTCTTGATGTTTGACTTTATTAAGAAACCAGAAACGGTGCATTAGGCGCGTCTCGTTGATTGTTCGAGCTAAAGATGAGGCCGATTTTCGTTGGCAATTTTGAGTATGAGACTCGCCAGTCTGATCTGGAGCGACTGTTTTCTAAACACGGGAGAGTCGATCGTGTTGACATGAAATCTGGTACTGATGCGAACTTTCTTTTGTTTGGTTATCGTCTCTTGATGAACATTCCTCTTTTCCCGTTGTTATTTCAATTTCAGTTATCTTATGGTTGGTAATTTGATTGATCTATTCTCTCAACTGTTTACTGGGCACCAGCGCTCATTGTTCAAAGGAATGCCTCAGTTAAGGCATCAGTGTTTTTCTGAACATGAAATGGTGCATTGTAATTTTTAAGTCGTGCATTTGTGATTTTATAGTCTGTGCAGGGAATAGTTATACGTGATTTGTGCAGTAGGTTTTATTTTTATCTACCTAGCAACACATATGTGTTCCTTACTTTCTCTTGGATGTATATTGTTTTACTGCTTGTTGTATTAGACAGAATCAAATAATCCTACATGTGCTTGACCTCTCACAGGACATCAACTTTTAAACAAAGCAGTATGACTCTATATGGTTAGATCATATCTTATGCACCACACTCTATATGTTTAGATCACATGTGTGCAGAAGATTGGAAGTATTAGCTATGGCTGGCAATTATTGCAGCATATTCTTAAAAGTGCAACCTTTAATGGGAGAGAGATCGTAATGGGACAATTTTTTCTGGAAAATTTGTCAGCCATATTTAAGTGTTTGCTTTGACGCAGGAACATGTCTTAAGGGAAAATGAGCTTCTATCTTTGGCTCAACACCTGTGTCTGCAATAATAAACATTCTAAAGCAACGGAAACATATGTGTGCTAGCCTGCGCTCTCTTCTTCCACTGCTCTCTCTTCTTCCACTCATGGATGGAAGTGTGTGCACGTCTACATTTCTTTATACCACCTTCAGTTCATTGACCACCCACTCACTTTACTACTACCCATGTTGCCATTTAACAAGAATGGTCGCGTTGCAATACTGTCAGTTCATCATGCCATGCCTACTACCATCAATCACTACTAAGTTTAACGAGGATCAATCAAAGAATTATATCATGCCATGCCTTCTACTTGTTAGTCTGATCTCCCGCTGTGAAATTGGTGAAGAATTCTTAGGGATGAGTACTCAGAACTCACAATTGTGGATATAAACCCTTTTATAAGCAACCAAATCATCATTTACTTCTTGCAATGCCTCTACGTCCTCTTGCTTTCTTCAGTCCTTCACATGCCTGCAGGTGTTGTATTCTTATTACATTCCACACCGGGAGAGACTAGCAATTTTACCTGTATTATAATGTTTCTGGAAAAAACATGTAGTCCTTGGCTGATCTGTATACACTTTGTTAATTTTTAATGTGTTTATTTTCAATGGTAGGGTTTGCGTTTGTCTACTTTGAAGATGAGCGTGATGCTGCTGATGCTATTCGTCATTTGGATAATGTTCCGTTTGGGTATGACAAGCGCAGGCTTTCTGTAGAATGGGCAAGGGTATTTTCAGTCCTCTTGGATTCATCTGAACAACTCTTGCTAAGAGAAATAATCTTTATCTTGATTATATCATTCTTTAATTTGTTTATTTATCACAGGGTGAACGTGGGAGTAGACATCGTGAAGGGACGAAGTCTGTGGCAAACCAGAGGCCCACTAAAACACTGTTTGTGATCAATTTTGATCCTCATCGGACTAGAGTTCGTGACATAGAGAGGCACTTTGAGCCGTATGGGAAAATCCACCATGTCCGTATTCGAAGGAATTTTGCATTTGTCCAGTTCGAAACTCTGGAAGAGGCAACCAAAGCTTTGGAGTGCACTCATATGAGGTAATAATCTCTTGCTTCTACCCCCTTTGTGCCATATAAAGTCAAGTGTTTGAAGTTTTTCTTCAGAAGTCCTGCTACGGAATATCCTCAATAAAGGGACACCTTTTTGAGTAAAACAGTTTTCCAAGTCATTTGCCAAAGTAGCAAAGAAGATTAATATGTCAACTTCGACAAACATTTAAAAAAAGTTAAAATTGTAACTGTTTTACCTTCCCTAGAAAGAAAATTTGCACCTTGGGAAAAAGACATAATTTCATAGGGTTTGAGAATGTGAATGAATGCCCTTAAGCAGCATTACGTTTATGCATATTTTTGTTACATTGAGAGAAGGTACTCATAGTTGAGTTTTTTAATTTGCAGTAAGATACTTGACAGGGTGGTGTCTGTAGAGTATGCCCTTAGAGATGATGATGAGAGAGGTGACAGGCTTGATAGCCCTCCTAGAAGAGACAATGTAAGGCGTGGGGGTGGGGACAGCCCTCCGTATAGAAGATCACCGAGCCCGATTTATCGCAGAAACAGGCCCAGTCCTGATTACGGACGCGCACGTAGCCCTGTCTATGATCGGTACAATGGACCCACGTATGACCGAGTCAGGAGCCCGGAATATGCAAGGCACCGTAGGTAGTTTGTCCTGAAGGTACAAGAATGCGTGAAGATTGGTACTAATGGATAGTATGAAACTATGAACTTATGATGTAAATGCATGTGGGTTGTGAAGCTCCATTTGTGTCATACTTTGACTAAAAGATAGATCTATCTTATCTTATTTATTGTTGATTTAGGCCATGCACTATTTTGGTTGATAGTGGTTTTATACTATAACCCAACCAATAGAAATGTTTCTTTTTTAATCGGTGCTTTTTAACTTGGCTAGATGTTGGAACCGGCTTCTTACCAAGTTCCCTCCATGATGGTTCTTACCAAGTTCCCTCCATGATGGTTCTTACTAAGTTCCCTCCATGATGGTTCTTACTAAGTTCCCTCCATGATGGTTCTTACTAAGTTCCCTCCATGATGGTTCTAACTAAGTTCCCTCGGGATAGGCATGGACTCGAGCCGGGCCTCGGGTCGGGCCTGATCGGACTTTTTTTTTTGGATTCTCAAGTCCTGAAGGCTGAAACCGGCCTGGGTAGCTACTGGGTCCGGGTTGGGCTGGTTACCTAATTTTTTGTTTGATTTTCTAATTACTTCCTCCCCACCCCACACTTCAAACCCGTCCAAAACACTCAGCCCGACCCATTTACCTTTTTCAAATTTTGAAAAAAAAAAGGCCTGAAATAGGCCCGAACTGGTTGAGCCGGTTCATTTTTTGAGACTCGGAGCCCGCCCCAAAACAGTACTGGGCCGGGTGGCTTGAACTGGGCACAAACTCGGGTATCGGGCCCAGCCAGGCCGGAACAATATCATGTCAGGCCGATTACGGGCCGGTTGACTCGGGCTGAGTCCATCCCCACCCTAGGCTGGTTGGAATAGGATTGTTATTTTCATCATTTGCAATGAGAGATAAAACAACATGTACATTCAAAAAAACATGTAAATGACTTGTTTAAAATAAAGTTCTATTCTCTGTCATTGATGTGTTAAGAAAGCTTTAGAATGTTATTGCATTTTATCTCTTATTGTTATCACTAAGTTCTTTGGTAAATAGACCATAACACAAAGAACACCAACGTGTTCTTTAAGAAACAAAACTGGAATCTTATACGTAGTTCTTTGGTAAATACTAGATTCTCACCCGTGCGATGCACAGAAGAAACTATAATCAAATCATTTAAAGTTTTTAAATATCAGCGATGAACCATAACATCCTAGATTGATAAATTAGAATCATGGCTATCAAAATCCGAATAGGACCACATATGATGGGTCTTATTCCAAACTGCAATTTGCATAATCCGAAATTTTACGAATAATTTTCAATTTTAGAAAAAATCTGACCAAGACTCGGATCGAACCATGTCCTAGTTAAAAAAAGAGCATAAAGAAGTTTATGCAAGTATTAAGAGCTTGTTTGGTAATACTAAAATCGACTAAATCGGTTGATTCTGTTGAAATTTATCAAGTTCTAGTCAAAGTGGTTGAATTGACCGATTTTGCTGATTTACAAAAAAAGTATATTTAAAATATATTTTATTAGTAAAATAAATAAAAAAATCATATAAAAAAGCTAAAATGTTCTTCTATAGCAACTTCAACTAATACATCTAGAAAATTAACTCCAACCTTGTCCTTTTCTTATTATTATACAATTCAGCGCGTGATATTAAAATTTGCGTGTTTGGCGAAAAAGTTGTTCGATAACCGAAAAACATGGTCACTAAACGGGCTCAAAATTGTTTGTAAAGATTCTGGTAAATGTTCCACAACATTTACTCCACCGATAGGTAGTTTACTTACGAGGTTATAAGAAATTAAATTGTTTGTGGGGGTTTTACAATTTTTGCTGCAATTTTTAATTCAAATGATAAGGAGAGTGAGGCCTTATTAAGAATAAATGTGATTTGTGTGTTTCTTCCGATGCATACTTATATCCACGAAAATATTTTGTTTTATTTTTAGATCATAAGTTACAACAAAAATCTATTGTTCATTGAAAACAATTATTCAAATATAATGACTTTCTCAAATGGTGAGCTAAAATTACATTCATATGCATTCAAATAATGAGTTTTTCAGGTAATATAATTATACCCGAGGTAAACATTCATGGTGCATAGATAAAGATACAAAGTAATTAATTGCTAAATACAACTTATTAACTTTAATATCCAGGGCATATGAATGTACGGAACATAAATTAATGTATTTTATTAATACACTTGATGAGTTAACGAAAAGTTCAAAGCATTTGTAAACCATTAAACAACTTAATTATATTTTAAATTCGCAGTAAATAAATAAGAAACTGTAAAATTTAAATAAAAGGATTATTGACAACAATAACCAAAACTCATCCTTTCTAAAATCCCGGACCGGTCTTTTTATTAACCCAAATGTTATCAGCCCAATAAATTTGCCCATTTAAACCCACTCAATCAACAAAACCTCACCACACCACTCTATATAAAGTTCTTTAGCCTGCAGTAGATGCATTCATTTGTACCCCATTGAGAGAATCACAGCTTTATCTGGTAACTTCACAAAGCAGCAGTCGCTATATTGACCTTTACCTTTCGAACCGATTCCGGCTGAAATCCATCGTTATTGTGTATAGTTGATTGTTAGCCCCTTAGCAAACGATTTTGATGGTGGAATCATCCTGTGAGTACTTTATGTTGGAATCAATGCTTATTTATCAATCTCAATGTTTAAGTTGGGTGAGAGAACATCAAAGAGTCTGGTTTGAAAGTTTTAGGTATGTTCGGATTTGTTTATCATGTGTGTGTATGTGTGTTCAGATTTGTTTAAATTTGTTTGTACATTTAGTGTTTATAAATGATTTTGGCCTCGTAAAATACGCATAACGTTAATGATGTCACCATTACCATCTCTAAAACCAATGATATGTGAACTACAAAAATGCCATACATAACCGAACGTATATATGACTTGTTTGTAGATAATGATTACTACCGTTAAATACTAATTCAACTATAAATTATTTTTTCAATGCTCAATTATAAAATGGAGCCTTTTAAAATCCAAAGGGTATTTGATTTTGAAGTAATAGTTTATAACTAAACCGCGAAAAGGTTTTTTAAACACCCTAAATTTGAATATTGGGATTAAGAGTTGAAATTTTTGTTAAATGTTTTTACATGCATGTTGATATTAAACCATAATTTGTGTCTGCCATTAACTTAATTTAAACTATGTATAACTTGGTCGGACAAATTTTTAGATATGTAACCTGATTTGAAAAGTTAAGATAGAGTTTCCAATCTATTTGTACAGATTTTTATGGTTTTTATCCTTAGATGACTTTGCTTTAAAGTACTTAAAGTTAATCCCCTACATGGAAACATTACACTACACACACACACACACACACACACACACACACACACACACACACACACACACATATATATATATATATATATTATTGAGGGCATGTGTACTTTAAAAATAACTGTATGTTACGGATGTGATATTTTTCACCAGGAAGTTAATATTAAATAAGTGTATATTGATAAAACCCACTTGTATACATGATTTATATATAAATACCTTGACTACCCAAAATGTTTAAGGCTTTATAAAAAACTGTGTTTACGACCTGTTTAAGGTGAACGGTGAACCCTAACATAACTGTTAGGTTTGCCCTGATGTTTTGAAATTCAAATTGGTCCTACTTTGAAACATTTATAAAAATCAACAAACAGATTAGAAAGACCCACCCATGAGCCACGGGTAAGAAAATAAATCGTCCTTCTCTACTATTTACCCTAAGCTTCTTTAAATCTAATGTGTGTGTGTGCCATCTCAAAAGAACACTCTTTGTTATTGAAACAAAAAAAAATTGAAAAAATTGTTCAACTTTTTATCGAAAAAAAGTGACCTTTGTTCAATTTTAAATGTCTTTTTGTTGTTAAACAAAGAATTTAAAAGTACTTGTGGACTTTGGATAAGAAGAGATATTTAGGCTATGTGATTTTTAGTTTCTCCTGATTAGCTTCTGAAAATCTAAATTATTGCTTTGAATTGTATTTAAAGAGGTTATGTTGCAAAAGTAAATGTCATCAGCTGCTCCTCTTTAATACGGAGTAGTACAATACTCGTATGACTTGAAACACTTTTATATTCATTGTTATTGAAGGTTTTGAAATAATATTATCTATAAAGATGCAAATATATGTGTTCCTTATTTTTACTTTCAAATTTCATACTTTTGGGGGCAATAGAAAATTTTGGGGCCAATACAGAAGTTTGAGCGCTTCTCAATATTCTTTATATGGAATATAGCTTATTTAAGACCTACTTTTAACCTTTGAAAATCTATTAATTACTTACCAGGTTTACTCCATTCGGGTCAATAGAAATGTGCTCAAACTTATGATGGATATTATACCATTATACCTTATAACAACATATTTTATGGAAATGTCTCCTTTCTAGAAAGTATTCATTTTCTTTGACACGAGACACTTCATTTTCTCACTCTTCTTCGACAATTGAAGCTTTGGCACATTAGTATGGATTCCCTGTAGAATGGTATCAATGTGTTAACCTTTAAGAAATACAACCTACCATGAAAATGAGACTTATCAACAACCATTATTTTACTTCAAGCTGCAAAAAACAAATCCACATATAAGAATCGATACATGCTTCACGAAAGACACTATATGAGATGGATTGAAACCTCAAACACCATTATTGGGGTACACCCATCACTCAATGCCCAACTGGATTTACTGTGCTCTACACATCTTATTAGTGTTCTACACCGGTTGAAGTGATGAATGGATAAATAAGCACATACTGAGTATTTATAGTAGAACCATTTACCATTGTGATGTACATGACTAAAATAACCACTGGATAATATAGGGTAGTATGTACTATCTGAAATGACAATTCATGATCGACTTGTGACACATGACACTATGACAGACTTATTAAATGCAAAGTTTGAAATTCAAATAAAAAAAACACTCAACCCCACCAGATTGAAAATGAACGCTTGGACAATTCATTTATCTCGTGAACATCTTATACTTGTCAGTCGCAATAAATAACCATTTAAAAACCTGAGCCCATTGTACGCCTTTTTGCCTGATCCGACCCGACCCAAGTGACCCAATGTTGACCCTTTTTTTTGGGCGGGAACACTATTCACCATTCCACCTCCTTTTGTATATAATAAGATAGATTTGTTCGTAGTTGATACAGACCTCAAAGAGATGATACTCGTATATTACAGAATTATTTCCACTTTGTTGCGAACTCCTATGGCGATTAAGTCACTTCCCGTGTCAGTGAAGAACTCTTTGTTTTCCCAATGTTGGTGCTACAATATTTCTTTTTTTTTTGCTTTTTGGCCTTTTTTGTCATTTATACTTCTAAACACTCAGGAGAAGCTCACATTAGATTCATGTTATGCATTTTTAAGAGCATTTCTATCATTTGAAAAGTAATTTTAATACTCCGTAGTTTGAGGGACTAAAAGTTACATGTGAGCCGATATAAAGAAGAAACACATAGCATCCAGATTATGTGTATGAGTTTTAGTCAATATCGAGTTTAACATCCAGAAACTCACTTTGCTATCCAAACTGTATGTATACTTGAGAACAACCACCTTTAGTACCAAAAACACATTTATAAACATTATCAATATAGAGTATATGCATAATATAATGCTACACCTAATTATTATAGAAATGCATAAACTGGAACCTTTGACATCAACAATAACAAAAAAATGTGCAATTTGGCCTTAGCAGAGAATGGTTAAACCGTTACAGAATATAATTGGTTTCAAATATTTCAGAAAGACATATATATGGGTGAGATCACATACAAATCATGCTTAACTTACTAACCTACAAACTCAATAATATGCAACACTTTGAATTTCAATATGCAGTACAAATAATGTAAAGATGCACTCTTTGAATTTCAATATGCAATACAAATAATGGAAATATGAAACTGCTATTTTATGGCTTGAATAATATGAAACATTTTGAACTTCAATGTGCAATACAAATAACGTGAAGATGATTTGAATGGGAGGACTAGTTTGTATGTGATCCCACCCCTGCATCTTTACATTATTTTTACTGCATATTGAAGTTCAAAGTGATGCATATTATTGAGTTTGTAGGTTAGTATTTTAAGCATGGTTTGTATTTGATCTCTTAAAACTCTTGACGTTGTGAAATTACTATTATCCTCAAGACCTCAACCAAACATGCTACTTGATTGGGAAATGGTTGGTACATATCCATCTCAGAGAGATAGAGAGATTATAACTTTGTGTAAGAGTTACATAGACTGAGAGCATGTTTTTGAATCATGAGTTTTAACAAACTTGTTGGGATTCGATCAAGTTATCTCTCTCGGTTTGTTCCCTTTCGAAGTTAATTACCAAAATAAACACAAATCTTCCCTTTCTTTAAATGCAAAAAGAGAATTAAAAAACAGGGAACAAATTCTTAACTTGGTATCAAATAAAAAAATTATCAGTAACCATTAGCAATATAGGTTTAGCAAGCACTATTTAGTCATGCAAAACAATCATATGTGGATTGTCACATGATGTTATGTGTGGACCCAATTCAATTTAAAGGACTACATAACTTGTTTGATTATCTGTCCAATGTCACCAGTGATGTGCGCGCGCCTTGGATAGCATGTTGAACCTCTATACTTTCAGTTTCAATGATAAATCGATAACCTGGGAATATGTAGCAAGCAGTGAGAGTTTTAAAAGTTCAGAAATCTCATTGTAGAGGGTCATATCACAGTCATCCATATTAAGGATGTTTGTGTAGTGAGCAATGTAGGAGCTTGTTGTGTCTCTAAAATCCATACATGTACGATACAGAGAATCTTTGATTTCTCTAGAAGCCATATTGATTTTCAAGTGATGAACATGGGATTTGATCCAACAACCATGCTTAAGGTTGAATTTTTTCTAAAGGATGGTGCGAATATTATAAGGGGGATGTTGTTATATTGCAGGTAAGGGGGGAGGCAACCAAAATATTAAACGATCTCTAGTTATAACAGTGATGGCCTCAGATTTATAGAAAGATTTGTCACCATACAAAAAATGTTTTTATTTTTTTGAAAACTGTCGTCATATGGTTAGGGATAGTATGGATAATATCCGAAACATTCCTATGGTAACCAATATACCAGTTCTGTAAGTAACTATCAATGGTAGCATGGGGAAGAGAGTTCCAAAAGTACTTAGCCGTGGCCAGTTTATCAGTTTTATCTCTCGTAACATCATAGACACTGCTAAAACCAAAACCTCCATTAATATTAGTGTAACACCCCGAAGCCCCACACAGACCCGAGGTAGTTACTCTAGACCTCTAGTACTGTCCCCACAAACCACCACGAGCCTTTACCGCGCACTTTGTCCTCACTCATGCGCGCCTTGAGAATCTTCCCAGGGGGTCACCCATCCCAAGACTACTCCCGTGCAAGCACGCTTAACTTTGGAGTTCTTGGGTGATGAGCTCCCTTAAAAGGAGATGCACCTCTGTTGGTATGAGTAGTACTATTAATCCTCTTAAATTAATATCGGGTATTACAATCACCCCCACTTAGGATCGCAACGTCCTCGTTGCGCCCTTAAACCAATCTCAATCAAACCCTAGAATCTTGCCCCGCTAAGTGCCCGCCCATATCCAACGGGTCAACACACTGTCGCAGGGTTGCTCTGATACCACCTGTAACACCCCGAGGCCCCACACAGACCCGAGGTAGTTACTCTAGACCTCTAGTACTGTCCCCACAAACCACCACGAGCCTTTACCGCGCACTTTGTCCTCACTCATGCGCGCCTTGAGAATCTTCCCAGGGGGTCACCCATCCCAAGACTACTCCCGTGCAAGCACGCTTAACTTTGGAGTTCTTGGGTGATGAGCTCCCTTAAAAGGAGATGCACCTCTGTTGGTATGAGTAGTACTATTAATCCTCTTAAATTAATATCGGGTATTACAATTAGGCTTGCAAATATTCCAAATAAGATGACACCAAGCTCCTTCTTTATATGCTTGGGGAATAAAAACAGAGTTGAATCCAACTCAACTATAGCATCTATGAGACTTTCTGTCAAACACCATATGACTTCTTTGCTTTGGCACGTTAAAAGAAATTTAAAAGGATATTATTGTGCTTCAAGACCCAAAAACTAAATTTTTTCCTCATATAAACATTTCATTGAACAACTTATTTGCACCTAAAAATCATCTAAAATAAATTCAACAATATTGAAAAGACCATGGAATAAGGAGAAGAAGCCATGTACCTAGAGCAGCAATAGCATGGCCTATACGATGTACGGTAAAATGCATCAAATTAATTTCGGGTGTAGAAAGAAGAACTCTCCTTAGAGCAGCATAGGAGGAGCAGTATAGGAGCAGGAGGTTTGAGAGAGGAAGGAAGTTCTGAAACATTAGAAAAGATACACGAAACACACGAGTTGCGGCAGAGAGGGGCGGATAACAATTCATAGATTATAAGGAATTTACAAAAATGCCCTAAATGGTTTAGACAGGAGGTTCACTTACTTCACTTAATAATATATAGATGATGGAATAAAGCAAAACGGGTCACTAAATTGTTTGCGCTTCTTTGGGTCACGATCTGTTCATGTAATTTTCGATGCGATTTTCACTATTGATCATTTTTGGAAACAATCTCTCTATGTTGTACTACGTGGATAGGATTGTGTGCATCTGATTCTTTCTTACCCCATTGTAGGTGTGAGCCTTTGCGACACTTGGGTGATGATGATGATGACCGAATAGGGCTATTAATGAGATCAGTCGAGTGTGATCACTTAGAGCTCGAGTTCGGCTTAATTCAATAGTAGTGGTGTTGGGTTTGAGCTCAAAGCTCAATGAGCTTTATAAATGAGTTTTATAAATGAGACTCGTGTTTGACATGATAGATGCTCGATGTTTGAACCGAGCGCACAATAAAATTCATAAATATGCTCGAACCTAAAATTTTAGGGGATGCTCGTTACTAAGTTTACGCTCGAGCTATTTGAAAAGTACTCAATTTGTTAATTTTAGGCATGGACTCAGTTAGCTTCGTAGAGAATTTCTTGAAGCTCGAGCCTGGCCCGGATATTAAGGGTCTTGGTCTGGTTTCGAGTACCAGACCGGTCTCGAGCTCAGTCCTGAACATGTTTCGACTATTTTTTGTTTTTTTTTTGTTTTTTTAATTATAGTTGTTTAATTCAATAATACTCCATATAATTTAATAATATTAAATTAATAAAAAAACTATACACATTAAAAATGAAAAAATGAAATGTATGTTTATTTGAAATATTAAATTGATTTATAAATTTGTAAAAATACTCAATCAAAATATGAAAAAATGCGACATACTTCAAATTTGAAGTGTACATAAGTGACATAACACATATAATTATGCATGCGAATAAGTAAGTGTTAGCAAATATGTAAACAACAATGGAGAAGTGTTACATAAATCTCCTACTTCTCATAACTCATGCTTTCTTGGTTAGTTGTCATTTCTTTCATGAAGTGGCAGGTCGGTGCTATCGGGTCGGTGCTATGTTTTAGTTCTTGCGTTCACCAGCGGGCCTTCAACCAATCATGGAAACACATGAGTGTCTTAAGAGATTGTGCGATCAACCTCATTCTATAATTGGTCAGATCGTTGCCGGCTTCACTTGACTCTTGTTTCACAAGAAACGTTGAAACCAACATAGATAGGATTTGTTTCACCACTGTTAACAAAATTGCAAACATCGCTTCTTTATCCTTCCACCATTTGAGATTGTCAAAGTGTTCCCTCTTCATACTCGCACGGAAACGTTAGATATAAAGACAGTACAATGAAAATAAAATATTGAAATACATTTCAGAGTAAGACACATTATAAATAAAAATGACACATTTAGTGACAAGTACTTGAAAATAAATGAAGTACAAATAATCATAAGAATACGTTAAAAAAAATTCACGCTTTTTAAATAGAATTGACCCATTAAAATTTATTAACCCGAGTATTGACAAAGTTCTTATAATATTAAAATTACATTTAATGAATGCCGCACATTTTAATAAAGTCGTACCCATTAAGTCATACGAACGTGAAAATTAACAAAGTACAAATAAATGTATCAATATATTTAAGCAATGTGACACATTTTAAAAATACTTGACCCATTCGGTCTTATTAACTCAAAAGCAAGTAGATATACATTAAATAATTTCACGCGTTTAAACGAAATTTAACCCATTAAGTCATGAATTGAAAAAATTAAAAAGTGCATAACATATTTAGAGTACATTTAAAACACATGACTAATAAAAGTATTAAAACATTAAAACAAACACTAGTGGAAAAACATGAAATAGAGGCGCTTCATTAGAGGCATTTTTATCAAAAAACGCCTCAATTTTTTGAAAAAACGTAAAATATTGTTGAGTGCGGCGCTTTTTATTAATAAGCGCCTGCAAATAGTTAAACGATTAATGAAAAATACAAATAAAAGAAAGAGTGCGGCGCTTCTTTAGTATAAGCGCCTCTAATAACAAATAAAATAAATGAAAACGTGTGTTACTTGGATAGTTCGATAATAAGCGCTTGCGGTCATATAAAAAAAATTGTGCGTGCGGTGCTTATATGTGCAAAGCGCCTCTAAAGCAATTTGAAATGTTACCCTTGGGCTTTGGGCCTTGCTTCCACCGCATAAGCCTCCTCTAAATCGAGATAACCTAAACCACATTACTGCGTCTACCTACCAATATCGTTGCTGCCGCCATTGTTGCTACTGTTCTTCAAAGTCCAGAGCAGCCGACGGCCCTCACGACCGTGTGAAACCCTCACGAGTCCCAACCAAGTTGTGCTCCCAACACTACCAGTCTACCACCGTCTGTGTCGTGCCTCCACCCCGCCGCCACCATTGTTGGCTCTAACGGTTGATTCTTCGTACCCTCTCGATAATTCCCGGCAGACCGACTCTTCTTCCTCTCGCAGGTCATTTAATTTCTAATTTCACTAAATATATTTAATAATATCTTCTCAATCTGTGGACCAGCTCACTTGATCTATTGTTCGGGTCGGAGTTTTCTAGTCCCCAGAGGTCTGGACTAGTATAGTCTCTGTATCGGCTAGAGTGAAAGTACGACATTCTGATCCACTACCTTTGATTTCTTTTATTCGGTATCACCTTGTGGTAAGCGTAATATTTGACAGAAATTATGGGATGAATTTGTATCATATTCCTTCTTAAATAAGTAATACGGACTATATCCTTAAATGTAATTTTTTAATTTATTCCGACTAAATTGTATGTAGTGTTATTTGCAAACCGCTTCACTTTATTGATAATATGTTCTCTATCTTTAAGTTTTCAGGGTATTGGGATACTGACATACTGCTATCATGACAGGTAAGTGGTACATGCACACTAGAATCAATTATATTATCTGATGTTTTCATGTTGTTTCATGTTTTCCTATAAGATATATTGTTATGTGGAGTTTATGGACATAGAGAGGTCGTTATGTGGCGTATGGAATTGATTAATCTATGACATGGTGTTGTTTGAGCTCCACTACTTTTTAACATAGTAAACATATATACATGACCTGGCCTAGTTTTGCTGCCAATGCATTTCTTATCCATCCTTTTATGTTTTTCTTGCTATACCATGCAATATAATTGAGCATCTAATGTTCTTTTGTATCTCCTCATTGGCCGTATTACCAAGTTCTTAGAACCAAGTATTAACTTATTTGTTGACTTGGTTGATGATGTAAACCATCCTCATTTTGCAAAATGACGAGATAGTAGGAGAAATGAGTCTCTGTTATAAAGAAGTATAATTGTAGAAGAAAGTGATTATTGCATTTCATATGCCTTGGCCGATCAGTACATGTTAATATATACAAGGAGTGTTAGTTATCATCCTATAATTAAGGAGATAATTATGCACCATCACTAAGTAAGGTAACTATTCTTATGGTAAGGGATATTGCCAATCAATTACAATATATATACAATAAATGGGTTGTTAAATATATATAATAATATAATAATTATGTGTTATTACGCCCCCGCAAGATGGAGTGTCCGTTGGAGACTCCCAGCTTGGACCGAAAACGTTCAAAAGGCTCCTTCCCGAGAGGCTTAGTCAAGATATCCGCAATTTGTAGCTTTGTAGAAATGTGACTGACCTTGAGTGCTCCTTGTTCGACCATGTCACGTACAAAGAAGTAGTTTAATGCTAAGTGTTTCATGCGGGAGTGAAACACAGGGTTGGCACACACATAAGTTGCACTGAGGTTGTCACCGAATAAGGTGGGCACGGCAGGGGTCGAGACGGAAAGTTCCTGGAGTAGGTTCTTGACCCAAATAAGTTCAGCACTTGCATGAGCTACAGCCCGATATTCGGCCTCCGTTGAAGAGCGAGATACACATTTCTGTTTTGCTGATTTCCAGGAGATGATGTTGGACCCGAGGTACAAGACGTAAGCTGTTGTTGACCGACCATCATCAGCAATATTGCCCCAGTTTGAGTCACTAAACGCAGTGAGGTTTAGTGTGGTGTTGTGTCGAAGGTGGAGGCCAAATTGATAGTACCTTTGATATATCGTAGAACCCGTTTAACTAACTGCCAATGGAAGTCCGTGGGGGATTGCATGTGTTGAGCTAGTCGGTTAACAGCATAGGCGATGTCCGGACGAGTGATGGCTAGGTATTGGAGTAAGCCAAGAGTGCGTCGGTACTGGGTTGGATTCAAGAGTGCGTCTGATGCCGGGACCTGCTGCAAAGCCGTAGCACTCATAGGTGTAGATGCCGGTTTTGCATCAGCCATAGTGCTACCCTCCAGGATGTTGTGAATGTATTGCCGTTGAGACAAGAAGATACCGTCTGAGGTGGGGATGACTTCAACCCTGAGGAAGTGATGCAGTCGCCCTAGGTCTTTGACAGAGAACTTGATCGTGAGCTGTTTGACACACCAATTGATAGCTTGAATTGAGCTTCCTGTCAACACAATATCGTCCACGTAGACTAAGAAGTATAATGTGATTCCAGAATGTGTGTAAATGAAGAGTGAACTATCAGCTCTTGATTTGTGAAACCCCAATTGCACAAGATAATTAGCGAGGGCCATATACCAAGCCCGTGGAGCCTGTTTTAGGCCGTACAAAGACTTCGTTAACCTGCATACATAAGACGGAAAACGAGTGTTAGCATAGCCCGGAGGTTGGGTCATGTAGACCTCCTCCGTTAAGTGTCCATGTAGGAAGGCATTATTAACATCCAGTTGACGAAGATCGCAGCCACGAGAGAGAGCAATAGTGAGGATGATACGGATGGTGGCTGGTTTGGTCACGGGACTAAAGGTCTCGGTGTAATCACAGCCAGCCCGTTGGAGGAAGCCCCGTGCAACTAGTCGTGCTTTGAATCTGTCAATGGTCCCATCCGCCATGCGTTTTACCCGAAAGAGCCACTTACACGTAATCGGAGTGTGAGTACCACGCGGCACAAGTTCCCACGTTTGATTTCGGTGAAGTGCTGCAAACTCAGCATCCATCGCTCCCTTCCATTTGGGGTCCTGGAGAGCTTTTTTAACGGAGGTTGGTTCAAGGATGGGTTGCACTGGATGAATGGACGTGGGGTTGATATAGGGATCGCCTAGGTACTTGGGATTCGGTTTACGTACTCGGGCAGAGCGAGGGAAGACTGTGGGAAGTGAAGGCTGCTGATCTGGTGTAGGGTTTGAATGTGGTATGTGGGACGAGGCAGAAAGGGAAGGGGTGGTTGAGGGGATATTTGGGTGAGGGGTGATGCTCATGGAAGTGGATGAGGAGGCTGGGTTTACATCCGCAGTGGGGTTTGAGAGAGTTGGGATGTGGGCCGAAGGTGGGGACATATGTGGGGAATTTTGGGAGGATGTCGTGTGGGATGGGGTTGGATTGTGTGTGGGAGAGTGAGTTGCAGGGGAGGTGGGCGATGGACTAGGTGGGGCCGGTGTAGGGTTATTAGTAGAAGGAGGGGAAGGTATAAGCACCGGGTTACCTCTGCGCAAGGGGGGAGGGGCGATTGTGTAGCACCATGCATTAGTCCACCATCACGCATAGGGTAGATGGACGGAACAAAACGGACATGTCTAGACGTGTGAACTTTATGAGAGGTTAGGTCGTAACAAAGATAGGTGGATTGAGATACTGAGTATCCAAGGAAAAGACATTGAGCATAGCGGGCTTGCAATTTGGAGGTGGTATACGGATGAAGCCACGGGTAACATAGACACCCAAATGGTTTCAACTTGTCATAGTTGGGCATTTTGCCATATAGGGTGAAGTAAGGAATATTATTTTGAAGAACATGAGTGGGCAACCGGTTAATGAGGTAGACCGTAGTTTGAAAAGCATAGGGCCAAAAAGGAGCGGGTAGACCGGAATAGTGGAGTAAGGATAAGTCGGTCTCAACAATATGCCGATGACGTCTTTCGGCAAGACCGTTGTGTTCTGGAGTGTGGGGTGGGGTAGTGAGATGGGTGATGTCTTGGGAGTTGAGATATGTTCTAAGTTTGATGTACTCACCTCCGTTATCGGAGAAAAAGGAAATTATTTTGGTTTGAAAATATTTTTCCACCAGGCGTTGAAATTGGGGAAATATGTGGGAGACTTCAGATTTTTGTTTAAGTGGGTAAAACCAAGTATACCGAGTGTAGTAGTCTACGAATATGAGATAGTATTTGATGGATAGTCTACCCGGGGGTATATATCCGAAGGGTTACTACGGGGAGTAACTTAGAGAGAAGTCAGAGCAAGTAAGTAAGAGAGAGAGTGTATATTCGGTATGTGTTAAGCGTTTTCAGCGTGCCTACAAATGGGGAAATGGGGTGCTACTTATAGTAGCAATAAATGCCGGGCAGGGACACGTGTCAAGTGCTCATTGGCTGAGGGGTCACCTCCACTGGTTGGTGCTGGCAGCCGCATGTGGCCGCATT
The DNA here is from genome assembly GCA_945859875.1 of Cuscuta europaea. NCBI lineage: Eukaryota > Viridiplantae > Streptophyta > Magnoliopsida > Solanales > Convolvulaceae > Cuscuta > Cuscuta europaea. Next base: position 254,765 of record CAMAPE010000023.1, read on the forward strand.
TAATGCGGCTGTTGGATGGTACGTCTGTGCAGAGTACGGTGATCTGTACGCATGTGAAGCGGATATCTTGTCGAGTGAGATGCCTTCGGCTATAGAGCAGTAGCCGAGGGCTCTCCCTCCCGATGGCACCCCTTGTGCCGAGGGTTTACAGTGCCGAGGGCTGCTGTTTTCGCCGTTTTCTCCCGGTTTCTTGGTTTGCTTGAGAAACCCGCTCTGTGATAATTTGGAGCCTTCGGCCAGGGGGCCGAAGGCACCCCTGTGCGTTGTGCGGACTGCTTGGTACTCTGGGCGCTGTGATTTGGGCCTGTTGGGCCTGTTGGACCTTTGCTGGGGTAGTAGGAGTCTGTGGGCCGGGGGTTCCCGGGCCATATACTCCATCAGGAGTCCCTCACTCCTTTTGCCGAAAGGTACTTGAGGGAAAAGGAGTAATTTTTGCTTGCCTTTTGATGTTGTCCTGTCGTGATCTCTGAAGTTGGTGAGGAGTTGTTGCTCTTATGTCCCTGCCGAAGGTAGTCCCTCAGTTACCCACATGTCGGGACTTGAGGGCTTGCTTTGTTGTTTGTTGGATTTTCACAGATTTTGTAATTTAATGATTTTCCCGAGGGGGTCCTCCAGTCCCCCACTCCTTGAGGCACTTGTAAAGTGGTGAAAAGGAGTAAAGTGGTTACGTTGCTGTTATGGGCCGAAGGCTGACGCTTTTCGTTTCATTTTGGGGGGATGCCTCGTTAAAAACCTCATTAGGAAAAACCCTTTGGGAAAAATTCCTAACGAGGGAAAAAGAGTGCACCGAATTCCCCCAATGATGAATCGAAAATATCAAACCTTGGTACGAAATGGAGAATGGCGGGAATGCCGAGGGCTCTCTCTTCTGAGGGCTCCTGTGTTGATTAGCCGAAGGCTCGCTGTTGATGTCCTGGTGGCGCCGAAGGGGAGCCCCTCAATCCAGAGATCGAGGGCCTGCCAGATGAGGGCAGCAGTGAAGTGTTTACCGGGGGGTCCACTGTTTGTTGATTTGTTGGTGATGAAGATACCCGATGGCTCCCCATTACCTGTGTGCCAGGGGCCATCCGTCAATGAGGAAACTCCCCGGGGGCTACCCAGTTTTGCAGTGCTGAGGGGGAATCCACGAGGGGGTGTCCTGATATGAAGCCCCGGGTCTCTGAAGGAGTGATCCCGAAGGCGTCTGTTATGTGCTGTGTGGGGCGCAACCCGGGGGCACTTCTGAGTGATTGTACCCGGAGGCTATCTTTGATGAAGTGGAGTGAAGTAGAAAACCCGGGGGCTTCCAGAATATAGCCGTTGGAATACGTAACGACAGGATATAGCCGTTGGGGGGATGGCACACGTGGCGTGTGATGGCTGGTTGTTCGTGGGCGGCGTCACCGGTTGGGTGAAACGACGGCACGTAATGATGGCGTCCATCCGGAGGCCCGGAACCCAGGCCCAAGCCCGGATTCCTCAGCGCCTATAAATACCCCAGGGCCAGGCATTCCTCCGTGTGCGATAAACTTGTTAGCGAAGCTCTGTCAATTTTGCTAGAGAGAGAAAGTTCAGCCTTCGGTCTTAAACTCAGCTTTCGAGGTCAGTGCTCCCTGCCTTTCTCCTTCTAGCATAGCTGTACTGTGCCCTTAGTTTAGGAGATAGAAAAGTTAGGAAACACTACCGTCTACGAGTCCTCGAACAAGAAAGCGAATGTCGTCCCAAAGTGACTCTCAGGACATCTCGAGGACGCCCTCGATGGAGGACGAAGGCATCTCCGATGTGGAGTCAAGCAGTGATCAGCCCTCGGATTGTGGTGATGCAGCCCTCGCCACTGAGGTGCAGAAAGATCTGACGGCTGAGGCCGAGGCGGAGGAATTCGAGCGAACTGCCGAGGATGAAGAGTTGGCCCTCGCCGTCCAAGTTGCTGAAGAGGAGGAGGAGAAGGAGAGGGCGAAGGTCACTGTGGCCGTCCTCCCCCCTCGGGGTGCTGGTGAGGCCAGTACTTCCCAGCCGCTGAACGCGGTTCCCATCCGGGTGGCCCCCGGGAAGAAGAAGGCCAAGGCGGCTGTCCCTAAGAAGAAGGTCATAGCTGCTGATCAGGGGAAACCCGTAGATATGCCGGAGGGGTATTCCTGGCTCAACACGGCTGCCCTGGAAATAAAGTCGAAGGCGGACAGGGCGGACCTCTACGTGACGCAGCTACATGTAGGGCCCTCGGCCGAGGTTGTCGAGCCGGGAGTTGACGATGTGCTCTCTCGGGCGCCCGAAGGGTGCATTGCAGTACACGTGCTGTCGGTCTCCATGGGCCTTCGGTTCCCGCTGCACCCCTTCCTCCGGGAGTACCTGAGGTTCGTCGGCTTGGTGCCCTGCCAGCTGACACCTAATAGCCATTCCTACGTGGCGGGTTTTCTAAACCTCTGTAGGGACCGAGGGGTGACCCCCAGCCTGGACTTGTTCTTCCAGAGCTTCAACCTCTGTCGAGGGGGTCACGCGAATGCGGAGGGCTTCGCCAACCTGCAGCAGGTGGCCAGGTGGAAGCTGTTTACGGAGGCGCCTTCGTCAAACAAGGGCTGGAAGGAGCGCTGGTGCTATGTCAGGGTTGCTGAGAACCCATTCCCGGCGGAACTTCGGGATCGCTTCCGTCGGCATCCGAAGGTTGGAAGCGCCGCCCTTGAAAAAGACGGCCTGGTGATAGCAAAAATCCCGGAGGGTCGCACCAAGCAGGTCTCCATTAAAGACTATACTGCCGACAAGGGATTCTACTCCCTCGGCTTTCGCAGATACCGGTTTATTGGTGAAGCGGATGAGAAGTACCCCCGTTTTTGCTGAGGCCTTCGGGGGAACAGGAGGTAGTCTACGAGGTCCCTTAGCACATAGCTTATCCTGTTCGTTTTTTATTATTATTATTATTTGGTTCTTTGTGCCTTCGGTCAGCGTCCCCTCGATTCTAACCCCATTCCTTCGTTTCTTCGCAGGTGTCCCAGTGAAAATGATGAATGTTAGAGGCCTTGCAGACTTGAAGAAGAAGAAGCCCTCCAAGGGCCCGAGGGGGACGGACGCCGGTGTCCCAAAACCCGCCGGTGACTTCTTCAAAAAACCGGAGGGGCCGTCGGCGGGCCCAAGCGCTGATGCTGCTGCTGCCGCCAAAAGGAAAGGCTCGGGCAGAGAACCCGAGGGCAAGAAGCCTAAGACCGGGGATGCCGGGAAGAAATCCCCCCCGGTGATCATTGTTGATGAAGGGCCCGCCCCCGGGCCAGATGAGGACATGCGGGTGGCGAAGGTGCCGTCGGGAGTTCAGGGGCCATCTTCCGAGGTCCTCATGGTTTCCCTCCCGGCTGGCACGGCCGTGATGAATGGTACCGCCGACCCGAGGGTGCTTCTGCGAGGCATCACCCTCGAGATTGACAGGGTTGCCCTCGGGGCTGATGAAGACGAAGCCCTCGAGGACAGGATCCTCCGGTCCTCCCTTACAGTAAGTCCTTCACGCCTATTTCTTTCCGTTTTACTTGGAGCTTAGAAACCATATTTGGCCTTGCTGACCCCTTTGTTTTTGTAGACCTTCATTGCCCTCGGGGAGCAAGCCCGGCGGCTAGAGGAGTGGCGCCTTCGCAAGGCCGAGCAGGAGGCCAAGATGCGGGAGCTCATCCGCCAGAATGCAGACGCTGTGCGGCAGATGGCCATGCTGGAGGAGAGCCTTCGGCAGATGACCCTGCGAGCGGAGGCCGCGGATCGGGGTAGGGCAGAAGCCGAGAGGTCCGCAGCTGAGGCCTTGGAGAAGGCTGCCAAGGAAGCCGAGGCTGCGAAGGTTGAAGCCGTCGAGAGGGCCCGGGAGGACGCAATCTCGGGGTTCTTGGCAGGGGGATGGCGGTCCGAGGAGCACAAGCTATGGCTGTCCTCGGTCGTCGAGTCCTCGGTCGACGAGTGGTGCGATGGGCCTGGCGTGGAGTGGGTTTCCCGAAAGGGTAAACAATACTACGATGGGGGCGAGTTCTTCACTCAAGCCCTCATCTATCGGAGGATGGCTCGCCACTTGAAGATCGAGCCAAAGGACTTTGACCCGGCAGCATACGGGCTCCCCCCCTGCAGCCAGACATCCGCGTTCCTCTTCCCCCCGATGTCGAGAGGCCAGACCTAGAGGACTCTGAGCTCATGAAGGAAGCCGAGGGCGACGAACCTGGGGCCGACGCAGAAGTGACCTCGAAGCCATCGGGGGAGGCGGCCCCCGGGAGTAACATGATTTGATATGTACTTTTTATCATGTAAACATATATCTGTAATGATGACATTATTTATCCCTCGGCTTCGGCCTGCTTGTAATTTCACACTTACTCCTGTTTTTGATGAAATGCATGCGGCCTCCGGGCTTTTTATATTCGAATGCGCCTTATGTTTTGAATGTATGCCTTCTCCTTTGAATGTATGCCTTCGGTATTTTTGAATGTATGTCCAGGACTTAGAATACTATCTGTTTGTAGCTAGCCCTCAGGAGCCTTCGGTAGCTGGGCACCCTCTGCTGGACATGCAACCGATGGTTCGGCAGCAATTAGGACTTAGAAAATTTTTCCTAAGTGTCGCACAGCATGAGGCCTTCGGGCGTTTGTAGTAACCCACATCCTAGGACTTAGAAAAATCTCTAAGTGTAGATTTTCCCTTGTGGAGCCTTCGGGTGTCTGAAGTAACCCAACCCCTAGGACTTAGAGAAATTTTTAAGTGTAGACTCCCCCTTGAAAGCCTTCGGGATATGGCATTCCTTCCTGATGTGTGAATCTTGGACCGAGGGCCCAATGCATATGACCTTAGAGATTTTTGTAGGTGTAGTATGTCATGTAGCCTTCGGTTAATAGGTGGCCTTCGGCAATTAGGTTCCTTGAGATGAGGGTGAAATATGTAGGACTTAGAAAATCTTCTAAGTGTAGAGTTTCCCTCGAGAGCCTTCGGTAGATGGTATCCCTTCTTGATGTATGAGTAGTTGATCGGGGGGGAAATACACGTAGGACTTAGAAATTATTCTAAGTGTGAATTTTTCCTTGGATGCCTTCGGGTGATAGGTGCCCCCTGATTCCACATCACTTTGCGAGATGCCCGGGGGCTACTTGTTTAGGGCAGAATACCTCCCTTTTTTTCCTTAAGTGTTGTTGTACTGCACGGCCTTCGGCCACCATACTCCCTTGGCTTTAATATTGATTGGGCCGGGGGCCCAATCTTTAGGTATTAGGATTTTTTTTTTTAAGTGTTGCTTCCCTGTGTAGCCTTCGGGTGACCGGGGGCCGCTCCTACAGGACCTAGAATTTTTCTAAGCATAAATTGATGTTGAATCCTGTTTGTTGTGAAGAAAGCCAATGAGGAGTGTGTGCCCTCGGCACTCACTCCCAAAAGTTGTAGAATTTGACCCTTGTAATGGGGAAAGAGCCCTCGGTATTTGTGCACAACAGATACCTTCGGTGTTTGTTTGAAGTACTGTTTAGTGGACCTTGGATAGTCCAGTCCCTTTGTATTGTTGAAGCCCTCGGTGTTTCCTGACGATATTTCCTTGAGTAGTATCCTTCGGGAAATTGGAGTCTTCAATTACCGGAGGTGTTCCCGTGGGGAGCCCTCGGCATGTTGTGATTTTGTTGGAGTGTACTCTTTGATTTCTCGCTGAGTCTACTCCCCTTCACCCCCTTTTTTTTTTTTTTTTTTTTAGGTTGGTGGTGAAGGGAAGGCATCAAGAAACTTGGTTTCTTGGTAAGGCTGGGCCGATTAGGAGACCATCAGAATACACCAATGGCTCTCCTCCCTCGGGTTAACCTTCCGAGTGCCGAGGGGATCGAGGGACGTTTCCTGGGCACAAAATATGGTGGTCCGTAACCTGCCTCCCCTTGGGGGATGGCGCGGAAAGCATCTCATTTTTGAAAGTCGTCCCCTCGGCGCTAGACATAGTCTGTGGCCTGCCACACCCTTGGGGTGGTGGCGCGGGGAGCGTTTCGGTTTGGAAGTCGAATCCTGGGCATTCCTCATGCCTGTCATACCCTGGGGGTAATGACGCGGATAGCGTTCCGTTTTTGAAAGTCGAATCCTGGGCATTTCTCATGCCTGTCATACCCTGGGGGTAGTGACGCGGAAAGCGTTTCAAAGAATGGTTTTCATTTGCACACTAGTTGCAAATGGCCGGGGGCACTACGTGCCGCCGGCACCGATGGTGGCGCCTTCGGTATATGCGTCCTCGTGGGGTACGACTTTTAGAAACAACACTTGGTGTTAGTTTCGATGTGTAGCCCCCGGTACCGAGGGGTCTTCTGTAGGAACACTTGGTGTTCTCTTGTTGTAGTTGATGTAGGTGTCTACCCTCGGTACTTGGTACCGAAGGGTCTTCAAATGAAACACTTGGTGTTTCCCAATAGATGTTCGGAAGCTGTTAGGAGAGCATATCCCTGGCACTTGGTGCCGAGGGGTCTTTTGTGAAACACTTGGTGTTTTTTCTTCGTTTCGATATTTGATGAGGGAGGTGTACCCTCGGCACTGGTGCCGAGGGGTCTTGACTGAAAACACGTGGTGTTTCTACTGTTTGTTGTATGTGTTGATGGTGTCCGCCCTCGGCACTGGGTACCGGAGGGGGTTTTTCTTGTGGTGAGGCCTGGGGCCTGTAGTCAGTATGAGGGCTTGATGTCTTGAATGTATCTTCATTCTTCGAAATTGGAGGCCTTGGGCCATTGGATAGTACATTCACTAGTTATGAGGGCTTGGCCGCTCTTACATTATTGATAAAATTTAACTAAATGGTGTACATTCCAGTGCCTAGGGACCTCTTTCCCGTTGGGGCGTTTGAGTTTGTAAGTCCCGGGTTTGATGATGGCTGCTATGATGTAGGGGCCTTCGAATTTTGGTGCCATTTTTCCTCCCTCGGTTGGTTGGCTGGCTTCTCTCCTCCGGAGGACATAGTCCCCCACTTGAAATTCCCGGGTTCGAACTTTGGCGTCGATGTAGCTTTTAACTTGCCTTCGGTAGTTTTCTGCCCGGATGAAGGCCCGCTCCCGGCGCTCTGAAATGAGGTGCAGGTCGAGGGCCATGTTGCTGTCGTTGACCTCGGGGTCATATTGGATCACCCTTCGGGTAGGAAGGGTGACTTCCGTAGGAGCTTTGGCTTCAAAACCGTAGCAGAGGGAGAAGGGTGTTTCACCTGTAGCGCGCCGAGGGGTAGTGCGGTAGGCCCAGAGGATGTTGTGAAGTTCTTTTACCCAGCCACCGCCCTCGGCCTCCAGCTTCTTTTTGAGGCCCTCGAGCAAGGTCCGGTTGGCGTTCTCTACTTGCCCGTTGCCTTGAGGGTAGGCAACGGAGGAGAAGGTGTGTTTGATGCCCCATGCCTCCAGAAGGGCACAGAAGGGGGCTGCCTCAAATTGTGTCCCATTGTCGGAGATGATCTGCTGGGGGACGCCAAACCTTGTGAGGATGTTCTTGAGGACGAAATGACGGCATTTTGCCTCCGTGATGCTGGCGAGGGGTTCAGCCTCCACCCATTTGGTGAAGTAGTCGACGGCCACAATGATGTACCTGTTGTTGGAGGTACCCCTCGGCAGAGGACCCACAAGGTCTATCCCCCATCGAGAAAAAGGGACAGATGTGCTGATGGGGGCATAGTTGACCGCTGGCCTGCCGGGGGCTTTCTGGAAATGTTGACACGCGGTGCACCTCCGGGCAAGATCAGCACAATCCCTGGCCATGGTTGGCCAGAAGTAACCCTGGAGAATGAGCCTTCGGGACATGGAGAAGGGTCCCTGGTGAGCTGAGCAAGTGCCACTGTGCACTTCCTCCATTGCGACCTCGGCCTCATCTGGATGAAGGCATCGAAGTAGCGTGCCATTGTAAGATCGTTTGTAGAGCCTCTCATCTTCGATGGTGTAGCTGGGAGCCCTCAGCTTTGTCAGTTTAGCGCGGGCCTCATTCTCGGGTAGCTGCCCTGTGGAGATGAAGACGGTGATATCCGAGATCCAATCCTCCTGACGTTGTTGTATGTTCATCACGGGGCTTGCATGGATGCTTGAGAAGCTGAGTTCCTCGATTTTGGCAATTTTGGAGATGTGCTCGGGGGAGTTTGCCGAGAGTTTAGATAATATGTCGGCTTCGGAGTTCTGAGCCCTCGGTATTTGAGTGAGAGAGTGTGCCTCAAATACCTTAAGCAACTCCTTAGCCGCTTCCTTGTACTGTTTCATTCTTCCTTCCTTGGCCTCATACTCTTCGGAGATTTGGCCAACGACCAACTTGGAGTCGCATTTGATGTGGATCTGCCGAGCCCTCATGTTGGCAGCCAGCCGAAGGCCACATAGGAGGGCCTCATATTCGGCCTCATTGTTGGAGACCTTGAAGGAGAAGCGGATTGCATAGTAAGCCCTGAAGCCCTCGGGAGTAATGAGGACTACCCCTCCCCCGCATGCTTTGGTCGCGGAGGAGCCGTCAGTGTAGAGGGTCCACCAGTCGTCCGAGGTTGCCGAGGGCTCCCCGTCCGTGGCTGCCCTTGCGGTACATTCCGTCACAAAGTCCGCTAGGGCTTGGCCCTTGATGGCAGGCCTTGGACGGATGTCAATGTTGTACTGGCTCAAGAAGATAGCCCATTTAACCATGCGGGAGGAGCTGGTGGGGCTCCTCATGAGGGCGCCGAGGGGTTGATGAGTGAGGACCTGAACTGGGTGAGCCTGAAAGTAGTGGCCCAACTTCTTGACAGTCCAAACGATGGCCAACACCGTTTTTTCCACAGGGGAGTACCTGAGCTCGGCCTCCCTTAGGGTCTTGCTAACGTAGAAGATGGCATGTTGGATGCCGTCTTCCTCCCGGATGAGCACAGAGCTGATGGCTGCCGGGCTAACCCCAAGGTAGAGGTAGAGGGTCTCCCCTACCTTGGGTTTGGAGAGCACAGGGGGTGAAGATAGATATCTATTTAGCTCGTCGAAAGCCCCCTGGCATTCTAGAGTCCATAGAAAGCCAGCCGTCTTCCTCATGATCTGGAAGAAGGGTAGAGACTTCTCTGCCGATTTAGATAGGAAGCGGTTGAGGGCTGCCAGGCGGCCCGTCAACCGTTGAACTTCCTTCACGTTACGTGGGGGCTCCATGTTGATGATGGCCTGGATCTTCTCGGGATTGGCCTCAATACCCCTTCGGCTCACCATGTAGCCTAAGAATTTGCCCCCTTGGACGCCGAAGGTGCACTTCTTCGGGTTTAGCCGAAGGTTGAATTTTTGCATGATGACAAAAATTTCCCGGAGGTCGTCAGCATGACTGGAAGATTGCTTGCTCTTGACGATCATGTCGTCGACATAGGCCTCCATGGTGCGCCCTAGGACGGCTTGAAAGACCCGGGCCACCATTCGGGTGTAAGTGGCCCCTGAGTTCTTTAGGCCGAAGGCCATCACGAGGTAGCAGAAGATGCCCTCGGGAGTCATGAAGGCAGTTTTTTCGGCGTCCTCCTCGTGCATGAAAATCTGATGGTACCCTCGGAAGGCATCGAGGAAGGACATGATCTCACACCCTGCGGTTTCATCCACCAATTGATCAATGTTTGGTAGAGGGAATGGATCCATAGGGCATGCCTTGTTGAGATCGGTGTAGTCCACGCACATGCGGAAGGTAGGGGGCTTCTGTGCGAGGACTACATTCGCCAGCCATGAGGGATATTTCACCTCCTTGATGTGCTTAATGGAGAGGAGCATGGCGACCTCCTTCTTCACAAACTCCCTCCTCTCGGCGGAGAGGGATCTTCTTCGCTGTTGTACTGCTTTTGCCGAAGGGTCCACCGAGAGGCGGTGGGTGATGACCCTTCAGCTGATTCCCGGCATGTCCTCCGGCCCCCATGCAAAGACAGTGGAGTAGGCGCGGAGGGCGTCGGTGATACCGGTCTTTAGATCTTCAGGGAGCTGGGCTCCAATCTTCACGACTCTCTCCGGCTGGGCCGGATCGAGCGCAAAGTCTTCCACGTCCTCGGCCGGTTCAGCCCTCGGCCATCTGTCCTCCTGGTCGACGGCTCCGGTGATGGTGTCAACACGGAATTCCGTCTTGCTTACCTTTTTAGTGACCTGAAGATAGCAGGCACGGGCGATTTTTTGGTTCCCCCGGCAGTAGCCAATGCCCCCCTCGGCGGGAAACTTGAGGCAGAGATGCCTCATGGAGATGATGGCTTCGAGGTCCTCGAGGGCTGGCCGGCCGAGGATGATGTTGTGAGCGCAGTCAATGTTGACGACGACGAACTCCACTTCGAGCTGGGCCCTACGGAGCCCGTCGCCGAAGATCACCGGGAGGGTTATTACCCCCTCGGAATCAATAGTATCGCCGGTGAAGCCGGCAAGAGGGGTCTTAATGGGCCGAAGGGACCCCCTCTCCAGATGCAGCTCTCTGAAGGTGCTGAGGTACATTACATTGACGGAGCTGCCCGTGTCAATGTAAGTTCGGTGAATAATGGTGTCGTTGATCTCCGTTCGAATTACCAAGGCATCCCTGTGAGGAGGAGCAGTAGGAGGGAGATCTGCGTTGGTGAAGGTGATGGGTTCCTCCCTCAATCGCTTTACTGGGGGCATATGGGTGACTTCCCCTACATAAAGCGATTGAGCCCACTTCTTTCGCTGGCTGGTGGAATCACCCCCTGTGTTGCCACCGGTGATCATGAGGATGTGGCGTTTCTTCTCCTGGTAGTGGGGGTATTCCTCCTCCTCTTCTTCCAAGTTTCCGATCTCCCTCTTCTTGCCGAGGGGGATGGTGTTTAGATTCACCCAGGCATTTACCTTCGTATGGTGCCCTCGGGGAGGTCCGTGATGAGAAGGTCCCTCCTGCCGAGGGCTCTGGACAAACTGGGACAGGTGCCCCGCCTGTATTAATCTCTCGATGGCCGTCTTCAGCTGATGGCAGTCATCGGTCCTGTGCCCCTGGTGCCGATGGAAGCGACAGTAGGGGAACTGAGGGTTGATAGCGTGTACCTCCGGGGGTGCGCAAGAGTCGCGCTCAACGAAGCCCCTCTCCTCGGCAAAATCGAGGATGATGCTGACGGGGTGCGTCAGTGGTGTCCGAGGGCGGTCCAGGAGGATGGGCTGGGCCCAAGTCTTAGGGTTGCTCTTATAACCTCCCCCGGGCTTGGCTTGGCCTTGCCGAGGGCGGTCATCAGAGGGTCCCGAAGTCTTGGGGCGACTTGGAGGAGCCCCCGGCCTCGGGGGCTGCTGGTCCGAATTTTGGTGACATTTCTCCACCTCCTCGGCCTCAGCATACCGGTCCCCCCGCTGCAAGGCCCTTATGTAGTCGCGGGGAGGTTCAATGATGAGGCTCCTTGAAAAGTTGCCGGTGCGGAGGACGGTTTGTAGGAGGGCCAGGAGGGTCCCGTCATCAGCACCGTCGACCTTGTCGGCCTCCGTCCTCCAACGCTCCAGGAAATCCCGAAGGGTCTCATCCTTCTTTTGGCGTATTGCTAGGAGGTGGGAGAAGTGCTTCCTTGTGCGACGTCTCCCGGCGAATTGTGTCAAGAATCGTTGGGCGAGTTCTTGCCACGAATCAATACAGCCCTCGGGCAGCCTGTTGAACCATTCGTATGCTGGTCCCTCTAAGGTGGAGAGGAACCAACGACACAAATATTCGTCTGACGCCCCCACCATCATCATGCTGTTCTGGTACTTGCTGTAATGTTCCTGGGGGTCCGTTTTCCCGCTGTAGGGCTGTATGTGTTGCCCTCGGTATTTCTCCGGGATCCGGGCCGCCAATACCCTTGGGGTAAATGGCGTCCAGGTCCGGAGCTGGATGACGGGTTCCCCGGAGCCCTCGGCCACCTTCTTCTGTAACTCCTCCATTTTGGCCATCATAGCCTCGTATTTGAGATCTGAGTGAGGGGTGGAGGTGGTGGCGTGAGCTTTGTTGGATTCCATTTCGTCAAGCCGGCGCTGGAGGGCCGCAATAATCTCGTCCCGGGGGTCCCTCGGGAGGGTTTCCGCCCCCTGCGAACGAACCCGGGCCGAGTGGGCCTGGTTGATTTGGTGCCGAGCATCATCGGCATGAAGGGGTGCCTTGCCTTTGTCCCGAGGGGGAAGCTCCTCGTCTGCCCTCGAAACAGATCCCCCGCTTTCCTGGGGCCTTTGGAGTGCTTTCCCCCCGAGGCGGTCTTGGACCCCTCGGCGGTCTGGCCCTCCTCCGAGCCGGTTGAGGGCGGAAGTACGGGGCCTCTCCCCGTTGTCGTTATGGCGGTCCCGGGACTGAACTTCCTGGGAGGATGTATCTTGGGCCACCACCCCTTCATCATTTCTCACCCGAGGGGTGGGATTTCCGAAGGGGTGTGGCAAAGGGGGAAGTATGATGTCTTCCCCGATCTGAGGGTGAGCTGGAGCCAGGGTGCCGAAGGCACCCGGGTTCTGGGTGAGCGTCTGGATGAAGGCGGAGAGCGCCGATTGTACGTCGATGGTGAGAACCGGAGGGCTGACTTGGTCATCGCTCCGGTTTTTCTTCTTGGCCTCGATGCCGAGGCGGGCATCGGGGGCGTTTTGTTGGATCTGAAGGCGTAGGTCGACAGCCGCCTGTTCCAGCCCAGCGAGGACACCGCCCTCGGGAGCCCTGTGAGAGGCTTCGGGGGCGTTGACGTCGCCGAGGGGCAGGTTCTTGTCTTCTACATTCTTTGAGTTGGCACGTGTTGTCCTCACCATTTTGATAGAGGGCTGGTGTTTGTGTGTTTGGTCGAGGGGGAGGGTTTCTTACTCGATTGTTCAACCTCTCAATAAAAGCACCAAATGATGGATAGTCTACCCGGGGGTATATATCCTAAGGGTTACTACGGGGAGTAACTTAGAGAGAAGTCAGAGCAAGTAAGTAAGAGAGAGAGTGTATATTCGGTATGTGTTAAGCGTTTTCAGCGTGCCTACAAATGGGGAAATGGGGTGCTACTTATAGTAGCAATAAATGCCGGGCAGGGACACGTGTCAAGTGCTCATTGGCTGAGGGGTCACCTCCACTGGTTGGTGCTGGCAGCCGCATGTGGCCGCATTTAATGCGGCTGTTGGATGGTACGTCTGTGCAGAGTACGGTGATCTGTACGCATGTGAAGCGGATATCTTGTCGAGTGAGATGCCTTCGGCTATAGAGCAGTAGCCGAGGGCTCTCCCTCCCGATGGCACCCCTTGTGCCGAGGGTTTACAGTGCCGAGGGCTGCTGTTTTCGCCGTTTTCTCCCGGTTTCTTGGTTTGCTTGAGAAACCCGCTCTGTGATAATTTGGAGCCTTCGGCCAGGGGGCTGAAGGCACCCCTGTGCGTTGTGCGGACTGCTTGGTACTCTGGGCGCTGTGATTTGGGCCTGTTGGGCCTGTTGGGCCTTTGCTGGGGTAGTAGGAGTCTGTGGGCCGGGGGTTCCCAGGCCATATACTCCATCAGTATTTATGACCAAAAATTGAGGTACACGTGGGACCCCATACATCAGAATATATTAATTGTAGAGGACGAGATGCATGCAATGAATTTTTAAAGAATGGTAATTTAGTGCTTTTATTCAATAAGCAGGAACGACAATGCATGTCTTTATTTAAAGGAAATGGAAACAAATTTTTATGTTGACTAAGGAGACTAGAGAGGATTCGACTAGATGGATGTCCCAAAGTATGATGGATCGACTTGGATGAGTGGACATGCATGGCATTTGCTTGTGGTGAGCATGGAAGAGGTGCATAGTAAACGTCATTTTTGTTCTCCCCGCGCAGAAGTGGAGCCCCCGTTGCTCGATCCTTCACAACAAAATAAGAGGGGAAAAATTGAACGGAAACAGGGTTAGTTTTGCAAAGTTTGGCTATTGAAATTAAATTAGTATGTAGGTCGGGAACACATAAAACATTAGAGAGGTATAAAGGTTTAGATTGGGTGGGTAGTGTGGTGTTACCGGAGTGGGTGATGGTTAGGGTTTTACCATTACCTAGATGAACTTCTTCAGGACCGCCATAGTCGGAGAATGATGGAAGCTGAGATGCATCCGTAGTAATGTGGTGTGAAGCGCCGCTGTCAAACAATCAGGGCTGTTCACCAAGGTTGGGAGTCGCATGAGTGTAATTTGCTTCCGGAGAGTTGTTGATCCGGACATGGTTATCTCTCAAAAAACGTTGGAGTTTACGGCAGTCCCGAGCCTATTGACCTGCAAAATCACAAAAGCGGTAGTGAATGGTGTTAGTTGGTGATCAGGGTGGCTGACCACGGTGATGTCCACGCCCTCGTCCACGTTGAGTGGGAGGCCTGCGCTGTTCAAAAGCAGTGCGCTGTTCATAGGAGGAGGGAGTGTGGCGCTGCTCGTAATTGTTACGGCCTTCAGCAACATACGTTGCATGTGCAGTTGGTAGGAGAGGCACTTCTTGGGCAGTGGCGGTCTGACATTGAGCTTCATGTTCCTCTAATATGTTCTGGAGTTCCATAAGGGGGAGAGTAGTGGGACGCACCCTAATGGCAGCAGTGATGTCGTGATACTCCGACCCTAGGCCGTTGATGATGTTGACCACCAAGTCTTCGCCGGAGACGGGGTTTTGAGCAAGTGCAAGATCTTCAGCAATAGCATAAACTTCATTGAGATAAGTGTTGATTGATTTGGAGCCTTTGACAACCCTTTCGAGTTGGGATTTGAGGGAGATGATTCGGCCGCGAGAGGTGCTTGCATAGGTGGTGGCCAGTTTCTCCCAGGCTTGGCGTGCCGTCGGGGTAGATGAGATCAGTGGCTGAATCGTGTCGGAGCAGCTTCCAAGTAGTGCACTGAGTATAGTCTTATCCTGACGATACCAAGTGGTGTAGCGAGGGTTGGGCTGAGTCTGGGCAGTATCCATGAAGGGAGATGGAACCTCAATGTCGTCGTCGATGTATGCTTCGAGACCGAGGCCGATGAGCGCCGAGTGCACCTGGCTTTGCCAAACTGGGTAGTTTGAGGCAGAGAGTTTGATCGGGAAGTGGTTGGCAGCGGTGATGGGAACAACTGTTGTGGTGTCGGTGATGATCATGGTGGCTAGCGGACGGAGAGACGGAAAAAAAATTTGCTCGTTAGAGTCTAGCTCTTGATACCATAAAGAAGTATAATTGTAGAAGAAAGTGATTATTGCATTTCATGTGTCTTGGCCGATCGGTACATGTTAATATATACAAGGAGTGTTAGTTGTCATCCTATAATTAAGGAGATAATTATGCACTATCACCGAGTAAAGTAACTATTCTTATGGTAAGGGATATTGCCAATCAATTACAATATATGTACAATAAATGGATTGTTAAATATATATAATAATATAATAATTATGTGTTATTATGTTATAGCTCTGGTATGGAGAAGTGGAGCTTACAGGTGGTCTTCATGGTGGCTCAGAATCATTTTCCCATGTTTTATACTCCGTACATTTTATCTTGCTTGGGAAATGGTTTGAAATATACTACGTACTCCTTAAAAATGCCAACCATCAAGCCTGTTGCAGCTGAGGGCACGCCATGGATTTAGTGAGAGACTAAATTTGCTAATACGTGAGAAATGATACTATGTATTTTACTAGGGAAATTCTGATATTGGATAAGTCTTAGTAAGTTGTGCTTTCAATTTTTTATTTTATATTGTTATATTTAATACAATATGTTGTATATGCAAATCATTATAATTTTGAATTAGCTATAATTGTTTTGTATAAACATTTCAGGTTGGGAGTCCAAAGAACAAGCATATGCATTGGAAGAGTTCAATGATATGAGGAATATCCGGCGGATATTTTTAGATGTAGTAATCAATACTTCGTATGTAAACTTGAGCTGATTCGATTTTATTCTGAGAACTACTGAGAGTGAACATTTTTTACTAGTTTTGTTCGATTTAAATGATTGTTTAATAAACAATTTGGTATTTTTTGTTACAGTTTTGTAGTTGATTGTTTTATTTTTATTTTAAAATAGGCATATGCGAAACAAAAGATATTTAAAAAACGTCGAAATTGGAGGCGCTTTTTTTGGAAAAAAAGCGCCTCAATATATTTAATAAATATTGAAGCCGAAGGCGCTTCTAATAAAAAAGCGCCTCACTTTTTTTTAAATCGGAGGCGCTTTTGGTTATACAAGCGCCGCACGCCATAAAACTTTGGATGCGCTTCTGGTGTACGAAGCGCCTTTAAATGACATCTGCGGCACAATTTTTAGATACGCTTCGAAGTGCCGCACATGCCTCATTTTAAGCGCCTCTAATTGCTATTTTTACACCTGTGTAACTACAAAAGGAAATAATACACTACAACAAGGTACACAATTAAAATCAATCATGTTGTGCTCTACGTCTTGGATGCATATCCATCTCATTTCGAAAACTTGTTTCTTGATGGTATCTTGCTCGAGAAGTTCTGGATGAGTTTTTAAGTGGTAGAAGAATGCAGTCATTTCCCGGTCACTCATTCATATTCAGTGATGGCATAATATCATTGGAATGTGCATTTATGTATCAAATTCTCATGGAAATACTTCATGGGCATTTTGAGATTCCTTTTCAGTCTGGGCCTATCCGTCAAATCTTTATTTCTTGGTGGCTACAAGCTGGTTCTAAGGCTGTCATGGATTGCTCCAAACATAACATGCCAGGGATTGTCGCTTGGCATATTTGGAAGCTATATTGTGATCTGGTTTGAGGGGACATTATTAAACCACCTTTATTGAGTTCATTGTTCATCAAATTAGGCTATTCTCTCGTGCCTGCAGGTCATCCAATCTTAAAAAGGTTGATGAGGCATCTCCGTTTGGCATCTTGGTGGAAAAACAATCTTATTTCTAAATCTTTCTATTTTCATAAGCCTAAAATAAAATGGGAAAACTGTCAAATAGGTCCTCGAACTTTCATAAAAAAATCAATTAAGTCCTTCTATAGGAGACTCTGTCCGGTCGTCGCGATTTGGGGTTGTTCCCAGTGGAATTTTTTGATGAAATGTTTTGAGCATCTTATTTATCAAGTCTAGTTTACTCATACCAAATTTCAGCAAAAAATTTAATCGGGAGCGCATTCAAATTAATTCGAGAACGCAAAAATGCGCAGTTATCTTCAAGAATTAATTTGAATGTGTTCCCGATTGAAATTTTAGGTGAAATTTGGTATGAGTAAACTAGACTTCGTGAATAAGACGCTCAAAAATTTCATCAAAAAATTCCACCGATAACTGCCCCTAAATCACGACGGTCGGATAGAACCTCCTAAAGAAGGACTTAATTGACTTTTTTATAAAAGTTCGAGGACCTATTTGACAGTTTTCCCAAATAAAATTGGCGTATAAGAGATTTTATGGTTGGGGTCCATCCACGAAGGGTTCGAAATATCACTCCCCTACACCTACTACGTTATAGTATACTAGTTTGTTAACGCACTATGCGCGTTTGCTAAAATGCCCAAGCATATATTTGACTCGCCGCAACTTATTTTTTACTCGGGTGTAAATAAAGACCTTGAGCAAAAGAGACAAGAACTTAAAATCAAGAGAAAAGGTAAAGCACTTGAATAGAGACAAGAACTTACAAGATTTTTTTGAACATTTTAAGTGAGCCTTTTCTAACAGATTGTTGAATTTACTATGGGAAGAGGGAACACTTAGTAGATCTTGAGAGGATAAATATATTTAAACGTGCACTAACGATGAACAACACCGTAGCACTTACCGTTAAAGCGGGAGCTATTATGACTTAACAAGTACAAGAATGTTTACATGATGTACAATGACTCTGTGCAATAAGAGACACCAACATTTTTTCCCTTTACTATTATGCCCTTGACAATATTCACTATTGTAATGTTGTAGAGATAGAGATAGAGATATAATACTCGCATTTATTTCACTGTAAAAGATTTGCAAATTAAACTTGTATTCAATATCTTAGACTTCTCTATAGTTCTTCTATAATCTCACAATGTAGAATAGAGGGTCGGGTCGGGTCGGGATTCGGTCTCATAGAACTTGACCCACTTTACCTCCTTTTCCTTCTAGCGATTCTTCTTGCCCTCATATTGCTTTAATCACACCTTAAACGCATCAACCCAAAAAAATCATACGAAAGTTCACGAGACTGTGTTGGGCATTTGGAGGTAGTACATTTCTATGTCATTTCTCAAAAAATACTCAAATTACCTTATTTAATTATTGTCTAAATAGTTGTGACGTTTTTCTAAGAAACCCTTAATCTGGGACGGAGGTAGTACATTTTTTTTTGGGGGAAATTCCCGAAATAAGAGTAAAAACCCTAACCAATCCAAAATCTGAAAACTAGATGCAACCGCAAATCTAAGTGGATAGGACGTGATGGTCCCATATAGGGTAAAAGTCTAGGGGGGGGGGGGGGGTTAATAGACTTTTAAATCTTTTTCAACTTTAAAGCGTTTCTCCCTCTAAAGAGTTGATCTATAATCTTTTGAGAGATTTATAGATGCACAGCGGAAGTCTTTACCCTTTATGGAATCAGTGTGTGAATATTTTCTATCTTGGTAGAAGATTGGACCTAAATGTCTGGCAGTTGGCTTGGCAGTTGGCTAGATAGCAGGGAACTGCTAAGGCAACTACTGAGGAAATATTGGGTGTTTGATGAAAGTGATGATGGAATGTTGCTGAGAATGATGAGGGCTTTCAGAAAATGTGATTTAGTAAAGGTAATCAGGAGCTTTACTGGAGCAGTGGTCTCAACAGTTGAGTAGTGATGAGAGAACTGCTGAGGTACCTGCTTAGTTTAGAAGGTGATTTTCTGAGAGCAGTTTGGTCAACCTCCTTGTTGGTAATGTTATGAGGGTCTGGTGATATTGAGATGTTCAAGAGAAACAAGTGTATATGAGCAGAGGGCTCAACAGTTGGGTGGTCACCAGGGGACTGCTGAGGCACCTGCTATACTTAGAAAATGAATTTCTGGAAACTGATAGAACATGCCTTTTAGTGATATTGATGCACGTCTCTTGTGTGAAAATGGTCTCAAAGAAAGTAAGTAATTGAGGAGTAGGATAAGCAGTTGGGTCAGTTAAGACAACTGCTTAGGATTCTGCTGGCAAACTTCGATCTTTTGTAAGAAGTGTTGAGTGTGTGCTTTGTTGAATAAATGTAAATCAACACACAGTGTATCCTGGTTCAGAGGTGATGTAATCCTCCTACGTCCAGTCCCACCCTCTTTCAGATGGATTTGACTGAAGTATTAAGCCCAATACACTTAGTGCCAATCTAGCCTTTACAACACTTAGGCCTAGATTGAAGGTTTTTCACAATGAGTATAGCACCACTCACAGTTACTCAGTCCTTAGACTTTTCTCTAATGAACCAGTGGGGATCAAAAGGTACTCTATCTATCTACCCACACTTTAGGATCCGAACAACTGTTCTCCTAAGTGTTTACAACAATTTGAGAAATATTACAAGAAAGTTCTAACCTCCAACCAGGAACTAAACTTCTATGATTTAGCAATGAATGGCTTATAAACGGGAAGATTAGTGAAGCATGAGTCCAAGCAGAGAGTAAAGTTTAGAATATCACTTTCTCTTTTGATAGATAGCTCTTGAATGCTCGAAGGATATTTTTCTCTACAACGAGGAGGGGGCAGCAGCGACAGGAGAGAAGTTTGTCGGCGGTGAAATGAAGAAGTCGGCCGACGGCACCGGGAGATACCATGGGCATGAAAATGGAGAGTGGGGATGAGAGATGAAAACAAGCTAGGTTTATATTTTATATTAAGATTATATAGGTCTAATCATTAATATTTGATACATTTTGTTGTTTAAATTCAAACTTAATCCCATTTATGTCCATTCAAAAGCCTATTCTTTGAGCTTGTTCAGTGACATTGTTTTTCAGTTTATCAGTCAATTTTTCCATCAAACACAAATTTTTTGATTTCACGCGCAAAATTATGTAATAATAAAAAAAGTAATGTTGAAGTTATTTTCCTGACAGAATTGACTGAAGTTAGGATGTTTTTACTTGGGCTGTTTTCAGTTCCGGATTACACCAGACCAGACCAAACTGAAACAGACCAGACCAGACCAGAATAGACTTAAACAGACCAAATCAGACTTGACTTCCGTAGTTATAAAATACATTGAGACCAGACATTTACCAAACCAGGTCAGTTCAGACCACACCGGACCAGATTTAAACAGACGAGGCTAGACTTGAACAGACCAAACCAACAAATTAATGTCCAAGTAAAAACATCATTACAGTAGAAGATCATTTAAACTGCTTTTTCATACATATTATTTAATTTTATTTTTAAACTTTCTATATTTATACCGTAAATATAATTTTTTTCATTTATTAATAGAATCAAATAATGCAGCACTCCAACCACAACTTTTCATCCAGCCAGCTCTGAGTTTTTGCCACTTTTGGTCCCTCGAGTATTACGTCAATGAAACTTTTGGTACATAACTTTTAATTTTTCCATTTTTAGTCCTCGACTATTGTTCGTGAGACACTTTTAGTCCCCTACTTTCAAGTTTCTCACATTTAGTCCTTTGAGTATTATCAAATTGACACTTTTAGTCCTTCTACTATGATTTTGACACAATAAATGGATGACTAAAAATGTCTCTATTGCAATAGTTGAAGGACCAAAAGTGTCACTTCTACAAAAGTCGAAGGAGATTTTAGAGCAATGTGCACGATGCACATGTGACATGAGAGAGATAGACACAAAAGATTGATTTTGTAAGTTTTTGGTAAGTTTTTCCCTGCAATGTCAACCATAATGTCTACATCTAGGCATTGTGCTTGACATTGTGAAGAAAAACTTACCAAAATGATATAAGATCCTTCAAATAAGGAAAGAGATATTCTATTGATTGTTTTTCATTGACTCTCTCTCATGCCACGTATGCACCGTTCACGTTTTAACATTGAAGATGCTCTAAATACGGAAATTTTCAAAGACAGATATCAAAAGTGTCTCTCGCACAATAGTCAAGGACTAAAAGTGAAAAAAATTAAAAGTCAAGTACCAAAAGTGTACTACCAGCCTTGTCAAAAACTCAGTCAGCTCTTGTGTTCCATCAGCCGAAATTGGTCGTTGTGAGAGTCTAGTTGTGTACTACCAGTCTACCTCAACACATCTGCAGTAAAAAAAACAGGTACTGGGACTGTAAAACGTAATGGATGATGAGGCTAGGGTTTCTGTTACCGCCGATAATGTCAAACCCTCGTACTGGATTGATGCGTGCGAGGACTATCCTTGCGACGATTTGCTCCACGAATATGTCAATTTTGAATCCCATGCCACGGCCACTGTTGGGAATCCCACTATTGTCTCCCAAAGCACCATTCACGACTCTAGTGGTCTTGATCCTTGTTTTTTCGGCGGGATAGATCACATTCTGGAGAATATCAAGAATGGTGCTCACGTGCCTTCAACCAACTGCAACGTCAGTGGACACGTAAATCAGCGGTCAGCAGTGGAATTTGACTCTTGTTGTCTAAACGATCCCAATAATTTCAGTCACAAAGATGGTAGTTCTGAACACCTAAACACCGCGACCAACATGGAGCTGAGTGGAACTGGTTGTGGGAAGATTCGATCTGTATATAAAGTGAATGAATACTCGCAAGAGCACATCAATCAATTTGATGACAAAGGTAGATATGGCAAAAGGGGGCGTCTCAGTGAAAACATGAAAGAGAGAAAAAACCCTGAAAGACCTCTAGGTAGGAAGAGACGTCGCCAGTCTAGTGATGTTAGTATGCGACCAGACAGGGATGAAATTAAAGGAAAAGAACGGCAAGGGTGTTTCAGGAGGCAGAGAGATTGGAATGATGGAAGAGGCTATTGGGAGAGAGACAAAGAGAGGAATGAAATGGTTTTCCGAACAGGTTACTGGGAAGCTGACCAGAACAGAGGAAAAGTCGTCCTCTTCTCTGGCAAACACATTGAAAGGAATGGAGGAGGATTGGAGATGAAACTTGAGAAACCTAAGGAACACCAATGCCCTGAACAGCAGGCTCGTAAATACCAATTGGATGTTCTTGAACAGGCAAAACAGAGAAACACTATTGCTTTTCTCGAAACAGGGGCTGGGAAAACACTCATTGCAATCCTTCTTATAAGAAGCATTTACTCTGATTTGCAAAAAATAAATAAAAAGATGTTGTCTGTATTTTTGGTTCCTAAGGTTCCATTGGTTTACCAGGTGTCCTCTTTTATTCTTCTGTTTTTAGTGAGGTTTTATATTTTTTCTCTAGCTCTTTTTAACTTTTTATTTCTATGAGCTGGAAAAAGTTTTTCAACTGTTCTTTTAATGTAATGCAGCAAGCAGAAGTCATTCGTGAAAGAACCGGCTATCAAGTAGGGCATTACTGTGGTGAAATGGGACAAGATTTCTGGGATGCTCGGCGGTGGCAGCATGAGTTTGAGTCCAAACAGGTAGGATTTAGGTTCCAAAAAATAAATCTCTGTGTAGTGGTATTGATATGCATGTACTGGCTAGAATTATATTTTTTAGTATTTTGTGTTTACTGTTAGTTAACTGGGAGTGTCATTGTTTCCATTCCAACTATAAAAGAAGGAAAAATGAAAACTAATATGCTTATATGCATCAACTTTTTTGTTGAAGTATGTAGATCACGATTATATGACAGTACAATTTAATTGCCTCATTTGTATGTTCCCTATCATTCCAGGTGTTAGTAATGACAGCTCAAATTTTACTGAACATCTTGAGGCATAGTATAATAAAAATGGAATCTATTAATCTCCTGGTTCTGGATGAATGTCATCATGCTGTGAAGAAGCACCCATACTCTTTAGTAATGTCCGAATTCTATCACACTACTCCAAAGGAAAGAAGGCCCTCAGTTTTTGGGATGACTGCTTCTCCTGTTAACTTAAAGGGTATTCTTCTTACATATTATCTCTCTCTCTCTCTCTCTCTCTCTCTCTCTCCTCATACCTGTGCTTATTTTTAGTTATTGAATTCGTGTTTGATATTTTTGCCCCTCTACCTGCTGTTTATTAAGGTTGTGTTAATGTGTATACTGGTGTGCCCCTCTTATTTGCATCTAACAAGTTGTGTCTTTTATCTGCGCCCTATTTAAAGTTTCTCATTATAGTGGAATCTTGTGTATTTGTGGATGTTTTGTGTCATTGTTTATAGTTATCAATGAGGGCATCTAGAAGATTTTTGGTATGTGCTGAATAATTATAGGCTGCTATCACTTCTGAAAGTTTTATTATGAGTTTTCCTTACTGAATTAACTTGGAAGTTGGTAAGTGACGTAGTAGAGGGGTTTATTTCTTGCACTCGTGCAGGTGTTTCCAGTCAAGTGGACTGTGCAGTTAAGATTCGTAACCTGGAGATTAAACTGGACTCTGTTGTTTACACTGTAAATGACCGCAAGGAGCTGGAGAAGCATGTGCCAATGCCATCTGAAACCGTAGTAGAGTATGATAAAGCTGCTACTTTATGGTCTCTTCATGATCAAATTAAACAAATGGAAGTGGCAGTTGAAGCAACTGCCCATTCAAGTTCAAGAAAAAGTAAATGGCAATTTATGGGTGCTCGAGATGCTGGAGTTAAGGAAGAGTCGCGTCTAGTTTATGGTGTGTCTGAAAGAACTGAAAGTGATGGTGCTGCTAATTTAATTCAAAAGTTAAGGGCTATAAACTATGCACTTGGTGAACTAGGACAATGGTGTGCTTTTAAGGTTTAAATATATATTCATAAGGCTCATATAATTCAAGTTCTCTTTGATCGTTCTTTAAACAAACAAAAACTGGGATTAGTGTATTTTTTCAATTGCAGGTTGCCCACTCTTTCCTAACAGCTTTACAAAGTGATGAGAGGCCAAGCTTCCAACCTGATGTTAAGTTTCAAGAATCTCATCTCAGTAAAGTTGTCTATCTGTTGCAATGTAAGCTGAGTGAGGGAGCAGTTGCAGAAAGTAATTTTCGAGTTACGGATGCAGACCATTGTAACACTCCAGAAAGTAACATGACTGATGAGATAGAGGAGGGAGAGCTTCTGGACAGTTATGGTGTGAGCCTCTGGATAAAGTTTCTTTTTAATTGTATTCATTTCGTAAGTCTTTGTGCTAGTCTGCATCGCTAGTTGGCTTGTGTTTTTGATAGGAACCCATTAGTATAATAATACTAATATAATAATACTAATAATAATAGAAGTATATTAAATAAGTGTGGTAGTGTATAAGTAAGGATCCTGGGCCACGTCATAAAATATGGGCTGGGCCGTTAGGATATATAATTACTATAAGAATGGGAAGGGGAGAAGATGGGAGTTAGGCAGAAATTGGATCTGGAATTGGCCTTGGGAGTGTGAGATGACTCGAGCTGTCTCGATCTGTTTTCTTCTTTATTTCCGTTTTTTTCATTCTCAGTTGTAATCGACAGATTTCATAATCAGTAAATCATCAATTTCTGCTGCATTTGTTGAGGTTCCTATCATTGGTATCAGAGCACTAGCTCTTGGTGATCGAAATTGATTGGTGACCTCAGCAACACTTACGTTCTGTGGTGGATGGTAAGAACAAGAGCGAAAATGGATTTTCGCATGGATACTCTGGAACGGAATTTGGCAGAGATGAAGGGGAAACTGTCCGAGGTACAAGAGATGTTACGATCATCGGTGGATGATCGGCGTACTGCAATGGAAAATTTGGCGGCAAACTTTGCGGCATCCATGGCCGACTATTATAAATAATAAGAATAGATATGGTTTAGTCTATTCTAGAAAGAAGAAGTAGTTTATCTGTTTTGGCAGGCGGATAGTTGTTATGAACTATTAACTACTTATAGTTAAGGAGTGGGGACTATAAATAGAATAAACCAGTTAGAAGTTAGACAGGCTGTTAGATGCTTGGCTTGGGACTGGGAAGTTAGAGTCTTATCTCTAGCTTTGGGACTATTGTACTGTATACCGCCATTAATGAAGTTTGTGGATTGTTTCCAGTTCGTCCTGTATATTGTGGATTGCGAACTGTTCTTATCATTGGTATCAGAGCGTGTTTGATCGCTGGATGACCGTGACGCGCGCAAAGATGGAAAGCAGATTGACGGAAATAGAAAGGAGCCAGCGAGAGATGCAAGCTAGCATGGAGAGGAATTTGAGAGAGATGCAGTCATATTTCACGACAGCTTTGGCAACGATGCAAGCTAATCTAGCTGAAATGCAGAACAGGAACTCGGATAGATCACAGAGTCGTTCGCACCACTCGAACTCTTCGCGTCAATCATAACAGAGGAAACACACGAAGCATGATGACAGTTCGGAAGGCTCTGAAACACATTCCGATTACTCTGGCTCGCATCAGGATCGCGAGCGCCATAATCAACACCGAAATCCTAATAAAGCTGGACGGAAAATCGATTTACCGATTTTCAACGGAGATGATGCCTTTGGTTGGTTGATGAGGATGGATCGTTACTTCAGGTTGAATCAGAATGATGAGCGAGACAAAATTGACCTGGCAGTTTTGGCGATGGAGGACCAGGCACTTAGCTGGTTCCAATGGTGGGAAGGCCAGGCTCGCCATATGAATTGGGAGACTTTTACGAAGGATTTGACTACACGCTTTCAACCAGAGCTGGTACAAGATCCGTTAGGACCGTTGTTCAGCTTAAAGCAGAGAGGAACTATGAAGGAGTACATAGACAAGTTTGAAACAGCCATAGCTTCACAGGGACATCTAACCGAGGAGGTTCTGAAAGGTGTTTTTCTTAAGGGACTGAGAAGAGATATCAACGCTGAACTGAAGTTGTATACTACACGAACCTTAGCTGAACTCATGGGCCAAGCTTCTCTTATTGAAAATAAAAATAATGAAGCAATGTTGATGAAGAACACAGAGGAAGGGAAGAAAAAGGGGCTAAGTAAGAGCAATGGCTCAAATTCTCAAGCAATTTGGGGTGAGGGAAGCAGATGGAAAAGTATTACGAACAGTAATTCTAACCTACCAAAGAGTAACTCAGATTACAGAAGCAATACTGACATTAAGGCACCTAATATGAGTAAATCGGGTCCCAGATTATCCAGGAGTGAGCTGCAGGAAAGAAGTAGGAGAGGTTTGTGTTTCAAATGTGGAGAGGACTGGGGCAAGGGTCATATCTGTAAAATGAAGAACTATAAGATGATTCTAGTAGAGCATTCTGAAGGAGAAGATGAATCTGAAGGGGAATTACTGGAATGGGGAGAAGAGGAAGATACTCATAAACAACTTAAAACAATGCAACTCTCTGTTTTAAGTAAGGAGGGTATTCCATCCATGAAAGCATTCAAGGTGCAAGGTGTGTTGAATTGGGTTGATGGGAAACAACCTGTGAACATTCTGATTGACAGTGGGGCAACACACAATTTCATAGCGCAGGGTTTCATTGACAGGTGGGGGGTACCTTTTATGCCTATACAAGGAGTTAAAGTGCAGATTGGCAATGGGGATCTCATCCATAATAATGGCAGATGTGATGGAATGAAGCTGGAAGTGCAAGGAAATACCATACATCAATCATATTATATTCTGGAATTGGGTGGCACAGATATTGTTTTGGGTATGGCATGGTTGACTGAGTTGGGTGACATGGAATAGGTAATGGTTGTAACAACCCTGCAGGTTTCAAGGCCTGATACTTGTTTCTTTGACAAACATCACAATTCTGCACATATTGTTGTATCTGCTTCCTCACACCTACCCAGTAGAACAGTGTTGAGATCCTCTTCATAGTTCTGAAATTGCCAGAATGCCCTCCTGTTGCAGAATCATGATATTCCAGAAGAATCCTTGTCACTCTAGGGGAATTTTGGGGTATCATCAGCCTTCCCTTGTAGTATAACAACCCCTTCTTCAGTCTGAAATCCACCATATGATCCGGATGACTTAGAATCTTCTGGATAATATCAGCACACTTTGGATCTTCCAGCAGTTCATCTTCTAATCCTTCCCATTCTTGACAATTTACAATTGATAAGGCTGACAAATTTGATTTCCTTGACAGAGCATCTGCAGCTTTATTCTCACATCCAGGTTTATATTTAATGATAAAATTGTATCCCATTATCTTGGCAATCCACTTTTGTTGATCCTCTCCAATGATTCTTTGCTCAGTCAAGTATTTGAGGCTTCTTTGATCAGTATGAACCTCAAATTTCCTGCCAAGTAAGTAGGGCCTCCATTTTTGGATTGCAAACACAATTGCCATCAACTCTTTTTCATAAACAGATTTACTCAAATGTTTAGGTGCTAGTTCCTTGCTCAAAAAGGCAATGGGACCCCCATCTTGCATAAGTACTGCCCCTAACCCCCTTCCAGATGCATCAGTTTCTACTACAAAAACTTTATTGAAGTCAGGGATTCTCAACACTGGTAAAGAAGACATAGCATTCTTCAATTCAACAAAAGCTTTTGTAGCCATATCACTCCATTTAAACCCATCCTTCTTCAGCAATTGTGTTAATGGAGCAGCAATGTGACTATAGCCCTTGACAAACCTCCTGTAGTATCCAGTAAGACCCAAAAAACCCCTCAACTCCTTTAAATCTTTTGGTACAACCCATTCTACCATGGCTTTAGTTTTACTAGGGTCAGCTGCCACCCCTTCTGCAGAAATGATATGACCCAAATAACTCAGTTGCTCCTGACCAAAGGAACATTTCTTCTGATTGACTACCAAGTCATTCCTCTTTAAAGCTTCCAGGACTAATTTGAGGTGTTCTTTATGATCTTCCTTGGTTTTGCTGTAAACCAGTATATCATCAAAGAATACCAAGGCAAATTTCCTGAGAAAAGGTCTCAAAACCTCATTCATTAGAGCCTGAAATGTGGAAGGTGCATTAGTCAACCCAAATGGCATGACTAGGTACTCGTAATGACCTTCATGTGTTCTGAAAGCAGTCTTACAGGTATCACTCTCCTTCATTCTGATTTGGTGGTAGCCTGACTTCAGATCCAGTTTAGAAAAAACCACTGCTCCCCCCCCCCCCCCAATTCATCTAGCAACTCCTCTATAACTGGTATGGGAAACTTATCAGGTATTGTGATCTTATTCAGGGCTCTATAATCACCACAAAATCGCCAACCACCATCTTTTTTTCTAGCCAATAAGATAGGACTGCTGTAGGGACTGTTGGTGTGCTTAATGATACCCGTTTTTAACATTTCACCAATTACTTTCTCTATCTCATTTTTTTGATCAAAAGTGTACCTGTAGGGCCTTAGATTTGGTATACTAGCTCCTTCTTGGATGTTTATGGCATGATCACAGTCTCTAGCAGGAGGAAACTTCAACTGATCAGTAAACACTTCTGGAAATTCAGCAATGATGTCCTCCCAAACCTTGGCTTCCTTAGTATTCTGTTCCAAACCATACAACTGCCCTTCATAATAAAGAAAATATCCATCCCCTTCTTTCTGCAGAATATGAAGCATAGTTTTCATTGGAACCTCCCAATTATTCAGTGCAGCTTCCCCTTGGATACAATTTATCCTATCTTGTTGTTTCCATCTTATTACTTGCTTCTGAAAATTCACTTCCATGTCACCCAACTCAGTCAACCATGCCATATCACTCCATTTAAACCCATCCTTCTTCAGCAATTGTGTTAATGGAGCAGCAATGTGACTATAGCCCTTGACAAACCTCCTGTAGTACCCAGTAAGACCCAAAAAACCCCTCAACTCCATTTAAACCCATCCTTCTTCAATTCAACAAAACTATGCTTGTTGAATTCTAACCCACCTCAGTTTGGTGAGGCAGAATTATCCATATTGCACAATAGGGTGGCTAAACAATTAGACATAGATGGTGCTGGGGAATTTGTAAAACTAACACCCCAAGGCAAGAGGGTCATGTTAAGCCCATGGTGTTTTTCTCAAATTGCACAGGATATGCTGTCTGGTGAGCCCAGAGTTGTAGAGAGTGCTACTGCCCTGTTGAAGGATGATGTTACTATGTTCATACAGTTTCTCAATTCACTCCCTGATGATGATGTTTGTGATCAGGCTGTTTGGGCTTTGGGAAAGCTTGCTGGTGAAGCCACAACCTGGTTTTTGTCAAACTCCTATAGATGCAAGCCAACCCCACCATCTGACCTGGGATGTGAAGGACTTGCCCAGCTGGAAAAGCTCCAAACTCATGGCAATAATGGGATGCATGAAGAAACTGTGAGAATCTTAGAGAAATATGGGGCTGAGCAAATGACAGAGAAGGTTCAAGTAATGAAGCTCCTATTCCAGAACGCAGTGAGGTACTGGGAAGGAAGAAGCGCAAGGATGAAAGTAAAGCTGAAAGTCCAAGCCGGTTCCTATCACCCACCTTGAGGACAAGGTGGTTGTCTAAGGGGGGAGATATGATAGGAACCCATTAGTATAATAATACTAATATAATAATACTAATAATAATAGAAGTATATTAAATAAGTGTGGTAGTGTATAAGTAAGGATCCCGGGCCATGTCATAAAATATGGGCTGGGCCGTTAGGATATATAGTTACTATAAGAATGGGAAGGGGAGAAGATGGGAGTTAGGCAAAAATTGGATCTGGAATTGGCCTTGGGAGTGTGAGACGACTCGAACTGTCTCGATCTGTTTTCTTCTTTATTTCCGTTTTTTTCATTCTCAGTTGTAATCGACAGATTTCATAATCAGTAAATCATCAATTTCTGCTGCGTTTGTTGAGGTTCCTATCAGTTTTCCATTTGATTTTGTAGCACACAGATAAAGCAAATTTTTATTACGATTTTTTTACCTTGTCCCTTACTCACATCACAAATGCACATAGAAGGTGAACAATATCTATTAGGCTTGAAAGTTAGGCTTCAAATAGAATTTTAATAGTCTCATTTGATTAGCTGAGTGGATTTTAAAAGCTAGCTTTGCATTGGTTAATTACTGAGAAACTTAAGTAATTGCTGATGCTGGACACAAAAAGCCACTAGCATGACTTTTTAAAGATATATTTGAGATTGTATTTTGCCTTTTTATCTTTGTATTTTATTTTATAGTTATGTCTGGTGGAGAGCATGTCGATGTGATAATTGGAGCTGCTGTTGCTGATGGAAAAGTGACACCAAAGGTTCAGTCCTTAATCAAAGTTCTTCTCAACTATCAACACACAGAGGATTTTCGTGCAATTATATTTGTTGAACGTGTTGTTGCTGCTTTGGTTCTTCCAAAGGTTGACAAACCAATGCTTGTTTCCTTTTTAAGGTGGAACTCATTCTCATATTGTTAATCTTAAGAAAGTTAAATCTAACAACCCTGTAGGTATTTGCAGAGCTACCCTCACTAAGTTTCGTCAAGTCAGCAAGCTTGATTGGGCACAACAATAGCCAAGATATGCGGACTAGTCAAATGCAGGATACAATTGCCAAATTCCGTGATGGGCGGGTATGACTAAATCATAAGATGCCTTAATTTTTATCATTCTAATAATGGGTTTATCCCTGAACTAATTTTTTGATGCATGGTGGTAAATAGTAAGATTTGTTTGAAATCTGCAATACTATGAAAGTAATAGAGATGGGTTTGTAATAGTGGTCTATCGCTTCATTACAAAGTGCTTCTATTTTTACACAAGCCCAGGGTTGAACAGTTACTCAAAACAAGGGTTGATACAAATTTGAGCTAGTTTATTAAGATTAGTCAACAGTCTCCCTTATTGAGCATACATCTGTTACAAAATATTCAGTTATTGGTCATCAAAGGGATAGTAATATTCATTACTGATTAATATGTTGAGTGTAACTGTGCATGATCATTTTTCTAACCAAACGGAAATAAACCTCAATGCGGTCAGTGCTCTCACTATATACTGCATTATAAGCAGTGCATAATGTTGCCTGGTTTTCCATCATCTCTTATTAGACATCATGTGCTTGTCAGGTTAATTTGTTAGTTGCCACTAGTGTTGCTGAAGAAGGTCTCGATATACCGCAATGTAATGTCGTCATCCGCTTTGATCTTGCAAAAACTGTTTTGGCTTATATTCAATCCAGGGGCCGTGCTCGAAAGAAATGTTCCGATTATATTTTGATGGTTGAAAGGTACATTTGTTTTTGTATTGTCTGCTTTTAGAGATTAGTTTTCCTAGAGTGTGTGTTTGGGTACATGATAATAAACCATTAATGAACATTTAATGCTTAAATTTCTTTTAAAGTTATCCTTTATATAATAGTGATAAATGTATAAATTTTAGTGGTGATCATAATAATTTGTTAAATATCATTCATTTAAAAAACCATCAAATCGATTCCTTAAAACCTAAAAAGCACACTAATATATTTATCATGTGCCCATGGGCACACATTAGAAAACTCCTTTATAAATACATGCAACCTGTATTTTAAAGTCACCTTTCTATGATATTTTGTTTAGAGGAAATTTGTCACATGAAGCATTTCTAAGGAATTCTAGAAACAGTGAAGAGACCGTGCGGAAAGAAGCCATTGAGAGGACTGACATTAGCCATCTCAACGGAGCCTCCAATTTAGTCTCCACAAGAGCATTGCCCGATACATTTTACGAGGTGGTTTCCACCGGTGCTGTTGTGAGCTTAAACTCTGCTGTTGGACTCATCCACTTTTACTGCTCCCAGTTACCAACTGACAGGTGCAATGTCTTTTCATTGCAGAAGTTTAAGGACATGTTCACTTCATGGGTTAGTAAGCGCTGTTTATTAAAACATGTTTTACTAACCCATTGTTTACTAAGAGGTGCTTAATAAACGTATGTTTACTTCACGAGGCCGATGCATTTATTAAAACATGGTTTAACTTTAAAATGTATATTATAACCTTCAAGGACTTTACCCCCTTATTACGACCACTTCCATCCCTACCCCAGTCCCCAACCACCAGCACCCCTACCACCTTCTTACTATCACTCCCAGCCCCCACCACCACCGTACTCCCACCTACTACCCCCTAACCCCTCACCTGCACCCTTTCCCCATGGTAGGGGTGGGAAAGGGATAGGTGATACTCAATTTATAAGTCCTTGCAAGTGCACGAGTCACGATAGTATAATGTTTAAGTAAGGGTTGAGTCCACGGGGAAAATGTAACAAAGTAATTGGAAAATAGTTAACTAAAAATGGAATTAATGTAACTAAAGGAGAGTTTTGAGAATGTTTTGATTTGAAACTGAAAAAGTAAAAATTGAATTAAATGGATGCAAGGAATTTAAAGGATTCGGCTTCGAGTCCTTTCTTATTTGCTATAATCATGGATGAGCTTACGAATTGAATTCAAGAAGATATACCGTGGTGCATGATGTTGCTGACGATATTGTATTAATTGATGAGACGCAATCGGGTGTTAAAGCAAAGTTGAAAGTATGTCGACAAATGTTGGAGACCAAGGGTTTCAGACTTAGTCGAAACAAGACTGAGTATATGTAGTGCAAGTTTGGTGGAGGTAGAAGTAGTAGCAACAATGAGATTACTATTGATGGTAAGGAGATACCAACGTGTGATATGTTTCGTTATTTGGGCTCCATAATTAAGAAAGATGGTGAATTAGATGAAGATGTATCCCATAAAATGGGTGGATGAAATGGAAGAGTGCATCAGGCTTTCTATGCGATCAAGGTATGCCGACTAGACTGAAAGGTAAATTTTATCGAATAGCAATTAAGCCTGCATTAATGGATGATGTAGAGTGTTGAGCGGTGAGACAATGTCACATTCAAAAGATGAGTGTGACAGAGATGCGTATGTTGCGTTGGATGTGTGGACACACCAGAAAAGACCGCTTAAGGAATGAGATAATCAGACAAAAGGTGAGAGTAACACCTATATAAGATAAGATGTAGGAGTCTCGTTTGCGGTGATTTGGGCATGTGCGTAGAAGATCGAATGATGCACCTGTTAAGATGACTTGAGGGGTGGAGAGAAGAGACAGAGAGGAGAGGGAGGAGAAGACCCAAACAGACTTGGATTAAAGGAATCAAAACTGATATGCATCTTCTTGAGTTGGATGAGAGTGATTTTGGAGAGAACAAAGTGTAGGGTGCACATTCTGTTAAGGTTAGGGCGCACACACACAACAAACCATAGATACATAAATCGTTAAACATGCCGCGAACTCCGTACCGCACGTTCCGTACCTAATCGCGGTACGCAAACGACCCGTTCGCTTGCCAGAACGCTACGTGGTACGGTCTTGGAGTCGTACCCAATCGCAGTTCCTCGACGATCTCAATCGCTCTTCGAAGCAACCCCAATCCATGTTCGAAGCGAATTTAATCGCCGTTTCCCTTCGTCGCAAAGCTTTAGAACGTAGTTTCCGTTCGTTTCCCAGATTTGAATCGTCATATCCCATATTTCGAAATAAGGTCTACGACTCTACGTTGCTTATTTGCGTATCGTTTCCCGTGTGTAAACAGAGTTAGTTTTTTTATCCTTTCGTTTCGTTTCTAAGACTCTTAGTTTTCTGATCCCAATAATCAATGTTACTCTCTAATAACTGTTATAAAATGAGCCAAAATGATCCCAAAATAACTCTTGAATATTGATGTTTTCGCTTTTGTTTAATGTTATGAAAAATCATGTTATGAAATACGTTTTTGTTTAATGTTGAAATCTTTATTCTATAATTCGGTTTTATATTTTTATTATAGTACCAAAATATTAGGTACAACATACCGAACACATGGTACATCGTATCGAACGCGTACCGAAATGAACCTACCCCCCTCCGAATCGGATACGCTAGATCTAGCGAACCACGTTCCCGTTCCTCGTTCCCGTATCGAACCGTACCGCGAACCATGTGACTATGCAACAAAATGAAAAACTAGAAGAGAACGAGAAGAACGACACGAATTTAACGTGGTTCAGCCAGTAGATGTTACTGACCTAATCCACGGGGGCAACTAGGGTTTTCTTTCTTATTGAGATGATGACTGATACAATTGATAGTTTACAAGTGCAGGAGTCAATATAAATAGGCTAACTATTAGGGTAAACACTTAATCAACTTCTGAGCCTGATTGCCACTAAAGAAACAGGCCCAACTAGGCTGGCTGCACACTTAATTAGGGCCGACTGCTGCTCTTTGTTTAATTGGCTCCCAGATCTAAGTGGGTCGAAGCCTACAGCCCAACACATTCGTGTGGACGATTGATCTCTTTTCTATCTTTCCTCTCTCTTTTTCTTTTATCATTTATCTTCTTTATCTTTTTATGTTCTTATGTTATTTTTATCTTTTAGCTTTTTTTATATTCTTTTATCTTTTAATTTTTTATTTTTCTTATATTCTTATGTTATTGTTATCTTATATTTATCTTATCTATCATATCTTACTTTTTTTTCTTCTTCCTCTTGTCTGTTTTCTCTTTTTGGCATCAATATCATGGATCGATTCATGTTAGCTGATCCTAAAATCTTTTGGGATTAAGGCTTAGATGTTGTTGTGGTTGTTGTAAGGAATTTAAAGGATTAAAAATAAAGTGATTAAATAACTAACAGGAAATTGATTGAGAATTTAACAAGATAAAAGATAGTCTAGGATTATGATTCTGTCACTAATTTTTAGTATTTGTGATTTAGTTAGTCAATTAAGATTGAGGGTTCGTTCTAGGCAAAAATATGACTATTCCGTATGACGTCCAGAATAAGTCACGTACTTTAACTATTAACCAATAAAAAATTATTAATTGAATAGTTAATTAATCACTATTAATCCACTTAAACAACTTAATTAATCATACTAAAGTTGTCCAGAAATTAACATAATCAATAAAGAGAATAAGAACAATGAATAAAACTCAACCAATTGACATAAATAAAATCACAATTCATACTAAGCAACATCATCATAATCCAAGACTTAAGAAAATCAGCTACTCATACTAGTGTATAAAATTGTTAAAACTGTCGGAAACAGAGAATTCATTTTGACCATCTAAACAATCAACAATAAACAATTGTGCCAATACCCAAGCAATTAAACTAAAACAAGTTTCAGAAGGAAATAATCTAAAAAAGTTATGAACACTAGCTGAATCAAACCGGGACTTTTCCAGAGGAAGAATTTCTGAACTGAATTGCTATTTTCACGATAAAAAAATCTCAGAACTGCTGCACTCCTCTGCACTCGAAGAATTCCAGCCAGTCAGATTGGAAGGCTGCAGCGTTCTCCTTAAAATCTCGAAAGAATCCCACCTTCAGCTTCTCCAATTTTCCTTTTTATATCCGGAAGAGAGAGCAGGTTTTGTTCCTTTATTTTCGGCTGTGGGACTCCTATATCCACTTCACTTCTGTTGCAAACTTTGATGCCGTTTAGGAGTTCTCGTGACTGCCCTCTTCTCTTCCAATTTGGATTGTTTTCCCAATAATCAACCCTTTAATATATTTACTGTATGGGAGGGGAAGTGACTTTAAATGCTTAGAAGATCAGCCCCTTAACTTTTTCACTTCACAAATCAGCCCATAAATTTGGAACTCCACTTGAGATAATTTCATGAACTTGTCATCTTCTCAATTTAACTCAAATCCAACAATTAAAGCTCCTCAACCTGTTTAAATCATTTTTAACACAACATATAACTTAAGAGACCGTTTTGGCAACACTGGTTTTCGGCTTATCAGGCTTATCGGCCAATTTTTTCACCAAACACGTAACTTTTGCATTTGCGCACTGAATTGTGTAATAAGCATAAAAAGTAAGGTTGGAGTTACTTTTCTGGCTGTATTGACTGAAGTTACTGTAGATGACCATTTTAGCTATTTTTACATATTTTTTCTTTATTTTATTAATAAAATATATTTTAATATTATGTTTTTTTTAAATCGGCAGAATCAACCAATGCAGCCACTTCAGCCAGAACTTCATAAATTTCAGCAGAATTAGATAAAGTAGCCACTTTTCGTACTACCAAACGGGCTCTAAACCTCTCAATTAGGCAGATAATAAGTACAAAATTGTAATAAAATAAGGGTCTAGAGAGTGTTGAGAGCGTCTCTCACTAGGCTCCTCCTAGTCTCTCTCTCTCTCCCCTTCCTCAGGTCTGGCACTACCACTCGCGGTGGTCTCTGCCGCCGGAGCCTTCCTGGCTCCGGTGGATCTCATGGCTACGGTTACACTTCACCATAGGGTCTGACCTATGAGTTTTTTGAAAAATATGGAAATTGTTTTCACTGTTCGTTCTTGAAGATCCCTCTCCCATGGCGGTCCAGTAGGTTGTTGTCTTCTTGAGCTGCAGATCCGGAAGGCAGCATACAGGGATGGCTGCACTGACGAAGTTCACTGTGGATGCCTCCTGCTTCCCCTAGTTGATCTACCACCTAGGCGAAAGCCTTCCGACGCCGCAGCCTCTTTGTCAGTGAACACAGGGTTGGATAAGGTTGGTGTTGTCTGCCATGGCGATTCACCGGTGGTGGGACACGCGGGTGACCGTTTTGTTGGATAATTTAGACGACTGGGGACCTACCGGAGTGTTAGGGACCTACCTATTAGAATAATATTAGAAGTAATAATAATAATAGTAGTAATAAGGGTCTCTAGTATAAATAGATGGGAAAGGGAAGTAGTAAGAAAGCTTTTGGACTCTTTGTCTTGGGACTTGGGAAGACTGAGACTAATAATCTCTTTCTTTGGGAGCTTCGGCTTTTGGGGGCTTCGGCCATAGTTTCTTGTTAGGTTCCTGATTCAATAAAGCTTTGAATTGTTCTTGATAAATTTCTGTGATTTCCATTGAACTTCTAGAGGATTCTATCATTGGTATCAGAGAACGTTCATCACTGTGCGCAAATGGATTTTAGATTGAACGAGCTGGAGAGAAAACAGAAGGAAACGACGGAGACTTTGGAGGAAATTCAGGCCACAATCACCAACTTGGACAAGAGAGTCCAGAATCTATGGAAGAGCAGTTCACACTCTTCGCACAGGTCGCACAGTACATCACACCATAATCATCGTTCGTCGCAATCGCTCACAGGTTCGCAGTCGGAGTCGCGAACTACTTCGCAGTCGGAGTCACGGACTACTTCGCAGTCGGAGTCGCGAACTACGTCGCAATCTCATCGTTCGCAAACGCGAAGATCTTCTCACCATCTCCAGTCGCGAATAGAGTCTTCCTCATCGTCTCACACTTCGCAAAGTTCTTCGCAGGCAGATTCACGAAATTTTTCTTCGCAGAGTTATTTCCCTCACTCTTCGCAAAGTTCTTCGCATCCCTCTTCGCAGAGTTTTAATCATCACTCATATCATCGCTCTTCGCATCAGAGTTCGCCTTCTTCGTCTAAAGTCGCTTCTCGGAATTCAGCTAGGTCAAAGACGGAGGAATTACCTCTTTTCTACGAGGATGAAGCGTACAAATGGATAGAAAGGATGGAAAGATATTTCCGAGTCCAAGCTATTGCAGAAAGATTTAAAGTGGACATGGCAGCAAAGGCAATGGGGGAAGCCACAGATGGCTGGTTTCATTGGTGGGATTTTCATAAGAGAGAAGATAGTTGGAATGATCTAAAGGAAGACTTGATTAGGGATTTTCCACCTACACGCTGGCCGAAGACAGGAAAGACAGAAAGCCGAGATTCATCGAAGTCACGAAGAACTTCTTCCAGTTCGCAATCGAGAACTTCTTCATTCAGTTCGCAGGAATCATCGTTAAGCAGGCAGCGAAAACAGGAGTCATCGAGGTTGCAAAGAATTTCTCGTTCACAAGTTTCTCAATCAGTGCTAGAAATTTACGAGTCCACAAAGAAGACCCAGATGGAACCAAATGAACCTGTCATCAAGCAAGTGAATGAGAAAGACGAAATCAAGGAGGAAAGACAGGAGGAGGAGGTTGGGCTTGTTTCGGGAGAATCTGCTATCATTTTTAGAAATCCCAAACAGATTCATGATGCTGACAAGTCTAGTTTCGTTCAGGAGATGAAATGGTTGAATCTTTTAAAATCTGAAATGATATACTGTCATCCATTAAACATTTCTTTGGAAGGGCTGAAATCATTAAACAAGTTTGATAGTTTCAGATATGAGGGTATTACTTCTATGATGGGTAATAAAAAGGGGTTGGAAGGAGAGATTTCTGGGAATGTTACAGAATTTGAGGGATATGTGACTGGTGTGGAAATTGTTAGTGAAGTGGTCAGGGGACTGCCAGTAGATTGTATACCTGTTCAAGATAGAAGTGTAGGTTTTGATTACAAGTCTCTTATGGCAAGTATTGATCCAAGACACAAAATACTCATGAAAAGAGGTATGAACTGGAAAGAGGACAATGTGTGGAGCACCATTGTTTTTTGAAAGGGATGGGGAAGTATGTTGTTGATATTTTTGAATATCAGTTGGATCAAATCAGTATTGCCTGGGATCCTACTACTCAGGCTACTGTTAATAGATGGGAGGCTGTAGCAAATGGACAGGTGAAACTGAAACAAGGCTTGAAAAGTGAATTGTTTTCTTTTGATGAAGAGTCTGTCTATCTTCAAGAAAACCTACTTTGGAAGTTTTGCATGGATAATAGGCTTTCCTGTTCTTCAGTTAGGAGAAATGCAACTGGAATAGTGGATATCCTTACCTACCTGCTAAAACCTTTGAGGTTTTCCTTCTCAAATAAGTTGGCTACTGAAGATGCTGAAATTTCAAGGAGTGAAGCAACTGAAACTCAAAGGTTTGAGTTATATCCTGTAGCAAGAGCTATTAGCACATGTAATAGTGAGCAAGGGATGGTGGGTGAAGATCAGTACCAGCATGATCCAAGACACAGGCCTAGTATTGATGATTGGAAGAAAAAGGAGCTAATGCTGTTTTTGCAAGAAGCAGTGTGAAGGAAGATTCAAGTCATGAAGTTAAGGATCCTGACATTTGAAAGATATTGGGAATGAAGAGGTGCAAGGAAGAAGAAGAAGAAGCAGAAGATCTGGGCTGTCTCCTACCGACCACCTTGAGGGCAAGGTGGATGTTTAGGGGGGGAGTATTGTTAGGGACCTACCTATTAGAATAATATTAGAAGTAATAATAATAATATTAGTAATAAGGGTCTCTAGTATAAATAGATGGGAAAGGGAAGTAGTAAGAAGGCTTTTAGACTCTTTGTCTTGGGACTTGGGAAGACTGAGACTAATAATCTCTTTCTTTGGGAGCTTTGGCTTTTGGGGGGCTTCGGCCATAGTTTCTTGTTAGGTTCTTGATTCAATAAAGCTTTGAATTGTTTTTGATAAATTTCTGTGATTTCCATTGAACTTCTGGAGGATTCTATCACGGAGACTCTGGGCTGTGCTGCGCTCCGGCAGGTTCCACCTTTCATGTTGAGATTTTTCCCACCGGTGACTGGAATTGGTGTCGTGCTCCTATTGTCCGCCGTTCACTGTGGATGGTTTTGGGATATCTGTTTGGTTAGTTGGGGGTCTGGTTTTCTTCATGGCTGGACGTTCACCGGCGGACAGATCTAATTTGGTCGCTGGAGTTGATTACTATGTTACCCTCCAGGGTTGACTGACTGACAGCAAAACCTGCAGGTGGTGGCTCCTGGAAGGACCTTCAACTCCGACAATAAACCGGCCCAGAGCAACTACATACGTGGACTCTGCAGAGGGTAGGCGATGTAGAAGTGTTGAATGGGGAAGTTTGGGTTTGTGAACGATAAGGGAGCTCATCATCGGTGGAGAGTAACTTGTCCTCGTCGGTTTTGGGTGATTGCTGTCGGGGAAGATGACCGGGAGGGGCTGGCCTGAATACGGAATTGCCCGGTTTGATTCCCTTGGTTTCTTGAGTCGTTTGGATTGGTTTCGTTTTGAAAGCAGCTAGGATTCGCCGGAGAAGACCACCGCCGTGCTGGGGGTTGGAACCACCTGTCGCTACTCATGTTTCCGGCTACAGTCTTACTGCCTCTGATGCCGTCTACCGTCGCGCCGTTGGAGGTTGCCGGGGTCCAATGGGGGTGTGGGGGGGGGGGGTTGGTTTGGCTTGTTTGTATCCGGCTGGTTACTGTTTATCCTCCGCCGTTGCCACCGGGTTTGCTGCCGGAGCCTGGTGGAGAGGTTACATGCTACGAGCAAGCGTGGCTTTCTGGACTTCTGGGCTGCAGAAATAATGGCCGGAGCTTCGCCGGAGTGACAGTCGGAGCACTCAACGACGAGCTGACATAGCCTGTCTGCGAATGGACCGCTGTCCCCTGTCCTGTCGCTGCACTGTAGCCGTTTGAATTTTGCCGCCTCTCTGTGCGGCGCTGAGAGTTAACGATGCTGGGCCTCATACTATGGGCTAACCCTAGCGCTTATGGGCTGCTGTTGTGGCGCTGGCAACTGGGCTCTACCCGATGGGCTGAGGATGGCGAGATGCTGATAGGACAATTGTGCTGGGATTTTGCTGTTCGCTACTTCGCCGAGCTACAGGTGGATTGGATGGGCTGGCTGATAGTGGGACTTGCTGCAGCTGTTTTGACCAGGCATTTAGTAGGGACGAATTTAATTGGGACCGTGGCTTGCAGCCCAATATTTGATATTTTGTGTAACTATTTTGCTGATTTGTATTGGACTGCTTTGCAAAATATCCTCTCTCCTTTACCCTTGCCGTGAGGTGGGGGTAGGGGGTGCGTGTGTGAACGGTAGTTACTATCTTAAGTTAGTTTACTTGCTTAGATAGTTATTTTTGACACATGTATCGTTACTTTTCATCCAAAAAAAGAATTGTAATAAAATAATATAAAAGTGATGTACAAATTCTAGCTTATCAATAGGGTAGGGTTGCGGTGAGTGTAGGGGCGTAGTGGGTGGGTATTGGGGTGGGGTGCAGGGTTAGGAGTGTAGTAGAGCTAGTCTAGCACGCATTATGCTCACAAGCAGAAAGAGAGATTCACATCATGGATTTCTCAAGAAAGCAGTCTGCGGACTCCTTAGACAAGAGCATAAGCATAGATCAGGCCATTTCCCCTTTCTCTTAGCCAGGGGAAATCATAGTCTAGAGGACAGTTTTCTATAATAATGTGGAAACAGGAGGAATTTCCTTAATAGGTTACCCGATCCCTAACTAAAAAAGTGGGGGTCGGATATGCATTTCTCTGGCTTGATGACTGCTTTCCTTGGTTTCAAAGGCATGGCTAACAAAGCCAGAACTCCTAATTCAGGGCAGGAAGCGAAGTCACTAACTAGACCAGAGGAAGAGAAAGGATCAATCCCAGACCTAGGCCAAAGGGAATTGATTTAGGAAGGTATAAAGGCTCAAGGCCAAGCTCTTTCAGGTTTGAAATGAAACCCCAGCAGCAAGCTTAGCCCTTAAAGCTTTGAATATAAGAGAAGAAAGCCATCGATTTACAAGGACCAATGGCGATGAAGGATACGGAGGGGAAGGAGAGGTAGGAGCTAGCGGTAGAGGTAGGATGTGGGTGTGGGGGGTAGATAGGGGAAGGGAAGAGAAGGGGTGGGGGTAGGAATGGGGCAGGGGTGGGGTTCGCTGGGTAGTGAAGGGTAAGGGTACAACAACTTTCTTTGTGGGATGCAACAAGGATTATAATTGTGTATTGTGTAGTTGTGGCATTTTTTATTATTGCACATTGCGTAAGCCTCATTGCGCAATGAGGTGTAGACCTGAGGCGTAAAGTTTATACGTATAATAATATTAACCTTGTAGCTAATATATACTAGTATAATACTCCAGAATTAACAACAAGAACAATATGTTAACATAATGTTAGTATTACCTTCATCAAGCTTATATTTGATGCTTACTTGAATATTAACAGAAAATTAATATTAAAATTTAGTACTCCCTCCATCCCATTTTGTAAGATACACTTTCCTTTTTGGGTTGTCCCAAAAAATGAACACCTTGTTAAATTGGACACCACTAACTTTTTACTTTCCCTCTTTATCCCATTACCTATCATTTCACCCTATTTTTCGTGGATCCATTTTTCTCTTTCTTACTTTTTGGAGGTTAGAATTGTAAAACAATCACTTTATCCTTTATTTTCTTTAAACCCACACCAAATGCATATGTATTAGAAGATGAAGTAGGATGAAGATTTAGAAGAACAAGAGATTTTCATTATTATCAAATGAGTAAGGTACATGAAGTATATACACATTAGGCTAACTAATTACAGGTGAGCCTATAAGAGCATGTCTAACAAGACTTTAACTAACTGTGCGAGCTCACTTTACATGTATATTAGTAACAACTTATGGGACGGAGGTTGTATTAACTTATATACAAATCTATATATTAATATTAAAGTTGACGTTAACATCAAACATAAAAACTGAAAAAACATACTAATGTGCACCAACCAAATAGATGGAAAATAATAAAATATTAATATGCAGAAAGCATTAAAAGTTGAAGAATATTGACATTATTATTACTATTAAATTATTATATACAACACTAAATATTAATATTAAAGTTGAAGTTGATATTAAATTTAAAAACTTAAAGAATATACTAATATACAGAAACTCAACCGATGCAAAATAATAAAATATTAATAAGAAGAAATTAATAAAAGTTGAAGAATATTAACACGAAGCTGAGGAGGCTCAGTACCTTAGGAGGCACTGTACCATAGAAATATTAACAGTTGAAACAAATAAGAAGAGCTTTAGAAGAGGAGGCTCTGTAGTCGCTGAAAGGAAGCAAGAAGAATGAAAACTAATACATGTATGTTGCGAATAACTGAGGCCTCTGTTAAGTCTTTTATTAAAAACTGGCTGAATGAGCCCAAAGAAAGCATTACGCAGCAGAATAGCAGATCTAATTTGACGTACACCTCTGGACGCCTCATTGCGCATGTTAAATTGTGTACGCCTCTGCGCCCTGGAATGTACGCGCCAAGCCTATCCGCCTTTTGCAATGCAATCTTACTCAATTTTCCTGGAAGTGGCCAAGGTGCGCAATAAGGCGCAATTGCAAACGTTGGGATCCAAGGAGGGGTATAGTTGCCAATATGAAAAAGTTTAAAGCAACACTTTAAGACATAAAAGGTGTTTACTGAGCATGTTCTAAGTGTTTTGGTTTCTTTCTATGGGATGATCTCCCAAATTGAATTAAAAAGCAATTGTCCGATTCTTTTTATGCATGTTAGATATTGTTTACCGGACATGAATTCATATTAAGTTATTCTATTCCAGGTATTCCATTCTTCGTCCTGAGTTTATAATGGAGCGTCTTGAGAAGCCAGGAGCACCAATGGAATACTCGTGCAGGCTTCAGCTCCCCTGCAATGCACCATTTGATAGACTTGATGGTCCTATATGTAGTTCCACTCATCTTGCACAACAGGTGCTATAATTGTTGCCTTATTTTAGTTATTAAGTTCCATCTATATTACTTGATATGATCTCCCAAACAGGTGCTATAATTGTTGCCTTATTTTAGTTATTAAGTTCCATCTATATTACTTGATATTGTTCACAAACTGTATAGGCAGTTTGTTTGGCTGCGTGCAAAAAGCTCCATGAGATGGGAGCCTTGACTGACATGCTCTTGCCAGACAAGGGAAGTAGAACAGAATCTGAAAAGGTTGAGGAAAGTGATGAAGGTGATACCCTTACAGGATTGGCTAAGCACAGGGAGTTTTATCCAGAAGGTGTTGCTGAGATTCTCCAGGTTCGTTACACCTCATCCTAGTTTGGCACTTCAATTCATCTGAATAGTCTCCTTTGAAAATGTACTACAAATGTTCCTTCAAAGGTCTGATGGAGCTTCAACTTGCTCATTTACGGCTAAATTCCAAGATTCCTTTGTAGTGCTATTCTATTTCTCTTTTTAGAGAAATTTAAATATGAGTTTATTGTTATGATAATAAATGCATCTAGATGGTTAATGGTTTACAGGGGAACCTTATGTAATTTGTGAGCGCTATGAAAATTTGACCCTTTGCAAGTTGGTAGTACCAGCCTACCAATTCAATTTCTGAATAAATCTACTTTAGTACTCCCTCCATTCCATCTTAAGCTCCTCACTTGTCTCTTTTGGACGTCCCAGCTAAAGGTACCCATTTCTATTTGAGGAAATAATTCACTCTTAAATGACAACTTAATCATCATATTTAAAAAAACACTTTGTAGCAACATAGTTTTTATTAATGACCTCATTAGATTATATACCTATCAAAACTACTTCTCAAAATATACTCAAATGACTTTATTTAATTATTGTCTAAATAACCGTGCTATTATTAATGAAAAGCTTAAGCCGGGAAGGAGTTAGTACTACTTGATGTCATTGGAATGCAATTTGTATGAGTTTCCTTTCTCTTGACTCTAGGCTTCAGCCAAATGCCAAACACTAGAACAAAATTTATTTTGACCGGTTTCATGTTTTTGTGCTGTTGGACTAAGTTTTACCCATCTCACCTCTGCTGGATTAGTTCTCAATTCTTTTTTGCTTGTATAGAGGCCATTGACTCACAATTACCCAAATACCACTTTTGGAGTGGTATTTGGTTGTGGTGCCACAAACATTCGACATTCCATCATCCATTTTAGATTTAGTGTTGGTCCTAATGTTGATAAAATATGAGTTTCACTTGATTCACATTTTCTTTGTAGGGAGAGTGGATTTTATTAGGGAAGGAACATTCTAGCAGCTCGAAATTCTTCCATCTGTACATGTATGCTGTAAAATGTGTA
The DNA here is from genome assembly GCA_945859875.1 of Cuscuta europaea. NCBI lineage: Eukaryota > Viridiplantae > Streptophyta > Magnoliopsida > Solanales > Convolvulaceae > Cuscuta > Cuscuta europaea. The sequence goes on from CAMAPE010000023.1 coordinate 299,249, forward strand.
AATGTTGGTTCCTCAAAAGACCCATTCTTAACTCAGGTGTCAGAGTTTGCTGTGCTCTTTGGCAATGAGCTGGATGCAGAGGTTTTATTCCCCCTTTTAGCACCTTGATCCAATTATTGTTGTGGTTGCTTCCACATATTTGTCTTTTTCAATCTGTCCTGTTATATAATTTCTTGTCTTACAGGTATTATCAATGTCTATAGATTTATTTATTGCTCGCACTGTGATAACAAAAGCTTCTCTTATCTTCCTAGGATCAGTAGAAGTTACAGAGGCTCAGGTTGATAAAAGCTCATTATTTATTGGCTTGCCTTATTATCAATCAGCTCTTAACTTTAATATTCAGTTATTTGATTTTATTATAAATGTGTCAGTTAGCATCACTGAAGAGCTTTCATGTGAGACTAATGAGCATTGTATTGGATGTTGATGTTGAGCCATCCACCACACCATGGGATGCTGCAAAGGCATATTTATTTGTTCCTGTTTCTGGTGGTGAATCTGGGAAAGATATTGATTGGCAACTTGTTGAAAGTATAAGTAAAACAGACGCATGGAGAAATCCCCTGCAAAGAGCTCGACCTGATGTTTACCTTGGCACCAATGAGAGAGCACTTGGTGGGGATAGAAGAGAATATGGTTTCGGTAAGTTGAGGCATGGTTTTGCTTTTGCGATGAAGTCCCATCCTACGTATGGCATTAGAGGTGCTGTGGCACGATTTGATGTGGTGAAAGCATCTGGTTTGGTTCCTAAATCTCTAACCGTTAAAATACCTGATGATGTGAAATCGAGAGATAACCTCCTAGTGATGGTTGACTGTTATTCAAGGCCAGAAGACCTGATTGGGAGGATCGTCACTGCAGCACACTCGGGAAAAAGATTTTATGTTGATTCCGTTCGGGATGAGATGACAGCTGACAATTTATTTCCAAGGAAAGAAGGATATCTGGGTCCCCTGGAGTACAGAACTTATGCTGATTACTATAAGCTGAAGTATGTGGTTAATTTCTGTTACTTTGCATGTATTTACTCAATTATGCAGTTTCAAACAACGAAACACAATTAGAACACTAATAATTCAACTCCTGCTTTCATCTTTGAGGACTGGATGTCTCTAATTCACTTGAGTCGTACTCTAACGAAGTCCCCTTCATTGAAGGACCAACTAAACTTTTTTAAGTGGGAACATTTAGCTTTCTTCTTTCTGAGAATGCAAAACTACTTTCGTCATTGTTCTATTTTCGCTGCTCTTTCAAGCAGTTAAAAAATTCTGATTGTAACAATTCTTTTTATTTGAGTACAAATATACTGCATTATACTGTTCAGTTTGGTTTGTATAACAGATATGGAGTTGATTTGTTATATCGGCAACAGCCTCTACTGAGATGTCGTGGTGTTTCATATTGCAAGAACCTTCTTTCCCCTCGCTTCGAACACTCCGAAGGTATTATTTTTAGGTTTTCTCTTATGCCAATCTAGTTCACATTGGACTAAAAAAATTTAAATGTGATATTCAAGTTCAAGATAGTGAGTATGAAGAGACCAATGAGAAAACATATTATGTTTTCTTACCCCCCGAGCTCTGTTTGTTGCATCCACTTCCTGGTCCACTGGTTCGTGGGGCCCAAAGATTGCCATCTGTGATGAGGAGAGTTGAAAGCATGCTGCTTGCCGTGCAGCTTAAAGATATCATAAGCAACTGTGTCCCTGCTTCAAAGGTAAAACGATGAATGGTGAACCCAGCCAGGATCAATCAGTTAATTACAAATCACTCTCATGTTTAGATCAGTGAGTGGTGATTGAGAGTTATTAATTTCACAGATCCTGGAAGCATTGACAGCTGCTTCTTGCCAAGAGACATTCTGTTATGAAAGAGCAGAGCTTCTTGGGGATGCTTATTTGAAATGGGTTGTTAGTCGGTTTCTTTTCCTCGAGTTTCCCCAAAAACACGAAGGCCAACTAACAAGAATGAGGCAGCAAATGGTGAGTAACATGATGCTGTATCAATATGCATTGGCCAAGGAACTGCAGTCATATATCCAAGCAGACCGGTTCTCTCCGTCAAGGTGGACTGCTCCTGGTGTTCCACCTGTGTTTGACGAGGACACATGTGAAGGGGAATCAACGCTGTTCGATGATGAAAGTGGAGAAGGAATGTCTCATAGTACTGATGAATATGGTGGAGATGAGATGGAAGATGGTGAGCTTGAGAATGATTCAAGTTCATATCGTGTTCTCTCTAGCAAAACTCTGGCTGATGTTGTGGAAGCACTTATTGGCGTGTATTATGTTGAAGGTGGAAAGCATGCAGCGAACCACTTCATGAAATGGATTGGATTTAAGATCGATTTTTATTCCAGTGACTTTAAGAGAAGAGAGATTGTGCCCAGTAACGTTCCTGAGAACATACTGAGGAGCATTGACTTTGAAGCACTTGAAGGTGCTTTGAACATAAGGTTCAATGAGAAAGGTTTACTGGTAGAAGCAATTACACATGCCTCACGCCCGTCTGCTGGAGTCTCTTGCTACCAACGACTGGAGTTTGTTGGTGATGCAGTATTGGACCATCTTATCACCAAGTACTTGTTCTTCACCTACACAGATCTGCCCCCCGGACGCTTGACTGACCTGCGAGCTGCAGCTGTAAACAATGAAAACTTTGCACGTGTTGCTGTTACACATAACCTTCACATACACCTCCGTCATGGATCTAGTGCTCTTGAAAAGCAGGTTTGATGTCATTCTTATAAAGTATTTTTTTATTATAAAGAATTAAAAGAGGGTGTGTATATAATGATGTTTGCTCTTGTGGAATTTCATTGGAAAACTTTGTTTTGTTTTGCCATGGTCCAGATTCGAGACTTTGTTTTGGAAGTGCAAAATGAACTGTCAAAAACAGAGATCAATTCTTTTGGTTTAGGGGATTGTAAAGCTCCCAAGGTTCTTGGTGACATTGTTGAATCAATTGCAGGGGCTATTTATCTTGATAGTGGCTGTAACACAGCAGCCGTGTGGAGGGTTAGTTTTTATTAGGCTCATATTTTAAAGAAAGAGGAAACAACTTTTGTTGGGGATGGATGAGTAGTGATTTTGAGCTGTAATATGCATCTATTTATGATTTGATACATCAATTACCAGGTATTTCAGCCATTGTTGCATCCAATGGTTACTCCAAATACACTTCCAATGCATCCAGTTCGTGAACTGCAAGAACGGTGTCAACATCAAGCAGCAGGCCTGGAGTATAAAGCGTATCGAAATGGAAATATAGCAACTGTTGAGGTATATGTTGATGGTGTCCAGGTTGGAATAGCTCAAAATCCTCAAAAAAAAATGGCTCAAAAACTGGCTGCAAGGAATGCCCTTGTTGCATTGAAGGAGATGGCTGTTGCTGCTCAAGCTAACAAGGGTCAAGATGATGAGCATAAGAACATTGGCAGCCACACATTTACGAGACAGACCTTGAATGATATTTGTTTACGTAGAAATTGGCCATTGCCATTGTATAGGTAAGTTGTTGTCAGATTGTTGCTTTTGTACTAGGTGCCTTCCCTTATTTTGCCCTGGCTTGCTAGGATCGAACTCCACAATACTCCGAATTGAATGTCCTCCCCTCGGGCTATCTCTAGTAGTAGATCGTAGCCTGATGTTATGACCGCTCACTTTGAGTAGCAGTTTCAATTTAATTGAACTTGCTTGTGGGTAGAAGTGTTCATGCAACTGCTACAAGAGACTCCCTGAGTAGAGTCTAAGAGTCCCGTGATTTCTCCACCAAACACCTTAGGCTTCATGGGCACTTGGGTTCGGGGTTACAGATTTTATTCTGAAACTGTTCATGCACTGAAATATTTTATTTTGAACGGTTCATGAACTGCTTGTGGGTAGAAGTGTACATGCAACTGCTATTAGAGACTCTATAAGTAATGTCCTGTGATTTTCCCACCAAACACCTGAGGCTTCATGGGCTCTTGGGTTTGGGATTACAGATTTTATTCTGAACAGTTCATGAACTGAAATATTTTATTCTGAACTGTTCATAAACTGAAATATTTTATTTTGAACTGTTCATGAACTGCTTGTGGGTAGAACTGTAGAAGTGTACATGCAACCACTATAAGAGCCTCCATAAGTAATGTCCTGTAATTTTCCCACCAAACACCTGAGGCTTCATGGGCGCTTGGGTTTGGGATTACAGATTTTATTTTGAACAGTTCATGAACTGAAATATTTTATTTTGAACAGTTCATGAACTGAAATATTTTATTTTGAACAGTTTATGAACTGAAATATTTTATTTTGAACTGTTCATGATCTGCTTGTGGTTAGATGTGTAAATGCAACCGCTATAAGAGAATCCGTGATTTCTCCACCAAACACCTTAGGCTTCATAGGCGCTTGGGTTCGGCCGTTCGGGGCTACAGATTTTATTTTGAACTGTTCAAGAACTGAAATATTTAGGGTTTCCAGGTGTGTCCATCAGGGTGGTCCTGCACACGCAAAGAGATTTACCTTTGCAGTACGTGTAAATACGTCTGATAGAGGATGGGTAGATGAATGCATTGGAGAGTCTATGCCGAGTGTGAAGAAAGCCAAGGATTCTGCTGCTGCCGTTCTCTTAGAACTCTTTAGTAAGTGGTATACATGACGACGATGCTCACTGGGAATTACATTGCCAAATGAGTGCAAAGGATGACAAGATATTATTCTTATAATTTTGTTGATACTGATGTTTCGTTGGCCTTTTACTCTTCTTTTACTCAATTGTTTTGAGTAATGAGTTGTGTTGCTTTAAATCAAGTATTAAGTAACTTTAAGATCTTTTTATTACATTATTTAATGAGTATTCAGTTGATCTGAATATAACTATATAAGAAGGGATGGATTCGGGCCGGGTCGGGCCCGGTCGGGCCGCCGGTTCAAGAAAAGTGGGCCCGGGACTGGCCCGAGGGTTGGACGGGTCCGGTTCGGGACGGGCCACCCGCCCGGGTCACGGGTCGGGTCCGGTTCGGGCCGGGCCGGTTAATTTTTTTTTATAATTTATATTTTATAGTTTATAGTTTTATACGAGTATTAAAAACAAACTTCAATTGCATTTATTTGAAATGAAATAGGAACTACATTTGAAAATTAAAACAAACTTTAAGAGAATTATTTTGAAAATTGTAATCAATCGGAACTTTCCGCACCTCCCGATCCTTTGGCTTTGTCACATGACTTCATATGCTTGATTGCCATCTCGAATCTGCCTGAAGCCCCCATGATACATTTTTTTTCGCACCATTTGCAAATTGCGTACCACATCCCGGTCTTCGGGTCCTTCTGCTTATCAAAATTATACCGTATAATGGCATTTTAATTTTCCATCTTAACTTCTTGAAGAAGAGAATTAGAGAGTAGATATATAATATATTGGAGAATAAGAGAATTAGAGAGTAGAGAGTTAAGAATAGGATTTAGGAAGAATTGGAGAAGAGATATGAAAAAATGTTTAAGAGTATTTATAGGTTTTTTTACCCTCCACCCCCCATCCCCCCTACCAGCCAACCCCCTCGGACCCCCCCTTTACCCCACCCAACGGCTATATAGCCGTTTGGGTTGTCCCCAGCCCCACCCCCAAGGCCTCAACGGCTAGTAGCCAAAAAACAAAAAAAAGTTTTTTTTTTAAAAATAGACCCGGACCCGGGCCCGATCCGGCCGGGCCGGGTCACAAAAATGATGAACCGAGCCCGCCCCGCCCCTTCCCCCCGGTTCGGGCCCATACCCGGTCCCGGACCGCCCGACCGGGCCGGTCCTGGGCCCGCACAGTACCGGGCCGGGCCGGGTCACGGGCCGGGTGGCCCGAACCGAATCCAACCCTATATATAAGTAGTTACATTGAGATTTTTTTCAATTTTATATTAGTGTGGGGTCTTGATTTTACATTTAGAACCAAAGACTCTAAATTCATTGGATGACTCTAAATTCATTAGAACTGTTGCAAAATATTCCATTTATATCAATTTCACAAAAATATTCTCCTTGCGTCATCTAATAACCATATCTTATTCCCCTCTGGGACATTTTTTATTACTTTTACTCGTCTCTTTTTTCCCTTGAAATATTCACCTGAAATATTCTGTTTCCTACCTTTTCATTTACCTTATACCCTCTATTCTAACCTTACTAATTTCTTCTTAAAAACCACAATAAATCTCAAAGGACTATTATTTAAGAACGGATGGAGTATTACAGACAAGGGTGGATTCAGGCCGGGTAGCCGGGGTCACGGGTCGGGGTACCTGCCGGGCCGGATCGGTTGAAGTATTAAAAACAAATTTCAAGTGCGTTTATTTGAAATGAAATAGAAACTACATTTGACAATTAAGAAGAAAATACAATATGAAATACATTTTGTAAATTGTAAATATGAACTACAAGTTTACAAGTTACAATTGAGAATTGAAGGTAAAATTAAAACATGAAATACTAATCAATCGGAATCTCTGACATAGGTAGAGCCACCCTCGGTTGTAGATTCATCCATAAAGTGTTGGGATGGAGTGATATCAATTTCTTGAGCTCTACGGGCCGCCTTCAACCAATCGTGGTAGCATATAAGCATCTCAAGAGATTCTGCACTCAACCTTGTTCTACATTGCGTTAGGACATTGCCGGTCGAACTAAATTCTTGTTTCACGGCAACTGTTGAAATCGACATTGATAGCACTTGCTTAGCCATCTTTGCTAAAACCGGGAATATTCTTTCTTTTCCCTCTCACCAGTTTAGAACGTCAAAACCACCATCTTCTTCAAAATTAACATCATATGTTAAATACAAAGAAATCTCATTAATTGTGCTTTGTTGAGTAGCGGGAGTTGATTTCGTTTTTTAATAAAATTGACAAATGTAGATTTCAAAATTGATTTTACTTTAAAATTGATTTTACTTTAGATGAAGATGTTTGTGTTGGGGGGGGGGGGGGGGGGGGGGGTTGCCATACTGTGCATGAAACTCATTAAATAATGCATAAAATATATCACTAATCTAATTGTATTCTTTTTTCGGATCAATTGGGTTGTCCTCATACATTGGCATTGGACCAAAAAAAAGCAGCATAATAATAATTCAAACATTCTTCTAAAGAACCTAGTCTAAAACGAGGATCGAGAACAAATGCAATACCATAAATATGCGGAATATGTGAATAATATTTTAAAAACTTTTCCTTCATAAAACTAGCAAAATAACTCACATAATCAGCATTCTCAAAATTTGAAAAAGCACCGGCGAGATTAACAGATTCACGAATAAATTGGTTTGAGGTAGGTTTATAAACATGACTACAAGTTTCAGTTGCATTATTAAAATATATCAAAGCATTACACATTTTTTCACAGGTGTCGATCTCAGCCGAGTTTATAATATAGTTATCATATTGTTTCATAAAAGCAGGAAAATGTTGTTTATATCTAAGAAGAACTGTAATGAACTTATAAGTACTATTCCAACGAATAGACAAATCTTTAGGAAAAGCCACATATTTCTCACCTCTTTCTATCAAATAATCATGCCATCTTTTTCTAAGTTGTCCATTACCCCAAATACGTCTAATCACCCCTTGACTACCTCCAAAGATGCTCCCAACGCTTTTAGAGTATAACTCTCCTTTGATAACATGCTTGCTAAAAGGTGTGGTTGCACAAGGAAATATGAAGTGGATGAGTATTATCTAAAGTGATAGCAACTCTCCTGTTCCAAATAGTGCACATCATGTCTTTAATGCGAGTATAAATTTTAATTCTCTCTGAAATTTGAAATAGTTGCATATTTATGACTTAAAGAATGATTGTATAAATGTGATACTTTAAATGACCATGCCACTTTTTATAATAATTTTTAGTCATAATTAATTATTGGGGGAATTTTAATTCTCTCTAAATTTGAAATACTTCATAATTTATGACTTAAAGAATGATGATATAAATGTGATACTTTAAATGACCATGCCACTTATTATAATACTCACTCCATCCCTCAATGAAGTTCCCGGTTTGACTTCACACGTTTTAAGAAAATAAATTTGACTTTATTGTGGAGTGCACTGTTTTGCACTGTTCAAACACTGTTTGACATTGTTTTGCACTGTTTTGATGTAGATTATTTGCCAAATAAGGAAAGTAAGGAAGTGTGAACTTAATTTAGGGACTGCCCAAAAAGGAAAGTGGTAACTTAATTGGGAGACCGAGGGAGTAATTTTTAGTCATATTTAATTATTGGGGGAATTAGACATTGCACCCCACTTTATAGAACAAATTTGACTTTGAACCCTGTTCTGAAAAACATTTGTTTTTCCACCCTCTCCGCTACAAATCCGTTTAACGGTGCTAGAATTGTTTCTAAAATACTATAATGCCCTTATCAAAAGAATAGCTCCTTTACCGTCATCATTCTGAGCAACACTAATGTACGTAGAGTGAAATAGAGTTTTGATAAACGATGAGCTCCCATATAGAAGAAGCGGATAAATGGCAGACATCTTGCTCTGGGAAGAATACGAAGAGATATTTCTGGATTGTGAAGCACCTGCACCAACACCAACAGAAAGGTTAGAGAGGACATCCAAGAAATTGACCGTGAAGAGAAAGATTGATTGTTTACCAGAAGCTAGTAAGTGATTCGACACTCTTATTGTCAATTTGAAAAAGATTGCAGCAGGAGAAGTTTTTGGTCTCATTAGTCCCCCCCCCCCCCCCCCCCCCCCCCTTGGTCTTAGGTTGCTGGCGGCATGACTTAAGAGGAGTAAGCCTCTTTTTTTAATCTGCTGTGCAGAATTCGTCTTTCAACTTTAAAATCAACTCTGGGACTTAAAGTGCACTTTAGTGATCCATCAATTTTAAAATCCATCCCTTGAGCATAGTAAACACACAAGTTTGAAACAACCAGCCTTGTTAAAACTTTTCTGGTACGAATTGTAATAAACAAAAGAATTGCAATAATTAATTAATTTGTGGTATTTGGATATGAAGACTCTCTTTTACTAATTGGAACAAGTTCTTAAGATTGGATTTGGATATGTCATTTCAGTTAGGGGACCATCTCAAGAAAATAACGCTGCTCAGCCACTTACTAATGATGACTTTGCCGATATATATTGAACTACCTCCATTGGCTCACTCTGCAAATTTTGAAACTCTTCGTGATGCATTCAAATATAATCAAGGTATATTAATTAAATGCGGTATACTTAGTTTGTATTTGGTTATTCAGATTTGTTACTAATAAATCTACTATATTTAGACAATTCATGATGAACTAGATGACTATAATGTCTATAATAAAAAAAACTATATTTAATTAGCTTGTTAACTCTTACATGGTCTATAGGTACTCAGTTTGAGGAAATTCTTGATGGATTAGATGGCTATAATATGAATGACTCGGATGATGAATCTGATGATGTAAGCTATGTTGGAGATGAGCTCTCAAGTGATGATGAGGTTCAGGGGGTGACAATGAAAAAGTACAAGGAAATGTTACAAGAAATGTAGAGGAAATAGGTACTGTGTTGAGTGGTTTTACACACAAATCATTTCAATGTAGTGAGGAATGTTTTGCTACCCCAGAATCTGAAAAATGGGAGGACGAGTTACTGTTGGCAGTAGGAAAACTGTGAGTCACAATGGATACCTGTAGGAAGTATGTGAGGATGTATGCCATTAAGAATAAGTTTGAGGTTTGGTTTTAGAAAAAATGTGGAGATAAGATCATACTGAGGTGTAGGATGTGCTTGGAAGTGTTATTTTAAAAGAAAGAATGATGGCCACACGGCTGAAATTAAGACTCTCCAAGAGGAACATACTTGTGAAAATGATGGTAGTAACATCAATACAGGGATTAATGCTAGATGGATAGCTGATATGATCGCTGAAGACATGAAGTTGCATCACAAGAGTTACACACCTCGAGATATAATTGCAATAGCTTGGAATAGGTGGACTCAGTGGCGGAACCAGAAGAATATTTGGGGGGGGGCGGGTTAAGAAATTCTTCAAAACTCAAAATATTGAAATTGTATAAAAAAGTATGAGAAAATACAATTGTGATATAGATATTAAGCATACACAATCTAACAACAATAATATCTAAACTTTGTTCCCAAACATTTTTTGGGTCAACTACACAGAGGTAAGCTAACAAAGATTACCTTCGTCCTGTACGTTTAAAGGTTCATATTACAAAATGACACAATTATTTTGACAATATTGAAATAAGCTAATTCGAGTATATTTTGACAAATAGTTTTGTTGAATTTGGATATATAATGAGCTAATGAGTTACTGATGATAAATGTGATGTTATAAATGTATTAATTTAATATTTGTTATTTAAGAATGTTAATACTCCGTAATTTTTTAATAAAGAAAATGAGAACCTTTTAGCGAGACGCCGAAAAAAAAGTGAAAACCTTTTGAATGAGACGGAAGGAGTAATAAGATTATAAAAATCATTGATAATATTATGTAATATACTACACCGTACTAGGTATAAGTTATTGCTCATTTTTATTTACTTAAGTTATTTACACAAGTACATAGTAGATAAAACAATAATATTATGTAATACACTAGCTATAAGTTATTGGTCAATTTTTTAAAAAATTTAAATCCTCTTCCAAAAAAAAAGGTTTTTGAAAACCTTAAAGCAAATAAATAAAAGGATAAAACGTTAGCCTAAAACTGCACGGAGTATATTAATGGCATGCTAAACTACATACGTGTAGTATTTCAGATTTTAGCATTTGGACGGCTAGGCCTTTGGTCCGGCTTTTGGGATGATAAGTTGATAACTGATAAGAATAAAAAACAAAGTGTACCTATGAACCCCACTAACCACTATACTACGTCGTTTCTACTTTTTTTTAAAACTTAACAAAACAGCGTCGTATGGTCAGGTAAAAAACAAACCCTTTGAAGTCATCCATTATCCAACGGAGCACAGATCGACGGAAAGCAGCAGGGGCAAGGAAGAAGACGACCAGGGGCGCTATGAAAATTATACCCTAACATCTCCGGCGAAGGGGTGGCGCTGGCACCGGCTCGCCCACCCCTGGTTCCGCCACTGGGTGGACTATAAACATAAATTATTGGAAAGCATGGCACGCGAGGCTACTAGCATTAGAAGAGGTGCATGGGAATTATGAAAAAAGTTATGCTCAGGTCCCAGAACTGTGCAGACAGATTGAAGCTTCCAATCTTTGCAGTTTGGTTGCATGGAAATTTGATACTGAGAAAAGATTCAAATACTTGTGTGTAGCTTTTAGGGCTAGCCTAGATGGTTGGACAAAGGGGTGTAGACCACTAGTGGGCTTGGACGGATGCTTTTTAAAGGGTAAATACAGATGAGTGTGCCTAACAGCTATTAGCATGGAAGGGCTACCAGAAGAGAAAGTGCTGCTTCATAGGTGAATTTAATGGTGCTTTTTGACCTACTATAGCTGGAGTGTTTTTTGTCATACTAAAATCACCCTAGTACATGCAGTTTATTAAACACAACTATAATATTTTTGCTCAGTGTAAAGATGAACGATTTTTGTTGCTGGTAGTATTTTTGCTCACTGTAAAATCTTGACTTTGGAGCTCCCTATATTTTGCTAGAATTAGTTATAGCTCTGTATTTTTGCTAGAATTAGAGCTATATTGATTGTACTTCTAGTGTTTTTGCTCAATCTACAATCAGGGGTGGAGCCAAGACACTGGGTCAGACTGAACTGGCATAAAGAATATATTTGGAAAAAAAATTACACGAAATTTTTTATACTAAAAATACAGACATTTTTTAAATTTAGGCTTGATCGGGGCCAGGGTTGGCCCTCCCCTAGCTATGCCCTTGTCTACAATGATATACTACCCTTTGTCCCTTAAAATTTTGCCAAAGTTGACCGGCACGGAGAATAATAAAGTAAAAATTGTGTGATTGAGGTTTGTGCAGATGAGAGATAAATAACAGAACCCACAAAATTATTGATTAAAAGGGAAAGTGGCAAAGTTTTTTGGGACATCCCAAAAAGGAAAGATGACAAAGTTGGTGATATAAATGAGATGTGTCAGCTTCTTGTTTTTAGTGCAAATTTTTGGTTGTTTTAGCTTTTATTTTGGTGATATAAATGAGATGTGTATGAATAAGGGTCCCTAGACCACTTTGCTTGTGCAGGTAGATCTCTTCATTCTTTGATTTGGTGCCGAGTAATTGATAGTTTTTTTTAGAAAAGGGTCAAATAAGGCCTTCTACTATTATGAAATAGTCACAGAAGGCTATGTACTCAATAAAGTGTCATATAAGTACACCTACTTCAAAAAAGCAATCAAATGAGTCCTAATGACCTATTTAACACCTCTTAATCCCGGTTTCAACGTACTTATGACCATCTTTTTAGAATACATTATACGGCATATGTCGAATATTTAACTAAGATTGGTTAAAATACAAATAAAAAAATCGACATGTAAGCTAAAATCGGGATTAGGAGGTTTTAACTAAGCCGTTAGGACTCATTTGGTTGCTTTATACAAGTAGAGGTACTTATATGACACTTTATTGAGTACATGGCCTTATGTGACTATTTCGTAATAGTAGAAGGCCTTATTTGACCCTTTTCTCTTTTTTTTTTTCTTTTTAAAACAATTTGTTATGCATTAGTAACTTGTTGCATTTTCTCCAGGTGAACTAGAAAGTTTGTTGTCTCTAATGCATTAGTAATAATTCGTTGGTGCATTTTTTGATGACTTGAACCAAGCAAGTAGGACCTTAGTAATAAGTCTGCTCTACAGATAGGGGTGAGATCGGTCCGGTCTGGGTCAGGTTTTTGCTAAACCCGGAAATTACTCGGAAGGTCTCGGGTTATGAAAGTTAAGGATCGGAACAAAGCCCATTGTGTTCGGTCCGAGTCGGGTTTTTGATAGACCGGGTTCGGGTTGGGCCGGTTAAAGCCCAAATGTGAAATCATATCATTGTCTTTTTTATTTTAAAACCTATTTTTTAAATAAAACTAATCAAAAATACAAGCCGCAAATAATAACACAATTATTAGTCTCCAAAATCACCAACAATTCAAATCCAAAGAAGATAATTATCTTAATATTTTGTTTAAGATGCATATAAATAAATAATATAAGTTTTCTAAAAACTATTACGGAGTTACTAGGTCATGTTTTCATCCACCGTGATTATAATCCTATATTAGGAATTATTTATATATTATATTTGTATAATATATTGATTTATATTAAAGCTAATCGTTTCGGATTTTTATCGGTCCGGGCCGGGTTATAGATTTTAGGGCCCGCTTATGAGCCCGAACTTTTGGGTTCGATCCGGGTTTTTTTATTCGGACTGGTTAAATAGAAAAAAACCGAACTGGGAATATCATTCGGGCCGGGCTAGGGTCGGTTTCCGGGTTTCGGTTCGGTGTTTCCCACCCCTATCTACAGATGAGAAATGTGAACAAGAAAATTTCTCCATGTCACCTTGCTCCAGTAGCATGCTAAAGAAACAATTTGTAAGAGTATCGTAAAGTATCACCTTACTCGAGGGCATTGTTGTCTTTTTAAAATTTCTTTAACTCTAACTAACAAACTATTTAGTATTAGGGTGCAAAAACAAATGTTTTTTCTAAACAAAGTGCAAAGTCAAATTTGTTCAATAAAGTGGGTGCAAAGTCCAATTCCCCCTTAATTATTTATATAAATAAATTTATATTACAAGGTGTATTGAAAGGGAGATGACTGCCGATACTTAAGAATATCATTGGGTATTTTTTCAAAGGCTGTCCAAGTATGGAGAAATTACGCAAAGCTTTTGAGGTAATGGATTCAAAGGTTCTTTTCATTTGGGTCTTCTTGAGAAAAAACATATTTTGATCAGATTTGATAGAGAAGATGATTATCTAAGGTGTTGGAATTATCAAGTTTGGGATATCTATGGTTACTCCATGCGAGTCACAAAATGGACTCCTGATTAGGGATGGACCCGAGCCGGTCCGGGCCCGGGCGGGCTTTTTTTGTAGAATCATGGGCCCGGAACCGGCTCGAGGTGATACCGGGTCCGGTCCGGGTCGGGTCTACCCGGACAGGTTGTGGGCCGGGCCGGGGCCGGGCAATTTTTTTTTAATTCAGATTAGTTGGACATAAAAAATTTAAACTGTATTAATTTGAAATATGTAGTACAATTGGAAATTGAGCAAAAATTACAACATGAAATACACTTTTTAATAAATAAGAATCAATCAGAATTTCCGCCATCTTCAGTTGTTTCTTCCATAAAGTGGCTGGTGGGTTCAATGCTAATTTCTTGAGTTCTACGTTTGGCCTTCAACCAATCGTGGAAGCAAACAAGCGTCTCAAGAGAGTTTGCGCTCAATCTCGTTCTATAATCCGTTATGACGTTGTCGGCCGCACTAAACTCTTGTTCCACAGCAACTGTTGATACAGGCATTGCTAGCACTTGCTTAACCATCTTTGATCAGATCGGGAACATTTTCTCTTTTTCCTTCCACCATTGAAGAACGTCAAAGTCATCCCCTTCTTCATACTCAACAGAAAATGTTAGATACAAAGAAAGCTCGTTGATCGAGCTTTGTTCATTAACCGGAGTTGATTTACTTTTTTTCATAAGATTGCCAAATGCAGATTTCAAAATTGATTTTCCTTTAGATGAAGAAGATGTTCGTGGCGGGAGAGGGGGTGCGTTACCATATTGTGCATGAAACTCATTAAATAATTGATATAATAAATTACTAACCTCTTGAAATTGTTGTTTCGGGTCTATAGCCTTGTCGTCGTACATAGCTCCAAAGCAACAAGTCTAAAACGAGGATCAAGAATAAATGCAATACTATATAAATGCGGAATATAGGATAATATTTTAAAAACTTTTGTTTCATGAAGTCACAAAAATAACTAATGTAAGCGGCATCAGCAAATTCACAAAAAGCGCCGGCGAGATTAACAGCTTCAACAAAAAATTGGTTTGCAGTGGGTTTATAAACATGACTAAAAGTTTGAGTTGCATTATTAAAATACACCAAAACATTCAAAACTTTTTCACAAGTGTCGATGTCGGCCGGGTTTATAATATAGTTAGCATATTCTTTTAAAAAAGCAGGAAAATGATTTTTAAATCTAATAAGCACCTTAATTAAGTTATAAGTACTATTCCAACTAATATACAAATCTTTAGGAAAAGCACAATATTTGACACATCTTTCTTTCAATTAATTTCTCCATTGCATCTTAAGTTGAGAACTAGCCCAAATAAGTTTAATCCCCCCCTTCACCACCTCCATAGTATCTCCCAACGCCGCTAGACCGTCCTTTACACATAAATTTAAAATATGACATGCACAACGCTGATGAAAAAACCTACCCATCAAAGAAGATGAACCACACAATTCACGCAATCTAGGAATAACAACAGTATTATTAGTAGCATTATCAAAACCAATTGCAAACACCTTATTAATCAAATTATACTCAATTAAAATACGCTCAATGAGAATATAAATATTATCACCGGTGTGTCTATCATTAAATTCACGAAAAGCAAGAATATGTTTATGCATACACCAATCATCATCAATATAATGTGCAGTCAAACCCAAATAATATAAATGATGATGAGTATCCTCCCATATATCACTACATATACTAACACGCCCATCAAAGTTTGCAAAAAACGTTTGTAATTTTTGCTTTTCCAAAACATATTGCCTTATAACTTCTTTTTTATTTATTTTGCGACTATAGTTTCGAAATTGGGGATTTAAAGAACCTTGAGCATATTCTTTTAAAGCAAGACTTTCAGAAAAAATAAAAGGCAAATTTTCTTCAACAATTAAATGAGACATATCAGTCAATTGTCTTTGATCATCATAGGAGAAATTACTAAAGGATTGGCCAGTTGCAAACCTTGAAATTTGTGTTTGCTTTCCCTTGTCTTTGTCCGATTTCACATATTCCGCCGGGTGTTTGGCTTTAAGATGCCTTGTGGCGCTCCTGTACCCTCCAGAAATTCCCAAGTTATACTTTTTGTTGCAATGCTTGCAAGTGGCGTACCATATCTCGGTTTCGAGGTCTTTAACTTTTGTAAAATTTGCCTTAAAGACAGATTCAGATTTCCCACCGGTTTGGGAAGAAGTAGCCACTTCCGCTTCCTCTTCCTCATCATCCGGTGTGCCATGAACCTCGTCCTCGACCGTTCGCGGATCCCTCTCCTCCGCATCATCATCCTCAAGCTCTTCTTCGTCAATGGTTTGCGGGATGTCTTGTTGATGAAAAAAACCTCCTTGATTTTGTTGCAATAGTTGTTCTAGTTGCTCATCGGACATCGCATCCCCATATCTTTGGTTGTAATCCGCATCAAAATCATCTCGGGTTTGAGTTGAAGACCCCAGCCCTCCCTTACCTTTGCGTGACCTTGGATGATTCCTCGCAATCTCCTTTGTTCGGTTGCGGCGGAGGTTACCCATATCTACAGAAGCTCTACCACGCTCCATATTAAAAATATAACAAATATTAAATTCGAATAACAATTAAGCAATTAATTTCGAATTAACTATTTTACCAATTAACTAAAATTCCAACTATTTGTTTTACAATCTAACAACTTTATTTAACAAGTTTAACAATTAACTTGGTTTATAGAGATTAATAAATGTAACAATTAACTACTATGATAAGAGATTAATAAATGAACCAATTAACTAGTTTAAGAATTAAACAATTAATTTCGAATTAAGTAGTTTACCAATTAACTAGTTTTTATAGGAGAATAATAAATGTAACAATTAACTACTATGATAAGAGATTAATAAATGTAACAAACTAACAATTAACTAGTTTTATAGGAGATTAATAGATGTAACAATTAACTACTATGATAAGAGATTAATAAATGAACCAATTAACAAGTTTAAGAATTAAACAATTAATTTCAAATTAAGTAGTTTACCAAATAACTAGTTTTTATAGGAGATTAATAAATGTAACAATTAACTACTATGATAAGAGATTAATAAATGTAACAATTAACTAATTTAACAATTAAATAATTAATTTCGAATTAACAAAATTCGAACTATTTGTTTTACAATCTAACAACTTTATTAAACAAGTTTAACAATTACCTAGTTTTTATAGAGATTAATAAATGTAACAACTAACTACTATGATAAGAGATTAATAAATGTAACAATTAACTACTATGATAGGAAATTAATAAATGTAACAATTAGATAATAAGTGTATAAGTAGATATACTTAATATATATATATATATATATATATATTCATAAGTAGATAATAAGTAGATTAATTAGTAATATATAATATTATGTTTATAGTATATATAATATAAGTATATTACTATAAGATTAGTAATACACTTATGTATAATACTTTAATATATATAAGTATATATTAAGTATATCTAAAATGTAAATATAAGTAAATAAATTAGAGATGATTATATATGTAAATATAATATAATATGTGTAGTTATAAATTTGAGAAGATGAAGATGGAGAAGATTAGTATAGAATAGAGATTAGAGAGTAGGAATATTTGGAGAAAATGTGTAGTAAATTGTATAGAAAAAATGAAGTATTTATAGATGTTTTGTACCCCCACCCCCCCAACCCCCAACCCCACCCCCACCCCGGGACCCCGGGAAGGCTCCCAACGGCTATATAGCCGTTTGGGTTCAATCACAACGGCTCTAAGGCCTGTTTGGATGGCCAAAAGATTTTTTTTAAAAAAAATAGCCGTTGGCCTGAATCGGCCAGGCCGGACCTCCAATTTTAAGAACCGTGCCCGAACCGCTCCCCTCCCACGGGCCGGGTCAAAGCCCGCACCGTCCTATCCTTAACCGGACCGGGCCAGGCCCGCACAGTGGCGTGCCGGGCCGGTTCAGGGCCGGGCCGGGCCGGTTTGGTCCATCCCTACTCCTGATTTTTACCCCAACGTGGAATCCTCTATGGTTCCCATTTGGATTGCTTTTGAAGGGCTTCCCATTCATTTTCATGAAAAAAGTGCTTTGTTTGAGATTGCAAAGCTTATTGGATCCTCCCTTAAGCTAGACATTGCTACTGTTAACCTTTCACGACCCTCTATTACCCGTATTTGCATGGAATTTGACTTAACAAAGGAGATGCCTTCAAAAATCTGGATTGATTGAGGGCTGGTTCGCATTGGAGCCCTGCGAACTGGTCACCGTCCCATCCTTTTGCCCCCCACACTCTTCCAGGACGAAGGTCTCCGGCGTCCGCAGTAGAGGGCAGTAATGGCCGGGCGCTGGGTTGGAATGGTTGTAGCGGGATTCTACAGGTGTGGGGTGGTGCCCAGGAAGCCCATAGCTGCACGGAAGGGGTCCTGGGCCTCACGGGGAGTGTGACAGGAACGGTGGGACTACCTATCAGAGTTTGGGTTCGGATTTGGTACTTCGCCAGAGATTCGTTAGGTTGGATGCTTCGTTGTTCGTGGTGCTCGTCACTTTTCCGGCTACTGTCAATCGCTGCTCAAAGCCTTCTGCCGACGCCGCCGGGGGCTGCCGGGGCTCGACAGGGGCAGGAGGTGGCAAGTGGAATTACGATGGGCTTGGTTTATTTCCGGCTGGTTACGTGCTCTCTTCTCCGGCCACGACTGTTTGGGGGACGACCTGGTTAGCGATGGGGAACGACCTGGTTAGGCGATGGGGAACGATTTTGTAAGCGATCGGAAACGCGAACCAGAGAGCGTTTGGAACGCTTTCGTACCGCGTTTGGGTACAGAGCGTTCGGAACGCAGTTCGCGGCTATTTCAGCGATTTATGTTTCTATGTACCAAGCTGCTTCTGGGAAAACAATGAACTTGCATAAAAGCTCTTTCCTCTGTGGCAAGCATACTGGTCCAAGAATCCACACTATCAAAAGACTCCTAGGAATGAAAGTGACTGATCTTCCAGTTAAATATTTGGGGGTTAACTTGCATAAAGGAATAAACAGAGCTGATTATTGCATGTACATCACTAATCAATTTGCTTCTAAACTCACTACTTGGAAGCAGAAAAATCTATCTCAAGGAGGCTGTTTGATTTTAATCAAGCATGTCCTAAACTTTATCCCCTTACATGTCCTAACAACGGATACCTTTCCTAAAAAGATTGTGAGAATCTTAGAAGCAAAAAAGGCCTCTTTCTTTTGGGGAGTGTCTAATGATAAACCAAAATATCATTGGTTAAAATGGTCATATTTATGCTCCCCCATTGAGGAGGGAGGTCTAGGAATCAAGGCTCTTACTGACATTGAAAAGGCATTTCATCAAGCTATGGTAGAAATGGAAGACTGGAGATTCCTTGTGGTCAAGATTTATCAAGGCCAGATATCTTAGAGGTAATAATTTGGAGCCTAAAATCACAGATTCTCCCATTTGGAGGAGAATTTGCTCTATAATTACCTTGGCCAATCCATTGTGTGGGGTAAATGGAGACGACAGTTTCTTTTGGGAGCCAGAGATTGAAGGCAGATTGGCAGGTTCTATTTTAACTCTGCTTATGAGGTGGTTAAAGATGAAACTCACACAACATTCTCCTACAAGCATCTATGACACCCTAAATTACCCCATAGAGTTAAGCTTTTTCAATGGAAGTTATTCAAAAATATTCTTCCTATCATTGATAATCTTTGCAGATTTCAAATGGTGTTGAATCCTTCAATTTTCCCTCTTTGTAAGACTCAATCTGATTCTATTGACCATATCTTTTTCAATTGCTCCAAAGTTAGATCTATTTGGGACTATTTCATGAGCATCTTTGCAATAACTATTCACCATCACACAGATTCTATCCGTAAAGTTTTCATGGCATGGTGGCTAAAGGCAGGGTCAAAAAGACTACCTGACGTTTTCAAAGCTGACATTTTCAAAAACCTCCCAAGTGTTATATGTTGGCATATCTCGAAGACGTATGCGAATATGGGTCTCAGAGGTTACATCAGTCACTGCTGAAGGTCTTATAGCCCAGATTAAAACATACACTCAAAGCTGGATCTCCAGTATTTCTACTATGAAACTTGGCAAGGTTGATGAATTCTTATTTGAAGAAGGGATAATAACCCGATCCTATAAGCCAAATCGGCCACCGATTCTAGCCATTAGATGGAATAAGCCAAAGCAGGAACTAAAATTAAACACAGATGCTAGCTTTGTACCTCAAGGGGCGACGGGGGGAGCAATTCTTAGAAATAGCGACGTCGTGATGATCCTAGCTACCTACTTCCCAGTGCATGCTTCGTCCAGTCTCGAGGCGGAGCTGCTGGTGGCGGTTCGTGCTACTATGTGGGCTATCAATGAAGGCTACTCAAATTTTGTAGTGGAAATGGATTCTAAGGAAGCCCTGCGTCACATCCTGGAAGGGCATAGGATTCTAAGCTGCTTAATAATGATTTATGAATTTAAGAGGTTGTAAATTTTGTTGATTACTTTGCGTGAATAGTGAATCGCACGCGGGGCCCACATCGGGAGCGGGGACCACCCGATAACCCCCGGACCACATATTATATTCATCTTGGTCTAGATAATATTTATATGATGGTACATATTTTAGTTGGGCCATAGTAAGGGCATAGGGTTGACCCGTTGGTCAAACGAGGCCCAATTACCGGTATTGGTAATTTATCGGATATCAGCCCGAAATGAATTTCGGAGACTTCTAAATTAAAGATGGGGGATTAATAATTATTCTAAGGGTCCATAGTGATTGAAATCACACAGTATATTTTATTTGACCCGATAAAATAAAGTATAATTAAAACAGTCCGAGAAATACAACTTCCGGGGCCGAATCTACATTTCGGGACAAGTTGGGATGACCTCCCACATGAGTGGGGGCCACCCCACGTTTTTTTGTGCTCAAGGTTGACAAAGAGGGGCTGCATTATGGGAGGGGAGTGGTTGAGATGAAGAGCATCTAAATAAAATAGGGGTGGGCCTTTCCACCCACACCACACATGCTATTGAGACAAAAAGGACACTCCCACCCTCTTCCCTTGATCAGTTCGTCCAACCCACCCCAATCAGCAGCAAGAACCCTCCATCTATCATCCTCCATATCCAAGAACAAGCTCAAGCAAAGGTGGTTCAAAAGAAGGGGGATTAAGTAGGAAAAAGTGAGGAAAACTTGGATAATTAAGGTATTCACCTTATAATAACTTTTCCCTTACTTTTTACTTATCATATGAATTATATATCATATGGAAGACCCCTAGAATTTTTTCTACATGTTTAGAGGTGTAGAATGAGGGGTTGGAAGGTAGTTCTAAGTCCAAGAACGGACTTAGAAGCCAATATGACCGGTTCGCCGGAAAATAACCTTTTGGAGGTTATTTGTATTGATATGAGTTTTGTGATGATAAAACCATATTAGGAGCTTGACTAAAGTGTTTCTAGAGTTCGCCGGAGTTTCGTCGGAGTTCGTCGGAGTTTCGCCGGAGTTCGTCGGAATTTCACCGAAGTTCGACTAAGAAGTGTAGAATCTTTTTAAAGCTCATTTGAGGTGAGTGGATGGCTTAATGTCTCGTAACTTTTGGGTTAAGCATGAGATTTCCTAAGTAAATGTTATGTGTGTTCAAAATAATGTTTAAATCAATTAAACATGTGATTAGCCAATTAAAGTGATTAGGCTTGTATGAAGTGAACTATTGAAATATGCATGATTTATGAAGTGAAATGCCTATAAAAACATATGTGATATGTTCAGAGATGAAATGTGCATAAAATGGTTATTTATAACTTAGTACATGATGTGACTAAGTTTGACACAAATTGGATTTGAACGGCGGGTCAACCGAGAGTTGACCGGCGCCAGTTTGGCCTTACTTTACCTATTTAATAATTTTAATGCATGAATTGCATGGATAATTTTGCTTAGGCCTTAAGACTTGGTCTAGTCTTGTTTATTGATTATGATATAGGCCCTATCTAGTATGATATGTGGTAGATCATAGGACGGGTGGAGTATCCAAGGATCGGGCGGTATCCTCAAAACTCGGTTATATAGGGTGGAGTACCCAAGGATCGGGCGGTATCCTCAAAACTCGGTTGTATAGGGTGGAGTACCCAAGGATCGGGCGGTATCCTCAAAACTCGGTTATATAGGGTGGAGTACCCAAGGATCGGGCGTGTATTCTCAAAACTCATAGATTACTGTTTAGTAATTCAGGACCGGGCGATGTCCTTATGATTATTTGTTTGGACAGGAGGAGTCCTATACACTCATAGGTCTATGGGTGGGTTGAGGTTTTTAAATCAAGGACACTGACTACTACTACTTTCCCAATTAAACAATGACCTACGGGTCGGGTATTTTCAAGTGTATATAAGCACCGATATGTATTTTGTAACTTGGGGTAAAGAAGTATAACTATATGTATCACCCTATGTTTGGGTCTTATACTTGAAACGTTAGTTACTCTACATTTAGCTTGCTACTCGCTCGGTACTTGTACTGACCCCTTCGGGGGGCTCCACCATTTCAGGTTGAAGCTAGGGCCTGTTGTCTACACCTTTGCACAGGTGGAAAGAATCTAGAGAAAGACGTGGTTCGTGCTTCCTTTATTATTTTACATCATAAACTATGCTCACGGATACTTTTGTAATATTACATTGTTTTGGCCTGCGAGCCTACATTTTGCCATATGTGGCTTATGATTGGCCGTTGAATATTTTCCGCTATTTATTCAATCTATGATGTGATGTTGTTATGCATGTTTACTACTGAGTATGGTGTGAACGATGTTCATGAACGCCTTGTGTGATTATGTGAGGTTGACTTGCGAGTGACGTCACTTAATCACACGGCGGTTGTACACACGCTCAGATGCGGTCTGGGGCGTGATAATTAAGTGGTATGAGAGTCATCTCAGTTCTAAACTATGTATTCAACCTCTCACATGAGATTTTACAAAAAGATTTTCACCGAAAACCATGAGCATTGTATTTTGACGTTTATAGGACTATTGTTACCTACGTTGCAAGGTCTCTAGTTGTTAAGATGGTACCCTTAACAATTGGTATGACGGTGACTTAGGCCAATACGTGTCTATAACGTTTTCCGTCAGTTGACATTGATTGGAGTCTAATGACTCGTTCCAATTCCTTTTCAGAAATGGAAGGTAGACGTATGACGACAAGAAACAATCCGGGGGGGGGGGGGCAAACACCGGTAGCTTCTATTGGAGCTAGCCGGGCCGCATCTCGAGGCTCAAGAGGTCGAAGAGGAGGCCGTGGAGGCCGTGGAGGTCGTGGGGCCATCGTGTCCAAACTGTGAGCGAGGGTCATGTGAGTTCGGTGTATGAAACTAACACCGAGAACCATGACTCAACTTATGTTCCCGAGACGGGACATGAGGAGACCCCATATGACGGGGGTGATTTCCACACCGATGATGAACACAATGATGAGAGCGATGCCCGATTTGCTCAAATGGGGGAATTGCTTGAGTGGTATCAAAGGGAGAAACAAAGAAGGGACCTTAGGCGCCAAGCGAGGCATGGCTCTCAAGGAGGTTCGGGTCAAGGAAGCCGGGGGGCTTCAAGGGCCGCTGCAGGGGTGTCCCAAGGTGGGCACGGTGGAGATTTCTGTGTTAGAATCTCCAAGTACCTCAAAGAAGCAAGGGCTTTGGGGTGCAAATCCTTTGACGGCACCGGAGACATCACTCTTGCCGCTGATTGGATAAAGAAGGTTAAGGATGCCGCAAGAGACATGCAAATCACTCCCGACGTGAAGTTGACTATTGCTTCACGCTTGCTTGAAGGAATGGCTTCTACATGGTGGGAAGGTGTAGAAGGAAAGTACCGCGGGACAGTCTCATGGGAAAATTTTGAGCAAAATTTCTACGCTCAATACTACTCCGACTACGAGGTAAATGTGAAGCGTAGGGAATACACAAATCTCAAGCAAAAGGAAGGTACCACAGTTAAACAATTGGAGCAAGAGTTTAGAACCTTGGCTAGATTCTTACCGGAGTATGCGGTCGATGAGGACCGCATGACCGAACACTTTTGGGATGCTTTGTTGTTGGACATCCGTGATCGGGCCACATACTCACGTCACATGACCTTTAGTGAGGTGGTAGAGCAGGGTCTTCTTGGGGAAACCCAATGGAATGAGAGAAAGGCAAGAGACGCCGAGGAGGCGAAGAAGAGGAAATGGAGCAATCCGGGGCAACCCGATCAATCGCGGAAGAACAACCACGGTGGTGGTGGTTCATTTAGACCCCCAGCGCCACCGGCAAAGAAGAATAAAGATGCAAGGTGGCACGGACCTAGGCCACAGAATTCGGGGGCACCTAGATGCCTTAATTGCACCAAACAACACTTTGGGAAGTGCAATGAACCACCGAGGTGTTTCAAGTGCGGGAATGTGGGCCATATGAAGGCCAATTGCCCTCAATTGACACAAGGAAATGCATCGGGAGCCGGAGGAGGGGCCATGACGGGGAGGAACCGTGCAGGACCGTCACACGGTGGCACAGGAAGAGGCGGTGCGTCAACGAGCAACGCCACGTCCGTTAACCAAGGCGGGGCCCAAGCAAGGGTCTACGCGATGACCGAGGCCGATGCTCGGGCCAACCCCGACAATGTTTCAGGTAATCCCTTGTTAATGCTTGATAAAATACATGTATTAATGTGTTAAAAGTGATAGCGGGGTTGTACGGGCCGGCCGGTGACTTTACCGGTCAGTTTCTAAGTAAAAGGAGCAAGAAAAAGGGGAAGGGGGTGCCCAGGGCCCAACCGGCGCCGTTCCCCAGCCAACCGGCGCCGGCCGTAGCGTCCAAAATGCTACTGGTAACCACGCACGCGTGCATGAGAAGGGACGCACGCGTGCATCCCCCGTTTTGAGCCAACCGGCGCCGTTCGTTGCGTTAAAACACTCTTCTACCCTACTGCCACCCACGCACGCGTGCGTGGGAAGGGACGCACGCGTGCGCACCCCATTTCCGACAAAAAAAACGTCCCAACCAGCGCCGGTTAGGCCCAGAACCGGCGCCGGTCCAATCCAATTTGGAAAAACAATTTTTTTTAGCCCGTTTCTGATTCGGTACTTCGAGTAGGGTGTCTTACATCATCTGTAAATGTAGGAACATTCTTGATCAATGGAAGAAACACAAAAATTCTCATTGATACCGGGGCACAACGTTCTTTCGTGAGCGAAGCGTTTGCCGAAGGTCTTGACGTGCCATTGACGCCGATGACTCAGACCTTGTTAGTCTCCACACCGTTAGGAGATGATGTGGAAAGGGACCACTATTATGAATCGTGTGAGGTAGAAGTGACGGGTCAACCCTTGACTTGTGATTTCGTACCTCTAAGTATGTTAGAGTTTGATGCGATCCTAGGGATGGATTGGCTCGAAAAGCATCATGCTAGAGTTGATTGCTACACCAAGGTCTTAGAGCTTGAGGATGATGAGGGAAACACCATACGATTCGAGGGAGATCGAGGGAGATCTCAAAGTTGTATCATATCCGTGAAGAGAGCACGAAAGATGATGAAGAAAGGTTGCCACGCGTACCTTGCTTACGTGGTAGATGAGACAAAGAAGGAGGTCGACATCAACGAAGTACGTGTCGTGTGTAAGTACCCGGACGTCTTCCCCACAGACTTACCGGGGCTTCCACCTGATAGAGAGATCGAGTTCGTGATTGAAGTTGAGCCGAGAACTAAACCCATTTCGATTCCTCCTTATCGAATGGCACCGGCGGAACTTAAAGAGTTGAAAGTCCAACTACAGGAGTTATTGGATAACGGGTTCATTAGACCTAGTCATTCACCGTGGGGAGCACCGGTACTCTTCGTGAAGAAGAAAGATGGTACACTAAGAATGTGTATAGATTACCGATAGTTGAACAAAGTCACGATCAAGAATAGGTATCCTTTACCGAGGATTGATGACTTGTTTGATCAACTGGGGGGGGCTATGGTGTTCTCTAAGATTGATTTGAGATCGGGCTATCATGAGTTGAAAATCAAAGAGAGTGACATACCAAAGAGTGATTTTCGCACTAGATATGGTCACTACGAGTTTCTTGTGATGTCATTTGGTTTAACCAATGCACCGGCGGCATTCATGGACTTGATGAACCGTGTGTTCAGTGAGTACTTAGATCAGTTTGTGATTGTATTCATTGATGACATCTTGATATACTCGAGAGACGAAGAAGAACATGCACATCACCTAAGGCTTGTGCTTGAAAGGCTAAGAGAGAAGCAACTCTTTGCCAAGTTCTCAAAATGTGAATTTTGGCTTAAAGAGATTGGCTTCCTCGGACATGTCATATCCGGATCGGGCGTTTCGGTGGACAATGCAAAGATAGAAGCTATCATCGATTGGGAACGACCCAAGAATGTGAAAGAGATACGTAGTTTCCTTGGCCTAGCGGGGTACTATCGCAAATTCGTGGAAAAATTCTCCGTGTTGGCGTCACCACTTACGAAGCTCACGTAGAAGGGGACTAAGTTCGTATGGGACGACAAATGTGAGAAAGGGTTTCTTGAACTAAAGAAACGACTCACCGAGGCTGTAACACCGACCCCGAGCATAATTACTTTTAGTAAATTATGTAATAAACCTTGAAAGATGATTTATGAATTTGCGTAATTGTTAATTTTTACTATTTCTTTTACGTGAATACTAAATTGCATGTGGGGCCCACAGCGGGACGGGGACCGCCCGATAATTCCCGAACCACATATTATATTCATCTTGCCCTAGGTAATATGTATATGGTGGTGGATATTTTAATTGGACCATAAGAAAGGCATGGAGTTGTCCGGTTGGTCAAACGGGGCCCAATTACCGGTATTGGTAATTTAACGGATAACAGCACGAAATGAGTTTCGGAGACTCCTAAATTAATGTTGGGAAATGTACATCTATTCTAAAGGCCCATAATTATTAGGAACACGTGATATATTTTATTTGGCCCGATAAAATAAAATATAATCAAAACGGACCGAGAAATACAACTTTCGGGACCAATTGTACACACCGAGACATAACGGGATGACCTCCCACCTAAGTGGGGGCCACCCCACGTTCCTTTAGACTCCAGCAGACAAGGGAGGAGCTGGAGGAGACCATGGAAAGTGTGTGTGTGCGGAGTCATTACGTGAGGGGATGGCATGAGTCAAAATTGCCATTTTAGGACCCTACTCATGCATTATTTTGCTTGATTGAGTAGAGGTGCCTCCCCCCTTCCCACTCCACTCATTCAGCCAACACAAGGGGAGAGAGAAGGGCTCCAGGAAGCTATCTCAGCAGGCCATAGTTGGAGGAAGCTAGGAGGAAGAAATCCTAGGAGAAAACTAGCTAAGAAGGAGGTAAAAACTCATCTACCCTCTTTTAACTAGTTTTATGGTGTATGATTTTTAAGAAATCATATGGTGGATTAAACATGATGTTCTACACGTTTAAAAGTGTAGAATATTGATATAAAGTGGTGATATTTAACTTAGAAGAGTTGGTGAATCGATAGGAGTCGAAATCGCCGGAAACCGCCACTTTAAGGGAGCTGCCCGTTTCTGCAGAACACGAAAGCCGCCCGGCTTTTGCCCAACAGCTCAGTTTTACACCTTCAATTGGCCTAGAACGGGGATTGATCGAGGGGCTTAGCAAAGGCAACTATTTCAGCACTTCATAAGGTGAGGATGGCTGACTATATTGCGTATAATTAGTGAGTTAATTTCATGAGATTACCGAAGGTAATTAAATGTGTTTTTATGGATTATTAATGATTAATAATGCCTAAGAATGAAAAGACAAAATGTCTAGAGAAAAAGGATCATGATATACAAATTTAAGAATAAATTGTGTATGTTCATGTGTTATGACTATGTTGACTTGAAAGTGGAATTTATTATGAAACATGTGTTGAAATATACTTTTTCTTCATATTAGAATATATGAGTGATTAAAAGTGATATTTTGGATATTGAGATAAATGATGTTTTCAAACGAAAATCAATTGGGATTGTCTATATGACTATGAGTTGAGAACTTGGTTTGTTGTTATTAATTTGACTAGTATTAAGATACTAGTTGGACATTAAAATGAAATGTTGTTAAGATTGATCCAAAGGTTGGATTGTGAAATGTTATGCCTTAAGTAGTCTTAAGAGATGCTTTAAGGTAGGAAAGTATGAACTTTAAGTTATACTAGGGGTAGGCCTTAAGGGATATCCAAGATAGTGTGAATATTAAATTGATCCTAAGTATAGGATTGGCCTACGGGTGTGATCGGTGATTCTTGTGGATAGCCGGTTGAATTATGGAAATAGTAAGGACCATGGCCCTTCCCGACTCTAGAGAGCAGGGTTGGATAGCATGGACTTACATCGTGATCACGGGTTAGGGTGGAATCTGAATCGGAGACCTAACTAGGTTCCGGTAGCGGTAACACATAAGATAGGACCCCGAAGGGCCTTACCTTCCAACGGGATGATGGGTACGAGTCCAGGGGCGGGATGTTGGAGTCCGAACCGGGAGCCTCATGAGGTCTCGGACAGCGGTAGCAAGTCCCGTAGAAATAATAGGACGCAAGGGTTGGGTTGTGAAAATGATAAATGAAAAAGGATATATAAGAAGGGCCGTGTGCCGACAAATAAATAAATTTACTTATTATAAAGATAATAAGTGGGAAATATAAATTATTATTTATATTATGATATCACCCTATTTTGAGGGTCTTGGAAATTAAAACGTTGATTATACTTAGTATAGTTGCTATTGTACTTGTCAAATATTTCCAAGTACTGACCTCCCCTTCACGGGGGAGGCCACCTCACAGTTTCAGGTAGAACTTGAAGGTTGCTACCGGCGCCCGTTGCTTCGGGGATTTTCAAGGGAGAAGACGTGGTTCGTGTTTCTTCTGTTTCCTGTTTTCAAAACAATTATAATAGTGCTCATGGATATTATTTTGAATAACTATTTGGGGGCTTGCATGCCCATGTTTGCCAAAGTGTGGCTAAGACACTTCTATTAAATGCTTCCGCTATTTTAAATGAATGTTTTACATTATGTTTGTTTATGGATGTACTATGTGTGAATGATATTCATGACGCCTTGTATAGTATGGATGAGTTGGACTGCGGTTGACCATTCGTACTGTACGGCGGGTTGTTGACGTGTCCGGCTAGGTCCGGGGCGTGACAGAGGCACCAGTTCTTTCTCTACCTGTACAAGGGATAAGGTATGATATCTATAGTGATGCTAGCATCCAAGGGCTTGGATGTGTACTGATGCAGAACGGGAAGGTAATTGCCTATGCTTCTAGACAATTGAGGAAACATGAGGTTAACTACCCTACCCATGACCTGGAGTTGGGAGCGGTAGTGTTTGCACCAAAAATTTGGAGGCATTATCTCTACGGGGAGACATGTCACATCTACACCGATCATAAGAGCCTGAAGTACGTATTCACTCAGAAAGAGCTGAATATGAGGCAAAGGAGAGGGATGGAGTTGATCAAGGACTATGACTTGATCATCGACTATCATCCCGGTAAGGCGAATGTGGTGGCCGATGCACTGAGTAGGAAGAGTACGTCGGGGGCGTTACTCACGTGCCTACGGGCATTGAGGGCACGCGTGGAGGTGACCACGAGCGGGGCCCTCATAGTAAGATTTGATGTTAGACCTACCTTGATGGATGAGATTAGCAGATGTCAGAGCATTGATGAAGAATGACAGAAGATCCGCGAACGGATCACTGCGGGACTCGTTGAGGATTTTCGGGTACGAGAGGATGGTCTTTTGTTGTTTAAGGATCGTATATGTGTACCGAAGAATGAAGAGCTCCAAAAGTCCATACTAGAGGAGGCTCATTCCTCGTCTTATGCTATGCATCCAGGGGGGTACAAAGATGTACCGAGACTTAAAGGAAAGTTATTGGTGGTCAGGCATGAAGAGGGACATTGCAGAGTATGTGAGTCGGTGCCTTACTTGTCAGCAAGTTAAGGCGAAGCATCAGCACCCGGCAGGGCTTTTGCAGCCACTTACCATTCCAGAATGGAAGTGGGAACATGTGACAATGGACTTCGTGGTAGGATTACCACGAACGGTGAACAACTACGATGCAGTGTGGGTGGTGGTTGATAGACTTACCAAGAGTGCACACTTTTTGCCTATCAACATCACTTATCCCCTTGAGCGATTGGCCAAGTTGTACACGGAGGAGATTGTGAGGTTACATGGAGTTCCAATATCCATTGTCTCGGATAGGGACCCACGATTCACATCCAGGTTTTGGCCAAAGTTCCAAGCATCATTGGGAACTAAACTGAAGTTTAGCACAACGTTTCACCCTCAGACGGATGGACAATCTGAGCGGGTGATACAGATTTTGGAAGACATGCTTAGGGCGTGTGCTTTGGAGTTCCAAGGGAGTTGGGACAAACATTTGGCTTTAGTAGAGTTTGCCTATAACAACAGTTATCAAGCGAGTATTGGCATGCCCCCATATGAAGCATTGTATGGGAGGAAATGCAGGACACCATTATGCTGGGACGAGGTTGGCGAGGCCAAACTCGAAGGTATAGAACTTGTTGAGATCACCAAGGCTAAGGTGAAGATCATTCGGGATAGACTTAAGGCTGCCCAAGATCGGAAGAAGAGCTATGCCGATAAACGGCGTAGGCCGTTAGAGTTTGCAGTTGGGGATGAGGTGTTTCTATGGATTTCTCCTTGGAAAGGTATCATCCGATTCATATCGAGGGGTAAGCTTAACCCCCGATACATTGGTCCGTTCAAAATCCTTGACAGGATTGGGGTTGTGGCTTACCGTATCAACTTATCACCTGAACTTGAGAAGATTCATGACGTGTTCCATGTATCAATGCTCAAGAAGTATGTACGAGATCCGTCACATATTCTTGAGAGACCACCAGCAGAGATCCGAGAGGACTTACAATATGTAGTGGAACCGGTGAAGATAGTGGGTCAGCAGGTAAAGAAGCTTAGGAACAAGGAGATTCCTATGGTGAAAGTACTTTGGAGGAGTGATCGAGTCGAAGAAGACACCTGGGAGACCGTCTCAATGAGGGAGCAATACCCGTTTCTTTTCGATTAGACACGTGATTTCGGGGACGAAATCCCAAATAAGGGGAGTGAACTTGTAACACCGTCTCCAAGTATATTTACTTTTTAGTAAAACATGTAATAAACCTTGAATAATGATTTATGAATTTACGAGGTTGTAAATTTTGTTGATTACTTTGCGTGAATAGTGAATCGCACGCGGGGCCCACATCGGGAGCGGGGACCACCCGATAACCCCAGGACCACATATTATATTCATCTTGGTCTATATAATATTTATATGATGGTACATATTTTAGTTGGGCCATAGTAAGGGCATAGGGTTGACCCGTTGGTCAAACGAGGTCCAATTACCGGTATTGGTAATTTATCGGATATCAGCCTGAAATGAATTTCAGAGACTTCTAAATTAAAGATGGGGGATTAATAATTTTTCTAAGGGTCCATAGTGATTGAAATCACACAGTATATTTTATTTGACCCGATAAAATAAAGCATAATTAAAACAGTCCGAGAAATACAACTTTCGGGGCCGAATGTACATTTCGGGACAAGTTGGGATGACCTCCCACATGAGTGGGGG
This sequence comes from Cuscuta europaea, assembly GCA_945859875.1. Lineage (NCBI taxonomy): Eukaryota > Viridiplantae > Streptophyta > Magnoliopsida > Solanales > Convolvulaceae > Cuscuta > Cuscuta europaea. The sequence goes on from CAMAPE010000023.1 coordinate 330,933, forward strand.
CCACCCCACGTTTTTTTGTGCTCAAGGTTGACAACTAGGGGCTGCATTATGGGAGAGGAGTGGTTGAGATGAAGAGCATCTAAATAAAATAGAGGTGGGCCTTTCCACCCACACCACACATGCTATTGAGACAAAAAGGACACTCCCACCCTCTTCCCTTGATCAGTTCGGCCAACCCACCCCAATCAGCAGAAAGAACCCTCCATCTATCATCCTCCATAGCCAAGAACAAGCTCAAGCAAGGGTGGTTCAAAAGAAGGGGGTTTAAGAAGGAAAAAGTGAGGAAAACTTGGATAATTAAGGTATTCACCTTATAATAACTTTTCCCTTACTTTTTACTTATCATATGAAATATATATCATATGGAAGACCCCTAGAATTTGTTCTACATGTTTAGAGGTGTAGAATGAGGGGTTGGAAGGTAGTTCTAAGTCCAAGAACGGACTTAGAAGCCAATATGACCGTTTCGCCGGAAAAAAACCTTTTGGAGGTTATTTGTATTGATATGAGTTTTGTGATGATAAAACCATATTAGGAGTTTGACTAAAGTGTTTCTAGAGTTCGCCGGAGTTTCGCCGGAGTTCGACTAAGAAGTGTAGAATCTTTTTAAAGCTCATTTGAGGTGAGTGGATGGCTTAATGTCTTGTAACTTTTGGGTTAAGCATGAGATTTCCTAAGTAAATGTTATGTGTGTTCAAAATAATGTTTAAATGAATTAAACATGTGATTAGCCAATTAAAGTGATTAGACTTGTATGAAGTGAACTATTGAAATATGCATGATTAATGAAGTGAAATGCCTATAAAAACATATGTGATATGTTCAGAGATGAAATGTGCATAAAATGGTTATTTATAACTTAGTACATGTTGTGACTAAGTTTGCCACACATTGGATTTGAACGGCGGGTCAACCGAGAGTTGACCGGCGCCGGTTTGGCCTTACTTTACCTATTTAATAATTTTAATGCATGAATTGCATGGATAATTTTGCTTAGGCCTTAAGACTTGGTCTAGTCTTGTTTATTGATTATGATATAGGCCCTATCTAGTATGATATGTGGTAGATCATAGGACGGGTGGAGTACCCAAGGATCGGGCGGTATCCTCAAAACTCGGTTATATAGGGTGGAGTACCCAAGGATTGGGCGGTATCCTCAAAACTCGGTTGTATAGGGTGGAGTACCTAAGGATCGGGTGGTATCCTCAAAACTCAGTTATATAGGGTGGAGTACCCAAGGATCGGGCGTGTATCCTCAAAACTCATAGATTACTGTTTAGTAATTCAGGACCGGGCGATGTCCTTGTGATTATTTGTTTGGATAGGAGGAGTCCTATACACTCATAGGTCTATGGGTGGGTTGGGGGTTTTAAATCAAGGTCATTGACTACTACTACTTTTCCAATTAAACAATGACCTACGGGTCGGGTATTTCCAAGTGTATATAAGCACCGATATGTATTTTGTAACTTGGGGTAAAGAAGTATAACTATATGTATCACCCTATGTTTGGGTCTTATACTTGAAACGTTAGTTACTCTACATTTAGCTTGCTACTCGCTAAGTACTTGTACTGACCCCTTCGGGGGGCCCCACCATTTCAGGTTGAAGCTAGGGCCTGTTGTCTACACCTTTGCACAGGTGGAAAGAATCTAGAGGAAGACGTGGTTCGTGCTTCCTTTATTATTGATGGAGTATATGGCCCGAGAACCCCCGCCCCACAGACTCCTACTGCTCCAATAAAGGCCCAACAGGCCCTGAAAGCACAACAGGCCCAAATCACAGCACCTAGAGTACCAAGCAGCCCACAATGCGCACCAGAGGTGCCTTCGGCCCCCTGGCCGAAGGCTCTAACTTTCACAGGAAGGTCAGGACAGCAAAACAAAGTTGCTGGGGAAAACGGCGAAAATCAGTAGCCCTCGGCACCAAGGGGGTCCCCAGTACTCAGAGCCCTCGGCTAGTCCTCTACAGCCGAGGGCACCTTTCCCGACATGATATCCGCGCCACATGCGTACAGATCACCATACCCTGTACAACGTCCCATCCAACAGCCGCATTAAATGCGGCCACATGCGGTTGCCAGCGCCAACCAGTCGAGGTGACCTCTCGGCCAATGGACGTTTGACACGTGTCCCTGTCCGGCATTTATTGCTACTATAAATAGCACCCCATTTCCCCATTTGTAACCACGCTGAAAACGCTCCACACTTTACAATATACTTTCTCTCTCTATATTTACTTGCTCCGACTTCTCTCTTATTATTCCCCGCAATAACCCCTCGGATAAGCTACCCCCCGGGTACACTATCCATCATTTGGTGCTCTCGTTGAGAGGTCAAACAATCAAGTAAGAAACCCTCCCCCTCGACCAAACACAAAAACACCCATCCTTCGGCACTTTGGTTCCCCACCAGCCTCAGGTTGGGGAGAATGTTCTGCCTCCCCCTCATCCACGACCCCTCGGTAACCCGGTCCTCCGGATGGGGAACTCCGAGGCGGTCGTGGCCCAAGATACGGCCTCCCAGAAAGTCCAGTCCCGGGACCGCCACGACGTAAACAAGGAGCACCCCCGGACCTCCGCCCTCGAGAGGCTCGGAGGGGTGCAAGACCGCCGAGGGGTCCAAGACCGCCTCGGGGGAGGGCGTTCCAAAGGCCTCAAGAAAGTGGCGGGTCCGTTTCCAGGGCCAATGAGAGACGTCCGCCTCAGGACAAGGGCAAGACACCTCTCCATGCCGACGACGCACGCCATCAAATCAATCAAGCCCACTCGGCCCGGGTCCATTTGCAGGGGGAGGAAGCCCTCCAGAAGGACCCCCGGGACGAAATCATTGTGGCCTTCCAGCGCCGGCTTGACGAGATGGAGGCCACCAAAGCCATCGCCACCACTTCCGCCCCTCATACAGACCTCAAGTATGAGGCGATGATGGCGAAGATGGAAGAAATGCAGAAGAAGATAGCCGAGGGCTCCGGGGAACCCACCATACAGCTCTGGACCCGGACGCCATTCACCCCAAGGGTATTGGCGGCCCGGATCCCGGAGAAATACCGAGGGCAGCTCATCAAGCCCTATGACGGAAAGACTGACCCCCAAGAGCACTACAACAGGTATCAAAACAGTATGATGATGGTGGGGGCATCGGATGAATATTTGTGCTGCTGGTTCCTCTCCACCTTAGAGGGACCAGCTTACAAACAGTTCAACCGATTGCCCGAGGGCTGTATTGACTCATGGCAAGAACTCGCCCAGCGATTCTTGACGCAATTTGCAGGGAGGCGCCGCACAAGAAAACACTTCTCCCACTTGCTAACAGTGAGGCAGAGGAAGGAGGAGACCCTTCGGGACTTCCTGGAGCGCTGGAGGACGGAGGCTGATAAAGTTGACGGCGCTGACGACGGGACCCTCCTGGCCCTCCTACAAACAGTACTCCGCCCCAGGAACTTCTCAAGGAGTCTCATCATTGAACCCCCCTGCGATTATATAAGGGCCCTACAGCGGGGGGGACCGGTACGCCGAGGCCGAGGAGGTGGAAAAATGCCACCATGTCCCAGACCAGCAACGCCCTCGGCCAGAAGACAAAGGTAACCGAGGGTCGGGGGCTCCACGCAATCATCCCAGGGATCCTGCCCCCTCCGGTGATCTCCCCCGGCACGGCCAAGCCAAGCCCGAGGGAGGTTTCAAAGGGAACCCGAGGGCTTGGGCACAGCCTGTCCTCCTGGAGCACCCTCGAACACCATTGACGCATCCCGTCAGCGTTATTCTTGATTTTGCTGAAGAAAGGGGCCTCGTGGAGCGAGATTCACGCGCCCCCTCGGAGGTATTTGCCATAAACCCAAACTACCCCTACTGTCGTTTCCACTGACACCAGGGGCACAGGACCGATGATTGCCATCAGCTGAAGACGGCCATCGAGAAATTGATACAGCGGGCCATCTGTCCCAGTTTGTCCAGGGCCCTCAGCAACAGGCCCCCCTCATCAGGGGCCACCCCGAGGGCAAACTGCGAGAGGGAATGCATGGGTCAACCCCAACACCATTCCCCTCGGCAAGAAGAGGGAGATTGGAAATCTGGAAGAAGAAGAAGAGGAGGAGGAGTACCCCCGGTATCAAGAAAAGAAACGCCACATCCTCATGATTACGGGGGGAAATACCGGGGGTGACTCCACAAGTCAACGAAAGAAGTGGGCTCAGTCACTTTACGTGGGGGAAGTCACTCATATGCCCCCGGTAAAGCGGTTGAGGGAGGAACCCATTATCTTCACCAACGCTGATCTCCCCCCAGTATCCCCCCCACAGGGATGCCCTCGTCATCCGCACAGAGATCAACGACACCATTATTCACAGAACCTACATTGACACGGGCAGCTCCGTCAATGTAATGTACCTCAGCACCTTCAGAGAGCTGCATCTGGAGAGGGGATCCCTTCGGCCCATCAAGACCCCTCTTGCCGGCTTCACCGGCGACACCATTGATTCCGAGGGGGTCATAACCCTCCCGGTCATCTTCGGCGATGGCCTCCATAGAGCCAAGCTCGAAGTGGAGTTCGTCGTCGTCAACATCGACTGCGCCCACAACATCATCCTCGGCCGGCCAGCCCTCGAGGATCTCGAGGCCGTCATCTCCATGAGGCACCTCTGCCTCAAGTTCCCAGCCGAAGGGGGGATTGGTTACTCGAGGGGAAATCAAAAGCTCGCCCGCGCTTGCTACCTTCAAGTTACAAAGAAGGTTAGCAAGACGGAGTTCCGCGTTGACACCATCACAGGGACTGTGGAAGCGGAAGAAATGAGGCCGATGGCTGAACCTGCCGAAGAGGTAGAAGACTTCGCGCTCGATCCGGCTAAGCCGGAGAGAGTCGTGAAGATTGGAGCCAAGCTCCCCGAAGACTTGAAGACTGGCATCATCAGCGCCCTCCGCGCCTACTCCATTGTTTTTGAATGGGGGTCGGAGGACATGCCGGGGATCAGCCGAAGGGTCATCACCCACCGCCTCTCGGTGGACCCCTCAGCCAAACCAGTACAACAGCGGAGGAGACCCCTCTCGGCCGAGAGAAGGGAATTTGTGAAGAAAGAGGTCGCCATGCTTCTTTCTATCAAGCACATTAAGGAGGTGAAATACCCCTCATGGTTGGCAAACGTAGTCCTCGCACAGAAACCGCCCTCATTCCGCATGTGCGTGGACTACACGGATCTCAACAAGGCATGTCCCATGGACCCCTGTCCTCTGCCCAATATTGATCAACTGGTGGATGAAACCGCGGGGTGTGAAATCATGTCATTCCTCGACGCATTCCGCGGATACCATCAAATATACATGCACGAAGAAGACGCTGAAAAAACAGCCTTCATGACTCCCGAGGGCATTTTCTGCTACCTTGTCATGGCCTTCGGCCTGAAGAACTCAGGCGACACCTACACTCGGATGGTGGCCAGGGTGTTTCAAGCTGTCCTGGGGCGCACCATGGAGGCATATGTTGACGATATGATCGTCAAAAGCAAGCAGTCAGCAAACCATGCTGACGACCTGAGGGAGATCTTCGCCATCATGCAGAAGTTTAGCCTTCGGCTAAACCCGAAGAAGTGCACCTTCGGCGTCCAGGGGGGGAAATTCCTGGGCTACATGGTTAGCCGAAGGGGTATTGAGGTAGCCCCGAGAAAATCCAGGCCATCATCAACATGGAGCCCCCACGCAACGTGAAGGAGGTCCAACGGTTGACGGGCCGCCTGGCAGCCCTCAACCGCTTCTTATCAAAATCGGCGGAGAAGTCCTTACCCTTCTTCCAGATCATGAGGAAAACCGCCGGTTTCCAGTGGACTTCAGAATGTCAGGGGGCATTCGAGGAGCTGAAACGATACTTATCTTCACCCCCTATGCTCTCTAAACCCAAGGTAGGGGAAATCCTGTACCTCTACCTGGGTGTTAGCCCGGCTGCCATCAGCTCTGTACTCATCCGGGAAGAGGATGGCATCCAACATGCCATCTTCTATGTTAGCAAGACCCTCAGGGAAGCAGAGCTCCGGTATTCCCCCGTGGAAAAAACGGCGTTGGCTATCGTGTGGACCGTCAAAAAGTTGGGCCATTACTTACAGGCTCACCCGGTCCAGGTCCTCACTCACCAGCCCCTCGGCGCCTTGATGAGGAGCCCCACTAGCTCCTCCCGAATGGTAAAATGGGCTGTCTTCTTGAGCCAATACAACATCGACATCCGTCCTAGGCCCGCCATCAAGGGCCAAGCCCTAGTGGACTTCGTGAAGGAGTGTACGGCAAGGGCAGCCACGGATGAGGAGCCCTCGGCCCCTTCAGATGACTGGTGGACCCTCTACACCGACGGCTCCTCCGCCATCAAGGCATGCGGAGGAGGGGTGGTTCTCATCTCACCCGAGGGCTTACGGGCCTATTATGCTATCCGTTTCTCCTTCAATGTCTCCAACAATGAAGCCGAATACGAAGCCCTCCTATGCGGCCTTCGCCTGGCAGCTAACATGAAGGCCTGACAAATCCGCGTCAAGTGCGACTCCAAGCTGGTCGTCGGCCAAATCTCCAGGGAGTACGAGGCCAAGGAAGGGAGAATGAAGCAATACAAGGAGACGGCCAAGGAGTTGCTTAAGGTATTTGAGGCTCACTCCCTTACTCAAATACCGAGGGCTCAAAACTCCGAGGCCGACATTTTATCAAAGCTCTCGGCAAATTCCCCTGAGCACATCTCCAAGATCGCCAAAATAGAAGAACTCAGCCTCTCCAGCATACATGCTAGCCCCGTCATGAACATACAACAAAGACAGAAGGACTGGATCTCAGACATTGTTGCCTTCATCACCACAGGGCAACTGCCCGAAGATGAGGCCCGCGCCAAGCTGGCAAAGATGAGGGCTCCCAGCTACACTATCGAGGACGGGAGGCTTTACAAAAGGTCCTACAACGGGACGTTTCTTCGGTGCCTTCATCAGGATGAAGCCCAAGTAGCAATGGAGGAAGTACACAGCGGCACTTGCTCGGCTCACTAGGGCCCCTTCTCCATGTCCCCAAGGCTGATAATCCAGGGCTACTTCTGGCCTACGATGGCTCGGGATTGTGCGGACCTTGCTCGGAGGTGTCCCACATGCCAACACTTCCAGAAAGCCCCCGGCAGGCCAGCGGTCAACTATGCCCCCATCAGCACCTCCATACCCTTCGCTCGATGGGGCATAGACCTTGTGGGCCCTCTGCCGAGGGGTACCTCCAACAACAGATACATCATTGTCGCCATCGATTACTTCACCAAATGGGTGGAGGTTGAGCCCCTCGCCAGCATTACTGAGGCCAGGTGTCGTCACTTTGTTCTCAAGAACATCCTCACAAGATTTGGCGTCCCTCAGCAAATCATCTCCGACAATGGGACTGTAACACTTGAGATTTAATTTAAACGGATTAATAGTACTACTCATACCAACAGAGGTGCATCTCCTTTTAAGGGAGCTCATCACCCAAGAACTCCAAAGTTAAGCGTGCTTGCACGAGAGTAGTCTTGGGATGGGTGACCCCCTGGGAAGTTTCTCAGGGCGCGCATGAGTGAGGACAAAGTGCGCGGTAAAGGCTCGTGGTGGTTTGTGAGGACAGTACTATTGGTCTAGAGTAGCTACCTTGGGTCCTGCGAGGCCGGGGTGTTACAGGTGGTATCAGAGCAACCCTGCGACAGTGTGTTGATCCGTTGGATATCGGGCAGGCACTTAGCGGGGGAAAAGATTCTGGGATTTGATTGAGATTGGTTGATGGGCGCAACGAGGACGTTGCGTTCCTAAGTGGGGGTGATTGTAACACTTGAGATTTAATTTAAACGGATTAATAGTACTACTCATACCAACAAGATGCATCTCCTTTTAAGGGAGCTCATCACCAAGAACTCCAAAGTTAAGCGTGCTTGCACGGGAGTAGTCTTGGGATGGGTGACCCCCTGGGAAGTTTCCCAGGGCGCGCACGAGTGAGGACAAAGTGCGCGGAAAAGGCTAGTGGCGGTTTGTGAGGACAGTACTAGAGGTCAGAAGTAACTATCTCGGGTCCGTGTGGGGCCCGGGGTGTTACAGGGACTCAGTTCGAGGCAGCCCCCTTCTGTGCCCTCCTAGAGGCATGGGGCATCAAACACACCTTCTCATCCGTTGCCTACCCTCAGGGCAACGGACAGGTGGAGAACGCCAACAGAACATTACTCGAGGGCCTAAAGAAGAAGCTGGAGGCCGAAGGGGGTGGTTGGGTAGAAGAGCTCCACAACATCTTATGGGCTTATCGTACCACCCCTCAGCGGGCAACTGGCGAGACACCCTTCTCCCTTTGCTACGGATTTGAAGCCAAAGCCCCCACTGAGGTAACTCTCCCAACCCGAAGGGTCACACAGTATGATCCGGAGGCCAACGACACCAATATGGCCCTCGATCTCCACCTTATTTCGGAACGACGGGAGCAAGCCTTCATACGCGCAGAGAACTACCGAAGGCAGGTGAAGAGCTACATCGACTCCAAGGTTCGCTCCCGGGAATTCCAAGTGGGGGACTATGTCCTCCGAAGAAGGGAAGCTAGCCAACCAACCGAGGGCGGAAAGATGGCACCAAAATTTGAAGGCCCCTACATCGTGGCAGCCATCATCAAATCAGGAACTTACAAACTAAAACGCCCTAACGGGACTGAAGTCCCTAGGCACTGGAATGTACATCACTTAGTTAAATTTTATCAATAACACCAGAGCGGCCAAACCCTCATAACTAGTGAATGTATTATTTTACGGCCCAAGGCCTAAAGAATTCTGAAGAATGAAGGCATTTTGAAGATACCGGGAACACGGAACGAGATTGTCACAAGGGCCAAGCCCTCATATCACCCTCAGGCCCAAGGCCTCACCACAATAGAAGAACCCTCGGCACCAAGTGCCGAGGGCAGACAATACTGTCACCCACAACAAAGTACCACCCGTCCTCAAAAGAAGACCCCTCGGCACCTGGTGCCAGAGGGTACACCATTATCAACTCTCAACCAATAGAAGGAAACACCAAGTGTTCCCACAAGAGACCCCTCGGTACCCAATACCGAGGGTAGACAAGACAATCACCTTCAACAAATGGGAGGAAACACCAAGTGTTTTCACAGAAGACCCCTCGGTACCAAGTACCAAGGGTAGACACCGCAATCCCCTACGACAAGTGGAGGAAAAACACCAAGTGTTTTTACAGAAGACCCCTCGGTACCAAGTGCCGAGGGCCATACATCGGAACAAACACCAAGTGTTGTTTCTAAGCTGTACCCCTCGAGGACGCCTATACCGAAGGCGCCACCTATCGGTGCCGGCAGCACGTAGTGCACCCGGCCATTTGCAACTAGTGTGCAAATGAAAACCCTTCCCTCAAACGCTTTCCGCGTCATCACCCCAAGGGTATGACAGGCATGAGAAATGCCCAGGATTCGACTTTCAAAAACGGAACGCTTTCCGCGTCATCACCCCAAGGGTATGACAGGCACGAGAAATGCCTAGGATTCAACTTCCAAACCGAAACGCTCCCCGCGCCACCATCCCAAGGGTGTGGCAGGCCACGGACTATGTCTAGCGCCAAGGGGACGACTTTCAAAACTGAGGCGCTTTCCGCGCCATCCCCCAAGGGGAGGCAGGCTACAGACCACCATATCTTGTGCCCAGGAAACGACCCTCGATCCCCTCGGAACTCGGAAGGTTAACCCGAGGGGGGAGCTAATGGTGTATTCTGTTACCTCCCGATAGGCCAAGCCTTACCAAGAAACCAAGTTTCTTGAAGCCTTCCCTTCACTACTAAAAAAAAGGGTGGTGAAGGGGAGTAGACTCGGCGACAAATCAATGAGTACATCGCTCCATCAATTTACAAAAACATACTGAGGGCTCCCCACGGGAACACCTTCAGCACCTTGGAGGTTCGCAAGTACAAAGGATACCGTTCACAACAGACATCATCAACAAATGGCTAAGACCACTCAAGGATTGCCTCCGGCTATACCTTAAACCGAAGGCTTAGACAACTCAAAAAAAATCCCTAAAGGGCGCCATATGACAAACAACCGAAGGCTCTTATGGCCACAGGCCAACATCACAAGGCAGAGGAAACTATCCTGAACCTACAACGCCTACAACCGAAGGGTCCTCCCCCGAAGGCCAGCAGCAGGAAATACTTGGAAAACAATCTAAGTCCTAAATGCTTTGCCCCTTGTGGAGCCACCAGCCCGCTGAGGGCATACCACAAACACCTCACAGTCACCCGAGGGCTCCAACTTCACACATACTACACTTAGGAAAATTTTTCTAAGTCCTACATATTTTGGCCCTCGATCAACTCTCCATGATTACTCGAGGGGCCATACGGTCGAAGACTTGGTGAAGCTATACTTAGAGAAATTTTCTAAGTCCTACAGACTTTGACCCTCGGTCAAATCTCCATGCTACCTGAGGGCTCCTACTTCATACATGCTACACTTAGAAAAATTTCTAAGTCCCTTAAGTTCTTATCCTCGGTGACAAGTTTCTAAGTCTCGAATCTCCCTACAGCCCGAGGGGTCACACGATTGAAGGCTTGGTGAGACCACACTTAGAAATATTTTCTAAGTGCTAACTATTGCTGGGCCCTCGGTCATATATCCAGCAAGGGGTGCCCAACTACCGAAGGCTACAACTGTATTCAAACACTTAGAAAAATTTTCTAAGTCCTTAACACCTCGCCTCCGGTCATCTCAGGGAGGCTACATACAACCGGAGGGAAGGATTAGCCGGGGGCCAACAGATGAACAAACACTTAGAAATATTTCTAAGTCCTGAACATTTTGCCCTCGGTAAAAGGTTCAACTGACGACGTATTGCTAGTAGCCGAGGGCTACAAAAAGCACTACATTGGGAGAATATATTCTATGTCCTAAAACATACATTCAGGAAAGCAAAGGCACACATTCAAAAAAACGAGGGCATACATTCAGAGGAAAACAATCAAAGGAAACGAATTATGCGCAAAAAGCCCGAAGGCCGATATTCATTCATAAGGAGAATGGAAAAGTTAAAGTGTATATTACAAAATGGCCGACGCCGAGAGCATACAGATGTTCATTACAAATAAGCATTCAAAGGATTGTCTAAGTACGAGTCTCCTCAGGAACTTCAACCGCATTGCCCCCGGGAGCCTCCTCTACAGCAGGCTTCGAGGAGACCTCTACTCCGGCCTCCACGAGGTCGCCCTCTGCTTCCTTCATCAGCTCAGTATCCTCCAGGTCGGGCCGCGTAACGCCTGAGTTGAGGGGTTCACGAACATCCGGTTGTAAGGGGGGAAGACCATATGCCGAGGGATCGAAATCTTTCGGCTCAATTTTCAGGTGTCGGGCCATCCTTCGGTAGATGAGGGCCTGAGTAAAAAACTCGCCCCCATCAAAATATTCCTTGCCCTTTCGGGCCATCCATTCCTCACCCGGGCCCTCGCACCATTCATCAACGGAGGCCCCCACAACTGAGGACAGACACTCCTTGTATCCCTCGGCCTTCCACCCCTCGTCCAGGAACCTGGAGATGGCTTCCTCCCGAGCTTTGACCTCAGCCTTCACTCTGACGGCCTCGGCCTCCTCAGCGGTTTTCTTCGCGGCCTCCGCGGTAGCCTCCTCAGCCTTGGCTTTCTCCTCCCTGAGCCTCTCGGCCTCTGCTCTCGCAAGCTGGAGGTCCTCTTCGAGCTGGGCCATCAGCTTCGTGGCCTTGGAGTCCTTACGAATGAGCTCCTGCATCTTGGCTCTTGCCCAGCTTTGTGGAGACGCCATTCCTCCAGCCGTCGGGCATGTTCGCCGAGGGCAAGGCAAGCCTGCAAATCAACAACGCAAACTGTGAGGACAACCGCGCAAGATAATCTGAGGAAGGAGGGAAGAAAGCAAGAGGGAACTTACAGTCAAGGAAGATCGGAGGATCTGGTCCTCAAGCGCCACATCGTCCAAGGCTCCGAAGGTAGCCCCATCTGTTTCAGGGGTCATGCCCCTCAGGAGCACCCTCGGGTTGACCGTGCAGTTGGTCACGGCTGTTCCCCTCGGGAGGGAGATCTGCAGGACCTCTGGGGGCATCTCCTCCGTCCCCATCGGCTTTCCGGCCGTCGGCACATCCACAACCAGCTCGGAGGTTGAATGCTCATCCACGATCACTACCGGGGGGTCCTTCTTCGTGGCGTCCCCCTTCTTCGATCTCTTGGTAGCCGGGGGGATTCCTTCGTCGTCTTTTTCCTCTTTGCGGCCGCCACATCCCCCTCGGGCTTCTTGAAAAATGCACCAACGGGCTTTTGGCCGCCCGCATCCGACCCCTTCGGATCTTTGGCCGGCTTGTTCTTAAACCGAGCAAGGCCTTTCACGTTCATCTTTGAAACGGGAATACCTGCAAAATAGTGAAGGGTTAGGCCGACGGGTCAACAACCATGGAGCAATAACATCAAGGTAAAAGAAAAAAAAGGGAGAAGAAAAGAACAGTAAATACTAAGTACAAGGACAAGGGCCCTCTTAGACTACCTCCTGCTCCCCCGAAGGCCTCATCAAAAAGGGGATACTTCTCGTCCGTTTCCCCGATGAAGCGATATCTCCGGAAGCCGAGGGCGAAGAGTTCCTTGTCAGCAGTGTAGTCTTTAATAGACACTTGCTTCGTGCGACCCTCCGGGATTTTGGCTATTATCAAGCCATCCTTCTCGAGAGCGGCGTTTCCAACCTTCGGATGCCGACAGAAGCGATCCCGAAGTTCCGTCGGAAATGGGCTCTCAGCAACTCTGACGTAGCACCATCGCTCCTTCCAGCCTTTATTGGACGAAGGCGCCTCTGTAAATAGCTTCCACCTAGCTATCTGCTGCAGGTTGGCGAAGCCCTCGGCATTCGCGTGACCCCCTCGGCAGAGGTTGAAGCTCTGGAAAAACAAGTCCAGGCTGGGGGTCGCCTCTCGGTCCCTGCAGAGGTTCAAAAAACCCGCCACGTAGGAGTGGCTGTTAGGTGTCAGCTGGCAGGGGACCAAGCCAATGAACCTAAGGTACTCCCGGAGGAAGGGGTGCAGAGGGAACTGGAGGCCCATGGAGACCGACAGTATGTGTACTGCAATGCACCCCTCGGGCGCCCGAGACAGCACATCATCAACTCCCGGCTCGACCACCACGGCCGAAGGCCCTACGTGCAGCTGCGTGACGTAGAAATCCGCCTTGTCCGCCTTCGACTTTATCTCGAGGGCCTCAGTGTTCAGCCAAGAATACCCCTCGGGCATATCAACGGGCTTCCCTTGGTCGGCGGCCCCGACCTTCTTCTTGGTAGCAGCTTTCGCCTTCTTCTCCCTCGATCCGGGGGCTACTCTCAAGGGCGTCGGGTTCAGTGGCCTCGAGCTGCTTGCTTCACCAGAGCCGCGGGGGGGAAGGACAGCCACTGTCACCCTCCTCCTCTCCTTCTCTTCCTCCTCCTCTGCAACTTGTACGGCGAAGGCGAGCTCTTCATCCTCCGCCTCTTGCTCAAAGCCCTCGGCTTCAACTTCAGCAACTAACTCTTTCTGCATCTCAATGGCGAGGGCAACGTCACCGCCGGCCGAAGGCTGCTCACTCAGAGTAGCCTAGAGTACCAAGCAGCCCACAATGCGCACCAGAGGTGCCTTCGGCCCCCTGGCCGAAGGCTCTAACTTTCACAGGAAGGCCAGGACAGCAAAACAAAGTTGCTGGGAAAAACGGCGAAAATCAGTAGCCCTCGGCACCTGGAGCCCTCGGCACCAAGGGGGTCCCCAGTACTCAGAGCCCTCGGCTAGTCCTCTACAGCCGAGGGCACCTTTCCCGACATGATATCCATGCCACATGCGTACAGATCACCATACCCTGTACAACGTCCCATCCAACAGCCGCATTAAATGCGGCCACATGCGGTTGCCAGCGCCAACCAGTCGAGGTGACCTCTCGGCCAATGGACGCTTGACACGTGTCCCTGTCCGGCATTTATTGCTACTATAAATAGAGCCCCATTTCCCCATTTGTAACCACGCTGAAAACGCTCCACACTTTACAATATACTTTCTCTCTCTATATTTACTTGCTCCGACTTCTCTCTTATTATTCCCCGCAATAACCCCTCGGATAAGCTACCCCCGGGTACACTATCCATCAATTATTTTACATCAGAAACTATGCTCACAGATACTTTTGTAATATTACATTGTTTTGGCCAGCGAGCCTACGTTTTGCCATATGTGGCTTATGATTGACCGTTGAATATTTTCCGCTATTCATTCAATCTATGATGTGATGTTGTTATGCATGTTTACTACTGAGTATGGTGTGAACGATGTTCATGAACGCCTTGTGTGATTATGTGAGGTTGACTTGCGAGTGACGTCACTTAATCACACGGCGGTTGTACACGCGCTCAGATGCGGTCTGGGTGTGACAGGGCAGATGGAAAGATGAAATTAAGGAAATGCTATACAGGTCTGAAATCATAGGGGTTTCCTTTTTCGCAAAATGCTAAAAGTATCCAAAATGTACCCCATTTTTACCTCCAGCCCCTAATGTGTGGCCATAAATGAATCAATTCATTTAAGTGGTGCCCCACTTAAATGAATTATCCCGTTTATGGCCACATATTAGAGGGCGAGGTAAAAATGGGGTACATTTTGGGGTACCTCTAGAAAAACTCTTCCTTTTTGCACATTATGCGTGAAGCCAACCGGATTTACTTGGCCCATCATCTGGCAGATCAACCTTCGGCCCATCAAATTGTATTTGCTCGGATAGTTGATCTACCAGCCTAGGTAAAAAATGCATACTACATGGACTTATTTGGGATTCCCTCCCTTGGATTTTCTCATTAATTTTTTCTTTGTTTCAATTTTTGATGAGATGTTTTGGTCTAGTCCTCCTTTTCTTGTATTCATTTTCTATTTTTCTTAATAAAATCCGATAAATATTCCCTGACGTTTTAACCCACTGATTTTGGTGGTTTGTCATCCTGGTTTTAAAAAAATGTAGTGATTGTAGTAATACTTTAGTGATATTAGCTTATGTTTAAATTTTACACTTAAATGATTATGACATTTATTATAATAACTTTTAGTTATATCGGAGTAAATTTTATTTCAATAATATTTTTTAATTGATGATATATTATTGCGGTGAATGGAGGAAGAAATTTAGTGCGCATAGACAATTTAATTAAAATAGTACTTCGAAGGTATAATTGATGATAAAGGCTGAAAATATTGTAGGCGCCGAGCCTTTCCTGCGGTGCGCTGAGAATATCCCAAGGGTAATTGTAGGCAAATCGCTAGTGTGATTGAGAAAGGGAAGGTATTGGTACTTTCTCAATTAGGTCTGTTCTCTCTCACTCGTCATTTGTTTCAGAGTCCAAAGAGCAAACAGATGAGCAAAAATTTCTCTCCAATCTGATAAAGTACTTTTTAATTTTGGGTATGCTATGAAAAGCCCTAATCCTTACTCATCTCTTCTTCCACTGATATATGTTTTTCTTCTCACACATACACTCTATACTCTGCAACTCTTGTATATCTGCCCTTTCTCCTTACCGCCTATGCGCCCAAGGTTTCTTCTTAGCTCTCATCTGTTCGACGGAATTTTAGCATTTTCTTTCCATCCATTTAAATTGACACCCCCTCCGCCCCAGCCATTTAAATTGACACGGGTGGGGCGTGAAGAGTTGGTCTATGTGGGGATCTTTACAAGAATCTTCACACTCCTCGAAGCCATGAGGCTGCTTTGAGATCAGTTATCTTCTACATGTTTACTTTCTGATGTCTATGTTATGTCGGAACCATATTAACTTTATTTGGGTATTTATTTTGCCAATTTGCCCTGGATGTTGTATTTATTTAACCAATTAGGTGCTGCTAACGTTTATTTTACATCACTGTATGCTAAGCAGGCAACATTGTCTCTGTCCCAATTTTCACTTACATGAAAAGGTCTGGCTTGTGAACTGTCAATGGCTGACAACACAGAAATTGATGACCGGGTGGATCTTGATGATGATAATTACATCGAAGAGGATGATGATGTGGAAGAACAGATAGAAGATGAAGGAACTGAAGATGGTGGTGAGGAAAATGATGAACAACCAGAGGATTTAGGAGGCGGGGATAGTGGGGGAGAGCAGTCAACTGATGAAATAGATAAAGTTGAAGAAAAGGCCAATGCTTCCTTGAGTGAAGATGAGAAAAAGAAGTTTGCCGAACTTCTTGATATTCCTCCCCATGGTTCTGAAGTCTTTATTGGTGGGCTATCTAAAGACATTGCAGAAGAAGACTTGAGGGATCTATGTGAACCAATTGGTGACATTTTTGAGGTTAGTCTTCTTTCATTTCCTAGAAATTATGGTCTCCATTGGGTAGCCATAATCAGCTTATTATCAGCAAAATAAGTATATTTTGGTTGAATCAACCAGATGTTACCAAATTCTTTTCATCTTTGAAACTTCCGCATACTACATTTACAGGTGGGATTTTGATGGGAAGTACTGCAGTAGCGTTTATGGAATTTTGTAGTGGGTTTTTATGAAATTTCATCACAACATCAATTTTATGATATTTTAAAGCAGAGCGCACTGTGTGGCAAGAAAGTAATTGCATTTTATATTTAACTTTATATTAATATGTAACAATATCTGTATTCAATCATCTAGACTATTTTATTCATTAATTATGTAGCAAAGTTATGAGAAAAAATAAGTATGCACATGTTTAAAAATTATCATTTATTTTTCTACATTTATGCATTTCCCTCACGTTTCGTATCCTACATTTTTCAAAAATACTGTTTTGAAATTCCCCGCTACTTAAGAGCCATAATCCATTTTATACATATTGCAATTGCCTATATGTCTGGTTTTGGTACATTTTGCAGATTAGAGTCATGAAAAATAGGGACACTGGAGAAAGCAAGGGTTTTGCTTTTGTAGCATTTGGAACTAAAGACGTTGCCCAAAAGGCCATTGAGGAGCTGCACAACAAGGAATTCAAGGTAACTATTGTTATTAAGTATTTATTAAGATATATTTTTTGTGGTGCAACCGCACAATATTGTCTACTATGTCATATATATGTGTGTTTGTGTCTAATCTATCCAGGGAAGGAAGTTGAGGTGTTCTTTGTCAGAAACTAAGTACAGATTGTTCATTGGCAATGTTCCAAAGAGCTGGTCTGATGAAGAGTTCAAAAATATCATAGATGAGACTGGACCTGGTGCCGAAAACATTGAACTTATTAAGGTGTCTCCTAACTTGTTGAGAATTTAAATTAAATGTTCTGTTTGGCATTGGAAAATATTTCTCAGAGAAACATTTTCCTTGAGTCTTTGAACAGCGTCTATTCCTAGTAATTTTTTTGGAAAACATTTTCCACACGAAGTTAAAAAACATTGCCTAAGCGCTTATGGTTTTCTTGCAATGGCTTTTTTGTATTTATATATTTTTATTGCTCATCTGACACTCTCTACTATTGTTTGGTTGCAGGATCCTCAAAATCCTTCTCGCAATAGGGGATTTGCTTTTGTTGAATATTACAATAACGCTTGTGCAGATTACTCGAGGACAAAAATGTCAAATGCAAATTTTAAGCTGGATGGTAATACACCAACTGTAACCTGGGCTGACCCGAAGATTACACCTGATACGTCTGCTGCTGCTAATCAGGTATGGGACCACCTTGCTTTGGAGTTCTATGTAAATACTTATTGGTAGTGATAAATGTGAAAAACTTGCTGATGTTTTGGTCTATTTAGAGCTCTGAAAATGCCAGGAAATGAAAATAGTGTAGAAACAGAGGAAAGTGGGAAGGAAAAGAAAGGTAGGGTGCAATAAAAGAATATTCTCTTAAACTTAGTTGTGGCCAAAAATTTTTTATTTACATATTTGTTGAATATAAAGAGTAAGTCAAAATGAAAATAGAGTTTTAAAAATATTTAATCAAATCTTTCGCTTTTCCCAGCATTTCCTGAGTTCCAAGCATATCATGGTTTATTTGTTTGTCCTGATAACCATGATACATTAACCATATATTGCTCAACTTGTAAACAGACTCTTTTGAGTATCAGTAATTAAGGTTGTGTAGGTCAATACTTTTTTATTTTTTTAAAGTGTGTTAAAATTTTGTTTTGGTTTACTTAATTTCGTGGCATTGCCATCTTTCAATACAGGTCAAGGCCCTGTATGTGAAGAATATTCCTGAAAATACACCTTCTGAACAATTGAAGGAAATCTTCCAACGCCACGGAGAAGTCACTAAGGTCGTTATGCCACCAGCTAGAAGTGGTGGAAAACGAGACTTTGGATTTGTTCACTATGCGGAAAGGTCTAGTGCATTGAAAGCCATCAAAGAGACTGAAAAATATGAAATTAGTGGTAAAGCCTCCTACTAATTTCTTGTGCCTTTATAAATGCAATCTAAGCAACCATTGTTGGTGCACATAAATGTCATTTTACATAGATAAACTAGGAATAAACGGTAACAATGAATATGCCATAAATTTATCATTGGTATGAGAGTAGAGGGAGAGAACGATCCAAACATACTTGTAATCTTGTATTAGGTTGGATGAGAATATGACTTTGGAGAGTGCGAAGTGGAGGGGGAGTAAACTTGTGGATGATTGATCTCTTTTTAACTCTTTTAACTCTGATTTCATATGTTGATTTGTGTTAGCCGACACCAAACGCTTTTGGGACTTAGGTTTGGATATTGTTGTTGTTGTTGTAGTCATGTAGATGGCTTTAATTTCATTCAGGCACTGAAGCATGATATGCACAGATCTGTTGATTACTTTTATGTTGGAATGCTTGGATATATGCTTGCAGGTCAGGCGTTGGAAGTGGTTCTAGCAAAGCCCCAGGCTGAAAAGAACTTTGTCATGTCTAACCCACACAATCCAATGCCACATCCTAATTTTATTCCACACATAGGTGGTGGTTATGGCAGTTTCCCTGTCAGTCCTTATGGAGCAGTAGCAAGTGGCTATGGCGCTACTGCTGGATTTCAGCAGGTATTTGCTTGCTTGAGTCCCCCCACGCCTAACCTCGACTAGGTTTATACTTATGTTTCTTGAACTTCATGCTTTTGCTTGCAGCCTATGATATACGGAAGGGGCCCCATGCCAGCTGGTATGCAAATGGTACCGATGGTTCTTCCAGATGGCCGTATTGGCTACGTACTGTGAGTTTTCGTTTCTCTGTGTTGTTCCGCTGAACCCCCATCGTAGCTTTGTGTAATCCGTGGCTTACGAACCAGTATGATATTGCAATTGTGTAAAGTGATGTGAATACTTGGGTGTGATGAGACTTTTTGAAAAACTAAATTACAAATAGTTTTACCAACAGCTGGGTGATGTGGTTTGAAGCATCTTTTGATTGCTGTGCCTTTTACGGTGTTTAATAAGGATAGATTTCAAGTCACAAATGTTCTTTTATTTTTGCCAAATGAACCCAGCATATTTGTTAGGCGGGAGTGCCCTGAAGTCTATTTCTTTTCCAGCCTAATTTTCACTTTTGGAGAAATTTGGAAGTTTGGTAGATATGAAGTATTCTAAAGGAACTCATATTCCTTCAAATCCAGCAAAAAAACTCCCTAGCTACACCCTAGTATTTTCTTTTGCTTTCCATGTGGGAAGAGAATGAGGCATGAAATGACCAAAATATCTTCCAATTACTTTTATCATCGTTGTGCTGTCTCTACATTCTCATGCTCACCAAACAGTAGAATAAATATCTCCGACAACTTTGTTCTGTCTACCCAACAATGGAATTTGAATTACTATCTTATTCTTTTACTATGGAATTTAATTCCATTTCTACCTAGACTTTACTTAACCTAACCCCGATTCCCATTCTGTCGCATAGTGCTTTTTATACATTTGTTTTTCCTTGACTTGGAAAGATCATGTGTCCTTTTATCACTTTCTCTGTACTTGGGTTACTATTGAGAGTTATTCATGCAGTCAGCAGCCCAGTGGGGTACAGATACCAAGTGTACGACCTCGGAGAAATGACAGAAGCAATGGTGTTGGTGGGCTCCAAGGACGAGGTACATCTAATAGTGGCCACGATGATGCCAGCCGCAATAGGCGTTTTCGTCCATACTGATTGGGAAAATTTGTTACTCTGGGTAACATGTAATGTCAAATGGCTGAGCCATGTCAGGATAATTAATTATTTAGATCTTTTTTTCATCATATGCAAACAAAACAGAGCAAGTTTACCTTATACTTGGACCTTTTTTTTTTGGACCCTTTGTAGCAACTTCTTTATAAATTGGTGTAACGGATGGTACTGTGTGACTCTTCATTGATTGGGAGTTGCGTTAAATGTTTGTGTCGTTTTTCCTTCTTGGAGAGAAGTAATACGGAGTATCTAGTAGCATTGTTTTTCAAAGTCTGTCTCGCTCATCCCTAGCGCACTACAACTATAGGTTCTGATTGAAATGCATTTTCTATCGCATCCTGTTGTCGTGTCGGGAGTTGGAGGTTGCCCCAAGAATCAATTTAGCCCCGGATCTTATGACGGACTTCTTGATGGACTTGGATGTGGTCAAAAGTTCCTCTTGATTAGCTTTGAGAGCATCCACATTGCTTCCCACATTCTTTTAGGGTGTGTTTGAGAGTTGAGTTTTGGAGGGGAGAGGGAGGTTGATGGGGTTTATAACCCTCCTTTTCATGTTTGAGAGTTTATAAAACTGGAGGGGATGGTTTTGGAGGGCTTTCATGACCCTCCAAAACCCTCTAAATGTCTAATTTTTAAGTTCTCCCAATTTGGAGGGTTTTGAAGGATAACTAATGAAATAGTAATTTAAGCTCAATTAAAAATAAATATCAGTTCAATTATTTAAATTCGTCATATCTCAAAGTAATTTTAATTATAATTCATTCAAAAACTCTCTTCTTCCAAATTTATTACTCTCAAATACAAAGAAGTGCTTCTTCACCCTCCCCTCCCTTAGTCTCTTTCCCCTCCAACAACATACCTCCAAAACCTTCCCTTCCCCTTCCCTCCGAACTCCCAAACATACCCTTAGGGTCTGTTTGGGAGTTGGGTTTTGGAAGGGAGGGGAACGTCAATTGTTTTAGGGTCTGTTTGGGAGTTGGGTTTTGGAGGGGAGGGGAAAGTTGATAGGAGTTTATAACTCTCCTTTTTATGTTTAGGAGTTTATAAAATTGGAGGGGACGGTTTTGGAGGGCTTTCATGACCCTCCAAAACTCTTTAAATGCTCAATTTTTAAGTTCCTACAATTTGGAGGGTTTTGAAGGATAATTAATGAAATGATAATTAAACTCAAGTAAAAATAAATATCAATTCAATTATTTCAATTCGTCATATTTCAAAGTGATTTTAATTATAATTCATTCAAAAACTTTTTTTTTTTCAAATTTATCAATTCGTCATATTTCAAAGTGATTTTAATTATAATTCATTAAAAAATTTTTGAAGGTATGTTCTTGGAGGGGAAAGGGAGAGGAGAGTGAGAAAACCCTTCGTTTCATGGAGGGTGAGAAAATTCTTGAGCATGTTCCTCATCAAGTCTAGTTTATGCATATCAAATTTCAGCTCAAAATTCAATCGGAAAGGCAGTTAAACAAATTCTTGAAACATACTGCGTTTTATATATGTACAAAATGGGACGTAAGAGAAGAGTCGCCACTTGAAGTGGCGGCTTTTGGGAAGTAATACAAGAGCCACCACTTGGAGTGGCGGCTTTCCTTAAATGTGGTTTATTCCAGCAGTATTTTGGGAATTATTCTTAACCCGACAATATTTCAGGAATAATTTATTTAATTAGCATTATTCTGGAAAAACACTCTAGGAAAAAGGAAAAATTCACATGAATAATATTAGTGTTGTCATATTAATCCCAAATATTGGTGATTGGCAGTCTTCTGAAATTGATCTATTGAGCCGGTAAAAGGAAAAGAAACTGAAATTAAAAATAAAAACAAAGGTGAACAACACGAAGAACACTGGTTCAATCATCTTTTGGTTTGCATCTGAAGTGAAAACGGAACAACAGTTAGCAGGCTAGGACCAGCAGCGACGAAGACCAACACGCTCATCACCTCCATCTTCACTCCTCTTCAAAGACGACGACTGAGCATCCACCATACATTTAGTTGTCACACCACTTCCGGCGGTGGAAGTAGAAACCGACGCGTGAGTTTACACCACTATACAACTGAAGAAGATAAGATTGCATCAAATTGAAAAGGCCCATCTCCTCTCTCTAGACTGGCGAAAAAACCTAGTTCAGGCGACTGAATGAGCACCCCTGCGGTGGCAGAGGGGGCGGCGCCTCCCCCTCCGGCCAACAATCAGGCATGGTCTGGGCGTTCGTTTGCATCGGTGGTTGTTGAAAATTTTAATAAAAAGAAAGTTTCTGAAATAGGACTAAAATAGTTTCAAAATTCCAAAATAAGACTATCATATTTTTTATTCCCAAAAATAGAACTAATTACTGCCATGTTTGAAGTCTGGTACTGCCATAACATGACAGTAATTAGTCCTATTTTGAGAATAAAAATATGACAGTCCTATTTTGGAATTTTCAAACTATTTTAGTCCTATTTCGGATAATATCTCTTTAACATAATGTTACTCATTTTGATAGGAAATGTAACTTATGTTAAGTTGAAATGTAAGTTGTCTAAAATGAAATATAAGAAAAAACATTGATTTTAATGTAATCAATGACAATTGGTCATAATTGCTTAATTACTTTTTGTAAATAGTGAATATGTTTTTAATATTAGGGCTATACAAAATGATGTAGTTAAAAAAATCATTTTTTGGTCATTAGAAGGGGTTTATTTCATGGTGTAACTCGCGTACATTGAAATGTAACTCACACATAAACAGATGTAACTCACGAATAAGAAGATGTAACTTCATATAATATCAAATGTAAACAACGAAAATATGGAGTTTAATTGTGCAATTAATTTACATAAATAGTAAACATTATTTTTTTTGTTAAAACAAACCGAGAAAAAAAATAGGGTTTGCGGTGGCGATTTTTGGTTATTGAATGACGGAAGGTTCTGCGGTGGCTCTTCCACCGCCGCCACTGCCTGATGGCAAGGTTTGGTCCTGCAAAT
Organism: Cuscuta europaea; assembly: GCA_945859875.1. Classification (NCBI taxonomy): domain Eukaryota; kingdom Viridiplantae; phylum Streptophyta; class Magnoliopsida; order Solanales; family Convolvulaceae; genus Cuscuta; species Cuscuta europaea. The sequence continues at coordinate 354,021 of CAMAPE010000023.1, forward strand.
CGTTCGCTGATGTGGTTTCTAATAAGGAATCTCCTATTGCTTACTCTAGGTCTCGTTACAAAGGACTAGCGGCTATATCTTTTCCTGAATCCGACGTTCAACGGCTGGCTGATGCTCATAAAAGGTCATTGGTTGGCTATTTTTTCCGAGGAAGGCCTAGTCTTGCATTGATCAGAAAATCCTTTGAGATCATAGGTTTTAAAGGATCCTTCCACTTGGGCCATTTAGAGAAGAAGCACATTCTAATCCGTTTTGAGTCGGAGGAAGATTATCTCAGATGTTGGAATCGGCAGACTTGGTCTATTCAAGGTAATATTATGCGTGTTACGAAATGGTCTCCGGAATTCCGGCCAAACATGGAATCCCCTGTGGTTCCAGTTTGGATTGTTTTTGAGGGTCTCCCAATTCATTTACATGACAAAAGAGCCTTATTTGCTATTGCTAGTTTGATTGGAAATCCTTTGCATATTGATTCGGCTACAACCACTCTGGCTAAACCATCAATCGCTAGGATTTGTGTGGAACTTGACTTGACAAAAGAGATGCCAAATAAAATTTGGGTGAACTGTGGATCTACTGGTTTTGCTCAGCCTGTTCTCTATGAAAACAGGCCGGAATACTGCTCCCTATGTTTCCATCTCGGACACAATAATGGTGCTTGCCCCAAACATCAACCTACGACCCCTAAGACAGTTGTGCCCAAAGAAAAGTGGGTGGAAAAACAGAAATCTACAGCTCAGGACATTGTTAATACAATTGACAAACAAGCTACATCTACAAAAGCAGCAGCTCTTAATGATGAGTCTGACAGTGAGGAGATATTCCTGGATACTATGGACCATCCTGTGGTCCCTGAACTCCCAGCTCCTAGCAAGCAAGCAGTTAACCAACCATTACAACATGACTTTCCTGGAATACAAAACAGAAGTCTTTCAGAGATGCCAGCATTCAAGGATGATATCTACTTACTAGATTTGCATAAGCAGATAGTCAGGGATGAAGAACTTCAGGACAAACAATATGCCTCAGATGGTAAACATAAACCCAACTCTCAGATAGATATTCAAAAGTGGAAGGATACCTGGCCGGAGATAGCAGCAAAAATTGATATACTTAGAAAACAAGTTGATGATACTAAAGCACCCTCCACTTCTGAATGCAGTAAACAGTCAGAATCCATCCCAGAACTCCTGGATACAAAACAAACCCCAGATCAATCCTCAACACACCTGGACTCAGATTCATCAATACATATTGGTGAGGAAAATAGTATAGAAATCCAGGAGGGTTTTACAATGGTTACCAATAGAAAATCCAAGAAGAAGAAAGCTATCCATGAAGAACCTCCCAGAATCACTAGGAATGCTGCAAAAAAGAAAACCACATCAGAAGTTCCAGAGTCACATGACAAAACTACAGCCAACAGGCTTTCCATACTTCCCTCAAACATATCTCAATGAATTTCTTATTTTGGAATGTTAGAGGGCTGGAAGCCTCTTCTTCCAGACTTTTTTCTTTAATTAAGCAGTGGAATATCTCCATTTTAATAACTATTGAACCTATTATTGGCAGTGATAGACTTCCAGAGTTTAAGCAGATTTTGGGCTTTCAAGAAGCTATCTTCTCCCCAATCAATAAGATTTGGGGTTTTTGGAACCCTAATGTTGTCTCTATCTCTGAGGTTACTTGGCATCCACAATTTGTCCATATGAAAGCTTCTAAGGATGATTTCACAGGCTGGTTAACTGCAATTTATGGTAAACACAACCATATTACTAGAAGGAATTTGTGGAATTCCCTTCTAACCATTTCTTCTACTATGTCTGATCCTTGGATAGTGGGGGGTGACTTTAATGCTATTGCTAATCATTGTGAGCACAAAGGAAATAGCTCCCCTATTTTAGAGAGTATCATTGATTTCTCTGAATTCATTGCTACATCGGATCTTATTGAATTACCTCATCTTGGCTCTCAGTTTTCCTGGTCTGGTATTAGATCTAACGGTTGGGTTTGGAGAAAACTAGATAGAGCCCTACTGAATAATCTCTTCATTGATCATTTCAGCTCCATCCAGATTTCATACTTGGACAAATCCCCGTCTCATCATAACCCTATTTTGGTCCAGTGCTCTAAAAGTGGTTCCAGTGGTCCTAAATCATTTAAATTCCAGAATATGTGGCTTAGTCATCCTACCTTTTTGGAAACAGTTAAACAAAGCTGGCTTTCAAGCAGAGCTGGTGGTGGTATGAGAGGTTTGGTTTTCAAACTTCAGACACTTAAAAAGGATTTGAAGACTTGGAATAAAAAACATTTTGGGAATATTTTTGAAGCCATTAAAGTGTGTGAGCAGGAGGTTTTACAAGCTGAAAATGTTTTCATCAATGATCCTAGTGAAGAAAACATGGAGCGGTGGTCTTTTCTAAAAGCTACTCTACTTTCTAAATACAAGCTAGAAAGGAAATTCTGGAAACAGAAAGCACACATTCAGTGGCTCAAAGAGGGTGACACTAATTCCCATTTGTTTCACTCCTATGTTAAAATTAGAAACAGGAAGCAAACTATTTCCACTATTACTGATCTAGATGGTAATCAAGTGAATTCACTTCCTCAAATTGGTGATGCTGCTGTTGCCTATTTCTCTCAGCTTTACTCTGTTGATTCTAATGTGGAGGCTGGAAGCATTCTGCGACAAATACCCAAGTTAGTCCAAGATGCTGATAATCAGATGCTTATGCAATTACCTAACATGGATGAAATCAAAGAAGCAGTTTGGGGATTAAATCAAAATGGGGCTCCTGGTCCTGATGGCTTTAATGGTAAATTCTTTAGAAAGTGCTGGGAGATTGTTGGGAAAGATGTGGTTTTAGCTGTGCAAGATTTTCTTATGGGCCAGCCTATTCCTAGAGGAATGTCTAGCTGCTTAGTGGTTCTCATACCTAAGACCCAAGCCCCTACTTCTTTTTCAGAGTTTAGACCTATTTGTCTTGCCAATTTTATCAGCAAAATTTGCACTAAAGTGCTGACTACCAGATTATCAAAGATTATGCCCAGGCTTATATCTCCAGAGCAAGCTGGTTTTATGGAAGGTAGGGACATCACTGATCAGATTCTAATTAGCCAAGAAATGGTTCATGCTATTGACAAAAAGGTGAGAGGCTCTAATGTTATTGTAAAGCTTGACATGGCTAAAGCTTTTGATAAATTATCTTGGAAGTTTATTGTTGATGTTCTGAATCAATTTGGATTCTCCAAAAATTTTACTCAACTTATCTTGAATAACCTCAGATCCACCTATTTATCTATCCTTATCAATGGGATTCCTCAAGGCTTTTTTAAACCTAAGAGGGGAGTTAAACAGGGAGACCCTTTATCCCCTTATCTCTTCATTCTTGCTTCAGAGGCTTTTTCAAGAGGCATTAAGTCCTTGTTTGAGAATGGCAGAATCCAACCTTTTAGGATGGGCAATATAGGTCACCCGGTTTCTCATCTAGCCTATGCGGATGATCTGCTCATTTTCATTAATGGTGGGGCAAAATCTCTAAGGAATTTCAAAGACTTTATAAGGTCTTATGAAAGGGCTTCGGGTCAAACTGTTAATTTTGACAAAAGCTCTTTCGTTTGTGGCAAACATAGTGGGGCAAGAGGTCATATTATTCAGAATTTGTTGGGCATGCACAAGACAGAGTTGCCTATCAAATACTTAGGGGTTAATCTTCATAAAGGTATTAACAGACATAATTATTGCTTGGATCTCATTAACAAATTTGATGCTAAGCTTACCCCTTGGAAGCAAAAGAATCTTTCTCAGGGGGGTCGTATTATCCTGATTAAACATGTCCTCAGTGCTATCCCATTGCATCTCTTGGCTGCTGACATCCTACCAATGAAAACAGTTAGAATTCTGGAAAAGAAAATGGCTTCTTTCTTTTGGGGAGTCTCAAATAATAAACCTAAATACCATTGGATCAAATGGTCTGATCTATGCTTACCTACTGAAGAAGGAGGGCTGGGCATCAGATCACTTAAGGAGGTGGAAAAAGCATTCTCTTTGAAGCTCTGGTGGAAATGGAAGAAAGGTGGCTCTCTTTGGTCAGATTTTTTTAGTGCTAAATATCCTAGGGGTGATAATATGATTCCTAAGGTCTATGACTCACCTATTTGGAGGAGGATTTGCAATATTAATCCTGAAGCTATTTATTATTGTGAAACTGATCAACATGGTGACTTACAGTGGGCTGCTGAAGAGGATGGCATGTTTTCATTTCAGAGTGCTTTCCAACTGGTCAGAACTGAAAAGGGCTCCACTTTCTCCTTTAAACACTGTTGGCATCCTAAACAAACTCTGAATATTAAGATTTTTCAATGGAAAATCCTTAATAACATCCTGCCTACTACTGATAATCTTAACAGGTTTCATTTGGTGCTTAACCTTTCCATTTGCCCTATGTGTAGAGTCCAGGCCGACTCTATGAACCACCTACTTTTTAAATGCAAAGTGGCTCAGCCAATTTGGATTTATTTCATGAAAATTTGTGGTATTCCTAATTTGAGCTTTGATAATAACCTGAGGCAATTATTTATAAACTGGTGGCTACAAGCTGGGAGCAAATCTGTCTTAGACTTGTTCAAACATAATTTACCAGGTATTATATGTTGGCATCTCTGGAAAGCTTACTCTGGCTTAATATGGGGTTCTGAAAATAGGGTTCCTACACCTGGTACTCTTATAGCTCAAATTAAAAGTTTTACCCAGAACTGGGCTTATAGCTTCAGTAGGATTAAGCTTCGGGTGATTGGGAACATTTTAATAGAAGAGAAGCTGATTCCTCCTGACTTTCGACTAACGGGCACAATCCCTAGATTCATCAAATGGCAAAAACCTCATACACTGAAATTAAACACAGATGCTTCATACTCACCTCAAGGTGCCTTCGGTGGTGCGATGATGAGAAACAAAGAAGGGCTCTTCATCTTCGCAATGTCTTTTCCTCTTCAGGCAAATTCCGTGCTTGAGGCTGAAATTAGGGCGGTGATTCTTGCTACGAGGTGGGCGATGGACGCTGGTTTCTCCTCCTTCCAGGTGGAAACCGACTCTATGGCTGCTCTGGGTCATTTAGTGGAACCTTACCGGGGGAGATGGAGGGTTCCCATTCAGGAAATGTTGCTGGATGCGAATAGGAAAGGGGTTACTTTCAGGCATACTTGGCGAGAAACGAACGGGCCGGCGGATAAACTAGCCCGTCTTCACGAAGCCCAACTGATCATTTTTAATGCTATTGCAGATCTGCCAGATCCAATCCGGAAAGCTTATATCATGGACAAGTTCGGTATTCCCTCGATTAGGCTGTGAGATTGATTTGTGTTTCACGTGTATTTTTCTTTGGGTCAGGTCTAGCCCCCCCAAAATTTTTTTAACTTCTCTTTCCTTCGTTGTTTTTCTGTGAGGGTATGCCCTCCTTGAAGAGGTTTTGGTTTGGTCCCCCTCTTCTCTGTATTCTTTTGATTAATAATAAAACACGGCAAATGTTCCCCGGCATTTGCCCCACTGATTTTGGTGGTTTGCCTCCGGGATTAAAAAAAAAGTAAATATTTTTTGTTTTTATTATTAACGTAGTAACTATGTTTAAAAAATTCATTTTTCTATATGGGTAAGTTTATTTTATTTGACCAATAAATGAATCCATGTTAAGTTTTTTTATTGATAAAATTTTATTCGGAATGCAAAGATAAATCTGGTTGTGGAAAACTGGACATGCATCATGTTGTTGCAGACCCACACGGAGAATTGGGGGGGGGGGGGGGGGGGGGAGGATTGGAGGAGTGTGTGCGTCAGAACTGTGATGGAGAAAAAAAAAACGACGAAGCAATAGCAGCGGAGAAGAGAGCGCACCGGCTGGCCAAGGAGATGGATTGTTTTTAATTAGAAAAACGGTGCCGTATAGGGACAGGCATACCATGCTCATGGTATGCCGGCCCTACGGTATAATTTGCGCCACGAGTGTTGATGGGGTTATAGGACTAGGCCCAGAGCCTAATCGGTCCAGGCCCCAAACTTGAACCAGCAGGCCCAAGCCCGACAATCTAGAGCTCGAGTAGGCCCAATCGATCAGGCCCATCAAGGAGCGGAAGCCCAAGACGGCCTGCCTTCCAGCCTGGCCAGCAGTCTGCCTCCAGCCCAGCTAGGAGCCTGCCTTGCAGCCTGGCCAGCAACCTGCCTACAGCCAGCAGGGAGCCTGCCGTCCAACCCCGTGAGGAGCCTGCCTTCCAGCCCGACCAGGAGCTTGTCCTCCAGCACAGTGCAGAGCCTGCCCTCCAGCCCAGTGAGGAGCCTGCCTTCCAGCCCAGCCAGGAGCCTGCAGACTAGCCCAGCTGGGAGCCTGCCTTCCAGCCCAGGTGGGAGCCTGCCTTCCAGCCCGACCAACAGCCTGCCTCCAGCCCAACGGGGAGCCTGCCTTTCAGCCTAGCTAGGAGCCTGCATCCAGCCCAATCAGAAGCCTTCCTCCGGCCTAGCGGGGAGCCCACCGTCTAGTCCAGCAGGAAGGAGCTCAAACGTCCAGCCTGCCAGCCAGGTCGACCTGCCAGCCAGGAATGATAACGGCCAAAGTAATTAATGCGTGACTTAATTATGTGTTTAATTCCGTATTAATGTTGTAATTAATTAGCCATTAGTATCTTTGGCCGTTACCATTTGTAATCGCCTATAAAAGGCAAGTTCGATTCAAATAATAGATATGCTATTTCTGACAACTAAACACTTTTAGCTTCTTTCCTTATTCACATCATTTTCCTAAATTTCTGCTTGAGTGTTCTTACGTAGCTTTCCTAAAAGCTTACGAGCGTCCTATTTTGGACCAATATTGGTGCTTTCATTGAGAGCCTCTATTGTCTCTCACATCGCTCGAGTAGGAAACACGAAGGAAGATGGTCGGAATCTCATCCCGACGTGACCATGTCTCAGTCCACACCGAGGAGTCCACCAGGTCTGGCCGTCAGCGTGCCCCCGACACCCATGACCAAGGCAGGGGGCGGCGCACCATGGCGACCTTTGGAACCGCTTGTCAGGCCACGACGACCTGAGGGCTACGCTCAACCACACCTAGGGTGAGCGCTCGGTCCATAGCCGGCGGCGGCGGGGGGAGGCCGACATCATGCTTCACGCATGGACCCGACTCGACTCAATGCCGGGGTGGAAGCCCTACAGGAGGCAACTCGAGTCCTGGGGGCCTTGGCTCAAGGTTTCTAACAAATGGTATCTGACGGTAACATGGATGAGCCTGCCCGTCAACAGACACTGACAGATGTGGAGGTGTCCTCCAGGCGGCGTGTTGAGCGACGCTCTGGACCCAACCAACAAAAAGGGAAGAAGTCTCCCAGCAGCTTAGCCGGTCCCATCAGCAGGCTGGGAGGGGCGCTCAATGCAAATGGAGGGAGGCGAGCCCTCTCGCCACTCTCACCGGGGGAGCAGTCGGACTGGCTCCATGGAGAGGAAAAACATGGGGCCCCGACCTCACGTGCACGGACGACTTGCAGGTGCCGCTGGACATGCCCAGCCCCGCGTTGGGGCTGTCCGGGGAAACCCACCGCCGGCCGAGGTGGAAGATCTACGATAGCGCCTCGACGAGTTGAGAAGAAGGGTTGTCGAGGGGGGGGGGGAGCCTTACACGACCGACCTCCGGATACCCGATCCTTTCACCCGGGTGGTCATGGATGCGCTGTTGCCCAGGGGCTACAAGCCATGCGCCATCGAAGCGTACAAAGGCGTTTCTGGCCCCCAACATCATGTATCTCAGTACCTTTCCTACATGGTGATGATGGGGTACGAAGACGCCATCCGATGCCGCGGTTTTTCTACCACTTTGAATGGCCCGACTCGTGAATGGTATGAATCTTTACCCTACGAGAGTATCACGAATTTTCGTGAGTTGGCTCAGTGCATTCTCTTGAGGTTCGTGAGCTCCCGAGACGTCAAGAAGAACTTCAGCCACCTGTTCAGCTTAAAACAGGGGAAGAAGGATCGCTGCGGGCCTCCACCAGAGTTTCCTCTGGCTTCGCCCCGCTCAGGCATAGTTCACCATCTTTCGGGTCCCGACAGGTATGCTCACACTCGAACCCTTCTCAAAAGATCAAGGTCGGTCGACGGTGCACCCTCATAGGGGGATCCCACCAATTAGCTTCCTTACGCCTTACGGGTTTTCTTGCCCGTTGACTCGCACACATGTCAGACTCCTTGGTCCGTGTTTCAAGACCTTCTTAACGAGGTGGAGGGATGAGTCAATCAAGGTTGAGGGCCTTGATGACAGGACCAGGGTGGCCATGCTTACAAACTCTATCCGATATGGCGAGCTTCACAAAGATTTTGTCAGAAGTCCCCCCACCTCGTTTGAGGAAGCGTTCGGCCGTGCCGACCGCCAAGACGAGGCGGAGGACGCCGTGCGGAAGAAGAGAGATAAGGAAGAAGACGCAAAGGAAGAGAAGAGGAAGGAAGTTGCTTTGAGCGCCGAGAAAGCTGATGGCAAGGCCGACAACAAAAACAACAGGTTCAAGGGTAACAAGAGCAAAGGCAAGGGCAAGGCGGACGTCCCAAACGGACCGCTCCTACGCGTCAAGCAATTGACTTCACTTTCTCAGCCGGTCGGGGCCATCCTGGACTATTATGTGGAGGAGCAAGGTTTGGTTGCCTTTCCGGAGGAGTGTGATGTGGTGACCACCAAACGCAACCATGGCCAGTATTGTCGATTCCACCGGAGGACAGGCCATGATACAGATGAATGCGTTATTCTCCAACGACAAATCGAAGACCTCATCCAGAAGGGGTACCTAGGCCAGTTCATTGGCGAGAAAGGGAACACCCAACAGAAGAGGAGTATGATGTGGCATCCGTCCAACCAAGCTACCATGTCGAGGGAGAAAGAGCCCGCCAAGAAGCGGGAGCTCGGCGCCCTTTGTGAAGACGATGAGGCCGACTTGGAGGACGGCTCCGAGAAACACCATCGATGTTCATACATCTTTGGGGGAACTCAGGGAAGCGACACCTCAGGTGTAAGGAATGAATGTAATTAGATTTTGATGATGCTAGGTTAATTAGAATTTGAAAGTACCCCTATAGAAATTTTGTATTAGAATTTTCTTTGTAAGTATTAGCATAGTTGACTTGCCAGAAACCCTCTTGGTCTTCTTGATCAGAATATCTACCAGAGTTGCTCCCAGATTTGCGCTCCAGAGAAGCTACCAGAGTTGGGTACCGAGGCAGGTACCAAAGTTGGCATCAGAGGCGGACTTCAGAGTTACAACCAGAGAGCCTCGTCTGACTTACTGCTACTTTACATAATTCGAAGACCCCTTCCACGGCCGTGAAACTAACGGGAAATACCCTAACGGCTAGGAGCCGTTCAACGGAACATGGTACTGTACACGCATTAAATGCTCAATTAATGCTGTACGTACGAAGATATATTTAAAGCTTGTTGGAGATATTTAATTGTGAATCAAGTTGGTCATAGATTAGCTTTATATTTAATCATTGTATTTAATTAGTGCATAAATTAGATAGAAATCAGGCCAAGTGTTAGGCCCATCTAAACAGGCCAAAAGCCTGGCACGCCTAACCTAAACCTCGCCTATAAAAAGGGAGCCGAGGTTTAGGAAAAGGTTGAACGTCGTACTTATTATTCATAGCCTTACGCTTATCATTCTGCTGTACGTTCCACGGTTTATCAAAGAAGGTTTTACGGTGATTCATTCTGTGTTCATCTTTACGTTTCATCTTCCTTGTTAGATCGAGTATTCATTGCTGTTACAGAAACAGGGACTAACAATTGGTATCAGAGCCGATCGAGAACGATCAGAAGAACTCCTGCAGAATACTCTGTTTTTGTTAACGTAGTTCATTCTGTCGATTTTTTGCTTTGTAATTTTGTTTCTTGTTCAAAAGTTGTAAAAGTTACACCTTTGGAATCGCCTTTTCAAAGCGATCAAAGGGTATACTTCAGTTTGTGTTTTACGCAATTTTAGATTTCGAGATATCTCGAGCTAGGCATCTCGACATCATACTTCTTCACAGGTTCTGCTACGTTTTTTGAGCTGAAAACTTTACCAGAAGATCTCGACATTCAACTCTACAGGAAACTACCTTCAGATTTTGTTTATCTGATTTTTACAGGTTGCAGGATTTCGACATTAAGGATTTTGACATCTAGGATTTCGAAATCTTGATTTCGAGAAAAGGATTCGACATCTGGTCTCGACATTTGACTTATCAGATTAAGATTTCGAGAGATTAACTTCTCGACATTTCAAATCTCGAGATCAGCATCTCGAAATTTGAAATCTCGAGATCCCTAATCTCGAGATCCTTAATCTCGAGCCCAAATCTCGATACTGGGCCTCCTTTATCGAAATTTGAGATTTCGACATTCAGATCTCGACATCTGATTTTTCGACTTTCTGCCTCTGAAAATCTTTTGATCAATTTTCTCGAACGGTCAGTTTAATACAACAATGGGTTCAGAATACAATGCACAAGGGAACATCAGTACCCCTCCTAGCCTCAGGAAGGGAGAATATCAAATGTGGAGGAACAAATTTCTAAACTTTCTCGAGCACAAAGAGAACTCCTCTGCAATGCTCGAATCTTTGCTTGAAGGACCAGCTGAACTCTTGATTTCAGTTGGTGGAGATCCAGAGAACAATCCTCCTATTTTTCCAGAAATAAGGAGAAAAGTGCCGTCTGAATACACAGAAGCTGACAAGCTCAGACTTCGTGGTGACCTTATGGCCAAAACGTACCTCCTTCAAGCAATACCAAATGAAGTTTATGTCCTCATAGATAGCATGCAGACAGCTAAGGAAATGTGGGATGAAATAGAGAAGCTGCTACAAGGCACAAGCATCAGCCTCAAAACAAAGAAGACTACGATTCTCATCGCTTATGACTCCTTCAAAGCAGGTCCAGGAGAACCATTGAATGAGACTTACAACAGACTTGTTCAATTGGTAAATGAACTTAGAAAGATCAAAGTATTCAGGTCTAATCTGGAACTGAATATTAGATTTTTATCCAGCCTGCATCCTGCATGGGAAAAGACAGTGAAGGATGTCAGATCTCGGATAGATTTGGACGAAATTGACCTCTGCACACTCTATGAACATCTGAGGCAATTCGTCAACGAGGTTGCCTGTGCTGAGGATCATCACACCACAAACCCCTTAGCTCTTGTAATGGATGCTCAGCCAAGAAGGACAACCACTTCACTAAAGAAGAAAAAGAAGAAGGTGGTGGTTGAATCAGATGATGATGAGAGTGACGATGACAAATCTGACCTAGAGGCTGAGCTAGCAGACTTACAGAAAAAGATGGCACTGCTTGCCAAGAGATTTGCTAAGAAGAACACCTCCTCCAACAGGCTGAGAACTTCCTCCTCAAACTACAAGCAGAAGAACCATGATCAAGGATCTTCTAGGAAGGCATCATCAGCAGAAGAAGCTCCTAAATGCTATAATTGCGGCAAGCCTGGACATGTGATCAAAGACTGCTGCCTCCCAAAGAAGAAAGATGCTAACTTCTACAAGCAGAAAATGCTGTGGAATAAGCAGAGAATGCTGATGGTGCAGAAAGAAGAAGAAACCTCTGCCATGATTGCTGAGAATGAGAACTGGGCAGAAGATTCTTCTGAGGAGGAGGAGGAGGAAGATAACTATGCCCTTATGGCACGTGTGGAAGGAGATGAAAGAAAGGGTGATGCTGCGATCCCCGAAGGCGAGTGCACAACAAGCTCTGTAAGTACCTCCCATACTTCTTTAAATAATCAAATGCAGTCCTTACTTGAAAAGGACAATCTAATCAAAGAACTAAAGGAGAGACTAGACAATAATCATATAGTTCTGAAACAGAATCTAGACCAAAAGTCTTCCTTAAGCATTCAACTTGAAATTCCAAAAGATCAAGTCAAAAAGGTGTCCTCAGATTTTGAAAGCTTTGAACTTAAGATAGCTGAATTAACTAGGAAATTTGAGGACAGTGAACGGGAAAAAAGCACAGCAAAGGCTGAATGCGATTTTTTGCATAACAAAAGAAGAACGCTTTTAAATAAAGTAAAGGAACTAGAAGATCTAGCTGCTAGAAGAGGTCAATCTGAACAAACTGTTTTTCTGCTTAACAACAAACAAAAGGATGACCGATTCTACAATGCTAAAACAGGACTGGGCATAACCAACCCACGTAATCTTAAGAAAGTTAATTGCCTTCAATTCTATAACAAAGATTACATGGGACTAGGGTTTGGCGAGAAAATGTATTTTCGAAGTGATGAAGACTATGCTGAAGCAGAAGAAGAAAAGAGAAAGAAACCAAAACCTGCGATTTCTTGTGATTATCCCTCTGTAAATGAAAAACAACTTTCAGAAGAAAAACCTACTTCCTGCTTTAGTGAATGCCTTGACCCTTATGCTAAAGATATTCCTCACATAGGACACCCTCTAGACCCTCCCCCAAGAGTTGGTATTGCTAAAACTGGTGAGGAACCATGTATTTTTCCCATGGCTCAAAAGCTCAGAAACCTACAAAAAACTCTTGATGACGAGAGAGAGAGATTTGAAACTGAAAAGAAAGGTTTTGAGCGCAATTGGCAGGAACTTCTTCAAAAATTTAATGATTTAAGTGAGCAGTTTCATGCTAAAACAGACTCTTCTACGACCAAGCCTGACAGCTCACACACCTCACATAAGAAAAACAATGCTTTTAAAGGTTCGTCCACTCATCTCTCTTCTCCTTTGTTTACAGGGAATGAAGTGAATCAAGAAGGAGAAGAGAAGAATGAGTGGAGGAAAAAGAGGAAGGAAATCGCAGATGGCAAAAAGAAAGTTTTTGAGAATAATGCCAGCCCTAGATCTAGTTCATATTTTTACTCAAAAGTTAATTGTAATTCTGTCTCTACAAAGCAAACTTCTAGTAGTTCAGTCTTGAGTCCCAAGCTGAATATTTCTGAGACATCTTCTAGACAAAGTTCTATTTATAATACAAGTGTTGCTTATGGTTATTCTGTTCCAGATCCCCATAATTATGAATGTGATATGAATGTTGTTAAATCTAAGCCTTCCAGAAAGCTTAAACCTGAAAAAGAAACCAAGAAAGGAACTTCTAAGGGAACGTTTTGTATTCCTGATATGAAATATGCCCTTAGAGTTCATTCTAGGAAACATCTTAATCGGCTTTCTAAGGAGGAGATTTTCAAAACCAAACTTAAGAAACAACCGTTCAATCACAAAGCACCTGTCTACTCTCCTCCTGAACCTAAAATGGAAAGATGGGTCCCCAAGATAAGACCTGTCAAAACTGAAACTGAGAGGTGGGTCCCCAAGATAAGACCTACCAAAACTGAAACAGATAGGTGGGTCCCCAAGATGAGACCTACCAAAACTAAAACGGATAGGTGGGTTCCCAAACGAAGACCCATCCAAACTGAAACTGAAAGGTGGGTTCCCAATCGAAGACCCATCATAACTGCAACTAAAAGGTGGGTCCCCAAACTCAGACCCACAAGGACTAAAATGGAAAGGTGGGTTCACAACATCAGACCCACCAAAATGGAAATTGCTAGGTGGACTCCAAAAACCAGACACACTGCAAAAGCAGATCTGGCTATTGGAAAGCCCATCAAAGATAGATCTTTTGTTGAAAGAGCAGCTGACCTTGGATCACTGCTCAAAGCAAGATTTAAAAAGGTGTTTCTTGATAATAAGGAAGGACCCACTCCAAGTTGGGTACCTAAACCTATTTGATTGTTTTGCAGGACGGTCATGTGTGGCACTTGGACTCAGGATGCTCAACCCACATGACCGGAATAAAGCACCTTTTGAGCAACTACACCAACTGCTACGGAGGAAATGTCAGATTCGGGAATGACGCCTCATCTCCTATCCTTGGGTATGGGGACGTCGTCTGTGCCAGTGTCAAAGGGCTCAAACACAACTTACTGAGCTTTGGACAATTCTGTGACAGCGGGATGGAAGTGAGGTTCTTTGCAAAACAATGCTGTGTTCTTGACAGCACATGGAATACATTATTAACGTGTTACAGAACATCAAATCTGTACACTATTGATCTGAAAAGCGTCCAATCCACCACTTCCATCTGTCTGCTGTCCAATGCTTCAACTGAACAGAACAACCTATGGCATAGACGTCTCTCCCATCTGAACTTCAAACATCTATCAACATTGTCCTCCAAGAAACTTGTCAAGGGGCTTCCTCTGCTAAAGTCTTCCGCTGAAAATCATTGTAGTGCCTGCAAAATGGGCAAAATGACACGAAGCTCCCACAAGTCAAAATCTGAACCTTCATCTACTCATCAGTTGCAGTTAATACACATGGATCTGTGTGGACCTATGAGAGTACAAAGCATCAACGGTCGCAAATACACTCTGGTGATCGTTGATGACTTCTCTAGGTATACATGGACAAAATTTCTCCGATCAAAAGACGAAGCTGCGGAAAACATTATGACCTTTATCAGAACGATCCAGAAACTGCTACAACACAGTGTTCGAATTGTGAGAACTGACAATGGTACCGAGTTTAAAAATCAGACTCTCACTGAGTTCTATGAATCACTCGGTATCACTCAGCAATTTGCAGCAGCTAAAACTCCCCAGCAGAACGGAGTTGTTGAGAGAAAGAACAGAACCCTTGTTTAAGCAGCACGCACCATGTTAATTCAATCAAGACTGCCTCACTTCATGTGGGCAGAGGCAATCAATACTGCGTGCTTCACTCAGAACAGAACCTTCATCCACAAGCGCTTCGACAAGACTCCATATGAGATCCTATTCAACAAAACTCCTGATATTTCTTTCCTCAAGGTTTTTGGCTGCAAGTGCTTCATACTCAATGATCGGACAGAGAGAAGTAAGCTGGATCCCAAAGCCAGAGAAGGCGTGTTCATTGGCTACTCACTGCAATCCAAAGCTTACCGAGTCTATCTCAAAGACAAGCGGACTGTCATCGAGAGTGTAAACGTTACATTCTATGAAATGACAGACTTTGCAATTGAACATCTCCAGACCGATCCATCCACTGCTGTACCAGTAGCTTCTGATAAAGCTGAACCAAACACCGAACACGACGATGTGATTCTCGACTCTCTCTTCAGAAACTTTTACGAGAACTCACAATCTCCACCTCCTGCATACACTCCAGAGTCAACATCAACTCCAACAGCAGAGATTCCGTTCCTCACAGGACCAGATGACGTACCATCCACACCCTCAACCCCTCAAACCAATCCCAGAGGTGTGGATGATCACGGCTTTGCCATAAGTCCGGAATCATCTCCACTACACACCACAGCTGCCCCAGAGCCTTCAAACTCATATCAGGACTCAGATCAACCAATGATTACTCCAACTCCTCTAGCTCATGAGAGGAAGTGGACGAGAGCACATCCTGTTGAGCAAATAATAGGTGATCCAAGTCAAGGTGTGCGAACAAGATCAACAACAACAAATGAATGTCACTATGCATGCTTTCTAAGCAAGAATGAACCATCCAAAGTCTCAGAGGCACTCGCTGATCCAGATTGGGTGATTGCCATGCAAGATGAGCTCAATCAGTTTGACAGACTAGATGTATGGACACTCGTGCCTAAACCCCCTCAGAAAACCATCATTGGCACAAAATGGGTGTTCAAGAACAAGAAGGACGAAGAAGGCATAGTGATACGGAACAAGGCACGACTGGTCGCTAAAGGATATAATCAGCAAGAGGGCATAGACTATGATGAAACATTTGCACTCGTAGCAAGAATTGAAGCAATCCGCCTTTTTCTTACGTACGCGGCCCACAAGAACTTTACTGTCTTTCAAATGGACGTCAAGACTGCCTTTCTGAATGGAGTCTTGGAAGAAGAAGTCTATGTCGCTCATCCCGAAGGATTCGTAGATCCCAGATATCCCGACCATGTGTACCAGCTAAAGAAAGCTCTGTATGGGTTAAAACAGGCACCAAGAGCTTGGTATGATGCATTAACCGAATTTCTGGTTAACTCAGGTTTCTCAAAAGGGAAGATTGATACCACACTTTTCATCAAGCGACAGAAGTCTGACATCATCCTGATTCAGATCTATGTTGATGACATTATCTTCGCCTCCTCAAATCCATGTCTGTGCAAACACTTTGAGAAACTGATGAAAACCAAGTTCGAAATGAGCATGATGGGCGAACTGAATTTCTTCCTAGGCCTGTAAGTAAGACAACTCTCTGACGGCATTTTTATCAATCAGTCAAAGTACATTCTGGAAATGCTTAAGAGATTCAACATTGATGGCAAATCTTCCATGACGACCCCCATGTCCCCAAACAACAAACTGGACTCAGACCCCTCCGGGAAGCCAGTTGATGCTACAAACTACAGGGCCATCATTGGATCTTTGCTATATCTCACATCAAGCAGGCCTGACATTGTTTTCTCCACATGCTTATGTGCACGCTTTCAGGCAAATCCGAAGGAATCCCATCTGACCGTTGTTCGAAGAATTCTGAGATACCTCAAAGGCACTGTGAATCTAGGCCTTTGGTATCCCAAGCACTCAGGTTTTGACCTAGTCGGATACTTGGATGCTGACTTTGCTGGTTGCCGGATGGACCGCAAAAGTACATCAGGAGCAGTCCAATTCTTGGGCGATAAGTTAGTCTGCTGGTCTTCCAAGAAACAGAACTGTGTGTCAACATCTACGGCCGAGGCAGAATACGTCGCGGCTGCTAGCTGTTGTTCACAAATATTATGGATGAAGACCCAGCTAAAGGACTACGGTTACACTCTCCGCCATATCCCGATCTACAGTGACTCACAAAGCGCCATAGCCATCACCAGCAACCCGGTTCATCACTCCCGCACCAAACACATCGACCTGCGCTATCATTTCATCAAGGATCATGTGAAAAAAGGAGACATTGACATGTATTTTGTAAGCTCAGAGCTTCAACTGGCTGACTTGTTCACTAAGGCATTGGATGAAAAACGATTCCAGTTCATAGTCTCCAAGTTGGGCATGTTGAACCTCGAGCCCGTTTAATTATGTCTCCACTGATCTAAAAAGTGTGTGTGTGTGGGACTTGTAAAAAGTGTGTGTGTGTGGGATTTGTAAATAGTGTGTGTGCGTTGCATGTGTTGAGGGGGAGAAAACCAGAAAAATAACAAAAAAAATAGTGTGTGTGCGTTTCATATGTTGAGGGGGAGAAAACCAGAAAACTAACAAAAAAATAGTGTGCGTGTGTTGCATGGGTTGAGTTTGTGTGAAACATCAAAAAGAACAAAAAATAGTGTGTGTGCGTTGCATTTGTACATATTGTTCGTTGCATTTTTGAGGGGGAGAAAACTTTCACTATTTGAGGGGGAGCTATTTTTCACTGATAAAGGGGGAGCTCTCATTTTTTTACTGTTTGGACCTCGAAAACCTGTTAATAGGACATTGGCTCATTTTTTTACTGTTTGGACCTCGAAAACCTGTTAATAGGACATTGGTTGCCAGCCCAATCATTCGGGCTCAACTGATACGGAGGAGGTCCAAATTCTTTCTCTCGCATATAAAAGCCTCGCCCTTCTCCCTCTTTTTCCACTCTGATTTTTTCAAAGCACAAAAGATTTCGCAAGGCAGAGCTCTCAACGTTTCTTCTTCCTCGATTCCTCAAAAACACCTTCGTTTTCGAAACCTCAAAAATTCCTTCCTTATTCGCAACTACTTCAAAGGTAGTAATCCGTTCGAAATCAAGATCTTCAAACTCCTTTCGAAAAACGAACGATAGTTTCTCGCAGAACATCAACTTTTCTCAAAAACACAATCTTTCAGGGTTTTTCGATTAATACAGGTCGAAATCGCTTGTAAATTATTTGATTTATCGTTGTCTTTGCAGGTGGATTCTTCGCTTCGAAATCGATTTCGAGATTTTGGATTTCAAGATCTCGAGATCGTCGATTCATTTTCTCGAAATCAAGATCTCGAGATGGGCATCTCGACATCTTGATCTCGAGATTTGAATCTCGAAATCAAGATTTCGAGATCTGCATCTCGACATCTTGATCTCGAGATTTGAATCTCGAAATCAAGATTTCGAGATCTGCATCTCGACATCTTGATCTCGAGATTTGAATCTCGAAATCAAGATTTCGAGATCTGCATCTCGACATCTTGATCTCGAGATTTGAATCTCGAAATCAAGATCTCGAGATCTGCATCTCGACATCTTGATCTCGAGATTTGGATCTCGAAATCAAGATCTCGAGATCTGCATCTCGACATCTTGATCTCGAGATTTGAATCTCGAAATCAAGATCTCGAGATCTGCATCTCGACATCTTGATCTCGAGATATGAATCTCGAGATTTGAGATTTGGACTTAGAATTTTTTTCAAAACTCCATCTGCATAAACTTATCTGAAAACAGCAAATTAAATTCTTTCAAAATCAAATCAACAGTTGAACTTCATGTGCTGACCCCATGCCTCTACAGTTTAAAATGGCAGGAAACACAAAAGCACAGATCGATGATGCCATCTACTCTCAAGACAAATGGATCAAGGTGCTGGACAATAACTTCCAGTTGGACCTTGCAGTCTTCAAATGCCAGAATCCAATCGTTCCAGCCATCATGAAGGGTCACTATCTCTGGCCTGCACTTCACAACTCAAAACCGGTGCCAGAGATATACCTACAAAAATTCTGGGGGCACATGCATACAGAATCTCCAAAGGATCGATCAAAAATAAAGACCAAGCTGAATGGCATGCGCGTGATCCTGACGCCATCAACACTGCAATCCACATTAGCGCTGCCAGTCAGAGACACATATGATGCGCTGCCGTCAATCCCAGACCTACTGAAAGACGTAGCATCACTAGGCTACACGTCTCTACTGCCACAACTGTCGAACTTCAACGGCGCATATCTCAGTTACCCGTGGAAGAATCTCTTCGGGCTCGTGAACAAATGCTTGTCGCCAAAGCATGCTGGCTTCGACAAATGCAACAAGCAAATACCGCTAGTCTTCCACGAGATCGCCTTCAACAAACACTACGACTTGGCGCAGCTCTTCTTCTCAGAGCTAATGGACCTGGTCAAGGCCAAAGAAAAGAATAGGCCAGGTACCATTCCGTACGCCAGATGGCTTGGGCTGATCATCAACGACCTCATGGCAGAGCATTCGGCAATCCCACAACGCAGCTCCGATCCACATTTCAAAGCCCCAAAGCTGCAATACTTCAAAGCGGACAAGAACCCGACCTACGGTCTGAGGATTCCTGGGTTTCTGCTCAACCTTGTGAGGTCTTCAAACCCAGCTGTTCAGCATTACAAGGAAGCCATCGAGAAGACCGTCCCTATGGTTCAGCAAAACCCAGCTGGACCTACCCAAGGGACAAAGCTGAGTGTGAGTAAGGGTCCTAAGAGAGCCCAAAAGCCACAGAAACCAGTGGCCGGTACGCCCAATGAAGGGAAGTCTGACGACTCTCTAGAGACGAGTCAGGCGGCTGAGGGCACCGAAAAAGACGCTGAGGATACGACCAATGAATCGTCGAGTGAAGCCCAAACGAACACTGACGACGAGGCTTCCGAGAGCGTGGGCACGGAGAGTGGAGATTCTGGCTCGGATGATGACGACGACGACAATGACAGTGATGATGTGGAGCTAACATATGCTCTAATCAGAAAAGGGAAACTGCCAGTTGAATCTCCTAAGAAGAAAAGAATAACTGCTGAAGATGCAGCACCAATAATCTCTGGCAGACCCAAAGTCTTCACCATCAAGGAGAAAGCTAAGCCGATAGTTGTTTCCAGCGAGACAAACTGCTCAAAGGACGACTATGACGAGGCGGCTCATACGATTAAAGCGTCAATCAACTCGAAAGAAGTTGTCATCCGAGAGACCAGGGCTAAGGTAAAAAATGACAAGGCTGCCAAGGCTAAGCCCCAGCCCCGAGCCAAAAAGAGTCTGTTTGATAAGGCAGACAAGCACATCTTTGCGGGCTGCGACTCCTTTATCCAAATAAGCCGAGCCGAATCCCTAAGCACAGGAGCTGATCTTTTCGGTTCCCAGGTAGAAGTCGCAGCATCTGGCTCAACTGCGCATGCACAGCCCTCTCCCAGCCACTCAATTGCCTCTCAAAAGACCATTGTTTCAAAAGAACGGGACTCAACCCCCTCGCTGGTTCCTTCTGAATCAGTTGAGCATACAATTGACCTATCTCCCGAGGTCAAAACCCCTTCTTCTCTCACATCGAGTCTAGGTGTCACATTTCCCACATTTTCTTCATTTTCTAGGACACCTACACTATTCACTGCACATACAGGTGCACTCACCCTGAACGCAACAACCAGAGCGCAAGCTATGACGGTTGGAAGCCCTGCTACGCCCATAATGATTCCATCATTAAATGCAGGCCACACATCAGCAATCTTCACTGATGCTGTGTCAACAGTTACAACCCCCGTAACTGGTCACCCTACATTTGAAGACGTAAACGTTCTACTAAATCGCTTCCTGGATTCCACCATTAAACCATGGGTGCAAGATGCAATGACCGCTCTAGCACAGGAATTTAGGACCACCCAAGCGGTTCGGTCTGAACAGACACCACCCCAACCTTCCCCTGAACCGTTCATCTCCCATACACAACCCATATCCTCCACCCCTCTATCCCACCAATCCATAAACCAAATTCCTATCCCTTCTATTTCTCGGGGAACCCAGGATACATAACCAGTATTCTCCCCACACCCGACCACACCCTCCATCGATCTCTCCTCCCTATCCTTTGACACACTAGCTTCGGCTTTGCTGAACAACCTCTTAAATACCCCAGAAGACAACCTCACTCTTCATCAGCAAGCCATACTAGAAGCTCTTCTCTCTTCACCTGAAACCAAGAGCACTTGCAAGGAGAGTCTTCGTGGTCGCAAACGTTCCCATGAGGACCCCGATGATTCGGATCCTCATGAGGGGGAGAACAAGCGACCTCGATCACTTGAGCAAACTGCTCTACCAAGCCAAACTCCACAGCCAATTCAACCTGAAACCTCAACAAACCAACAGCCACCATCCACAGCCAAACTATCTAGCATGGTCGAGCTAGAAATAACATCCCGAGGTGTATCTCCCAGAGATACCAACCGAGGAGGGGATGGAAGTCCTGATGATGTTACCACTAGTACATCTTCTCCATCAGGCCATCAGTTGGAACCCAGTTCTAAGCTGATGTCAACAGGCAATCCTAGTGAACCCGGTAGTGCTACACAGGAACAATCACCGCCTGAACAAAGAATTCCATATATTTCCCCAGGCAAAGACATCCATGATGCACTGGAAGAGGCGGTGATATACGACAAATGGCCAAGAAAATGGACAGAATGGGATGATCTTCGGGTTGAAGCCGAGCAAGAGGACATGCAAAGAAACTGGTGGCTACGAGAGCTGATCAACAAATGCTCTGAAGATATTATACGGCTCGAGGACGATGAACGCAAGGAAGGGGAGAAATACAAGGAATCCCAGAAGACTCTTGAATCAGTCGTAGGACAAACAGCGGGAAGACTTCCCAAGACAGAGAAACCCTGGGATAATGTTCGTATCAAAGCCCCCTTCCAAGAAGAAATCAGAGAGCATATCTGGCGTAGACCAGACAAAGTCAAGCCACTGAACGAACTGAAGCTAAGAGGCCTTACTCACTTGAAAGGAAAGCAGGCTGGAGGTCATCTGCATATGTTGCTACAAAGGTCAACCGGTACACATAGAGAACTGATGGAACAAGATCTGAAGTCGAATATTCTCCCGATTCATCAAATTCTGCAAGTGAAGGCTGAAGACTACCATGGAGTAACATTCTACACTTACAGACTTCAACGCACCGATGGGAGTGAATTTACTTGTCAAGAGAACGACTTCATCATGCTGAAACCGGATGACATCTACCAAATGTTCATGGCCTACAGATACCTTCCAGTCAGGTAGAGCACAGTATACAACGAAGGCCTCGCAGCTATCAAGAGATTCATGCTTAGACAAATCCGAGTACACTCTTCACATGACCTAGAGATGGCTATTGAATGCAATCTAAAGAAGACAAATCTGACAAAACCAAGACTGTATGGTCCAGAACTTGAAGATTTCCCAGCCTACCACATCTTCTTCACACCGCCAGCAGTCACCTATCTGAACCACAAGAACGAAAAGCGTCTGATGGTAGTCAGTGAAATCGAGAAGTACTGCGACGGAACACTGAAGATAATCAGAGAGCAGATTCTACAGATGAAGGCAAAGCTGGAAGAAAATCTTCAAGAGGCATCGTCTTATGTTCAAAAGGAACACTCTACTGTAGAGACAATTTTAAAGGCCATTGACGATCGCCTCGAAAAGAGAAATGTGCTGAGACAGTATGAACATGCACTTGGTATGAGGAAGCACTACTTCAAATCTCAGAAGCAATAAGAGAATGGCACTTGATCACAAAGGGGGAGATTGTTGGAGATATTTAATTGTGAATCAAGTTGGTCATAGATTAGCTTTATATTTAATCATTGTATTTAATTAGTGCATAAATTAGATAGAAATCAGGCCAAGTGTTAGGCCCATTTAAACAGGCCAAAAGCCTGGCACGCCTAACCTAAACCTCGCCTATAAAAAGGGAGCCGAGGTTTAGGAAAAGGTTGAACGTCGTACTTATTATTCATAGCCTTACGCTTATCATTCTGCTGTACGTTCCACGGTTTATCAAAGAAGGTTTTACGGTGATTCATTCTGTGTTCATCTTTACGTTTAATCTTCCTTGTTAGATCGAGTATTCATTGCTGTTACAGAAACAGGGACTAACAAAGCTGATGATTGACCATGCAAATATCCTTTCGCTCCCAAAATAGCAAGTCGAAGGTCCAACCGGTCAAATCAACACTACAAGCATTTAATGAAGCTGTCTTCTACACTCCAACGGGAAGACCGCTCCTAGTATATAAGATACACTTCGAAGAACTTCCAGAGTAACTTTGCTACAATCTTAAAAACACACTTCAAGCTTTTCTGAGATTACAACTTCATCATCTTAACAAGAAAAGCCAACTGTAGGAAAGACTTCAACTTCATATACTTCTTCCTACAAAAGCAAAAGTTCCTCCAGTTCTTCAACACCAAGCTCTTTGTAGCACCGTCCCCAAGCATATTTACTTTTAGTAAATTATGTAATAAACCTTGAAAGATGATTTATGAATTTACGTAATTGTTAAATTTCATTATTTCTTTTACGTGAATAGTAAACTGCATGTGGGGCCCACAGCGGGAACGGGGACCGCCCGATAATTCCCGAACCACATATTATATTCATCTTGGTCTAAGATGACATTTATATGGTTGTGAATATTTTATTTGGGCCATAGGAAAGGCACGGAGTTGACCGGTTGTCAAGCGAGGCCCAATTACCGGTATTGGTAATTTAACGGATAACAGCGCGAAATGAGTTTCGGAGACTCCTAAATTAATGTTGGGGAATGTACATCTATTCTAAAGGCCCATAATTATTAGGAACACGTGATATATTTTATTTGGCCTGATAAAATAAAATATAATTAAAACGGACCGAGAAATACAACTTTCGGGACCGATTGTACACACCGGGACATAACGGGATGACCTCCCACCTAAGTGGGGACCACCCCACGTTTCTATAGGCTCTAGCAGACAAGGGGAGAGATGGAGGAGACCATAGAAAGTGTGTGTGTGCGGAGTTATTAAGTGAAGGGATGACATGAGTCACATTAGCCATTTTTAGGACCCTACTCATGCATCATTTTGCTTGATTGAGTAGAGGTACCTCCCCCCTTCCCATTCCACTCATTCAACCAACACAAGAGAAGAGAGAAGGACTCCAGGAAGCTATCTCAGCAATCCATAGTTGGAGGAAGCTAGGAAGAAGGAAATCCTAGGAGAAAACTAGCTAAGAGGAAGGTAAGAACTCATCTACCCTCTTTTAACTAGTTTATTGTGTATGATTTTTTAAGGAATCATATGGTGGATTAAACCTTGATTTCTACACGTTTAAAAGTGTAGAATATCGATATAAAGTAGTGGTAATTCACTTAGAAGGGTTGGCAAATCGATAGGAGTCGAAATCGCCGGAAACCGCCACTCCAAAGGAGCTGTTCGTAGTTGCAGACTACGAAAGCCGCCCGGCTTTCGTGAAAGCCGCCCGGCTTTTGCCCATCAGTCCAGTTTTCCACTTTCAATCGGTCTAGAACGGGGATTGATCGAGGGGCTTAGCAAAGACAACTATTTCAGCACTTCATAAGGTGAGGATGGCTGACTATATTGCTTATAATTAGTGAGTTAATTTAATGAGATTACTGAAGGTAATTAAATGTGTTTTTTATGGATTATTAATGATTAATAATGCCTAAGAATGAAAAGACTAATGTCTAAAGAAAAAGGAGCATGATGTACAAATTTAAGAGTAAATTGTGTATGATCATGTCTTATGAATAGGTTAACTTGAAAGTGGAATTAATTATGAAACATATGTTGAAATATACTTTCTCTTCATATTAGAATATATGAGTGATTAAAAGTGATATTTTGAATATTAAGATAAATGACATTTTCAAAGGAAAATCAGTTGGAATTGTCTATATGACTATGAGTTGGGAACTTGGTTTATTGGTATGAATTTGACTAGTATTAAGATACTAGTTGGACATTAAAATGAAATGTTGTTAAGATTGATCCTAAGATTGGATTGTGAAATGTTATGCCTTAAGTAGTCTTGAGAGATGCTTTAAGGTAGGAAAGTATGAACTCTAGGTTATACTAGAGGTAGGCCTTAAGGGATACCCAAGATAAAGTAAGTAATAAATTGATCCTAAGTATAGGATTGGCCTACGGGTGTGTTCGGTAGTCCTTGTGGATAGCCGGTCGAATTATGGAAATAAGTAAGGACCATGGCCCTTCCCGACTCTAGAGAGCGGGGTTGGATAGCATGGACTTACATCGTGATCACGGGTTAGGGTGGAATCCGAATCGGAGACCTAACTAGGTTCCAGTAGCGGTAACACATAAGATAGGACCCCGAAGGGCCTGACCTTCCTACGGGATGATGGATATGAGTCCAGGGGCGGGATGTTGGAGTCCGAACCGGGAGCCTCATGAGGTCTCGGACAGCGGTAGCAAGTCCCGTAGAAATAATAAGACCCAAGGGTTGAGTTGTGCAAATGATAAATGAAAAGAAATATATAAGAAGGGCCGTGTGCCGACAAATAAACGAATTTACTTATTATAAAGATAATAAGTGGGAAATATAAATTATTATTTATATTATGATATCCCCTATTTTGAGGGTCTTGGAAGTTAAAACGTTGATTATACTTAGTATAGTTGCTATTGTACTTGTCAAATGCTTCCAAGTACTGACCTCCCCTTCACGGGGGAGGCCACCTCACAGTTTCAGGTAGAACTTGAAGGTTGCTACCATTGCCCGTTGCTTTGGGAGGATCAAGGGAAGAAGACGTGGTTCGTGCTTCTTCCGTTCTGTTTTAAAAACAATTACGTTAATGCTCATGGATACTATTTTTCTGAATAATTACTTTGGGGGCTTGTATGCCTAGTTATGCCAAGTGTGGCTTGAACAATTGTACTAATGCTTCCGCTGTTTTAAATGCATGTTTTACATTATGTTTGTTTATGGATGTACTATGTGTGAATGATATTCATGACGCCTTGTATAGTATGGATGAGTTCGACTGCGGTTGACTATTCGTACTGTACGGCGGGTTGTTGACGTGTCCGGATAGATCCGGGGCGTGACAATTTAATTGGTATCAGAGCGAGGTTCGTAAACATCATAATGAAGCTTCCAAATTCTTTTTGAAAATGAAATTTAAAACCATGAGCATAAGAAGTTTTGTACTTATAGAACTTTTGGTACTTGAGTTGCAATGTCTCTAATTGTTAAGATGGTACCCTTAGCAATTGGTATGGCGGTGATTTGAGCCAAAAGACGTCTTTAAGTGCCTATCCGTCAATTGACATTTGATACGAGTCTAATGACTCATTCTAAATTTCTTTCAGAAATGGAACGTACCGGGAAGGTTACTCGACGGAACCCGACTGGCCAAGCACCGGGAGGATCCCAACGTGGCAGTCGTGGAGGATCGAGGGTGTCTAGGAGACAAGGCCGTGCAGGCCACTCGCCGACCGTGAGTGACGGTCATGTGGAAACCATAGACGAGCACTATGAGTCTGAGGAGGATTCAACTTACCAACCGGGAACCGAGCCGGTTGAGACCCCATATGACGGGGAGTACGACGATGTTAGTGACGAGAGCGATGATAATGAAGCTCTCGAACGGATTGAGGAATTGCTCCGGCAATACCACAAAGATCGCCAAAGGCGCCGGGCAAGGCGTGCTTTGGAAGGGGCTTCAAGGAGAGGAAGCCGCGTGACTCCTAGGGAGATCATAGAATCCCGAGGAGGGGGAGGTGCCGAGGTCCCTATAATAAGGATCTCAAAGTACCTCAAGGAGGCAAGAGACTTGGGATGTAAACCGTTTGATGGAACGGGGGACATCTCCGTGGCGGCTGAATGGATCAAAAGATTCAACGAGGCGGCCCTCGACATGCAACTACCACCCCACATGAAGTTGAGAGTAGCCACGAGGCTACTAGAAGGCATGGCGTCCACATGGTGGGATGGAACAAAAGGGAAGTACGGCGAGGCCGTCACTTGGGAGAATTTCCGACAGGAGTTCTTCAGCCAATACTACTCCGACTTCGAGGTGAACTTGAAGAGGAGGGAGTACACGAATTTGACCCAAGGAGGTGAATGTACGGTGAAAGAACTTGAGCACAAATTCAGAAAGCTTGCTGAGTTCATACCGGAGTACATTTGTGATGAAAACCGGATGGTGAACCATTTCTGGGATGCCTTGGACCTTGACATATGCGAGAGGGCAACACAATTGCCTAATATGACGTTTAGTCAAGTGGTTGAACAAGGCTTGAAGGGGGAGAAAGAGTGGGAGGAAAGAAAACGAAAGAATGCCGAGGAGGCAAAGAAAAGAAAATGGGAGAACCATGGCCCTCAAGGTTCTAACAAGAAAGGGAACCACGGGGGAGGCGGATCTTTCAAAACCCCTGCACCACCGGTAAGGGGAAATCAAGGCCCGAGCAGGCAGAACTATGGGTCACAAGGCTCAGGCGTGAAGAAGTGCAACAATTGCAAGAAGAACCACTTTGGCAAGTGCCGCGATCCCCCGAGGTGTTATCAATGCGGGGAGGTCGGGCATTTGAAAGTGAGTTGCCCACAACTTGGGCGAGCCATGGGGACCGGACCAAGTAGTGGAACGACGGTGAGCAGGAATCGAACCAGAGCACCAAATGTGAGCGGTGGACACGGTGGGGAGAGTGCAAGCAACGCGCCATCCGTAAATCAAGGAAGGACCCAAGCTCGGGTCTATGCTATGACGGAGGCGGATGCTCGTGCCAACCCGGACTCCGTTGCGGGTAATTCCTTAAACTCACGTATTAATCTATTATAAAACAATGGGAGTGTTCAACTTGTAAATTTATAACCCCGACGAGTTTGGTCGGGTTTGGGGAGAAAAAGGGGAGGAGAATCCTCGCCCTGGGTGAATGCCGCCCAACATTGACGAAAGCCGCCCGACTTTCGTCTTGATTTATTGGGAAAAATACCACGGCAACGAATGCCGACCGGCTTCCACCGAGAACCGCCTGGATTTCGTAAATATTAATCCAGGATTTTCCTCGCAGGTGAAAACCGGCCGGCTTTCACAGAAACCGGCCGGTAATTGTATCATATCCTCCTGAATAAACTACGGCGCCAAAATCCGCCCGGCTTTGGTGGATGCCGCCCGGCTTTCGTTGGGCCTGGGGATTCCTGCGCTGCTGAAACCCGACCGGATTTCGTAGAAACCGGCCGGCTTCGAAACCCATTCCATAAATAAAACTACGTCGACGAAAACTGGCCGACTTTCGTGAAAGCCGCCCGGCTTTCGTGATTTATATACAGGGAATTATTCTCGCAGATGAAACCCGGCCGGCTTTCGTGAAAAGCGGCCGGCTTTCACCTGGTTTGGTCCTAGAGCGGTCCTAAAGGTTAGAAACCGGGAAATTTCGGGAGGGTGTCGAACGGACTCCACCCGAACCACAACCAACATACTCTACGACTTAAGAAACGAGCCTATTAATTAGATAGTGTGTCTTACATTACTTATGAATGTAGGAACACTAAAGATAAACGGGAGAGACGCGAGGATCCTTATTGATAGCGGGGCGCAACGATCATTTATGAGTGAGGCGTTCGCCAGCGGATTCAACGGACCACTTGTACCGATGGCTCAAACCCTATTGGTATCCACGCCTCTAGGGGATGATATCGAAAGAGATAGCCACTATCCATCGTGTGAGGTGGAGGTGGAGGGACAGAACTTGACGTGTGACTTCGTACCGCTGAGCAGGATCGAGTTCGACGCGATCCTCGGGATGGATTGGCTAGAGAAGCATCATGCTAGGGTTGATTGTTATACGAAGGTTCTTGAACTCGAAAGAGGTGAAGGTTTGACCTTACGTTTCGAGGGAGATAGGGGCAAATCAAACAGTTGTATCATATCCGCCGTGAGAGCGAGGAATATGATGAGAAAGAGATGCCACACATATCTAGCTTACGTGGTGGACAAAACCAAAGAAGAGGTATACATCAATGAGGTGAGAATAGTGTGCAAGTATCCGGATGTCTTCCCAAAAGACTTGCCGGGGCTTCCACCCGATAGGGAGATTGAGTTCGTGATCAAGGTTGAACCCGGCACCAAACCAATCTTTATACCGCCATACAGAATGGCACCCGCTGAACTTAATGAGTTGAAAACCCAATTGCAAGAGCTATTGGATAACGGTTTCATAAGGCCGAGTCACTCTCCGTGGGGAGCGCCGGTCCTTTTCGTGAAAAAGAAAGATGGAACACTTCGAATGTGCATTGACTATCGTCAACTGAACAAGGTCACGATCAAGAATAGGTATCCCTTGCCTAGGATTGATGACTTGTTTGATCAGCTCCGAGGAGCGACGGTGTTTTCGAAGATTGACTTGAGGTCGGGGTACCACCAACTGAAGATAAAGGAGGATGACATACCGAAGAGTGCATTCCGCACAAGGTATGGTCATTTCGAGTTCCTAGTTATGTCGTTCAGGCTAACCAACGCCCCGGCGGCATTTATGGACTTGATGAACCAGATATTTCATAAATACTTGGACCGGTTTGTGATTTTGTTCATAGATGATATCTTGATTTACTCAAAGAGTGAAGAAGAGCATGAGGAGCACTTGATACTTGTTCTTGAGACGCTACGGGAGAAGCAACTCTATGCCAAGTTTTCCAAATGTGAATTTTGGCTAAGGGAGATTGGCTTTCTCGGGCATGTGGTTTCGGGATCAGGGATTGTCGTAGATAACAAGAAGATTGAGGCCATTACAGAATGGGAGAGGCCAAAGAACGTCAAGGAAATCCGTAGCTTCCTTGGATTGGCAGGGTACTACCGAAAATTTGTGGAGAAGTTCTCAGTTTTGGCATCGCCATTGACAAAGCTCACCTGAAAAGGGGCCAAGTTTGTATGGGATGACCGATGTGAGAAGGAATTCCTTGAACTGAAGAAGAGATTGACCGAGGCACCAGTACTTGCACTACCCAAACAGGGTGTGGGGTACGATGTCTACAGTGACGCAAGCATCCAAGGGCTTGGATGTGTCTTGATGCAGAATGGGAGGGTAATTGCCTATGCTTCACGACAGCTGAAGAAGCATGAGGTAAATTATCCCACTCATGACTTAGAGCTGGGGGCGGTGGTGTTCACATTGAAGATTTGGAGACATTATCTCTACGGGGAAACATGTCATATATACACCGACCACAAAAGCCTGAAATACATGTTTACTCAGAAAGAGTTAAATATGAGACAAAGACGGTGGATGGAGTTGATAAAAGACTACCATCTAGTTATCGAGTACCACCCCGGTAAAGCCAACGTGGTAGCGGATCCCCTGAGCCGAAAGAATTCGTCTCGGGCATTGTTGACTAGTTTGAGGGCATTGAGAGTCCGATTGGAGGTATCTAGCGATGATGCCTTGTTAGCTAGATTCGAGGTGAGACCTACATTACTTGATGAAATCAAGAGGGGTCAAGAAACTGATGAAGATCTCATGAAGGTCCGTGAACGCATGCTAGGGGGACCGGTTGAGGATTTCAGGGAAAGAGACGATGGTCTCTTATTATTTCGTGACCGAGTGTGTGTGCCGTCGGATGATGAGCTCCGAAAATCCATCTTAGAGGAGGCTCATTCATCGGCGTATGCCATGCACCCAGGAGGCACGAAAATGTACCGTGATTTGAAGGAAAGTTACTGGTAGTCTGGTATGAAGAGGGAAATAGCCGAGTACATCACTAGGTGTCTTACTTGTCAGCAAATTAAGGCAGAACATCAGCATCCAGCTGGGTTACTACAGCCACTTTCCATTCCCGAATGGAAGTGGGAACACGTGACTATGGATTTCGTGGTGGGGCTGCCACGGACGATTAAGAACTATGATGCCGTATGGGTCGTGGTCGATAGGCTCACGAAGAGTGCACACTTTCTACCTATCAACACTACCTATGCACTGGAGAGGTTAGCCAAGTTGTATGTGGACGAGATCGTGAGGCTACATGGGGTTCCTATAACCATTGCATCTGATAGAGATCCGCGATTCACATCACGATTTTGGCCGAAGTTCCAAGAATCTATGGGGACAAAGTTGAAATTCAGTACAACTTTTCATCCACAAACGGATGGGCAATCTGAGCGGGTTATACAGATATTAGAGGATATGCTGAGAGCTTGTGCATTGGAGTTCCAAGGGAGTTGGGACAACCATTTGGCACTTGTGGAGTTTGCCTATAACAACAGTTATCAGGCGAGTATAGGCATGCCTCCATACGAGGCATTGTATGGGAGGAGATGTCGTACACCTTTGTGTTGGGATGAGGTTGGCATGGCCAAACTCGAGAGCACGGAACTGGTGGAAATCACCAAGTCAAAGGTGAAGATGATTCGTGACAGACTTAAGGCGGCACATGATAGACAGAAGAGCTACGCCGATAAGCGCCGAAGAGCCTTAGAGTTTAAGGTTGGAGATGAGGTATTTTTGAAGGTTTCACCTTGGAAAGGAATCATCCGATTTCAGAGCCGAGGGAAACTTAACCCACGCTACATAGGGCCGTTTGTGATTCTTGAAAGAATTGGGGCCGTAGCGTACCGATTACAGTTGACCCCGGAATTGGAGAAAATACATAATGTATTCCACGTGTGTATGATTAAAAAGTATATTCCGGATCAATCTCATGTACTAGAAAAACCACCCGTGGAAATATGAGAAGACTTGAACTACGCCGTGCAACCGGTAAGGATACTTGATAGGCAAGTAAAGAAGCTAAGAAGCAAGAAAATTCCAATGGTTAAAATCCTTTGGAAGAGTGACCGAGTTGAAGAAGAAACTTGGGAGACTGAAGCCTCGATGAAGGAACAATATGCATTTCTGTTTGAATAATCGTTGTGAATTTCGGGGACGAAATTCCCGTTAAGGGGGGGTGAACTTGTAGCACCGTCCCCAAGCATATTTACTTTTAGTAAATTATGTAATAAACCTTGAAAGATTATTTATGAATTTACGTAATTGTTAAATTTCATTATTTCTTTTACGCGAATAGTAAATTGCATGTGGGGCCCACAGCGGGAACGGGGACCGCCCGATAATTCCCGAACTACATATTATATTCATCTTGGTCTAAGATGACATTTATATGGTTGTGAATATTTTATTTGGGCCATAGTAAAGGCACGGAGTTGACCGGTGGTCAAACGAGGCTCAATTACCGGTATTGGTAATTTAACGGATAACAGCCCGAAATGAGTTTCGGAAACTCCTAAATTAATGTTGGGGAATGTACATCTATTCTAAAGGCCCATAATTATTAGGAACATGTGATATATTTTATTTGGCCCAATAAAATAAAATATAATTAAAACGGACCGAGAAATACAACTTTCGGGACCGATTGTACACACCGGGACATAACGGGATGACCTCCCAATTAAGTGGGGGCCACCCCACGTTTCTATAGGCTCTAGCAGACAAGGGGAGAGCTGGAGGAGACTATAGAAAGTGTGTGTGTGCGGAGTTATTAAGTGAAGGGATGACATGAGTCAAATTAGCCATTTTTAGGACCCTACTCATGCATCATTTTGCTTGATTGAGTAGAGGTACCCCCCCCCTTCCCATTCCACTCATTCAACCAACACAAGAGAAGAGAGAAGGACTCCAGGAAGCTATCTCAGCAATCCATAGTTGGAGGAAGCTAAGAAGAAGGAAATCCTAGGAGAAAACTAGCTAAGAGGAAGGTAAGAACTCATTTACCCTCTTTTAACTAGTTTATTGTGTTTGATTTTTTAAGGAATCATATGATGGATTAAACCATGATTTCTACACGTTTAAAAGTGTAGAATATCGATATAAAGTAGTGGTAATTAAATTAGAAGGGTTGGCAAATCGATAGGAGTCAAAATCGCCGGAAAGCGCCACTCCAAAGGAGCTGTTCGTAGTTGCAGACTACGAAAGCCGCCCGGCTTTCGTGAAAGCCGCCCGGCTTTTGCCCAGCAGTCCAGTTTTCCACTTTCAATCGGCCTAGAACGGGGATTGATCGAGGGGCTTAGCAAAGACAACTATTTCATCACTTCATAAGGTGAGGATGGCTGACTATATTGCTTATAATTAGTGAGTTAATTTCATGAGATTACCGAAGGTAATTAAATGTGTTTTTTATGGATTATTAATGATTAATAATGTCTAAGAATGAAAAGACTAATGTCTAAAGAAAAAGGAGCATGATGTACAAATTTAAGAGTAAATTGTGT
Organism: Cuscuta europaea; assembly: GCA_945859875.1. Taxonomy (NCBI): domain Eukaryota; kingdom Viridiplantae; phylum Streptophyta; class Magnoliopsida; order Solanales; family Convolvulaceae; genus Cuscuta; species Cuscuta europaea. Next base: position 386,999 of record CAMAPE010000023.1, read on the forward strand.
ATGATCATGTGTTATGAATAGGTTGACTTGAAAGTGGAATTAATTATGAAACATATGTTGAAATATACTTTCTCTTCATATCAGAATATATGAGTGATTAAAAGTGATATTTTGAATATTGAGATAAATGACATTTTCAAAGGAAAATGAGTTGGAATTGTCTATATGACTATGAGTTGGGGGAGGGGTTTATTGGTATGAATTTGACTAGTAGTAAGATACTAGTTGGACATTAAAATGAAATGTTGTTAAGATTGATCCTAAGATTGGATTGTGAAATGTTATGCCTTAAGTAGTCTTGAGAGATGCTTTAAGGTAGGAAAGTATGAACTCTAGGTTATACTAGGGGTAAGCCTTAAGGGATACCCAAGATAAAGTAAGTAATAAATTGATCCTAAGTATAGGATTGGCCTACGGGTGTGTTCGGTAGTCCTTGTGGATAGCCAGTCGAATTATGGAAATAAGTAAGGACCATGGCCCTTCCCGACTCTAGAGAGCGGGGTTGGATAGCATGGACTTACATCGTGATCACGAGTTAGGGTAAAATCCGAATCGGAGACCTAACTAGGTTCCGGTAGCGGTAACACATAAGATAGGACCCCGAAGGGCCTTACCTTCCTACGGGATGATGGGTATGAGTCCAGGGGCGGGATGTTGGAGTCCGAACCGGGAGCCTCATGAGGTCTCGGACAGCGGTAGCAAGTCCCGTAGAAACAATAAGACCCAAGGGTTGGGTTGTGCAAATGATAAATGAAAAGGAATATATAAGAAGGGCCGTGTGCCGACAAATAAACGAATTTACTTATTATAAAGATTATAAATGAGAAATATAAATTATTATTTATATTATGATATCCCCTATTTTGAGGGTCTTGGAAATTAAAACGTTGATTATACTTCGTATAGTTGCTATTGTACTTGTCAAATGCTTCCAAGTACTGACCTCCCCTTCACGGGGGAGGCCACCTCACAGTTTCAGGTAGAACTTGAAGGTTGCTACCATTGCCCGTTGTTTTGGGAGGATCAAGGGAAGAAGACGTGGTTCGTGCTTCTTCCGTTCTGTTTTAAAAACAATTACGTTAATGCTCATGGATACCATTTTCTGAATAATTACTTTGGGGGCTTGTATGCCTAGTTATGCCAAGTGTGGCTTGAACAATTGTACTAATGCTTCCGCTATTTTAAATGCATGTTTTACATTATGTTTGTTTATGGATGTACTATGTGTGAATGATATTCATGACGCCTTGTATAGTATGGATGAGTTCGACTACGATTGACTATTCGTACTGTACGGTGGGTTGTTGACGTGTCCGGCTAGGTCCGGGGCGTGACACTCTTACCCTGATAGGAGCTGGTGATGAGCAGGAGAAAGACAACAAGCTCACAATTGCCATAAAGAAGTTTGAAGACTTCAAACTTCTCCCCAAGGAATGCATAGGTGAGATGTATGCATGCCTTCTCACCCTCACTGCTGAGATTTCAGAACTTGGGAAGGATCTGACTCCCAAGGAAGTCAACTTGAAGGTTTTCAGAGATCTACCTTCACCCTGGAAGATGAAGGTCACCGCCATGAGAGACAGCAAGGATCTCAGGACCTATAGCACTGAGAAACTCATCTCTGATCTCAAGTCTTATGAGTTCAAGATGAATGAAGAAGAGAAAGAAGAAGTGGAGGACAGAACAACTACTGCCCTCACAGCCAGCACCTCACAGGTAAATAACTTTGACCCTTCCTTACTTTTAACTGACGATATATGGCTGCCTTTTCCAGGAAATTTAGGAAGTTTATGAAGCCCAAGGATGGCAGAAGTCCATCCTCTAGCAGAAAGCCATTCCAGAAATCCAAACCATCAGAAAGTAGTGGAGAGCTTCTCTGCTACAACTGCAGACAACCAGGGCACTTCAAGACCTACTGTCCACACCTAATAGTCTCCAAAAGGCAAGGCCATGAAGGAGAAAAGAAGTACGAGCACAGAAGGAGGAAGGCACTCATCATAGAGCAACCAGAGAAGGACCCCCTCTCTGAGACAGAGTCCAGCTCAAAATCAGAATCCGATGAGGCATTCTGTTGCCTTGACACAGAATCTGATGACTTATGCCTTATGGGTCAATCTGATGATGAGGTAACCTCTACTTCTACATCTAGTTTTTCTTCGGTAGGCAAAGCTTTTGATTCAGAGTCAATGTCTGAATTTTGGGAAGAGTTTCAAGCCAACCAAGCCACTTATTCCTCTGTCAAAGAAGAAAACAGTAAGTTGAAGGTTGAAATTTTTGACTTAAGAAAGGAGGTTGAGACCGAAATCAATCTTTTCATTGAGGAAAGAGATGAGCTGGAAGCTGAAAATGTTTCTCTTCTAAAGAGAGTAAGGGAAATAGAGTCAGTTGAGATCAAGTATAACACCTACCAGAAGGCCCAGTCTTCATTGGAAAGATTATTATTTGACCAACAGATTGGCGTTGGTTTTGGTCTTGGATATGGCTCGACAGAATCAGGTGATCCTTCTGTAATGCTTAGCACCAGAGTTGCTCAAACAGATAAGGTCATAGTGCCACTGATCTCTAGCCCCATTTGGCAAGCTAGTGTATCTGGTACCAAGGTGGTTCATAAGGAAGTCAGACCTGAAAAACAAAAGATAAAGGTTCAACCCAAACAAATTTTGAAAAATAATGAACCTGGCAGAAAACCTAACAACAGGAAAAGTTTTCAAAATTACAGAAAGCAAAGACAAAACACAACCAGACATCCTCATGACTACCTTACCAAAGATGATCACCAGAGAAGCAAATATCAAGAGAAAGTTAACTTCAGGCAGAAGAGTGTAAGGAATAATTGTAATTAGATTTTGATGATGATGCTATATTAATTAGGCTTTTAGAGTACCCCTTCTTTAGATTTCATGTATTAGAATTTTCCTTGTAAAGTTCTTTAGAATAGTCGACTGACAGAAGACCTCCAAACAGAAGCCCGATTGGCCCTCTGATAATAGTTTCTTGACAGAAGTCCTCCTAACTCTCTGTTGGACTCCACTATGACAGAAGCCCTTAGGTCCTCTTTTGGCCTCTCTCTTGACAGAAGGACTGAAGACCCTCTGGTGACTGACATTTCAACAGAAGTGCTTGAGCCCTTCTCTGAGAGACTTTGTGCTGAAGACACCAGAAGGCCTAACACTTGGAGAATTTTCTTGATACTACTTCAACCGGTGAAACCAACGAAAGATTCCTTCAACGGCTAGAAGACTTCAACGGAAAAGCTACAGTACGCGAATTAAATGTGTATTTAATGCCTCCCGTACTCTGAAGAGTAAATGCAGACGATTGGCCGCAATGTCAGGATAGCTTTATCCCAAAATAGTAACCCACCAACTTTGCTGGGTCCTACTGGTCAAGTCAACTGTTCACACATTTAATGCAGTTGTCCTTCTTCTCCTCCAACGGGAAGACAACCCAAGTATAAAAGATACACTACGAAGAACAACCAGATAAATTTGGTACAACAGTGCGAATACAAAAACATTCAAACACTCAAAAAATGCATAAGTCTCCTTGAGATTAAATCTTTATCATCTTCTACAAGAGAAGGCAGACGTTGGAAAGATTCTTACTTCCAACTCAAGCAAAGTTCCATCCGTTCTTCAACACTTCAAGCACTTCATCTACAAATCTTTTGTAACGAAACAAGTTGGAGGAACCCCTGTTTCAATAGAAACTCTTCTTTCACAAGAAGGACGTCCAAGTACCTGGAGCAGTGAAGTGGTGATATTTCCGGGAAGCTCAGTGAAAGGACCAGTCTTAAAGGAAGCCAGGAAGTGCATCCCAGGAGACATCTACACTTGAAGAAGACATGGAGAGCTTCTTAAGTGATAGGACTAAGGCGTTGTAAACGGACGTTTTTACAAGCTTAGAGGAACAGTGGATTAGAGGAACAAGTTGTTCCTTGAACCACTATAAAAATCCCCGGTGTCATTTACTTACTGCACTTACTTATCGTTCTTATTGGAACTGTTTAACTCCAAAGACTTGGTCTCTGTGTTCACCAGAATGTGTCTTGTGAGTTAACAGAAGGCCTACTGCCTTTGCTTCTCTGAGGCTAATCTGATAGAATCCCTACCAGAACCCCATCCGCTGCCAGTCTGTTCTGCCAACAGAACAGGCTATTCTGTTAAATCTGGTACTTAGCTTGAAAAAGTTAAAAACCAATACAGTCTATTCACCCCCCCTCTAGACCGTATCCAGTACAACCGGGACCAACAAGTGGTATCAGAGGCTCCTTGTTCTAATAATCTCTTAGGTTATTTGCTGAATAAAGATGCACTTGTTTTCTGTTTGCCTCATTTTTTTTAATCTGATATAATGGATCACTCTCTTTCCAAGAATCTTATGTTCTCAGATCTTAAGTTTGATGACTGGAGGATCCGAATGAAGGCACATCTCTGTGCTTTGCATGATGAGATGTGGGAAGTACTTGACATTGGGCCATTCACAAGCTTTCAGAAGGTCAAGCCTGAGCATGCTATTGATAACACCAGACCTCAGATGATCAACAAGGCCAAATCTCAGTGGACTACTGAAGAAAGAAGAAAGTACAATCTGGACAATATTGCTAAAGACATTCTTTACAAGTCCATCGATGATAGATACTTCAACAGGATAAAGATGTGCAAGACTGCCAAGGAAATCTGGGATACTCTTGAGCTCATTGGAGCAGGTGATGAGCAAGATATGGATAACAAGCTGACAATAGCCAACAAGAAGATTGATGACTTCAGGCTTCTTCCTGGTGAAAGCATCTCCAAGACGTATGACAGACTCCTCACTCTCACTGGAGAGATCTCTGAGCTTGGCAAGGAACTTACCACCAAGGAGATCAACCTCAAGGTGTTGAGAGGATTGCCCTCAGCAAGGAAGATGAAGGTGGTTGCTGTCCAAGCCAGCAAGGATGTGAAGACTTATCCTACTGATAAGCTCATATCAGATCTCAAAGCTCATGAGATTGAAATGATTGAAGAGAAGGAAGATGTTAAAGAAGAAAGGACCACCACAGCCCTCACCGCCAGTACATCAAAGGTAAATGATTTTGACCCCTCAATACTTTTATCTAACGAGTATATGGCTGCTTTTGCTAGGAGATTCAAGAAGTTTATGAAGAATCCCAAAGTCGGAAGAAGTCCATCATCCAGCAGAAAGCCATTCCAGAAGGTCAAAGCAACAGAGAGCAGTGGTGAGCTTCTCTGTTACAATTGCAGACAGCCTGGTCATTTCAAGGCAGATAGTCCACATCCAAGAGTGTCCAAGAGACAAGGGCATGATGGAGAAAAGAAGAAATATGAAGACAATACCAGAAGGAGGAAAACACTCGTCACAGAACAGCTCGAGAAAGACCCTCTGTCTGAGACAGAATCCAATTCTGACTCCGACTCTGATGAGGCTTTCTGTTGCTTTGACACTGAGACAGAAGACCTATGCCTCATGGCTCATTCTGATGATGAGGCAACCTCTACTTCTACATCTAGTTTTTCTTCGGTAGGCTTAGCTTTTGATTGTGATTCAATGTCAGAATTTTGGGAAGAGTTTAAAGCCATCCAAGCCACTTACTCTTCTGTCAAAGAAGAAAACAGTAAGTTGAAGGCTGAGATCCTTGACTTAAGAAAGGAGGTTGAGATCAAAATCAATCTTCTCATTAAAGAAAGAGATCAGCTGGAAACTGAAAATGTTTCCCTTCTAAAGAAAGTAAGGAAAATGGAGTCAATCGAGATTAAGTACAACACCTACCAGAAGGCCCCGTCTTCAATGGAAAGGTTACTACTTGATCAACAGATTGACATTGGTTTTGGTCTTGGTTATGGCTCAACAGAATTAGGTGAGCCTTCTATAATGCCTAGCACCAGTGTTGCTAAGGCAGACAAGGTCATAGTGCCACTGATTTCTAGCCCCATCTGCCAAACCGGTGTATCTGGCACCAAGGTTATTCATGAAGAAGTCAGACCAGAAAAGGGAAGATAAAGGTTCAACAGAAACCCTTTTTGAAAATTAATGAATCTGGCAGAAAACCTAACAACAGAAAGGGTTTTCAGAATAACAAAAATAAAAGACAAATCATTAACAGACCACCTCATGATAACCATGTCGGAAATGATCACCAGAAGGGCAGATATCAAGAGAGAGTTAACTTTAGGCAGAAGAGGTTGACTGGTCAACTTCAGAAGCCCAAAGCTAACCGTCCCTCTGCTCTTGATAGTATATGTGACTTCTTTCCAACAAAGAAAGCTATGCAAAAGTACGTAAACAGGAAGCATGACCCTCACAAGCATCTGCCCAAAGTGAATCACACTTCAGTTTACTATAACTACCAGGTGGACAATGGGTACCATCCACAAGGGATTCACCTGATGAGACCAAAATGGTACCAACTACCCAGACTCCATGACCCCCAGGACCCAACATTGCTTGGGTACCTAAATCTTTCTTTTGATCATGCAGGAATTGTGTGCTGGAGCTATCTCAGAGCAAGAATGGTTTATTGATAGTGGATGCTCCAGGCACATGACAGGTGACAGAAGTTGCCTAACAGAGTTCCAGAAATACAAAGGATCTAGAGTTACCTTTGGAGGTAATGACAAAGAAGGTCAAACAAAAGGAAGAGGGAAGCTCATCAAGAACCAGATAGTCATTGATGATGTCTCATATGTCAAAGGCCTGAAGTTCAACTTTCTAAGTGCTAGCCAATTCTGTGACAAAGGCTAGACTGTTGAATTCACAAAGGACTTCTGCTATGTGAAGCATGAGACAACAAAAGAAGTGGTTCTTACAGCATCAAGGAAGAAGAACATCTATGTGGTTGATTGGAAAACTGCAAAAGATGAAGTTTGCCTGATAGCCAAGGGAGATTCAAAACTAAGCTGGGACTGGCACAAGAAGCTTAGGCATTTGAACTTTAAAACAATCAACAAACTGGCAAGAGAACATATTGTTGCTGGACTGCCAGACATAGTATACAAGAAAGAGACCCTCTGTAGTGCATGCCAGAAGGGAAAGCAACAGAAAAACTCTTTAAAACCCATTGCTGGAGACCTTTCTACAAGTCCTTTAAATCTGATCCACATGGATTTATTTGGGCCAGTTGAGACTCCAAGTGTTGGTGGAAAGAAATATACCCTAGTCATGGTTGATGACTACTCCAGATATACATGGACTATCTTTTTGTCAAAGAAGAATGAAACTCTTCAGAAGTTGCCATCTCTGTTAAAGCAACTTCTGACTGAGAAGAATTTGAAAGTTAAGACAAACAGGTCTGACAGAGGAACTGAGTTTGTCAACCAAGTCATAAAGGACTTCTGTGATCAAAATGGAACCTTTCATCAACTCTCTGCTGCCAGAACCCCTCAACAGAATGGCGTAGCAGAAAGGGGGAACATAACACTGAAAGAAGCTGCAAGGACAATGATTGCAGAATCGGGACTACCAATGAGATACTGGGCTGAAGCAATCAACACTGCATGCTATACCCAAAACAGGAGTATGATCAACAAGAATCACCAGAAGACTCCTTATGAACTTTGGAAAGGAAGAAAACCTAACATCAGTTACTTTCATGTATTTGGATGCAAATGCTACATTATCAACAATGGAAAGGAGCATCTGAAAGTCGTTCAAGAGAAAGCTGATGAAGGTGTATTCATAGGCTATTCAAGCACCAGTAAAGCCTATAGAGTACTCAACAGAAGAACCCTACATGTTGAAGAATCTACACATGTAAAATTTGATGATAGCATCTATGTTAAAGAAGTAACAGAGACCCTCAAAGAAGTCAACATAGAAGACAGAACACCTGTACCAACAGAAGAGGTAACAGATAATCCTGCATTCCCATCACCTGCACCAAACCCCCTTCTGTTGAATGATGATGAAGACTCAGAGGATGAAGAACCAGAGAGACCCAGACAGCAACTAACAGAACCTGATCTGACATGGTTAAGGGATCATCCTCCTAACCAAGTGATTGGATAAGGCAGAAGTGGTGTGCAGACCAGATCTGCTACCACAAGGAGAGAAACAATGTTTGCCTGCTATATATCTCAGATGGAACCTATGACAGTAGAAGAAGCTCTTGCAGACTCAGATTGGATCAATGCAATGCAAGAAGAGCTCACTCAGTTTGAAAGGAACAAAGTGTGGGAACTTGTTCCTAGACCTAAGCATCAGAATGTCATTGGAACCAAGTGGGTATTCAAGAACAAAGCAGATGAAGAAGGCAACATTGTAAGGAATACGGCTAGGCTGGTAGCCAAGGGATACTGCTAAGAAGAAGGAATAGATTTTGATGAGACTTTTGCACCAGTGGCCAGACTGGAAGCCATCAGAATATTTCTAGCCTATGCTGCCTACAACAACATCAAGGTCTACCAGATGGATGTCAGGAGTGCATTCCTGAATGGAGATCTTGAAGAAGAAGTTTATGTGGAACAACCTGTTGGTCCCGGTTATACTGGATACAGTCTAGAGGGGGGGGTGAATAGACTGTATTGGTTTTTAGCTTTTTAAACTAAGTACCAGATTTACAGAATAGCCTGTTCTGTTGAAAGAACAGACTGGCAGCGGATGGGGTTCTGGTAGGGAGTTCTGTTAGCCTCAGAGAAGCAATAGGCAGTAGGCCTTCTGTTAACTCGTAGAACAAGTTCTGCTGAACACAGATACCAAGTCCAAGGAGTTATACAGTTCTAACTAAGTGCAAGTATTAAAAGCAGTAAGTAAACGACACCAGGGATTTTTATAGTGGTTCAAGGAACAACTCGTTCCTCTAATCCACTGTTCCACTAAGCTGTAAAAACTGCCGTTTACAAAGCCTTAGTCCTAGTACTTAAGAAGCACTCCACGTCTTCTCCAAGCCTAGATGTGTCCTGAGATGCACTGCCTGGCTTCCTTTAACACTGGTCTTTTCACTGAGTTTCCTTGAAGTATCACCACTTCACTACTCGAGTTACTTGGACGTCCTTCTTGTAGCAAGAAGAGTTTCTGTTGAAACAGGGGTTCCTCCAACTAGCTTCGTTACAAAAGATTTGTATGTGATGAGCTTGAAGAGTTGAAGAACACTTGGAACTTTGCTTGAGTTGGAAAGAGTATTTTTCCAACTTCTGCCTTCTCTTGTAGAAGATATTGAGTTTGAATCTCAAGGAGGCTTTTTGCTTTTCAGAGTTTGAATATCTTGCTTGTGGTTAGCAAAAGTTGCAATGTAATCTTGGCAAAGTTATAGCAAAGTTATCCGGTTGTTCTTCGTAGTGTATCTTTTATACTGAGGTTGTCTTCCCGTTGGAGGTGTAGGAGGACAACTACATTTAATGCGCGATCAGTTGACTTGACTAGTAGAGCCTGATAAAGTTGGCGGGTTACTATTTTGGGATAAAGTATTCCTGACATTGCGGCCAATCATCTGCAATTACTCTACGTAGCATGGGGTGCATTAAATGAGCATTTAATGCATGCACCGTAGCTTTTCCGTTTCATACTCCTAGCCGTTGAAGGAATCTTTTAGTTGACTTCCCGGTTCTTTGAAAATCTTCTAAGTGTCAGACCTTCTGGTGTCTTTGTCTGAGAGTAGAACAGAGGAGGTCTGGAGCACTTCTGTTGGGAGTATCCAACAGAGACCCAGAAGGGTTTCTGTCAGAGTCAAGACTAACAGAGATCCTGAGGACTTCTGTTCTGGAGCAGAGAACCAAAGGTCCTCTATTTCAATAATGCCTTAAGAGGCACTTCTGCTCTTGAAGTCCTTCTGCCCTTGAAGCCCTTCTGCTCTTGAAGGTCTTCTGTCAAGTCGATTACTCTAAGAACTTTACAAAGGAAAATTCTAATACATAATTTCTAAAGGGGTACTCTAAAGTCCTAATTAATCTAGCATCATCAAAATCTAATTACAATTATTCCTTACAATTTCCCCCTTTTTGATGATGCCAAAACCCTTTAACTATTTCCAGAGAAGTGCCTTCACCATAAAAAAATAAGTTTAAAAACTTCCATTAAAATCTTGGTGGGCAACTTGGCATAGGAAAATAGTAAGAGTACGATACATTCAGATAGCAGATTATAACAGAAATAAACAAACACAAGCAGAAGGCAAAAAGACAAGAATTTGAGGAAAAGCACTTCAAAGTAAGAAGGCAGAGATGTGATTTTATTAGATAGATATTACAGAGTTTAAGCCTTACACATTCTCCAGATTAGCTGCCTGTAGAGCTTCTTCCTCTAGTCTTTGAAGCCTGAGCAGTTCTTCGTTTATTTCAGCTCTGATTTTGAACAGATTGCCAGACCTTTGATAGGATGCCCATATTGGAGAAAGCTTGCAGTCCAAATAGTTGAAGACACCTTCATGTATGGTCTTTCCTGGGACAATGTTCTTCTTGTACCATTCTTCTGCTTCTTCAAGTGATCCCCCATACCTAACTCTGACAACACCATCTTTGTCCAAATAGAGGTGCTGTTGTTGGGTAGGAGTCATTTTAGCCTTCATCTCTTCAAATTGAGCTCTGTCAATTTGCTGAGAACCACCCAATCTCCACTCAGTGAAGTTGAAAACTTTCTTCTTCTTGGTTCTCTTCTTTACTGGAGATGGGGGTCTTGGTATACCTGCTGCTCTTTTCTTTTGTAGGGCAGCTTCAAAATAGGGAGCCGGATCTACTGTAGGCTCATCAGAGGAGGGTGTCCTGGTAGGAGTTCTGTGGGACCTAGGCTTGGTCTGTTGAGGGTCCTCTTCCCCCTTTTTGGCATCATTCAGATCTTCAATCATAAGACTGATCTTCTGGAATTCTGAGGCCTGGGTTGAGGCTATCTTCTCTAGGGCCTCTGGTAGTGTCTGGGTGACAGAGGTAAGGCCTTCAATGAGACCTTGCTGCTTCTGTATGGCAGAGAAGATGTCCTTGTTATTGGCTTCGAGGAGCACCATCTTCTGATAACGGTCTCTGTCAGTAGACAGAAGTGCATGAGCCTGTTCTTGATGCATTCTGCACATTGCCTCAATAGTAGACAAGTGCCTCTCTGTCCTAGCATCAGATTCCTTCAGAGCTTCAAGATGCTCTGACATATTGTGAATAGCATGGCCTTGACTCAGGAGAGTCTGCTGAAAGATAGAAAGAGTGTTGTGGATGCCTACCACTTCTGTTGACAGGGCATCTGTTCTGGCGGATGATGAGGCTATGAAGTTGTTGAGAGTTCCAGTGAGGTTCTCAAAACGATCAGAGATAAACTGCATACCTGAGTTGAGATTGTCATTCACATGAGCAAGGTGTCCATAGTGTTTGTCATTGATCTCAAACAGTTTGTTCAAGCCTTGGATGATCTGTCCTCCAAATTCTTCAGCAGATTCAACAAATTTGTTGAAGGGAACGTTGTTCTGTTGTCCATCAGCTTGAGGCATCTCTAGACCTCTTCCCTTAGGCAAGGGGTGATGCTCTTGGACAGATGAAAGAGATTGGACAGCCTGTTCATGTTTCAGTTGAGTCAGAGGAGGGGTCTTCTGTCTCTTGGATGTAGCTTGATAAGACTTGTTGACCATGAATCCATCCATGTCAGATGAGTCTTCATAAGAGGAGTATATGGGTATGGTGTTCCTGAGAAACCATACAGGTTTAAGGTTCTCTGCAGGTTGTTGTGGAGGTGAAGATTCTGGAGGAGGAGATTGATGATCAGATTCAGAGGATGAGGAGGAGGTCTGTTGGGGTGAGGGGTTCTGGTGCTGGAGTGAGGAGTGAATAGGTGAGACATTCTGTTGAGGGGGGGATGGTGGAGGTGAGGGTGAACGGTTTCTGAATGGAACAATTGCTCTGCAGGGAGATGCAATTTTCTGTTTAGGTGAATGAGGTGGGGTGAGGGTTTTCTGTTTAGGAGATAAAGGTTCAGGGTGTTCTGGTGGAGGGGTTCTGGTGCTGGAAGGAGGTGAGGGAATGTGGGGTTCTGTTGGGATAATAACAGAGGGGGTTGGAGAGATTACCTCAATGATGTTCTCCTTGAGCAAAGAAGTCCTCCACTCCTTGATATGCTCCATCATTGTTTGCCCTTCTGTCTTGGGTACATAGGGCTCTCCTGGGTTGAGATGGGGTTGCACAGAATCTGTTGCCATCTTTGTGAATAGCCATTCCTCAAAGGCTTCAATTTCTTCCTCTTCTAGAGGTTTGACAGCCTCTTCTGAAGGTGAGGAGATGAGAATGGCCTTCCCTTTGTAGCTCGCCTTCTTCTTCTCAAGAACAGAGTGAAGGAAGTTGAGGGCAAAGCACTTTGAGACATCATCAGTCCCAACCCAGCTCAGAATGGCTTCCTCATCTGGCTCATAATGGTCAAAATACTGGATGATTTTGGAGAGGGGTCCCATTCTCCACCTTCTCCATTCGAGAACCCGGGTAAACTGTCTGTCTAGTAAGGACAGATACCCATCTTTGACAGGACTGGGGTGTTTTGTTGAAGTAGACACCCTGTTCTGTTCAGGAGATGCAGCAGAGGTGGGGATCTCTGTTTCCCCCTGAGTGTCTGCCACTCCTTCAGATGCAGAAACCACAGGTTTAGAAACCTTCTTCTTTGGTTTTGTGGTCCTCTTCCTCTTCTGTCCGGCCTTAGGAGGGGCAACATGTGCTTCCCTTTCAGTCTTCTTCTTCTTTTTCTTCTTCTTTTCAGCAGAAGGGGCTACAGAGAGAGGTTTCTGTACCTTCTCTCCCTGTTGTCTCTTAGCCTCAAGTTGAAGTTGTCTCTTCATTTCAGCCTTTATGGCTTTCTCCCTATTTGGAGAAGCAGTTAAGAAGATTACCGTGGTGTGATCCAAGGTTGAAGCCTTCCTTAAGTGTACCCCTTGTTTGAGAAGCACTTCTAAAATCAGTAGCCCATGTCCTAGCTTCCCAGAATAGAGGCTAGTTTTTGGGTTCTTCTTCTTGATGACTTCAATCAGGGACTTCACCATGACTTGTCCCCAATTGATGTTCACCCCATGATGCACTGCATACAGGGCCTTTGCATTGGCAGTTGTGACATCGTCTGTGGAGGAGTACTTGCACCATAAACATTTGTGGAAAATATTTATGAGCAGCTCAAATTCCCTCTTGAGCAAGTTCTTCTTGATGTTGATCTTTTCTACTTCTTCCCCTTTTCTGCAGAACTTCTTCTTGAATTCTGTCAGAGGGATGTCTGTATCCTCCAAATCGAGTAGGGAGTCCCTTCCTTCCACTTGCTGAATGTTGAAAATGTTGTTGATGACGTCAGCATCAATCAACACCTCTTCTCCTTGGACGACGGAGGAGATGATTTCATCCTTGAAGGATGCGTTGAGATAGAACTCAACGGTGTCCATGTTGCTGTAGGCTTCATAACCATGAGAGATGATCTTGCTCAGTTGACATTTAGATAGACCATCAACAATGGCGGTCATCCGTTCCTTTTTCTCTGCGAACCTGGGTAGTACTTCCAGTTCGCATCTCAAGCCAGTCAATACATTCTTCAGGAGGGTTGCCTTTTGTTCCTTTGAGAGATCGGAGAAGCTCAAGAAGGCCATGGAATTTACTGCGGTTAGAGAATTTTTGGAGAGACAAGGGTTCAAAAGCTTGTGTTGGTCCCGGATATACTGGATACAGTCTAGAGGGGGGGGGGGGGGGTGAATAGACTGTATTGGTTTTTAGCTTTTTAAACTAAGTACCAGATTTACAGAATAGCCTGTTCTGTTGAAAGAACAGACTGGCAGTGGATGGGGTTCTGGTAGGGAGTTCTGTTAGCCTCAGAGAAGCAATAGGCAGTAGGCCTTCTGTTAACTCGTAGAACAAGTTCTGCTGAACACAGATACCAAGTCCAAGGAGTTATACAGTTCTAACTAAGTGCAAGTATTAAAAGCAATAAGTAAACGACACTAGGGATTTTTATAGTGGTTCAAGGAACAACTCGTTCCTTTAATCCACTGTTCCACTAAGCTGTAAAAACTGCCGTTTACAAAGCCTTAGTCCTAGTACTTAAGAAGCACTCCACGTCTTATTCAAGCCTAGATGTGTCCTGGGATGCACTGCCTGACTTCCTTTAACACTGGTCCTTTCACTGAGTTTCCTTGAAGTATCACCACTTCACTACTCCAGTTATTTAGACGTCCTTCTTGTAGCAAGAAGAGTTTCTATTGAAACTGAGGTTCCTCCAACTAGCTTCGTTACAAAAGATTTGTATGTGATGAGCTTGAAGAGTTGAAGAACACTTGGAACTTTGCTTGAGTTGGAAAGAGTATTTTTCCAACTTCTCCCTTCTCTTGTAGAGGATAATGAGTTTGAATCTCAAGGAGGCTTTTTGCTTTTCAGAGTTTGAATATCTTGCTTGTGGTTAGCAAAAGTTGCAATGTAATCTTGGCAAAGTTATAGCAAAGTTGTCCGGTTGTTCTTCGTAGTGTATCTTTTATACTGAGGTTGTCTTCCCGTTGGAGGAGTAGGAGGACAACTGCATTTAATGCGCGATCAGTTGACTTGACTAGTAGAGCCTGATAAAGTTGGCGGGTTACTATTTTGGGATAAAGTATTCCTGACATTGCGGCCAATCATCTGCAATTACTCTACGTAGCATGGGGTGCATTAAATGAGCATTTAATACATGCACTGTAGCTTTTCCGTTTCATACTCCTAGCCGTTGAAGGAATCTTTTAGTTGACTTCCCGGTTCTTTGAAAATCTTCTAAGTATCAGACCTTCTGGTGTCTTTGTCTGAGAGTAGAACAGAGGAGGCCTGGAGCACTTCTGTTGGGAGTATCCAACAGAGACCCAGAAGGGTTTCTGTCAGAGTCAAGACTAACAGAGATCCTGAGGACTTCTGTTCTGGAGCAGAGAACCAAAGGTCCTCTGTTTGAATAATGCCTTAAGAGGCACTTCTGCTCTTGAAGCCCTTCTGCTCTTGAAGGTCTTCTGTCAAGTCGAATACTTCTAAGAAATTTTACAAAGGAAAATTCTAATACATAATTTCTAAAGGGGTACTTTAAAATCCTAATTAATCTAGCATCATCAAAATCTAATTACAATTATTCCTTACAATTTCCCCCCTTTTGATGATGCCAAAACCCTTTAACTGTTTCCAGAGAAGTGCCTTCACCATAAAAAAAATTAAGTTTAAAAACTTCCATTAAAATCTTGGTGAGCAACTTGGCATAGGAAAATAGTAAGAGTACGATACATTCAGATAGCAGAATATAACAGAAATAAACAAACACAAGCAGAAGGCAAAAAGACAAGAATTTGAGGAAAAGCACTTCAAAGTAAGAAGGCAGTGATGTGATTTTATTAGATAGGTTTTATAGAGTTTAAACCTTACACATTCTCCAGATTAGCTGCCTGTAGAGCTTCTTCCTCTAGTCTTTGAAGCCTGAGCAGTTCTTCGTTTATTTCAGCTCTGATTTTGAACAGATTGCCAGACCTTTGATAAGATGCCCATATTGGAGAAAGCTTACAGTCCAAATAGTTGAGGACACCTTCATGTATGGTCTTTCCTGGGACAATGTTCTTCTTGTACCATTCTTCTGCTTCTTCAAGTGATCCTCCATACCTAACTCTGACAACACCATCTTTGTCCAGATAGAGGTGCTGTTGTTGGGTAGGAGTCATTTTAGCCTTCATCTCTTCAAATTGAGCTCTGTCAATGTTCTGAGAGCCACCCAATCTCCACTCAGTGAAGTTGAAAACTTTCTTCTTCTTGGTGCTCTTCTTTATTGGAGATGGGGGTCTAAGTATGCCTGCTGCTCTCTTCTTTTGTAGGGCAGCTTCAAAATAGGGAGCTGGATCTACTGCAGGCTCATCAGAGGAGGGTGGCCTGGTAGGAGTTCTGTGAGACCTAGGCCTGGTCTGTTGAGGGTCCTCTTCCCCCCTTTTTGGCATCATTCAGATCTTCAATCATGAGACTGATCTTCTGGAATTCTGAGGCTTGGGTAGAGGCTATTTGCTCCAGGGCCTCTGGTAGTGTCTGGGTGACAGAGGTAAGGCCTTCAATCAGATCCTGCTGCTTTTGTATTGCAGAGAAGATGTCCTTGTTATTGGCTTCAAGGAGCACCATCTTCTGATAACGATCTCTGTCAGTGGACAGAAGTGCATGAGCCTGTTCTTGATGCACTCTGCACATTGCCTCAATGGAGGTCAAGTGCCTCTCTGTCCTGGCATCAGATTCCTTCAGAGCTTCAAGATGCTCTGAGATATTGTGAATAGCATGGCCTTGACTCAAGAGAGTCTGTTGAAAGATAGAAAGAATGTTGTGGATGCCTACCACTTCTGTTGACAGGGCATCAGTTCTGGCAGTTGATGAGGCTATGAAGTTGTTAAGAGTTCCTGTGAGGTTCTCAAAACGATCAGAGATAAACTGCATACCTGAGTTGAGATTGTCATTCACATGAGCAAGGTGCCCATAGTGTTTGTCATTGACCTCAATCAGTTTGTTCAAGCCTTGGAGGATCTGTCCTCCAAATTCTTCAGCAGATTCAACAAATTTGTTGAAGGGAACGTTGTTCTGTTGTCCATCTTGTTGAGGCATCTCCAGACCTCTTCCCTTAGGCAAAGGATGATGCTCTTGAACAGATGAAAGAGATTGGACAGCCTGTTCATGTTCCAGTTGAGTAAGAGGAGGGGTCTTCTGTCTCTTGGATGTGGCTTGATAAGACTTGCTGACCATGAATCCATCCATGTCAGATGAGTCTTCATAAGAGGAGTATATAGGTATGGTGTTCCTGATGACCTTTTTCTTCTTTCTGAAGGAGGGATTGGGGGCAGTAGAATGCCTAGAATTCCCTTGAGGTGCAGAGATGGGGGAGACAGTTGTAGGGTCAGAATCCCTGAGAAACCATACAAGTTTAAGGTTTTCTGCAGGTTGTTGTGGAGGTGAAGATTCTGGAGGAGGAGATTGATGATTAGATTCAGAGGATGTGGAGGAGATTTGTTGGGGAGAGGGGATCTGGTGCTGGGGTGAAGAGTGAACAGGTGAGGCATTCTGTTGAGGGGGGGATGGTGGAGGTGAGGGTGAACGGTTTCTGAAGGGAACAATTGCTCTGCAGGGAGATGCAATTTTCTGTTTGGGTGAATGAGGAGGGGTGGGGGTTTTCTGGTTAGGAGATAAAGGTTCAGGGTGTTCTGGTGGAGGGGTTCTGGTGCTGGAAGGAGGTGAGGGAATGAGGGGTTCTGTTGGGATATTAACAGAGGGGGTTGGAGATATTACCTCAACGATGTTCTCCTTGAGCAAAGAAGTCCTCCACTCCTTGATATGCTCCATCATTGCTTGCCCTTCTGTCTTGGGTACAGAGGGCTCTCCTGGGTTGAGATGGGGTTGCACAGAATCTGTTGCCATCTTGGTGAATAGCCATTCCTCGAATGCTTCAATTTCTTCCTCTTCTAGAGGTATGACAGCCTCTTCTGAAGGTGAGGAGATGAGAATGGCCTTCCCTTTTTAGCTCGCCTTCTTCTTCTAAAGAACAGAGTGAAGGAAGTTGAGGGCAAAGCACTTTGAAACATCATCAGTCCCAACCCAGCTCAGAATGGCTTCCTCTTCTGGCTCATAATGGTCAAAATATTGGATGATTTTGGAGAGGGGTCCCATTCTCCACCTTCTCCATTCGAGAACCCGGGTAAACTGTCTGTCTAACAAGGACAGATACCCATCATTGACAGGACTAGGGTGTTCTGTTGAAGTAGACACCCTGTTCTGTTCAGGAGATGCAGCAGAGGTGGGGATCTCTGGTTCCCCCTGAGTATCTGCCACTCCTTCAGATTCAGAAACCACAGGTTTAGAAACCTTCTTCTTTGGTTTGGTGGTCCTCTTCCTCTTCTGTCCGGCCTTAGGGGGGGCAACAGGTGCTTCCCCTTCAGTCTTCTACTTCTTCTTTTTCTTCTTCTCAGCAGAAGGGGCTACAGAGAGAGGTTTCTGTACCTTCTCTCCCTGTTGTCTCTTAGCCTCAAGTTGAAGCTGTCTCTTCATTTCAGCCATTATGGCTTTCTCCCTATTTGGAGAAGCAGTTAAGAAGATTACCTTGGTGTGATCCAAGGTTGAAGCCTTCCTCAAGTGTATTCCTTGTCTGAGAAGCACTTCTGAAACCAGTAGCCCATGTCCTAGCTTCCCAGAGTAGAGGCTAGTTTTTGGGTTCTTCTTCTTGATGACTTCAATCAGGGACTTCACCATGACTTGTCCCCAATTGATGTTCACTCCATGATGCACTGCATACAGGGCCTTGGCATTGGCAGTTGTGACATCATCTGTGGAGGAGTACTTGCACCATAAACATTTGTGGAAAATGTTTATGAGCAGCTCAAATTCCCTTTTGAGCAAGTTCTTCTTGATGTTGATCTTCTCTACTTCTTCCCCTTTTCTGCAGAACTTCTTCTTGAATTCTGTCAGAGGGATGTCAATATCCTCCAAGTCGAGTAGAGAGTCCCTTCCTTCCTTTTGCTGAATGTTGAAGATGTTGTTGATGACGTCAGCATCAATCAACACCTTTTATCCTTGGACGACGGAGGAGATGACTTCATCCTTGAAGGATGCGTTGAGATAGAAATCAACAGTGTCCACGTTGTTGTAGGCTTCATAACCATGGGAGATGATTTTGCTCAGTTGGCATTTAGATAGACCATCAACAATGGCGGTCATCCGCTCCTTTTTCTCTGCAAACCTGGGTAGTACTTCCAGTTCGCATCTCAGTCCAGTCAAAACATTCTTCAGGAGGGTTGCCTTTTGTTCCTTTGAGAGATCGGAGAAGCTCAAGAAGGCCATGGAGTTTACTGCGGTTAGAAAATTTCTGAGAGATAAGAGTTCAAAAGCTTGAGAGTTATGAGAGCAGTAACGGTTTAGGTTTGCGAAAGGGGGTTTTATGGATATGGGTTAGTGGACGTTTGAGATAATTTACGGTTCCAAGATACCAATAAATGTAAAAAGGGGCGCAGTAAATAAACGGGGGCGCAGTAAATTTTTATACGGCTTGATACCGTTTTAAGGGTAAAAGGGTATCTGGCTTTCCTTGGGCTTTGATTGGTATCTGGCACATATTCCAACAGAGAATGAGATGTCTGGTCTGCTTGCAGTTAGATACAACAGAGATCCTATGATTCCTCTATATGTTGTTGCATCTACATCCTTTCCTTTATCATCTGGACCAATTCCTTGTGACGTGTTCATGGGAATCTTCACTGATGATTTGCCTTCCACTCCAAACTTCTTGATTAGATCTCTGGTGTACTTCCCTTGATTGATAAAGATCCCTTCTGGAACTTGTTTGACTTGGAGTCCTAGGAAGTAACTGAGTTCTCCCATCATACTCATTTCAAATTGACTCTGCATCACTTGAGAAAATTTCTTGCACAGTTCTGGATTAGTACTACCAAATATAATGTCATCAACATATATTTGTACTAACAGGATATGATTAGCAACAGAGATTTGAAATAGAGTTTTGTCAACCTTTCCTTTAGTAAACCCATGGTTCACTAGGAAAAGGGACAATGTGTCATACCAGGCTCTGGGAGCTTGCTTAAGACAATAGAGGGCCTTTTTAAGCTTGTAGACACAAGAAGATTGAGTAGGAATGACAAAACCTGGTGGTTGTTCCACATAAACTTCTTCTTCAAGATCTCCATTCAGAAATGCACTCTTGACATCCATCTGGTAGACCTTGATGTTGTCTTAGGCAGCATAGGCTAGAAAGATTCTGATGGCTTCAAGTCTGGCAACTGGTGCAAAAGTCTCATCAAAATCTATTCCTTCTTCTTGACAATATCCTTTAGCTACTAGCCTTGCTTTGTTCCTTACAATGTTGCCATCTTCATCTGCTTTGTTCTTGAATACCCATTTGGTTCCAATGACATTCTGGTGCTTTGGCCTAGGAACAAGTTCCCATTCTTTGTTCCTTTCAAACTGAGTGAGCTCTTCTTGCATAGCATTGATCCAATCTGAGTCTACAAGAGCTTCCTCAACTGTCATAGGTTCCATCTGAGATATATAGCAGGCAAGCATTGCTTCTCTTCTTGATGTGGATCTGGTTTGAACTCCACTTCTGATTTGACCAATCACTTGGTTAGGAGGATGATCTCTTAACCATGTTAGGTCTGGTTCTGTCAGCTGCTGTCTTGGTCTCTCTGGTTCCTCATCTTCAGAGTCTTCATCTTCATTCAACAGAAGGGGGTTTGGGGTAGGTGTTGGAAATGCAGGATTGTCTGCCACCTCTTCTGATGGTTCTGGTGTTCTGTCTTCTATGCTGACTTCCTTGAGAATTTCTGTTACTTCTTTGACAGAGGTGCTTTCATCAAACTTCACATGTATGGATTCCTCAACATGTAGGGTCCTTCTGTTGAGTACTCTATAGGCTTTACTGGTGTTTGAATAGCCTATAAAGACTCCTTCATCAGCCTTTTCTTGAAATACTTTCAGATGCTCCTTTCCATTGTTGAGGATGTAGCACTTGCATTCAAATACATGAAAGTAGCTGATGTTTGGTTTTCTTCCCTTCCAAAGTTCATAAGGGGTCTTCTGGTGATTCTTGTTGATCATGCTTCTGTTCTGAGTATAACATGCAGTGTTGATTGCTTCAGCCCAATATCTCATAGGCAATCCAGATTCTGCAATCATTGTTCTTGCAGCTTCCTTTAAAGTTCTGTTCCTTCTTTCTGCTACGCCATTCTGTTGAGGGGTTCTGGCGGCAGAAAGTTGATGAAAAGTTCCATTCTGATCACAGAAGTCCTTTATGACTTGGTTGACAAATTTAGTTCCTCTGTCTGATCTGATTGTCTTCACTTTCAAGTTCTTCTCAGTCTGAAGTTGCTTTAACAGAGATGGCAACTTCTGAAGAGTTTCATTTTTCTTTGATAGAAAAACGGTCCATGTATATCTGGAGTAGTCATCAACCATGACTAAGGTATATTTCTTGCCACCAACGCTTGGAGTCTCAACAGGTCCAAATAAATCCATGTGAATCAGATTTAGAGGACTTGTAGAAAGATCTCCAGCAATGGGTTTGAAGGAATTCTTCACTTGTTTGCCTTTCTGACATGCACTGCAGAGGGTCTCCTTGAACTTCAGTCCTTTGACATATGAGACATCATCAATGATTATCTGGTTCCTGATCAGCTTTCCTCTTCCTTTTGTTTGACCTTCTTTGTCATTACCTCCAAAGGTAACTCTAGGTCCTTTGCATTTCTGGAACTCTGTTAGGCAACTTCTGTCACCTGTCATGTGCCTGGAGCATCCACTATCAATAAACCATTCTTGTTCAGAGATGGCTCCAGCACACAGTTCCTGCAAGATCAAAAGAAAGATTTAGGTACCCAAGCAATGCTGGGTCCTGGGGGGTCATGGAGTCTGGGTAGTTGGTACCATTTTGGTCTCATCAAGTGAAACCTTGGTGGGTGGTACCCATTGTCCACCTGGTAGTTATAGTAAACTGAAGTGTGATTCACTTTGGGCAGATGCTTGTGAGGGTCATGCTTCCTGTTTACATACTTTTGCATAGCTTTCTTTGTAAGAAAGAAGTCCCATATACTATCAAGAGCAGAGGGACGGTTAACCTTGGGCTTCTGAAGTTGACCAGCCAACCTTTTCTGCCTGAAGTTAACTCTCTCTTGATATTTGCCCTTCTGGTGATCATTTCTGGCACGATTGACATGAGGTTGTCTGTCAATGAATGATCTTGTATTTTTGTTATCTTGAAAACCTTTTCTGTTGTTAGGTTTTCTGCCAGGTTCATTATTTTTCAAAAGGGGTTTCTGTTGAACCTTTATCTTACCCTTTTCTGGTCTGACTTCCTCATGAACAACCTTGGTGCCAGATACACCAGCTTGACAGATGGGGCTAGAAATTAGTGGCTCTATGACCTTATCTGCCTTAGCAACTCTGGTGCTAGGCATTACAGAAGGCTCACCTGATTCTGTTGAGCCATAACCAAGACCAAAACCAGTGCCAATCTGTTGATCAAGCACAATCTTTTCCATGGAAGACTGGGCCTTCTGGTAAGCTTTGTACTTAATCTCAAGAGGCTCTATTTCTCTTATTCTCTTGAGAAGAGAAACATTTTCAGTCTCAAGTTGATCTCTTTCCTCAATTAGAAGATTGATTTTGATCTCAACCTCCTTCTTTAAGTCAAGAATTTCAGCTTTTAACTTACTGTTTTCTTCTGTTACAGAGGAATAAGTGGCTTGTATGGCCTTAAACTCTTCCCAAAATTCTGACATTGAATCAGAATCAAAAGCTAAGCCTACCGAAGAAAAACTAGATTCAGAAGTAGAGGTTACCTCATCATCAGAATGAGAAATCAGGCAAAGGTCTTCTGTCTCAGTATCCAGGCAACAGAAGGCCTCATCAGAATCTGAGTCAGAACTGGAATATGTTTCTGACAGAGGGTCTTTCTCCAGCTGTTCTGTCACAAGTGCCTTTCTTCTTCTGGAGTTGTCCTCGTACTTCTTCTTTTCTCCATCCTGTCCTTGCTTCTTGGACACTCTAGGATGGGGACAATCAGCCTTGAAGTGGCCAGGTTGTCTGCAATTGTAACAGAGAAGCTCTCTACTGCTTTCTGTTGATTTGACCTTCTGGTATGGCTTTCTATTGAAGGATGGACTCCTTCCATCTTTGGGATTCTTCATAAACTTTTTGAATCTCCTGGCAAAGGCAGCCATATATTCATCAGATAAAAGTACTGAAGGGTCAAAATCATTTACTTTAGATGTGCTGGCAGTGAGGGCTGTAGTGGTCCTCTCTTCTGGTACATCTTCCTTCTCTTCAATCATTTCAAACTCATGAGCTTTGAGATCTGAAATGAGCTTATCAGTGGGATAAGTCTTTACATCCTTGCTGGCTTGGACAGCAACTACCTTCATCTTCCATGCTGAGGGCAGTCCCCTCAACACCTTCAGGTTGATCTCCTTGGTTGTGAGATCCTTGCCAAGCTCAGAGATCTCTCCAGTGAGAGTGAGGAGCCTGTCATACATTTTGGAGATGCTTTCACCAGGGAGAAGTTTGAAGTCATCAAACTTCTTGTTGGCTATGGTTAGTTTGTTGTCCTTCTCTTGCTCATCACCAGCTCCAATGAGCTCAAGAGTATCCCGGATTTCCTTAGCAGTTTTGCACTTCTTGATTCTGTTGAAGTACCTATCATCAATGGACTTGTAGAGGATGTCCTTGGCAATATTGTCTAGGTTGTACTTTCTCCTCTCTTCAGTGGTCCATTCTGACTTGGCTTTACTAATCATCTGGGGTCTGGTGTTGTCTATGGCATGTTCAGGATTGACCTTCTGGAAGCTAGTGAAGGGGCCAATGTCAAGAACTTCCCACATTTCATCATGCAGGGCACAGAGATGTGCTTTCATCCGGATCCTCCAGTCATCAAACTTAAGATCTGAAAACATAAGATTCTTGGACAAGGAGTGATCCATTATATCAGATAGAAATGAGTTTAAACAGAAAAACAAGTGGATCTTTGTTCAACAAATAACCTAAAAGATTATGAGAACAAGGAGGCTCTGATACCACTTGTTGGTCCCGGTTATACTGGATACAGTCTAGAGGGGGGGGGGGGGTGAATAGACTGTATTGGTTTTTAGCTTTTTAAACTAAGTACCAGATTTACAGAATAGCCTGTTCTGTTGAAAGAACAGACTAGCAGCGGATGGGGTTCTGGTAAGGAGTTCTGTTAGCCTCAGAGAAGCAATAGGCAGTAGGCCTTCTGTTAACTCGTAGAACAAGTTCTGCTGAACACAGATACCAAGTCCAAGGAGTTATACAGTTCTAACTAAGTGCAAGTATTAAAAGTAATAAGTAAACGACACCAGGGATTTTTATAGTGGTTCAAGGAACAACTCGTTCCTCTAATCCACTGTTCCACTAAGCTGTAAAATCTGCCGTTTACAAAGCCTTAGTCCTAGTACTTAAGAAGCACTCCACGTCTTCTTCAAGCCTAGATGTGTCCTGGGATGCACTGCCTGGCTTCCTTTAACACTGGTCCTTTCACTGAGTTTCCTTGAAGTATCACCACTTCACTACTCCAGTTATTTGGACGTCCTTCTTGTAGCAAGAAGAGTTTCTGTTGAAACTGAGGTTCCTCCAACTAGCTTCGTTACAAAAGATTTGTATGTGATGAGCTTGAAGAGTTGAAGAACACTTGGAACTTTGCTTGAGTTGGAAAGAGTATTTTTCCAACTTCTGCCTTCTCTTGTAGAGGATAATGGGTTTGAATCTCAAGGAGGCTTTTTGCTTTTCAGAGTTTGAATATCTTGCTTGTGGTTAGCAAAAGTTGCAATGTAATCTTGGCAAAGTTATAGCAAAGTTGTCCGGTTGTTCTTCGTAGTGTATCTTTTATACTGAGGTTGTCTTCCCGTTGGAGGAATAGGAGGACAACTGCATTTAATGCGCGATCAGTTGACTTGACTAGTAGATCCCGATAAAGTTGGCGGGTTACTATTTTGGGATAAAGTATTCCTGACATTGCGGCCAATCATCTGCAATTACTCTACGTAGCATGGGGTGCATTAAATGAGCATTTAATGCATGCACTGTAGCTTTTCCGTTTCATACTCCTAGCCGTTGAAGGAATCTTTTAGTTGACTTCCCGGTTCTTTGAAAATCTTCTAAGTGTCAGACCTTCTGGTGTCTTTGTCTGAGAGTAGAACAGAGGAGGCCTGGAGCACTTCTGTTGGGAGTATCCAACAGAGACCCAGAAGGGTTTCTGTCAGAGTCAAGACTAACAGAGATCCTGAGGACTTCTGTTCTGGAGAAGAGAACCAAAGGTCCTCTGTTTCAATAATGCCTTAAGAGGCACTTCTGCTCTTGAAGCCCTTCTGCTCTTGAAGGTCTTCTGTCAAGTCGAATACTTCTAAGAAATTTTACAAAGGAAAATTCTAATACATAATTTCTAAAGGGGTACTTTAAAATCCTAATTAATCTAGCATCATCAAAATATAATTACAATTATTCCTTACAGCTTGTGAGTTATGAGAGCAGTAACGGTTTAGGTTTGCGAAAGGGGGTTTTATGGATATGGGTTAGTGGACGTTTGAGATAATGTACGGTTCCAAGATACCAATAAATGTAAAAAGGGGCGCAGTAAATAAACGGGGGCGCAGTAAATTTTTATACGGCTTGATACCGTTTTAAGGGTAAAAGGGTAAAAGACCTTTAATAATTAACTAGGTCACCCGGTTTACAAGTTTTTTTTTTTAAAGTCCACCACCTTCTGTTTGACAAGAGAGGGTCTTTCAGTAAGAAGAGGGGGGTATCTGTTGCTGAGGTGTTCTGCCAGGGTAGGGACCAGAAGAGGTTGACAGAGGGGGGTTAACAGAAGGGGTTCTGCTACAAGAATTCTGTCAACAGTAAAAGAGCAACAGAGGGCCTTTCTTTTCATCTTTCCCTTGGAATCTCATCCATCATTCCCAATTCCTCTCTCAGTTTGTTGAACCTAGCCTCAGGGAGAGGCTATGTCAGGATATCTGCAAGCTGGTCTTCTATTGGCACATGTTCCATGCAGATGTGCTTCTTCTCCACATGATCTCTGATGAAGTGATGTCTGATCTCAATGTGCTTTGTTCTGGAATGAAGAACTGGATTCTGAGTGATAGCAATGGCACTGGTGTTGTTACACAACAGTTTGATCTCCTTTGCTTGAATTCCATAGTCCTTCAGTTGTTGCTTCATCCAGAGTAGCTGAGCACAGCAACTCCCAGCTGCAATGTACTCTGCCTCAGCTGTACTTGTTGAGATGGAGTTCTGCTTCTTGCTAAACCAGGAAACAAGCCTTCCTCCTAGCAATTGGTAGTGACCAGAGGTGCTTTTTCTGTCTAGTCTGCAACCTGCAAAATCTGAGTCAGAATAACCAATTAGCTCAAAGTTACCTCCCTTTGGATACCATAGGCCTGCATTTGGATTTCCTTTGATGTATCTGATGATTCCCTTTGCAGCACTTAGATGGCTTTCCTTGGGCTTTGATTGGTATCTGGCACATATTCCAACAGAGAGGGAGATGTCTGGTCTGCTTGCAGTTAGATACAACAGAGATCCTATGATTCCTCTATATGTTGTTGCATCTACATCCTTTCCTTCATCATCTGGACCAATTCCTTGTGACGTGTTCATGGGAATCTTCACTGATGATTTGCCTTCCACTCCAAACTTCTTGATTAGATCTCTGGTGTACTTCCCTTGATTGATAAAGATCCCTTCTGGAACTTGTTTGACTTGGAGTCCTAGGAAGTAACTGAGTTCTCCCATCATACTCATTTCAAATTGACTCTACATCACTTGAGAAAATTTCTTGCACAGTTCTGGATTAGTACTACCAAATATAATGTCATCAACATATATTTGTACTAACAGGATATGATTAGCAACAGAGATTTGAAATAGAGTTTTGTCAACCTTTCCTTTAGTAAACCCATGGTTCACTAGGAAAAGGGACAATGTGTCATACCAGGCTCTGGGAGCTTGCTTAAGACCATGGAGGGCCTTTTTAAGCTTGTAGACACAAGAAGATTGAGTAGGAATGACAAAACCTGGTGGTTGTTCCACATAAACTTCTTCTTCAAGATCTCCATTCAGAAATGCACTCTTGACATCCATCTAGTAGACCTTGATGTTGTTGTAGGCAACATAGGCTAGAAAGATTCTGATGGCTTCAAGTCTGGCAACTGGTGCAAAAGTCTCATCAAAATCTATTCCTTCTTATTGACAATATCCTTTAGCTACTAGCCTTGCTTTGTTCCTTACAATGTTGCCATCTTCATCTGCTTTGTTCTTGAATACCCATTTGGTTCCAATGACATTCTGGTGCTTTGGCCTAGGAACAAGTTCCCATACTTTGTTCCTTTCAAACTGAGTGAGCTCTTCTTGCATAGCATTGATCCAATCTGAGTCTGCAAGAGCTTCCTCAACTGTCATAGGTTCCATCTGAGATATATAGCAGGCAAGCATTGCTTCTCTTCTTGATGTGGATCTGGTTTGAACTCCACTTCTGATTTGACCAATCACTTGGTTAGGAGGATGATCTCTTAACCATGTTAGGTCTGGTTCTGTCAGCTGCTGTCTTGGTCTCTCTGGTTCCTCATCTTCAGAGTCTTCATCTTCATTCAACAGAAGGGGGTTTGGGGTAGGTGTTGGAAATGCAGGATTGTCTGCCACCTTTTCTGTTGGTTCTGGTGTTCTGTCTTCTATGCTGACTTCCTTGAGAATCTCTGTTACCTCTTTGACAGAGGTGCTTTCATCAAACTTCACATGTATGGATTCTTCAACATGTAGGGTCCTTCTGTTGAGTACTCTATAGGCTTTACTGGTGTTTGAATAGCCTATAAAGACTCCTTCATCAGCCTTTTCTTGAAATACTTTCAGATGCTCCTTTCCATTGTTGAGGATGTAACACTTGCATCCAAATACATGAAAGTAGCTGATGCTTGGTTTTCTTCCCTTCCAGAGTTCATAAGGGGTCTTCTGGTGATTCTTGTTGATCATGCTTCTGTTCTGAGTATAACATGCAGTGTTGATTGCTTCAGCCCAATATCTCATAGGCAATCCAGATTCTGCAATCATTGTTCTTGCAGCTTCCTTTAAAGTTCTGTTCCTTCTTTCTGCTATGCCATTCTGTTGAGGGGTTCGGGCGGCAGAAAGTTGATGAAAAGTTCCATTCTGATCACAGAAGTCCTTTATGACTTGGTTGACAAATTCAGTTCCTCTGTCTGATCTGATTGTCTTCACTTTCAAGTTCTTCTCAGTCTGAAGTTGCTTTAACAGAGATGGCAACTTCTGAAGAGTTTCATTTTTCTTTGATAGAAAAACAGTCCATGTATATCTGGAGTAGTCATCAACCATGACTAAGGTATATTTCTTGCCACCAACGCTTGGAGTCTCAACAAGTCCAAATAAATCCATGTGAATCAGATTTAGAGGACTTGTAGAAAGATCTCCAGCAATGGGTTTGAAGGAATTCTTCACTTGTTTGCCTTTCTGACATGCACTGCAGAGGGTCTTCTTCTTGTACACAATGTCTGGTAGCCCTTCTACAATGTGTTCTCTGGCCAGTTTGTTGATTGTTTTGAAATTCAAATGGTTGAGCTTTTTGTGCCAATCCCAGCTCAGTTTTGAATCTCCTTTGGCTATCAGGCAAACTCCATCTTTTGCAGTGTTCCAATCAACTACATAGATGTTCTTCTTCCTTGATGCTGTAAGAACCACTTCCTTTGTTGTCTCATGCTTCACATAGCAGAAGTCCTTTGTGAATTCAATAGTGTAGCCTTTGTCACAGAATTGGCTAGCACTTAGCAAGTTGAACTTCAGTCCTTTGACATATGAGACATCATCAATGATTATCTGGTTCCTGATCAGCTTTCCTCTTCCTTTTGTTTGACCTTCTTTGTCATTACCTCCAAAGGTAACTCTAGGTCCTTTGCATTTCTGGAACTCTGTTAGGCAACTTCTGTCACCTGTCATGTGCCTGGAGCATCCACTATCAATAAACCATTCTTGTTCAGAGATGGCTCCAGCACACAGTTCCTGCAAGATCAAAAGAAAGATTTAGGTACCCAAGCAATGCTGGGTCCTGGGGGGTCATGGAGTCTGGGTAGTTGGTACCATTTTGGTCTCATCAAGTGAAACCTTGGTGGGTGGTACCCATTGTCCACCTGGTAGTTATAGCAAACTGAAGTGTGATTCACTTTGGGCAGATGCTTGTGAGGGTCATGCTTCCTGTTTACATACTTTTGCATAGCTTTCTTTGTTGGAAAGAAGTCCCATATACTATCAAGAGCAGAGGGACGGTTAACCTTGGGCTTCTGAAGTTGACCAGCCAACCTTTTCTGCCTGAAGTTAACTCTCTCTTGATATTTGCCCTTCTGGTGATCATTTCTGGCACGATTGACATGAGGTTGTCTGTCAATGAATGATCTTTTATTTTTGTTATCTTGAAAACCTTTTCTGTTGTTAGGTTTTCTGCCAGGTTCATTATTTTTCAAAAGGGGTTTCTGTTGAACCTTTATCTTACCCTTTTCTGGTCTGACTTCCTCATGAACAACCTTGGTGCCAGATACACCAGCTTGACAGATGGGGCTAGAAATTAGTGGCTCTATGACCTTATCTGCCTTAGCAACTCTGGTGCTAGGCATTACAGAAGGCTCACCTGATTCTGTTGAGCCATAACCAAGACCAAAACCAGTGCCAATATGTTGATCAAGCACAATCTTTTCCATGGAAGACTGGGCCTTCTGGTAAGCTTTGTACTTAATCTCAAGAGGCTCTATTTCTCTTATTCTCTTGAGAAGAGAAACATTTTCAGTCTCCAGTTGATCTCTTTCCTCAATTAGAAGATTGATTTTGATCTCAACCTCCTTCTTTAAGTCAAGAATTTCAGCTTTTAACTTACTGTTTTCTTCTGTTACAGAGGAATAAGTGGCTTGTATGGATTTAAACTCTTCCCAAAATTCTGACATTGAATCAGAATCAAAAGCTAAGCCTACCGAAGAAAAACTAGATTCAGAAGTAGAGGTTACTTCATCATCAGAATGAGCCATCAGGCAAAGGTCTTCTGTCTCAGTATCCAGGCAACAGAAGGCCTCATCAGAATCTGAGTCAGAACTGGATTATGTTTCTGACAGAGGGTCTTTCTCCAGCTGTTCTGTCACAAGTGCCTTTCTTCTTCAGGAGTTGTCCTCGTACTTCTTCTTTTCTCCATCCTGTCCTTGCTTCTTGGACACTATAGGATGGGGACAATCAGCCTTGAAGTGGCCAGGTTGTCTGCAATTGTAACAGAGAAGCTCTCCACTGCTTTCTGTTGATTTGACCTTCTGGTATGGCTTTCTGTTGAAGGATGGACTCCTTCCATCTTTGGGATTCTTCATAAACTTTTTGAATCTCCTGGCAAAGGCAGCCATATATTCATCAGATAAAAGTACTGAAGGGTCAAAATCATTTACTTTAGATGTGCTGGCAGTGAGGGCTGTAGTGGTCCTCTCTTCTGGTACATCTTCCTTCTCTTCAATCATTTCAAACTCATGAGCTTTGAGATCTGAAATGAGCTTATCAGTGGGATAAGTCTTTACATCCTTGCTAGCTTGGACAGCAACTACCTTCATCTTCCATGCTGAGGGCAGTCCCCTCAACACCTTCAGGTTTATCTCCTTGGTTGTGAGATCCTTGCCAAGCTCAGAGATCTCTCCAGTGAGAGTGAGGAGCCTGTCATACATTTTGGAGATGCTTTCACCAGGGAGAAGTTTGAAGTCATCAAACTTCTTGTTGGCTATGGTTAGTTTGTTGTCCTTCTCTTGCTCATCACCAGCTCCAATGAGCTCAAGAGTATCCCAGATTTCCTTAGCAGTTTTGCACTTCTTGATTCTGTTGAAGTACCTATCATCAATGAACTTGTAGAGGATGTCCTTGGCAATATTGTCTAGGTTGTACTTTCTCCTCTCTTCAGTGGTCCATTCTGACTTGGCTTTACTAATCATCTGGGGTCTGGTGTTGTCTATGCCATGTTCAGGATTGACCTTCTGGAAGCTAGTGAAGGGGCCAATGTCAAGAACTTCCCACATTTCATCATGCAGGGCACAGAGATGTGCTTTCATCCGGATCCTCCAGTCATCAAACTTAAGATCTGAAAACATAAGATTCTTGGACAAGGAGTGATCCATTATATCAGATAGAAATGAGGTTAAACAGAAAAACAAGTGGATCTTTGTTCAACAAATAACCTAAAAGATTATTAGAACAAGGAGGCTCTGATACCACTTGTTGGTCCCGGTTATACTGGATACAGTCTAGAGGGGGGGGGGGGGTTAATAGACTGTATTGGTTTTTAGCTTTTTAAACTAAGTACCAGATTTACAGAATAGCCTGTTCTGTTGAAAGAACAGACTGGCAGCGGATGGGGTTCTGGTAGGGAGTTCTGTTAGCCTCAGAGAAGCAATAGGCAGTAGGCCTTCTGTTAACTCGTAGAACAAGTTCTGCTGAACACAGATACCAAGTCCAAGGAGTTATACAGTTCTAACTAAGTGCAAGTATTAAAAGCAATAAGTAAACGACACCAGGGATTTTTATAGTGGTTCAAGGAACAACTCGTTCCTCTAATCCACTGTTCCACTAAGCTGTAAAAACTGCCGTTTACAAAGCCTTAGTCCTAGTACTTAAGAAGCACTCCACGTCTTCTTCAAGCCTAAATGTGTCCTGGGATGCACTGTCTGGCTTCCTTTAACACTAGTCCTTTCACTGAGTTTCCTTGAAGTATCACCACTTCACTACTCCAGTTATTTGGACGTCCTTCTTGTAGCAAGAAGAGTTTCTGTTGAAACTGAGGTTCCTCCAACTAGCTTCGTTACAAAAGATTTGTATGTGATGAGCTTGAAGATTTGAAGAACACTTGGAACTTTGCTTGAGTTGGAAAGAGTATTTTTCCAACTTCTGTCTTCTCTTGTAGAGGATAATGAGTTTGAATCTCAAGGAGGCTTTTTGCTTTTCAGAGTTTGAATATCTTGCTTGTGGTTAGCAAAAGTTGCAATGTAATCTTGGCAAAGTTATAGCAAAGTTGTCCGGTTGTTCTTCGTAGTGTATCTTTTATACTGAGGTTGTCTTCCCGTTGGAGGAGTAGGAGGACAACTGCATTTAATGCGCGATCAGTTGACTTGACTAGTAGAGCCCGATAAAGTTGGCGGGTTACTATTTTGGGATAAAGTATTCCTGACATTGCGGCAAATCATCTGCGATTACTCTACGTAGCATGGGGTGCATTAAATGAGCATTTAATGCATGCACTGTAGCTTTTCCGTTTCATACTCCTAGCCGTTGAAGGAATCTTTTAGTTGACTTCCCGGTTCTTTGAAAATCTTCTAAGTGTCAGACCTTCTGGTGTCTTTGTCTGAGAGTAGAACAGAGGAGGCCAGGAGCACTTCTGTTGGGAGTATCCAACAGAGACCCAGAAGGGTTTCTGTCAGAGTCAAGACTAATAGAGATCCTGAGGACTTCTGTTCTGGAGCAGAGAACCAAAGGTCCTCTGTTTCAATAATGCCTTAAGAGGCACTTCTGCTCTTGAAGCCCTTCTGCTCTTGAAGGTCTTCTGTCAAGTCGAATACTTCTAAGAAATTTTACAAAGGAAAATTCTAATACATAATTTCTAAAGGGGTACTTTAAAATCATAATTAATCTAGCATCATCAAAATCTAATTACAATTATTCCTTACAGCTTGTGAGTTATGAGAGCAGTAACGGTTTAGGTTTGCGAAAGGGGGTTTTATGGATATGGGTTAGTGGACGTTTGAGATAATTTACGGTTCCAAGATACCAATAAATGTAAAAAGGGGCGCAGTAAATAAACGGGGGCGCAGTAAATTTTATACGGCTTGATACCGTTTTAAGGGTAAAAGGGTAAAAGACCTTTAATAATTTACTAGGTCACCCGGTTTACAAGATTTTCTAAGTCCACCACCTTCTGATAGACATAAGAGGGTCTTTCTGTAAGAAGGGGGGGTTTCTGTTGCTGAGGTGTTCTGCCAGGGTAGGGATCAGAAGAGGTTGACAGAGGGGGTTAACAGAAGGGGTTCTGCTACAGGAATTCGGTCAACAGCAAATGAGCAACAGAGGGCCTTCCTTTTCATCTTTCCCTTGGAATCTCATCCATCATTCCCAATTCCTCTCTCAGTTTCTTGAACCTAGCCTCAGGAAGAGGCTTTGTCAGGATATCTGCAAGCTGGTCTTCTGTTGGCACATGTTCCATGCAGATGTGCTTCTTCTCAACATGATCTCTGATGAAGTGATGTCTGATCTCAATGTGCTTTGTTCTGGAATGAAGAACTGGATTCTGAGTGATAGCAATGGCACTGGTGTTGTCACACAATAGCTTGATCTCCTTTGCTTGAATTCCATAGTCCTTCAGTTGTTGCTTCATCCAGAGTAGCTGAGCACAGCAACTCCCAGCTGCAATGTACTCTGCCTCAGCTGTACTTGTTGAGATGGAGTTCTGCTTCTTGCTAAACCAGGAAACAAGCCTTCCTCCTAGCAATTGGCAGTGACCAGAGGTGCTCTTTCTGTCTAGTCTGCAACCTGCAAAATCTGAGTCAGAATAACCAATTAGTTCAAAGTTACCTCCCTTTGGATACCATAGGCCTGCATTTGGATTTCCTTTGATGTATCTGATGATTCTTTTTACAGCACTTAAATGGCTTTCCTTGGGCTTTGATTGGTATTTGGCACAGATTCCAACAGAGAATGAGATGTCTGGTCTGCTTGCAGTTAGATACAACATAGATCCTATGATTCCTCTATATGTTGTTGCATCTACATCCTTTCCTTCATCATCTGGACCAATTCCTTGTGAGGTGTTCATGGGAATCTTCACTGATGATTTGCCTTTCACTCCAAACTTCTTGATCAGATCTCTGGTGTACTTCCCTTGATTGATGAAGATCCCTTCTGGAACTTGTTTGACTTGAAGTCCTAGGAAGTAACTGAGTTCTCCCATCATACTCATTTCAAATTGGCTCTGCATTACTTGAGAAAATTTCTTGCACAGATCTGGATTAGTACTACCAAATATAATGTCATCAACATATATTTGTACTAACAGAATATGATTAGCAACAGAGATTTGAAATAGAGTTTTGTCAACCTTTCCTTTAGTAAACCCATGGTTCACTAGGAAAAGGGACAATGTATCATACCAGGCTCTGGGCGCTTGCTTAAGACCATAGAGGGCCTTTTTAAGCTTGTAGACACAAGAAGATTGAGTAGGAATGACAAAACCTGGTGGTTGTTCCACATAAACTTCCTCTTCAAGATCTCCATTCAGAAATGCACTCTTGACATCCATCTGGTAGACCTTGATGTTGTTGTAGGCAGCATAGGCTAGAAAGATTCTGATGGCTTCAAGTCTGGCAACTGGTGCAAAGGTCTCATCAAAATCTATTCCTTCTTCTTGACAATATCCTTTAGCTACTAGCCTTGCTTTGTTCCTTACAATGTTGCCATCTTCATCAGCTTTGTTCTTGAATACCCATTTGGTTCCAATGACATTCTGGTGCTTTGGCCTAGGAACAAGTTCCCATACTTTGTTCCTTTCAAACTGAGTGAGCTCTTCTTGCATAGCATTGATCCAATCTGAGTCTGCGAGAGCTTCTTCAACTGTCATAGGTTCCATCTGAGATATATAGCAGGCAAGCATTGCTTCTCTCCTTGATGTGGATCTGGTTTGAACTCCACTTCTGATTTGACCAATCACTTGGTTAGGAGGATGATCTCTTAACCATGTTAGGTCTGGTTCTGTCAGCTGCTGTCTTGGTCTCTCTGGTTCCTCATCTTCAGAGTCTTCATCTTCATTCAACAGAAGGGGGTTTGGAGCAGGTGTTGGAAATGCAGGGTTGTCTGCCACCTCTTCTGTTGGTTCAGGTGTTCTGTCTTCTATGCTGACTTCCTTGAGAATCTCTATTACCTCTTTAACAGAGATGCTTTCATCAAACTTCACATGTAAGGATTCTTCAACATGTAGGGTCCTTCTGTTGAGTACTCTATAGGCTTTACTGGTGTTTGAATAGCCTATAAAGACTCCTTCATCAGCCTTTTCCTGAAATACTTTCAGATGCTCCTTTCCATTGTTGAGAATGTAGCACTTGCATCCAAATATATGAAAGTAGCTGATGTTAGGTTTTCTTCCCTTCCAAAGTTCATAAGGGGTCTTCTGGTGATTCTTGTTGATCATGCTTCTGTTCTGAGTATAGCATGCAGTGTTGATTGCTTCAGCCCAATATCTCATAGGCAATCCAGATTCTGCAATCATTGTTCTTGCAGCTTCTTTTAACGTTCTGTTCCTTCTTTCTGCTACGCCATTCTGTTGAGGGGTTCTGGCGGCAGAACGTTGATGAAAAGTTCCATTCTGATCACAGAAGTCCTTTATGACTTGGTTGACAAATTCAGTTCCTCTGTCTGCTCTGATTGTCTTCACTTTCAAGTTCTTCTCAGTCTGAAGTTGCTTTAACAGAGATGGCAACTTCTGAAGAGTTTCATTTTTCTTTGACAGAAAAACAGTCCATGTGTATCTGGAGTAGTCATCAATCATGACTAAGGTATATTTCATGCCACCAACGCTTGGAGTCTCAATAGGTCCAAATAAATCCATGTGAATCAGATTTAGAGGACTTGTAGAAAGATCTCCATCAATGGGTTTGAAGGAATTCTTCACTTGTTTGCCTTTCTGACATGCACTGCAGAGGGTCTCCTTCTTGTACACAATGTCTGGTAGCCCTTCTACAATGTGTTCTCTGGCCAGTTTGTTGATTGTTTTGAAATTCAAATGGTTGAGCTTTTTGTGCCAGTCCCAGCTCAGTTTTGAATCTCCTTTGGCTATCAGGCAAACTCCATCTTTTGCAGTGTTCCAATCAACTACATAGATGTTCTTCTTTCTTGATGCTGTAAGAACCACTTCCTTTGTTGTCTCATGCTTCACATAGCAGAAGTCCTTTGTGAATTCAACAGTGTAGCCTTTGTCACAGAATTGGCTAGCACTAAGCAAGTTGAACTTTAATCCTTTGACATATGAGACATCATCAATGATTATCTGGTTCCTGATCAGCTTTCCTCTTCCTTTTGTTTGACCTTCTTTGTCATTACCTCCAAAGGTAACTCTAGGTCCTTTGCATTTCTGGAACTCTGTTAGGCAACTTCTGTCACCTGTCATGTGCCTGGAGCATCCACTATCAATAAACCATTCTTGTTCAGAGATGGCTCCAGCACACAGTTCCTGCAAGATCAAAAGAAAGATTTAGGTACCCAAGCAATGCTGGGTCCTGGGGGGTCATGGAGTCTGGGTAGTTGGTACCATTTTGGTCTCATCAAGTGAAACCTTGGTGGGTGGTACCCATTGTCCACCTGGTAGTTATAGTAAACTGAAGTGTGACTCACTTTGGGCAGATGCTTGTGAGGGTCATGCTTCCTGTTTACATACTTTTGCATAGCTTTCTTTGTTGGAAAGAAGTCCCATATACTATCAAGAGCAGAGGGACGGTTAACCTTGGGCTTCTGAAGTTGACCAGCCAACCTCTTCTGCCTGAAGTTAACTCTCTCTTGATATTTGCCCTTCTGGTGATCATTTCTGGCACGATTGACATGAGGTTGTCTGTCAATGAATGGTCTTTTATTTTTGTTATTTTGAAAACCTCTTCTGTTGTTAGGTTTTCTGCCAGGTTCATTATTTTTCAAAAAGGGTTTCTGTTGAACCTTTATCTTACCCTTTTCTGGTCTGACTTCCTCATGAACAACCTTGGTACCAGATACACCAGCTTGACAGATGGGGCTAGAAATCAGTGGCTCTATGACCTTATCTGCCTTAGCAACTCTGGTGCTAGGCATTACAGAAGGCTCACCTGATTCTGTTGAGCCATAACCAAGACCAAAACCAGTGCCAATCTGTTGATCAAGCACAATCTTTTCCATGGAAGACTGGGCCTTCTGGTAAGCTTTGTACTTAATCTCGAGAGGCTCTATTTCTCTTATTCTCTTAAGAAGAGAAACATTTTCAGTCTCCAGTTGATCTCTTTCCTCAATTAGAAGATTGATTTTGATCTCAACCTCCTTCTTTAAGTCAAGAATTTCAGCTTTCAACTTACTGTTTTCTTCTGTTACAGAAGAATAAGTGGCTTGTATGGCCTTAAACTCTTCCCAAAATTCTGACATTGAATCAGAATCAAAAGCTAAGCCTACCGAAGAAAAACTAGATTCAGAAGTAGAGGTTACCTCATCATCAGAATGAGCCATGAGGCAAAGGTCTTCTGTCTCAGTATCCAGGCAACAGAAGGCCTCATCAGAATCTGAGTCAGAACTGGATTCTGTTTCTGACAGAGGGTCTTTCTCCAGCTGTTCTGTCACAAGTGCCTTTCTTCTTCTGGAGTTGTCCTCGTACTTCTTCTTTTCTCCATCCTGTCCTTGCTTCTTGGACACTCTAGGATGGGGACAATCAGCCTTGAAGTGACCAGGTTGTCTGCAATTGTAACAGAGAAGCTCTCCACTGCTTTCTGTTGATTTGACCTTCTGGTATGGCTTTCTGTTGAAAGATGGACTCCTTCCATCTTTGGGATTCTTCATAAACTTTTTGAATCTCCTGGCAAAGGCAGCCATATATTCATCAGATAAAAGTACTGAAGGGTCAAAATCATTTACCTTAGATGTGCTGGCAGTGAGGGCTGTAGTGGTCCTCTCTTCTGGTACATCTTCCTTTTCTTCAATCATTTCAAACTCATGAGCTTTGAGATCTGAAATGAGCTTATCAGTGGGATAAATCTTTACATCCTTGCTGGCTTGGACAGCAACCACCTTCATCTTCCATGCTGAGGGCAGTCCCCTCAACACCTTCAGGTTGATCTCCTTGGTGGTGAGTTCCTTGCCAAGCTCAGAGATCTCTCCAGTGAGTGTGAGGAGCCTGTCATACATCTTGGAGATGCTTTCACCAGGGAGAAGTTTGAAGTCATCAAACTTCTTGTTGGCTATGGTTAGTTTGTTGTCCTTCTCTTGCTCATCACCAGCTCCAATGAGCTCAAGAGTATCCCAGATTTCCTTAGCAGTCTTGCACTTCTTGATTCTGTTGAAGTACCTATCATCAATGGACTTGTAGAGGATGTCCTTGGCAATATTGTCTAGGTTGTACTTTCTCCTCTCTTCAGTGGTCCATTCTGACTTGGCTTTACTGATCATCTGGGGTCTGGTGTTGTCTATGGCATGCTCAGGATTGACCTTCTGGAAGCTAGTGAAGGGGCCAATGTCAAGCACTTCCCACATCTCATCATGCAGGGCACAGAGATGTGCTTTCATCCGGATCCTCCAGTCATCAAACTTAAGATCTGAAAACATAAGATTCTTGGACAAGGAGTGATCCATTATATTAGATAGAAATGAGGTAAAACAGAAAAACAAGTGGATCTTTGTTCAACAAATAACCTAAGAGATTATTAGAACAAGGAGGCTCTGATACCACTTGTTGGTCCCGGTTATACTGGATACAGTCTAGAGGGGGGGGTGAATAGACTGTATTGGTTTTTAGCTTTTTAAACTAAGTACCAGATTTACAGAATAGTCTGTTCTGTTGAAAGAACAGACTGACAACGGATGGGGTTCTGGTAGGGAGTTCTGTTAGCCTCAGAGAAGCAATAGGCAGTAGGCCTTCTGTTAACTCGTAGAACAAGTTCTGCTGAACACAGATACCAAGTCCAAGTAGTTATACAGTTCTAACTAAGTGCAAGTATTAAAAGCAGTAAGTAAACGACACCAGGGATTTTTATAGTGGTTCAAGGAACAACTCGTTCCTCTAATCCACTGTTCCACTAAGCTGTAAAAACTGCCGTTTACAAAGCCTTAGTCCTAGTACTTAAGAAGCACTCCACGTCTTCTTCAAGCCTAGATGTGTCCTGGGATGCACTGCCTGGCTTCCTTTAACACTGGTCTTTTCACTGAGTTTCCTTGAAGTATCACCACTTCACTACTCCAGTTACTTGGACGTCCTTCTTGTAGCAAGAAGAGTTTCTGTTGAAACAGGGGTTCCTCCAACTAGCTTCGTTACAAAAGATTTGTATGTGATGAGCTTGAAGAGTTGAAGAACACTTGGAACTTTGCTTGAGTTGGAAAGAGTATTTTTCCAACTTCTGCCTTCTCTTGTAGAAGATATTGAGTTTGAATCTCAAGGAGGCTTTTTGCTTTTCAGAGTTTGAATATCTTGCTTGTGGTTAGCAAAAGTTGCAATGTAATCTTGGCAAAGTTATAGCAAAGTTATCCGGTTGTTGTTCGTAGTGTATCTTTTATACTGAGGTTGTCTTCCCGTTGGAGGAGTAGGAGGACAATTGCATTTAATGCGCGATCAGTTGACTTGACTAGTAGAGCCCGATAAAGTTGGCGGGTTACTATTTTGGGATAAAGTATTCCTGATATTGCGGCCAATCATCTGCAATTACTCTACGTAGCATGGGGTGCATTAAATGAGCATTTAATGCATGCACTGTAGCTTTTCCGTTTCATACTCCTAGCCGTTGAAGGAATCTTTTAGTTGACTTCCCGGTTCTTTGAAAATCTTCTAAGTGTCAGACCTTCTGGTGTCTTTGTCTGAGAGTAGAACAGAGGAGGTCTGGAGCACTTCTGTTGGGAGTATCCAACAGAGACCCAGAAGGGTTTCTGTCAGAGTCAAGACTAACAGAGATCCTGAGGACTTCTGTTCTGGAGCAGAGAACCAAAGGTCCTCTGTTTCAATAATGCCTTAAGAGGCACTTCTGCTCTTGAAGTCCTTCTGCCCTTGAAGCCCTTCTGCTCTTGAAGGTCTTCTGTCAAGTCGATTACTCTAAGAACTTTACAAAGGAAAATTCTAATACATAATTTCTAAAGGGGTACTCTAAAGTCCTAATTAATCTAGCATCATCAAAATCTAATTACAATTATTCCTTACACAACCACCAGTTTTTGTCATTCCTACTCAATCTTCCAGTGTCTAAAAACATAAAAAGGCCCTTTATGGTCTTAAGCAAGCTCCCAGAGCATGGTATGACACATTGTCTCTATTCCTAGTGAACCATGGGTTTACCAAAGAAAAGGTTGACAAAACTCTATTTCAAATGTCTGTTGCTAATCATATTCTGCTAGTACAAATATATGTTGATGATATTATATTTGGAAGTACTAATGCAGAGTTATGTAAGAAATTTTCTCAAGTGATGCAGAGTCAATTTGAAATGAGTATGATGGGAGAGCTCAGCTACTTCCTAGGACTTCAAGTCAAACAAGTACCAGAAGGAATCTTTATCAATCAAGTGAAGTACACCAGAGACCTGATCAAGAAATTTGGAGTTCAAGGCAAATCCTCAGTGAAGATTCCCATGAACACTTCTCAAGGAATTGGTCCGGATGATGAAGGCAAAGATGTTGAAACAACAACCTACAGAGGAATCATTGGATCTCTTCTCTATCTCACTGCAAGTAGACCAGATATCTCATTCTATGTTGGAATCTGTGCCAGATACCAATCAAAGCCCAAGGAGAGCCATCTAAGTGCTGCAAAAAGAATTATCAGATACATCAAACGAAATCCAAATGCAGGCCTATGCTATCCTGCTAATAGAACAGGCTATTCTGTTAAATCTGGTACTTAGCTTGAAAAAGTTAAAAACCAATACAGTCTATTCACCCCCCTCTAGACCGTATCCAGTACAACCGGGACCAACAAGTGGTATCAGAGCCTCCTTGTTCTAATAATCTCTTAGGTTATTTGCTGAATAAAGATCCACTTGTTTTCTGTTTGTCTCATTTTTTTTAATCTGATATAATGGATCACTCTCTTTCCAAGAAACTTATCTTCTCAGATCTTAAGTTTGATGACTGGAGGATCCGAATGAAGACACATCTCTGTGCTTTGCATGATGAGATGTGGGAAGTACTTGACATTGGGCCATTCACAAGCTTTCCGAAGGTCAACCCTGAGCATGCTATTGATAACACCAGACCTCAGATGATCAACAAGGCCAAATCTCAGTGGACTACTGAAGAAAGAAGAAAGTACAATCTGGACAAGGATAAAGAAGTGCAAGACTGCCAAGGAAATCTGGGATACTCTTGAGCTCATTGGAGCAAGTTATGAGCAAGAGAAGGATAACAAGCTGACAATAGCCAACAAGAAGTTTGATGACTTCAAGCTTCTTCCTGGTGAAAACATCTCCAAGATGTATGACAGACTCCTCACTCTCACTGGAGAGATCTCTGAGCTTGGCAAGGAACTTACCACCAAGGAGATCAACCTCAAGGTGTTGAGAGGATTGCCCTCAGCATGGAAGATGAAGGTGGTTGCTGTCCAAGCCAGCAAGGATGTGAAGACTTATTCCTACTGATAAGCTCATTTCAGATCTCAAAGCTCATGAGTTTGAAATGATTGAAGAGAAGGAAGATGTACCGGAAGAAAGGACCACCACAACCCTCACTGCCACTACATCAAAGGTAAATGATTTTGACCCCTCAATACTTTTATCTGACGAATCCCAAAGATGGAAGAAGTCCATCATCCAGCAGAAAGCCATTCCAGAAGGTCAAAGCAACAGAGAGCAGTGGTGAGCTTCTCTGTTACAATTGCAGACAGCCTGGACATTTCAAGGCAGATTGTCCACATCCAAGAGTGTCCAAGAGACAAGGGCATGATGGAGAAAAGAAGAAATATGAAGACAATACCAGAAGGAGGAAAGCACTCGTCACAGAACAGCTCGAGAAAGACCCTCTGTCTAAGACAGAATCCAGTTCTGACTCCGACTCTGATGAGGCCTTCTGTTGCATTGACACTGAGACAGAAGACCTATGCCTCATGGCTCATTCTGATGATGAGGTAACCTCTACTTCTACATCTAGTTTTTCTTTGGTAAGCTTAGCTTTTGATTCTGATTCAATGTCAGAATTTTGGGAAGAGTTTAAAGCCATCCAAGCCACTTACTCTTCTGTCAAAGAAGAAAACAGTAAGTTGAAGGCTGAGATCCTTGACTTAAGAAAGGAGTTTGAGATCAAAATCAATCTTCTCTTTAAAGAAAGAGATCAGCTGGAAACTGAAAATGTTTCCCTTCTAAAGAAAGTAAGGAAAATGGAGTCAATCGAGATTAAGTACAACACCTACCAGAAGGCCCAGTCTTCAATGGAAAGGTTACTACTTGATCAACAGATTGGCATTGGTTTTGGTCTTGGTTATGGCTCAACAGAATCAGGTGAGCCTTCTGCAATGCGTAGCACCAATGCTGCTAAGGTAGACAAGGTCATAATGCCACTGGTTTCTAGCCCCATCTGCCAAGCTGGTGTATCTGGCACCAAGGTTATTCATGAGGAAGTCAGACCAGAAAAAGGGAAGATAAAGGTTCAACAGAAACTGTAATACCCGAGATTAATTTAAGAGGATTAATAGTACTACTCATACCAACAGAGGTGCATCTCCTTTTAAGAGAGCTCATCACCCAAGAACTCCAAAGTTAAGCGTGCTTGCACGGGAGTAGTCTTGGGATGGGTGACCCCCTGGGAAGTTTCTCAGGGCGCGCATGAGTGAGGACTAAGTGCGCGGTAAAGGCTCGTGGTGGTTTGTGGGGATAGTACTAGAGGTCTAGAGTAACTACCTCGGGTCCGTGTGGGGCCCCGGGGTGTTACAGATGGTATCAGAGCAACCCTGCGACAGTGTACTAACCCGTTAGATATCGGGCGGGCATTTAGCGGGGCAAGATTCTGGGGTTTTATTGAGATTGGTTTAAGGGCGCAACGAGGACGTTGCGATCCTAAGTGGGGGTGATTGTAATACCCGAGATTAATTTAAGAGCATTAATAGTACTACTCATACCAACAGAGGTGCATCTCCTTTAAAGGGAGCTCTTCACCCAAGAACTCCAAAGTTAAGCGTGCTTGCACGGGAGTAGTCTTGGGATGGGTGACCCCCTGGGAAGTTTCTCAGGGCGCGCATGAGTGAGGACAAAGTGCGCGGTAAAGGCTCGTGGTGGTTTGTGGGGACAGTACTAGAGGTCTAGAGTACCTACCTCGGGTCCGTGTGGGGCCCTGGGGTGTTACAGAAACCCTTTTTGAAAATTAATGAATCTGGCAGAAAACCTAACAACAGAAAGGGTTTTCAGAATAATAAAAATAAAAGACAAATCATTAACATACAACCTCATGATAACCATGCCAGAAATGATCACCAGAAGGGCATATATCAAGAGAGAGTTAACTTTAGGCAGAAGAGGTTAGCTGGTCAACTTCAGAAACCCAAAGCTAACCGTCCCTCTGCTCTTGATAGTATATGGGCTTCTTTCCAACAAAGAAAGCTATGCAAAAGTACGTAAACAGGAAGCATGACCCTCACAAGCATCTGCCCAAAGTGAATCACACTTCAGTTTACTATAACTACCAGGTGGACAATGGGTACCATCCACCAAGGTTTCGCCTGATGAGACCAAAATGGTACAACCTACCCAGACTCCATGACCCCCCAGGACCCAACATTGCTTGGGTACCTAAATCTTTCTTTTGATCATGCAGGAACTGTGTGCTGGAGCTATCTCAGAGCAAGAATGGTTTATTGATAGTGGATGCTCCAGGCACATGACAGGTGACAGAAGTTGCCTAACAGAGTTCCAGAAATGCAAAGGACCTAGAGTTACCTTTGGAGGCAATGACAAAGAAGGTCAAACAAAAGGAAGACGGAAGCTGATCAAGAACCAGATAGTCATTGATGATGTCTCATATGTCAAAGGCCTGAAGTTCAACTTGCTGAGTGTTAGCCAATTCTGTGACAAAGGCTACACTATTGAATTCACAAGGGACTTCTGCAATGTGAAGCATGAAACAACAAAGGAAGTGGTTCTTACAACATCAAGGAAGAAGAACCTCTATGTGGTTGATGGAAAACTGCAAAAGATGGAGTTTGCCTGATAGCCAAGGGAGATTCAAAACTAAGCTGGGACTGGCACAAGAAGTTTAGTCATTTCAACTTTAAAACAATCAACAAACTGGCAAGAGAACATATTGTTAATGGACTGCCAGACATAGTATACAAGAAAGAGACCCTCTGCAGTGCATGCCAGAAGAGAAAGCAACAGAAAAACTCTTTCAAACCCATTGCTGGAGACCTTTCTACAAGTCCTTTAAATCTGATCCACATGGATTTATTTGGGCCTGTTGAGACTCCAAGTGTTGGTGGCAAGAAATATACTCTAGTCATGGTTGATGACTACTCCAGATATACATGGACTATCGTTTTGTCAAAGAAGAATGAAACTCTTCAGAAGTTGCCATCTCTGTTAAAGCAACTTCAGACTGAGAAGAATTTGAAAGTTAAGACAATCAGGTCTGACAGAGGAACTGAGTTTGTCAACCAAGTCATAAAGGACTTCTGTGATCAAAATGGAACCTTTCATCAACTCTCTGCTGCCAGAACCCCTCAACAGAATGGCGTAGCAGAAAGGAGGAACATAACACTGAAAGAAGCTACAAGGACAATGCTTGCAGAATCTGGACCACCAATGAGATACTGTGCTGAAGCAATCAACACTGCATG
The DNA here is from genome assembly GCA_945859875.1 of Cuscuta europaea. Lineage (NCBI taxonomy): Eukaryota > Viridiplantae > Streptophyta > Magnoliopsida > Solanales > Convolvulaceae > Cuscuta > Cuscuta europaea. The sequence goes on from CAMAPE010000023.1 coordinate 430,982, forward strand.
TTATACCCAAAACAGGAGTATGATCAACAAGAATCACCAGAAGACCCATTATGAACTTTGGAAAGGAAGAAAACCTAACCTCAGTTACTTTCATGTATTTGGATGCAAATGCTACATTATCAACAATGGAAAGTGTAAGGAATATTTGTAATTAGATTTTGATGATGCTATATTAATTTTGACTTTAGAGTACCCCTCTTTAGATTTAATGTATTAGAATTTTACTTGTAAAGTTCTTTAGTATAATCGACTAGCAGAAGGCCTCCAGTGCAGAAGGCCTCTAGAGCAGAAGGCCTCCAGAGCAGAAGACCTCCTGACAGAAGACCCTTTGATAGGCTTTTTATTAACAGAAGACCTTTGGTTCTCTGCTTCAGAACAGAAGACTTCTGGGTCTCTGTTAGCCTTTATTCAGACAGAAACCCTCCTGGTTCTCTGTTGGATATTTGTGTAACAGAAACCCTCAAGAGTATCTGATAACTTCCTCCAACAGAAGTGCTCAAGACCTTCTCTGATCAACTCTCTGCTAAAGACATCAGAAGGCCTGACACTTGGAAGAATTTCACCAAGCCGGTAAACCAACTGAAAGATTCCTTCAACGGCTAGGAGTCTTGAACAGAAAAGCTACAGTACGCGCATTAAATGCACATTTAATGCTTCCCGTACTCTGTAGAGTAATGCAGATGATTGGCCGCAATGTCAGGATAGCTTTATCCCAAAATAGTAACCCACCAACATTGCTGGGTCCTACTGGTCAAGTCAACTGCCCGCTCATTTAATGCTGTTGTCCTCCTTCTCCTCCAACGGGAAGACAACCTCAGTATAAAAGATACACCACGAAGAACAACCATATAACTTTGCTACAACAGTGCGCATACAAAACATTCAAACGCTAAAAACGCAAAAAGCCTCCTTGAGATTAAATCTTCATTATCTTCTACAAGAGAAGGCAGACGTTGGAATGCTTCCTACTTCCAACCCAAGCAAAGTTCTCGTCGTTCTTCAACTCTTCAAGCACTTCATATACAAAACTTTTGTAAGGAAGCAAGTTGGAGGAACCCCTATTTTTAACAGAAACTCTTCTTTCACAAGAAGGACGTCCAAGTACCTGGAGCAGTGAAGTGGTGATACTTCCGGGAAAGCTCAGTGAAAGGACCAGTCTTAAGGAAGCCAGAAGTGCATCTACGGAGACATCTACACTTGAAGAAGACGTGGAGAGCTTCTTAAGTGATAGAATTAAGATGTTGTAAACGGTCGATTTTACAAGCTTAGTGGAACAGTGGACTAGAGGGACAAGTTGTTCCTTGAACCACTATAAAAAGCCCTGGTGTCATTTACTTACTGCATTTTATTTATCGTTTTTATTTGAACTGTTTAACTCCAAAGATTTGGTCTCTGTGTTCAGCAGAACTTGTCTTGTGAGTTAACAGAAGGCCTACTACCTTTGCTTCTCTGAGGCTAAACTAACAGAACCCCCTACCAGAACCCCATCTGCTGCCAGTCTGTTCTGCCAACAGAACAGGCTATTTTGTTAAATCTGGTACTTAGCTTGAAAAAGTTAAAAACCAATACAGTCTATTCACCCCCTCTAGACTGTATCCAGTACAACCGGGACCAACAAGTGGTATCAGAGCCTCCTTGTTCTAATAATCTCTTAGGTTATTTGCTGAACAAAGATCCACTTGTTTTTTCTGTTTACCTCATTTTTAATCTGATATAATGGATCACTCTCTTTCCAAGAATCTTATGTTCTCAGATCTTAAGTTTGATGACTGGAGGATCCGAATGAAGGCACATCTCTGTGCTCTGCATGATAAGATGTGGGAAGTACTTGACATTGGGTCTTTCACAAGCTTCCAGAAGGTCAACCCAGAGCATGCTATTGACAACACCAGACCTCAGATGATCAATAAGGCCAAATCTGAGTGGACTACTAAAGAAAGAAGGAAGTACAATCTGGACAACATTGCTAAAGACATTCTTTACAAGTCCATCGATGATAGGTACTTCAACAGGATAAAGAAGTGCAAGCCTGCCAAGGAAATCTGGGATACTCTTGAGGTCATTGGAGCTGGTGATGAGCAAGAGAAGGACAACAAGCTGACAATAGCCAACAATAAGTTTGATGACTTCAAGTTTCTTCCTGGTGAAAGCATCTCCAAGATGTATGACAGGCTCCTCACTCTCACTGGAGAGATATCTGAGCTTGGCAAGGAACTTACCACCAAGGAGATCAACCTCAAGGTGTTGAGAGAATTGCCCTCAGCATGGAAGATGAAGGTGGTTGCTGTCCAAGCCAGCAAAGATGTGAAAACTTATCCCACTGATAAGCTCATTTCAGATCTCAAAGCTCATGAGTTTGAAATGATTGAAGAGAAGAAAGATGTACCAGAAGAGAGGACCACCACAGCCCTCACTGCCAGCACATCAAAGGTAAATGATTTTGACCCCTCAGTACTTTTATCTGACGAATATATGGCTGCTTTTGCTAGGAGATTCAAGAAGTTTATGAAGAATCCCAAAGATGGAAGAAGTCCATCATCCAGCAGAAAGCCCTTCCAGAAGGTCAGACCAACAGAGAGCAGTGGTGAGCTTCTCAGTTACAACTGCAGACAACCTGGACACTTCAAGGCAGAGTGTCCAAGAGACAAGGGCATGATGGAGAAAAGTAGAAATATGAAGACAATACCAGAAGTAGGAAAGCACTCGTGACAGAACAGCTCGAGAAAGATCCTCTGTCTGAGACAGAATCCAGTTCTGACTCTGACTCTGATGAGGCCTTCTGTTGGCTTGATACTGAGACAGAAGACCTATGCCTCATGTCTCATTATGATGATGAGGTAACCTCTACTTCTGCATCTAGTTTTTCTTCGGTAGGCTTAGTTTTTGATTCTGATTCAATGTCAGAATTTTGGGAAGAGTTTAAGGCCATTCAAGCCACTTATTCCTCTGTCACAGAAGAAAACAGTAAGCTGAAGGCTGAGATCCTTGACTTAAGAAATGAGGTTGAGATCAAAATCAATCTTCTAATTAAGGAGAGAGATCAGCTGGAAACTGAAAATGTTTCTCTTCTCAAGAGAATAAGAGAAATTGAGCCTCTTGAGATTAAGTACAAAGCTTACCAGAAGGCCCAGTCTTCCATGGAAAAGATTTTACTTGATTAACAAATTGGCATTGGCTTTGGTCTTGGTTATGGCTCAATAGAATCAGGTGAGCCTTCTGTAATGCCTAGCACCAGTGTTGCTAAGGCAGACAAGGTCGTAGTGCCACTGATCTCTAGCCCCATCTGCCAAGCTGGTGTATCTGGCACCAAGGTTATTAATGAGGAAGTCACACCAGAAAAAGGGAAGATAAAGGTTCAACAGAAACTCCTTTTGAAAAATAATGAACCTGGCATAAAACCTAACGACAGAAATGACCACCAGAAGGGCAGATATCAAGAGAGAGTTAACTTTAGGCAGAAGAGGTTGGCTGGTCAACTTCAGAAGCCCAAAGCTAACCATCCCTCTGCTCTTGATAGTATATGGGACTTCTTTCCAACAAAGAAAGCTATTCAAAAGTACGTAAACAGGAAGCATGACCCTCACAAGCATCTGCCCAAAGTGAATCACACTTCAGTTTACTATAACTACGAGGTGGACAATGGGTACCATCCACCAAGGTTTCACCTGATGAGACCAAAATGGTACCAACTACCCAGACACCATGACCCCCAGGACCCAACATTGCTTGGGTACCTAAACCTTTCTTTTGATCTTGCAGGAACTGTGTGCTGGAGCTATCTGAGAGCAAGAATGGTTTATTGATAGTGGATGCTCCAGGCACATGACAGGTGACAGAAGTTGCCTAACAGAGTTCCAAAAATGCAAAGGACCTAGAGTTACCATTGGAGGTAATGACAAAGAAGGTCAAACAAAAGGAAGAGGGAAGCTCATCAAGAACCAGATAGTCATTGATGATGTCTCATATGTCAAAGGCCTGAAGTTCAACTTGCTGAGTGCTAGCCAATTCCGTGACAGAGGCTACACTGTTGAATTCACAAAGGACTTCTGCTATGTGAAGCTTGATGTTGGTCCCGGTTATACTGGATACAGTCTAGAGGGGGGGGGGGGGGGTGAATAGACTGTATTGGTTTTTTGTTTTTTTTTGAGTAAGTACCAGATTTTCAGAATAGCCTGTTCTGTTGAAAGAACAGACTGGCAGCAGATGGGGTTCTGGCAGGGAGTTCTGTTAGCCTCAGAGAAGCAAAGGCAGAAGGCCTTCTGTTAACTCGTAGAACCAGTTCTGCTGAACACAGATACCAAGTCCAAGGAGTTATACAGTTCTATCTAAGTGCAAGTATTAAAAGCAGTAAGTAAACGACACCAGGGATTTTTATAGTGGTTCAAGGAACAACTCGTTCCTCTAATCCACTGTTCCACTAAGTTGTAAAAACTGCCGTTTACAAAGCCTTAGTCCTAGCACTTAAGAAGCACTCCACGTCTTCTTCTAGTCTAGATGTGTCCTGGGATGCACTGCCTGGCTTCCTTTAACACTGGTCCTTTCACTGAGTCTCCTTGAAGTATCACCACTTCACTACTCCAGTTATTTGGACGTCCTTCTTGTAGCAAGAAGAGTTTCTGTTGAAACTGAGGTTCCTCCAACTAGCTTCGTTACAAAATATGTGTAGGTGAGGAGCTTGAAGAGTTGAAGAACACTTGGAACTTTGCTTGAGTTGGAAAGAGTATTTTTCCAACTTCTGCCTTCTCTTGTAGAGGATAATAAGTTTGAATCTCAAGGAGGCTTTTGCTTTTCAGAGTTTGAATATCTTGTTTGGTTAGCAATGTGGTTGCAGAATTATGGCAAAGTTATTCGGTTGTTCTTCGTAGTGTATCTTTTATACTGAGGTTGTCTTCCCGTTGGAGGAGTAGAAGGACAACTGCATTAAATGAGCGATCAGTTGACTTGACTAGTAGAGCCCGGTAAGGTTGGCGGGTTACTATTTTGGGATAAAGTATTCCTGACATTTCGGCCAATCATCTGCAATTACTCTACGTAGCATGGGGTGCATTAAATGAGCATTTAATGCATGCACTGTAGCTTTTCCGTTTTATACTCCTAGCCGTTGAAGGACTCTTTAAGTTGACTTCCTGGTTCTTTGAAAATCTTCTAAGTGTCAGACCTTCTGGTGTCTTTATCATGGAGTATAAAAGAGGAGGTCTGGAGCACTTCTGTTGGGAGTAGCCAACAGAGACCCAGAAGGGTTTCTGTCAGAGTCAATACTAACAGAGGTCCAGAGGACTTCTGTTCTGGAGCAGAGAACCAAGGGTCCTCTGTTCCAACAAAGCCTTAAGAGGCACTTCTGCTCTGGGAGCCCTTCTGTTCTTGAAGCACTTCTGTCAAGTCGAATACATCTAAGAATTTTTACAAAGGAAAATTCTAATACATCATTTCTAAAGGGGTACTTCTAAAGTCCTAATGGATATAGCATCATCAAAATCTAAATACAATTATTCCTTACAATTTCCCCCTTTTTGATGATGCCAAAACCCTTTAACTATTTCCAGAGAAGTGCCTTCACCATAAAAATATTAAGTTTAAAAACTTCTATTAAAATCTTGGTGGGCAACTTGGCATAGGAAAATAGTAAGAGTAAGATACATTCAGATAGCAGAGTATAACAAAAAAAACAAACACAAACAGAAGGCAAAAAGACAAGAATTTGAGGAAAAGCACTTCAAAGTAAGAAGGCAGAGATGTGATTTTATTAGATAGATATTACAGAGTTTAAGCCTTACACATTCTCCAGATTAGCTGCCTGTAGAGCTTCTTCCTCTAGTCTTTGAAGCCTGAGCAGTTCTTCATTTATTTCAGCTCTGATTTTGAACAGATTGCCCGACCTTTGATAAGATGCCCATATTGGAGAGAGTTTGCAGTCTAAGTAGTTGAGGACACCTTCATGTACAGTCTTTCCAGGGACAATGTTCTTCTTGTACCATTCTTCTGCTTCTTCAAGAGATCCTCCATACCTAACTCTGACAATACCATCTTTGTCTAGATAAAGGTGCTGTTGTTGGGTAGGAGTCATTTTGGCTTTCATTTCCTCAAATTGGGCTCTGTCAATGATTTGAGAGCCACCCAATCTCCATTCAGTAAAGTTGAAACTTCTCTTCTTCTTGGTGCTCTTCTTGACTGGAGATGGGGGTCTGGGTATGCCTGCTGCCCTTTTCTTTTGTAAGGCAGCCTCAAAGTAGGGAGCCGGATCTACTGCAGGCTCACCAGAGGAGGGTGCTCTGATAGGAGTTCTGTGAGACCTAGGCCTGGTCTGTTGAGGATCCTCTTCCCCCTTTTTGGCATCATGCAAGTCTTCTATCATAAGACTGATTTTCTGGAATTCTGATGCTTGGGTTGAGGCTATCTGCTCCAGGGCCTCTGGTAATGTCTGAGTGACAGATGTAAGGCCTTCAATCAGTCCTTGCTGCTTCTGGATGGCACAGAAGATGTCCTTGTTGTTGGCTTCAAGAAGCACCATCTTCTGATACCGGTCTCTGTCAGTAGATAGGAGGGCTTGAGCCTGTTCTTGATGAGTTCTGCACATCTTCTCAATAGAGGTCAAGTGCCTCTCTGTTCTGGCATCAGATTTCTTCAGAGCCTCAAGATGCTCTGAGATATGGTGGATTGCCTGACCTTGACTCAGGAGAGTCTGTTGAAAGATTGACAAAGTGTTGTGGATGCCTACCACTTCTGTGGACAGGACATCTGTTCTGGTAGTAGAGGAGGTAATGAAATTGTTGAGGGTCCCAGTGATGTTCTCAAAGCGGTCAGAGATGAACTGCATCCCTGAATTCAGATTGTCATTCACATGAGCAAGATGCCCATAGTGTTTATCATTTATCTCTATCAGCTTGTCCAAGCCTTGGAGGATCTGTCCTCCAAATTCTTCTGCAGATTCAACAAATCTGTTGAAGGGAATATCATTCTTTTGTCCATCTGTTTGAGGCATCTCTAGACCTCTTCCCCTTGGTAGTGGGTGATGTTCTTGGACAGATGACAGAGAATGAACAAGTTGTTCATGTTCCAGTTGAGTCAGAGGAGGGGTCTTCTGTCTCTTGGAAGTGGCTTTGTGAGATTTGCTGATCATGAATCCATCCTTGGTAGTGGGTGATGTTCTTCCTCAGAGAGGGATTGGGAGCAACTGAGTCCCTAGAATACCCGTTGGGTGCAGAGATAGGGGAGATAGTTGTAGGATCTGAGTCTCTTAGGAACCATACAGGTTTTAGGTTTCCTGCAGGTTGTTGTGGAGGAGGAGGTGATTCTGGTGGAGGATATTGATGATCTGCTTCTGATGAGGATGAGGAGGAGGTGATCTGTTGAGGTGAGGGGTTCTGGTGTTGGGGTGAGGAGTGAATAGATGAGGCATTCTGGTGAGGGGGAGATGGGGGAGGGGAAGGTGAGCGGTTTCTGTAGGGAACAATTGCTCTGCAAGGAGATACAATGTTCATTTTGGGTGATGGAGGAGGGGTGGGGGTGTTCTGTTCAGGAGATTTATGTGGAGGGAGTTCTGGTGGAGGGATTTCTGTGCTGCTGGGAGGTGAGGGTATATGAGGTTCTGTTGGAATTGAAACAGAAGGGGTTGGAGAGTTTACCTTAATGACGTTGTTCACGAGCAAGGAAGTCCTCCATTCCTTGATGTGCTCCATCATTGCTTGTCCTTCTGTCTTGAGAACAGAGGACTCTCCTGGGTTGAAGTTGGGCTGAACAGAGTCAGTCGCCATCTTGGTGAACAACCATTCTTCAAAGGCTTCAATTTCCCCATCTTCAAGAGGTTTGACAGTTTCCTCTGAGGGTGAAGAAATGAGAATGGCCTTACCCTTGTAGCTGGCCTTCTTCTTCTCAAGGACAGAGTGAAGGAAGTTGAGGGCAAAACACTTTGAGACATCATCAGTCCCAACCCAATTCAGGATTGCTTCCTCTTCTGCCTCATAATGATCAAAGAATTGGATTATCTTGTGGAGGGGTCCCATTCTCCATCTTCTCCATTCAAGGACCCGGGTAAACTGTCTGTCAAGCAAGGACAGATACCCATCTTTCACAGGGCTGGGGTGCTCTGGTGGAGTTGGCACCCTGTTCTGTTCAGGAGATGCAGCAGAGGTGGGGATCTCTGATTCCCCCTGAGTGTCTGCCACTCCTTCAGATTCTGGAACCAGAGGTTGAGCAACCTTCTTCTTGGGTTTGGAGGTCCTCTTCCTCTTCTGTCCGGCCTTAGGGGGGGCAAGAGGTGCTTCCCCTTCAGTCTTCTGCTTCTCCTTCTTCTTCTTTTCTGCCTTCTTAGCAGAAGTGGCTACAGAGAGAGGTTTCTGTACCTTTTCTCCTTGTTTCCTCTTAGCTTCAAGTTGAAGCTGCCTCTTCAGTTCTGCCCTTATGGCTTTTTCCCTATTGGGAGAGGCAGTCAAGAAAATTACCTTGGTATGATCCAAGGCTGAGGCCTTCCTCAAGCTTACCCCTTGTTTGAGGAGTACTTCAGAAATGAGCAGTCCATGCCCTAGCTTCCCAGAGTAGAGGCTAGTCTTGGGATTCTTCTTCTTGATTACTTCAATCAGGGACTTCACCATGATTTGTCCCCAATTGACATTTATCCCATGATGCACTGCATACAGGGCTTTAGCATTAGCCGTGGTAACATCATCTGTGGATGTGTACTTGCACCATAAACATTTGTGGAAAATGTTTATAAGTAGCTCAAATTCCCTTTTGAGCAGGTTCTTCTTTATGTTGACCTTCTCAACTTCTTCCCCTTTCCTGCAGAACATCTTCTTGAATTCTGACAGAGGAATGTCGATTTCTTCTAGGTCAAGTAGAGAGTCCCTTCCTCCCTTTTGCTGAATATGGAAGATGTTGTTGATGACGTCAGCATCAACCACCACCTTTTCTCCTTGGACAACTGAGGAGATGACTTCATCCTTGAAGAATGCGTTGAGATAGAACTCAACTGTGTCCATGTTGCTGTATGCCTCATAAGCATGAGAGATGACCTTGCTCAGTTGGCATTGTGACAGTCCGTCAACAATGGAGGTCATCCTCTCCTTTTTCTCTGTGATCCTGGGGAGTACGTCTAGTTCGCATCTTAGGCCAGTCAAGACACTTTTGAGAAGTGTTGCCTTTTGTTCCTTTGAAAGATCGGAGAAGCTCAAGATGGCCATGGAGTTTACTGTGGTTTAGAAAATTCTGAGAGATAAAGGTTCAAAAGCTTGAGAGTTATGAGAGCAGTAACGGTTTAGGTTTGCGAAAGGGGGGTTTTATGGATATGAGTTAGTGGACGTTTGAGATAATTTACAGTTCCAAGAAACCAATAAATGTAAAAAGAGGCGCAGTAAATAAACGGGGGCCGCAGTAAATTTTGTACGGCTGGATACCGTTTTAAGGGTAAAAGGGTAAAAGACCTTTAAGAAGTTACTAGGTCACCCGGTTTTACAAAATTTTCTTTTCCAAGTCCACCACCTTCTGTTTGATAAGATAGGGTCCTCTGTAGAAGGGGTTGCTGTTGTATAGGTGTTCTGTCAGGGTAGAGAACATAAGAGGTTGACAGAGGAGGGTTAACAGAGGGAGTTCTGCTACAGGAATTCTGTCAACAGCAAATGAGCAACAGAGGGCCTTTCTTTTCAACTTTCTCTTGGAATCTCATCCATCATTCCCAATTCTTCTCTCAGCTTATTGAACCTAGCCTCAGGGAGAGGCTTTGTCAGGATATCTGCAAGTTGGTCTTCTGTTGGCACATGTTTCATGCAGATATGCTTCTTCTCCACATGATCTCTGATGAAGTGATGTCTGATCTCAATATGCTTTGTTCTGGAATGAAGAACTGGATTCTGAGTGATAGCAATGGCACTGGTGTTGTCACACAACAGCTTGATCTCCTTTGCTTGAATTCCATAGTCCTTCAGTTGTTGCTTCATCCAGAGTAGCTGAGCACAGCAACTCCCAGCTGCAATGTACTCTGCCTCAGCTGTACTTGTTGAGATGGAGTTCTGCTTCTTGCTAAACCAGGAAACAAGCCTTCCTCCTAGAAATTGGCAGTGACCAGAGGTGCTCTTTCTGTCTAGTCTGCAACCTGCAAAATCTGAGTCAGAATAACCAATTAGTTCAAAGTTACCTCCCTTGGGATACCATAGGCCTGCATTGGGGTTTCCTTTGATATATCTGATGATTCTCTTTGCAGTACTTAGATGGCTTTCCTTGGGCTTTGATTGGTATCTGGAACAGATTCCAACAGAGAATGAGATGTCTGGTCTGCTTGCAGTCAAATACAACAGAGATCCTATGATTCCTCTGTATGTTGTTGCATTTACATCCTTTCCTTCATCATCTGGACCAATTCCTTGTGAGGTGTTCATGGGAATCTTCACTGATGACTTGCCTTCCACTCCAAACTTCTTGATTAGATCTCTGGTGTACTTCCCTTGATTGATAAAGATCCCTTCTGGAACTTGTTTGACTTGAAGTCCTAGGAAGTAGCTGAGTTCTCCCATCATACTCATTTCAAATTGACTCTGCATTACTTGAGAAAATTTCTTGCACAGTTCTGGATTAGTACTTCCAAATATAATGTCATCAACATATATTTGTACTAACAGAATATGATTAGCAACAGAGATTTGAAATAGAGTTTTGTCAACCTTTCCTTTAGTAAACCCATGGTTCACTAGGAAAAGGGACAATGTGTCATACCAGGCTCTGGGAGCTTGCTTAAGACCATAGAGGGCCTTTTTAAGCTTGTAGACACAAGAAGATTGAGTAGGAATGACAAAACCTGGTGGTTGTTCCACATAAACTTCTTCTTCAAGATCTCCATTCAGAAATGCGCTCTTGACATCCATCTGATAGACCTTGATGTTGTTGTAGGCAGCATAGGCTAGAAAAATTCTGATGGCTTCAAGTCTGGCAACTGGTGCAAAGGTCTCATCAAAATCTATTCCTTCTTCTTGACAATATCCTTTAGCTACTAGCCTTGCTTTGTTCCTTACAATGTTGCCGTCTTCATCTGCTTTGTTCTTGAATACCCATTTGGTTCCAATGACATTCTGGTGCTTCGGCCTAGGAACAAGTTCCCACACTTTGTTCCTTTCAAACTGAGTGAGCTCTTCTTGCATAGCATTGATCCAATCTGAGTCTGCAAGAGCTTCTTCAACTGTCATAGGTTCCATCTGAGATATATAGCAGGCAAGCATTGCTTCTCTCCTTGATGTGGATCTGGTTTGAACTCCACTTCTGATTTGACCAATCACTTGGTTAGGAGGATGATCTCTTAACCATGTTAGGTCTGGTTCTGTCAGCTGCTGTCTTGGTCTCTCTGGTTCCTCATCTTCAGAGTCTTCATCTTTATTCAACAGAAGGGGGTTTGGTGCAGGAGTTGGAAATGCAGGGTTGTCTGCCACCTCTTCTGTTGGTCCTGGAGTTCTGTCTTCCATGCTGACTTCCTTGAGAGTCTCTGTTATTTCTTCAACAGAGGTGCTTTCATCAAACTTCACATGTATGGATTCTTCAACATGTAGGGTTCTTCTGTTGAGTACTCTATAGGCTTTACTGGTGTTTGAATAGCCTATAAAGACTCCTTCATCAGCCTTTTCTTGAAATACCTTCAGATGCTCCTTTCCATTGTTGAGAATGTAGCATTTGCATCCAAATATATGAAAGTAGTTGATGTTTGGTTTTCTTCCCTTCCAGAGTTCATAGGGGGTCTTCTGGTGATTCTTGTTGATCATGCTTCTGTTCTGAGTATAGCATGCAGTGTTGATTGCTTCAGCCCAATATCTCATAGGCAATCCAGATTCTGCAATCATTGTTCTTGCAGCTTCTTTTAGAGTTCTGTTCCTTCTTTCTGCTACGCCATTCTGTTGAGGAGTTCTGGCGGCAGAAAGTTGATGAAAAGTTCCATTCTGATCACAGAAGTCCTTTATGACTTGGTGGACAAATTCAGTTCCTCTGTCTGATCTGATTGTCTTCACTTTCAAGTTCTTCTCAGTCTGAAGTTGCTTTAACAGAGATGGCAACTTCTGAAGAGTTTCATTTTTCTTTGTCAGAAAAACAGTCCATGTGTATCTGGAGTAGTCATCAACCATGACTAGGGTGTATTTCTTGCCACCAACGCTTGGAGTCTCAACAGGTCCAAATAAATCCATGTGAATCAGATTTAGAGGACTTGTAGAAAGATCTCCAGCAATGGGTTTGAAGGAATTCTTTACTTGTTTTCCTTTCTGACATGCACTGCAGAGGGTCTCTCTCTTGTACACGATGTCTGGTAGCCCTTCTACAATGTGTTCTCTTGCTAGTTTGTTGATTGTTTTGAAATTCAAATGGTTGAGCTTTTTGTGCCAGTCCCAGCTCAGTTTTGAATCTCCCTTGGCTATTAGGCAAACTCCATCTTTTGCAGTGTTCCAATCAACTACATAGATGTTCTTTTTCCTTGATGCTGTAAGAACTACTTCCTTTGTTGTCTCATGCTTCACATAGCAGAAGTCCTTTGTGAATTCAACAGTGTAGCCTTTGTCACAGAACTGGCTAGCACTCAGCAAGTTGAACTTCAGTCCTTTGACATATGAGATATCATCAATGGTGATCTGGTTCTTGATCAGCTTTCCTCTTCCTTTTGTTTGACCTTCTTTGTCATTACCTCCAAAGGTAACTCTGGGTCCTTTGCATTTCTGGAACTCTGTTAGGCAACTTCTGTCACCTGTCATGTGCCTGGAGCATCCACTATCAATAAACCATTCTTGTTTAGAGATAGCTCCAGCACACAGTTCCTGCAAGATCAAAAGAAGGATTTAGGTACCCAAGCAATGCTGGGTCCTGGGGGGTCATGGAGTCTGGGTAGTTGGTACCATTTTGGTCTCATCAAGTGAAACCTTGGTGGGTGGTACCCATTGTCCACCTGGTAGTTGTAGTAGACAGAAGTGTGATTCACTTTGGGCAGATGCTTGTGAGGGTCATGCTTCCTGTTTACATACTTTTGCATAGCTTTCTTTGTTGGAAAGAAGTCCCATATACTATCAAGAGCAGAGGGACGGTTAACTTTGGGCTTCTGAAGTTGACCAGCCAACCTCTTCTGCCTGAAGTTAACTCTCTCTTGATATTTGCCCTTCTGGTGATCACTTCTGGCACGATTGACATGAGGTTGTCTGTCAATAAATGGTCTTTTATTTTTGTTATTCTGAAAACCTCTTCTGTTGTTAGGTTTTCTGCCAGGTTCATTATTTTTCAAAAAGGGTTTCTGGTGAACCTTTATCTTACCCTTTTCTGGTCTGACTTCCTCATGAACAACCTTGGTGCCAGATACACCAGCTTGACAGATGGGGCTAGAAATCAGTGGCTCTATGACCTTATCTGCCTTAGCAACTCTGGTGCTAGGCATTTCAGAAGGCTCACCTGATTCTGTTGAGCCATAACCAAGACCAAAACCAGTGCCAATCTGTTGATCAAGCACAATCTTTTCCATTGAAGACTGGGCCTTCTGGTAAGCTTTGTACTTAATCTCGAGAGGCTCTATTTCTCTTATTCTCTTAAGAAGAGAAACATTTTCAGTCTCCAGTTGATCTCTTTCCTCAATTAGAAGATTGATTTTGATCTCAACCTCCTTCTTTAAGTCAAGAATTTCAGCTTTTAACTTACTGTTTTCTTCTGTTACAAAGGAATAAGTGGCTTGTATGGTCTTAAACTCTTCCCAAAATTCTGACATTGACTCAGAATCAAAAGCTAAGCCTACCGAAGAAAAACTAGATTCAGAAGTAGAGGTTACCTCATCATCAGAATGAGCCATGAGGCAAAGGTCTTCTGTCTCAGTATTCAAGCAACAGAAGGCCTCACCAGAATCTGAGTCAGAACTGGATTCTGTTTCTGACAGAGGGTCTTTCTCCACTTGTTCTGTCACAAGTGCCTTCCTCCTTCTGGGGCTGTCCTCGTACTTCTTCTTTTCTCCATCCTGTCCTTGCTTCTTGGACACTCTAGGATGGGGACAATCAGCCTTGAAGTGACCAGGTTGTCTGCAGTTGTAACAGAGAAGCTCTCCACTGCTTTCTGTTGATTTGACCTTCTGGTATGGCTTTCTGTTGAAAGATGGACTCCTTCCATCTTTGGGATTCTTCATAAACTTTTTGAATCTCCTGGCAAAGGCAGCCATATATTCATCAGATAAAAGTACTGAAGGGTCAAAATCATTTACCTTAGATGTGCTGGCAGTGAGGGCTGTAGTGGTCCTCTCTTCTGGTACGTCTTCCTTTTCTTCAATCATTTCAAACTCATGAGCTTTGAGATCTGAAATGAGCTTATCAGTGGGATAAGTCTTCACATCTTTGCTGGCTTGGACAGCAACTACCTTCATCTTCCATGCTGAGGGCAGTCCCCTCAACACCTTCAGGTTGATTTCCTTGGTTGTGAGATCCTTGCCAAGCTCAGAGATCTCTCCAGTGAGAGTGAGGAGCCTGTCATACATCTTGGAGATGCTTTCACCAGGGAGAAGTTTGAAGTCATCAAACTTCTTGTTGGCTATGGTAAGTTTGTTGTCCTTCTCTTGCTCATCACCAGCTCCAATGAGTTCAAGAGTGTCCCAGATCTCCTTAGCAGTCTTGCACTTCTTGATTCTGTTGAAGTACCTATCATCAATGGACTTGTAGAGGATGTCCTTGGCAATATTGTCTAGGTTGTACTTTCTCCTCTCTTCAGTGGTCCATTCTGACTTGGCTTTGCTGATCATCTGGGGTCTGGTGTTGTCTATGGCATGTTCAGGATTGACCTTCTGGAAGCTAGTGAAGGGGCCAATGTCCAGAACCTCCCACATCTCATCATGCAGGGCACAGAGATGTGCTTTCATCCGGATCCTCCAGTCATCAAATTTAAGATCTGAAAACATAAGATTCTTGGACAAGGAGTGATCCATTATATCAGATAGAAATGAGGTAAAACAGAAAGACAAGTGGATCTTTGTTCAACAAATAACCTAAGAGATTATTAGAACAAGGAGGCTCTGATACCACTTGTTGGTCCCGGTTATACTGGATACAGTCTAGAGGGGGGGGGGTGAATAGACTGTATTGGTTTTTTGTTTTTTTTTGAGTAAGTACCAGATTTTCAGAATAGCCTGTTCTGTTGAAAGAACAGACTGGCAGCAGATGGGGTTCTGGCAGGGAGTTCTGTTAGCCTCAGAGAAGCAAAGGCAGAAGGCCTTCTGTTAACTCGTAGAACCAGTTCTGCTGAACACAGATACCAAGTCCAAGGAGTTATACAGTTCTATCTAAGTGCAAGTATTAAAAGCAGTAAGTAAACGACACCAGGGATTTTTATAGTGGTTCAAGGAACAACTCGTTCCTCTAATCCACTGTTCCACTAAGTTGTAAAAACTGCCGTTTACAAAGCCTTAGTCCTAGCACTTAAGAAGCACTCCACGTCTTCTTCTAGTCTAGATGTGTCCTGGGATGCACTGCCTGGCTTCCTTTAACACTGGTCCTTTCACTGAGTCTCCTTGAAGTATCACCACTTCACTACTCCAGTTATTTGGACGTCCTTCTTGTAGCAAGAAGAGTTTCTGTTGAAACTGAGGTTCCTCCAACTAGCTTCGTTACAAAATATGTGTAGGTGAGGAGCTTGAAGAGTTGAAGAACACTTGGAACTTTGCTTGAGTTGGAAAGAGTATTTTTCCAACTTCTGCCTTCTCTTGTAGAGGATAATAAGTTTGAATCTCAAGGAGGCTTTTGCTTTTCAGAGTTTGAATATCTTGTTTGGTTAGCAATGTGGTTGCAGAATTATGGCAAAGTTATTCGGTTGTTCTTCGTAGTGTATCTTTTATACTGAGGTTGTCTTCCCGTTGGAGGAGTAGAAGGACAACTGCATTAAATGAGCGATCAGTTGACTTGACTAGTAGAGCCCGGTAAGGTTGGCGGGTTACTATTTTGGGATAAAGTATTCCTGACATTTCGACCAATCATCTGCAATTACTCTACGTAGCATGGGGTGCATTAAATGAGCATTTAATGCATGCACTGTAGCTTTTCCGTTTTATACTCCTAGCCGTTGAAGGACTCTTTAAGTTGACTTCCTGGTTCTTTGAAAATCTTCTAAGTGTCAGACCTTCTGGTGTCTTTATCATGGAGTATAAAAGAGGAGGTCTGGAGCACTTCTGTTGGGAGTAGCCAACAGAGACCCAGAAGGGTTTCTGTCAGAGTCAATACTAACAGAGGTCCAGAGGACTTCTGTTCTGGAGCAGAGAACCAAGGGTCCTCTGTTCCAACAAAGCCTTAAGAGGCACTTCTGCTCTGGGAGCCCTTCTGTTCTTGAAGCACTTCTGTCAAGTCGAATACATCTAAGAATTTTTACAAAGGAAAATTCTAATACATCATTTCTAAAGGGGTACTTCTAAAGTCCTAATGGATATAGCATCATCAAAATCTAAATACAATTATTCCTTACACTTGAGACAACAAAAGAAGTGGTTCTTACAACATCAAGGAAGAAGAACATCTATGTGGTTGATTGGAAAACTGCAAAGGATGGAGTTTGCCTGATAGCCAAGGGAGATTCAAAACTAAGCTGGGACTGACACAAGAAGCTTAGCCATTTGAACTTCAAAACGATCAACAAACTGGCAAGAGAACACATTGTTGATGGACTGCCAGACATAGTTTACAAGAAAGAGACCCTCTGCAGTGCATTCCAGAAGGGAAAGCAACAGAAGAACTCTTTCAAACCCATTGCTGGAGATCTTTCTACAAGTCCTTTAAACCTGATCCACATGGATTTGTTTGGACCTGTTGAGACTCCAAGTGTTGGTGGCAAGAAGTACACCCCAGTCATGGTTGATGACTACTCCAGATATACATGGACTATCTTTCTGTCAAAGAAGAATGAAACTCTTCAGAAGTTGCCATCTCTGTTAAAGCAACTTCACACTGAGAAGAATTTGAAGGTTAAGACAATCAGATCTGACAGAGGAACTGAATTTGTCAACCAAGTCATAAAGGACTTCTGTGATCAAAATGGAACCTTTCACCAACTCTCTGCCGCCAGAACCCCTCAACAGAATGGCGTGGCAGAAAGGAGGAACAGAACATTAAAAGAAGCTGCAAAGACAATGATTGCAGAATATGGACTATCTATGAGATACTGGGATGAAGCAATCAACACTGCATGCTATACCCAGAACAGAAGTATGATCAATAAGAATCACCAGAAGACCCCTTATGAACTTTGGAAAGGAAGAAAACCCAACATCAGTTACTTTCATGTATTTGGATTCAAATGCTACATCCTTAACAATGGAAAGGAGCATCTGAAAGTCTTTCAAGAGAATGCTGATGATGGTATATTCATAGGCTATTCAAACACAAGTAAAGCCTATAGAGTACTCAACAGAAGAATTCTACATGTTGAAGAATCTATACATGTGAAGTTTGATGATAACACATCTGTTAAAGAAATAACAGAGACCCTCAAAGAAGTCAACATAGAGGACAGAACACCTGCACCGACAGAAGAGGTAGCAGATAATCCTGCATTTCCAACACCTACACCAAACCCCCTTCTGTTGAATGAAGATGAAGATTCAGAAGATGAAGAACCAGAGAGACCCAGACAGCAACTGACAGAACCTGATCTTACATGGTTAAGAGACCATCCTCCTAACCAAGTAATTGGACATATCAGAAGTGGTGTGCAAACCAGATCTGCATCAACAAGGAGAGAAACAATGCTTTCCTGCTACATATCTCAGATAGAACCCATGACTGTAGAGGAAGCTCTTGCAGACTCAGATTGGATCAATGCAATGCAAGAAGAGCTTACTCAATTTGAAAGGAACAAAGTATGAGAACTTGTTCCTAGGCCAAAGCACCAGAATGTCATTGGAACAAAATGGGTATTCAAGAACAAAGCTGATGAAGATGGCAACATTGTAAGGAATAAAGCAAGGCTGGTAGCTAAGGGTTACTGCCAAGAAGAAGGAATAAACTTTGATGAGACTTTTGCGCCAGTTTCCAGACTGGAAGCCATCAGAATATTTCTAGCCTATGGTGCCTACAACAACATCAAGGTCTACCAGATGGATGTCAAGAGTGCATTTCTGAATGGAGATCTTGAAGAAGAGGTTTATTAGGAACAACCAGCAGGTTTTGTCATTCCTACTCACTCCTCCTGTGTCTACAAACTTAAAAAGACCCTTTATGGTCTTAATCAAGCTCCCAGAGCATGGTATGAGACACTGTCCCTATTCCTAGTGAACCATGGGTTTACTAAGGGAAAGGTTGACAAAACTCTATTTCAAATCTCTGTTGCTAATCATATTCTGTTAGTACAAATATATGTTGAGGATATTATATTTGGTAGTACTAATTCAGAACTATGCAAGAAATTTTCTCAAGTGATGCAGAGTCAATTTGAAATGTGTATGATGGGAGAAATCAGCTACTTCCTAGGACTACAAGTCAAACAGGTTCCAGAAGGAATCTTTATCAATCAAGGAAAGTACACCAGAGACCTGATCAAGAAATTTGGAGTGGAAGGCAAATCCTCAGTGAAAATCCCCATGAACACCTCACAAGGAATTGGTCCGGATGATGAAGGCAAAGATGATGATGCAACTACCTACAGAGGAATCATAGGATCTCTGCTGTATTTGACTGCAAGCAGACCAGATATCTCATTCTCTGTTGGAATCTGTGCCATATACCAATCAAAGCCCAAGGAGAGCCATCTTAGTGCTGCAAAGAGAATCATCAGGTATATCAAAGGAAATCCAAATGCAGGCCTATGGTATCCAAAGGGAGGTAACTTTGAACTAATTGGTTACTTTGACTCAGATTTTGCAGGTTGCAGATTAGACATGAAGAGCACCTCTGGTCACTGCCAAATGCTAGGAGGAAGGCTTGTTTCCTTGTTTAGCAAGAAGCAGAACTCAATCTCAACCAGTGCAAGAAGCTGAGTACATTGTAGCTGGGAGTTGCTGTGCTCAGCTACTCTGGATGAAGCAACAGTTGAAGGATTATGGCATTCCAGCAAAGGAGATCAAACTGCTATGTGACAACACCAGTGCCATTGCCATCACTCAGAATCCAGTTCTTCACTCAAGGACAAAGCATATTGAGATCAGACATCACTTCATTAGAGATCATGTTGAAAAGAAGCACATATGCATGGAGCATGTGTCAACAGAAGACCAGCTTGCAGACATTCTGACAAAGCTTCTGCCTGAGGCTAGATTCAACAAACTAAGAGAGAAATTGGGAATGATGGATGAAATTCCAAGAGAAAGTTGAAAAGGAAGGCCTTCTGTTGCAAACTCTCTGCTAACAGAATACCTGTTGCAGAACCCCTTCTGTTGACCCCTTATGTTCTCTATCTTGAACAGAGAACCTCCGTTCCTGACAGAACACCTCAGCAACAGAGACCCCCCCTTCTTACCCTCAGAAAACCTTACCTATAACAGAAGGTTGTGGACTTAGAAATATTTTGAAAAACTAGGTGACCTAGTAACTTATTAAACGTCTTTTACCCTTTTACCCTTAAAACGGTATTACAGCCGCAAAATATTTACTGCGCCCCCATTTTCATTTATTGGTACCTCGAAACCGCCAATAATCTCAAACGTCCACTAACCCGAACCCATATATTCCCGTCTCTCAAACCTTAACCGTTACTGCTCTCAATACTCTCAAACTCTCAAACCTCCATAGCGTTCAAGATTTCGAAAAACTTTTTCTGCTCTAATGGCTCCTATCAGCTTCAACGCTCTCCCAAAGGATCAACAGGAAACCCTAACCCAGAATGTTCTCACAGGGATGAAATGCGAGCTATTCACACTCCCAAGACTGGCTGAGGATGAGTCACTGATGGAGTGGATAGTGGAATGCATCAACGAATCCCAACTGGCCAAGGTTATCACCTACAAGTACACCCAGTACAACAGTATTGAAGTGGTTGAGTTCTATCTCAATGCTGATTATGAGGGCGAGGTCATCACCCTCACAGTAAACGGAGAGCAAGTCACCATTGATGCTGGGGCCATGAATAGTCTTTTCCAAATTGTGGCTGTCAATGAATCCAGCGGTTTCTTTGACCTAGAAGATGCTGACCTCACTGCTGAGGATATCGCCATGAACTATGGCAGACCTGGTGCCAACCTTTCAAAGCTAACAGGGAAGAAACACCCTCTGAAAAGAGACATCGAGCTGCTGGTGAACATTCTTCACAGGTGTGTATGGTGCAGATACACATCCACTGATGAGTTCACCATCTCACAAGCCAAAGCAATCTATGTTGTGCTGCACAAGGCAAACATCAACTGGGACCAAGTGGTTGTCAGGTCCATGATAGAGTTTGTCAAGGTGGCAAAGAGGAAGAACAAGGATACAGGCATCTACTCTAGGAAGGTAGGTCATGCCCTCCTCATCTCTGAGCTCCTAGTACGGGGAACTGGGCTCAGGAAGCCAATTCTGGTAGATCACTCCAAGGTGATCTTTCTGTCAACTACCAGCAACAGAGAAGCAACTATAAGAGCTGAAGTCAAAAGGTTAGCCAAACTGGACCTTAACAGATAAAAGCTCCAACAGAGACCCTCCCAACAGAATACCTCCAGCAGTTCTGAGGAAGAAACCCTGGTGAGAAAAGCTGTGAAGAAAGCAGTTGCCAAGAAAGCTGCACCAGAGAAGGTCAAGAAGGTATTGACCAGAAAACCCAACCCAAAGAGGAAGAAATCCTCTTCAGAATCCGGATCATCCACCCCTTCTGCACCCCCAGTCTCTAAAAAACAGAAGGTCAGAACTCCTATCCCCAAGGTTGCCTCAGAAACTCAAGAGGGACAAGAAGAACCTGCTCTACCCCTTCAGGCCAAGAACTCTCTATGGCAAGGGAAGAAGATCACTTTCGAGTCTAGTGACTCTAAGAGTGAGTCAGTGGAGAAGAATGTCACAACTCAGGGGGAATCTGAGATATCTGTCAAATCTGCACACATGATAGAAGACCATGGAGCTGCTCACTCTCCAGAACACCTAACCCCTCTTATCCAGACAGAATACAGAACAGCTCTTGACAAACAGTTTGAGCGTGTGCTGGCTTGGAGAAGCTGGGGGATGGGGCCTCTACAGAAGATTATTCAATACTTCGACCATTATGAATCTGAGGAGGCAGAGGTACTCAACTGGGTAGGCACAGATGATGTATCTAAGTGCTTTGCCATGAGTTTTCTCATCTCTGTCCTTGAGAAGAAGAAGGCCAACTACAAGGGCAAGGCTGTCCTCATCTCTACTCCCTCTGAAGAGGCAGTGAAACCCGTTGCAGATGAAGAGGTTGATGCTTTTGAGGCCTGGCTATTTGCCAAGAAGGCAAAGGAATCTGTTGTTCCCTACTCTACCCCTGGGGAACCCTCTGTACCAAAACAGAAGGCCAAACAATGATGGACCTCATTTCAGAACGGAGAACATCTCTGATGGAAGAGCACGGACTTGAGGTAATTCCTTCATCTCCCTCTGTACTTATTCCAACAGAACCCCTTATTCCCAAATCTCCCTCTGTGCATATACTCCCAACCCCCCAACAGAATACCTCTTCACAACATCAGAAACCCTCATCTGAATAGGAAACCCCCACACCCCAAAAACCTCCAACCCCCAAATCTAAACCTTCTTCACCCTGCAAATTGTTCACTCACTCAAAGAACATATCTCCTTCCCCCCATCTCCTCAATGCCAAGTTATTCAAACCCAACCTCCACATATCATCCTCTCATCACAACCATCTCAACAGAAATCCTCTACACCTCCCAAGTCTGAACATCAGGATACCCCACAAGCTTCTCTTCCAGCACAACAACCCCCAACTCAACTAAAACCTGTCTGGTTCCTAAGAGATTCTGATCCTACAACCATCTCCCCCATCTCTGCACCTCAAGGATATTCTAGGCATTCTACTGCCCCAATCCCTCCTTCCGGATAAAGAAAAGGGTGATCCGGAACAGAATCCCAATCTACTCCTCCTACGAAGACTCCTCTGACATGGAGGGCTTCATTGTCAGCAAGTCCTATCAAGCTACCTCCAAGAGACAGAAGACCCCCCCTCTGACTCAACCTGAGCATGAACTGCTTGTCCAATCCCTCTCCTCTGTCCAAGAGCATCACCCTTTGCCTAAGGGAAGAGGTTTAGAGCTGCCTCATTCTGCTGGACAAGAGAATCAGATACCCTTCAATGACTTTGTAGCTGCAGCAGAGGACTTTGGAGGTCAGATGTTAGAAGGCATGAACAAACTCATAATGATAAATGATAAACATTATGAGGGTCTGACACATGTGGATGACAATGTTAAATCCGGCTTCAAGCACATGTCCGCTACTTTGACAAATGTTCTTCAGGACTTCATGACTACATCAAATCTCAAGATTGATGTTGTCTCTACTGAAGTGGATTCTATCAAAACAGTCCTGACAGCCATGAATCAGACCTTGAATTCCCAACATACCACACTGACAACCCTTTCCCAGGCAATGGCATCTCTTCAGAAATCTGACTCCATTCTTCATGAAAGGTTACAAGAACTCAACACCCTATGTAAAGAACATTCTACTCAAGGACAACTTCTTCTAGTTGCAGACAAAGAACGTTATCAGAAGATGGTCTTATTAGAAGCCAGCAACAAAGATGTCCTCTCTGCCATCCAGAAACAAAAAGGGCTGATTGAAGGCCTCACATATGTTACTCAAACCTTGCCAGAAATGCTTGAACAGATTGCCTCTACACAAGACACAGAATTCCAGAAACTCTCCATACTGCTTGGTGATCTAGATGATGCCACAAAGGGGGAAGAAGATCCTCATCTATCCAAACCTAGGACCACCAGAGCCTCATCATCTGTTGAACCAACTGTGGATCCCACTCCTTATTTTGAAGCTGCCCTCCAGAAGAAAAGGCTAGCTGGTATCCCTAGACCCCCATCTCCACAGAAGAAAGGTACTAAGAAGAAGAAAGCACTGAGCTTTAAAGAATGGAGACTGGGAGGATCTCAGGTAATGACCAAAACCCAATTTGAGGAAATGAAGGAGAAGATGACCTCTACACAGCAACAGAACCTTTATATGGACCATGATGGTCATGTAAAGGTTAGACATGGTGGATCTCTGGAGGAGGCAGAGTTCTGGTACCATAACAGCATTCTTCGAGGAAAAGATATTCATGAAGGTGTCCTTAGCTACCTAGACTGCAAGCTCTCACCCGTTTGGGCTTCTTACCAGAGATCTGGAAATCTCATTGGGATCAGAGAAGAGGTGAATACAGAGTTAAAAAGGCTACAAGGATTGGATGAACAAGCAAGAGCCGAAGCTGCAAGGGCTATTATGTAATCGGATATCCTTGTAATCTACCATTAATAAAAGAACTTCTCTGCCTCACACTTTGTAAGGTTATTCCTTCATTTCTGTCTCTGCTTTTTGTTTTTGTTGTTTGCTCTCTTTTTACTTTTATCTGCTATCTGATTGTACTGTACTCTTACTATTTTCCTATGCCAAGTTGCCCACCAAGATTTTAATGAAAGTTTTAAACTTTAATTCTTTATGGTGAAGGCACTTCTCTGGAAATAGTTAAAGGGTTTTGGCATCATCAAAAAGGGGGAAATTGTAAGGAATATTTGTAATTAGATTTCGATGATGCTATATTAATTAGGACTTTAGAGTACCCCTCTTTAGATTTAATGTATTAGAATTTTCCTTGTAAAGTTCTTTAGTATAATCGACTGGCAGAAGGCCTCCAGTGCAGAAGGCCTCCAGAGCAGAAGGCCTCCAGAGTAGAAGACCTCCTGACAGAAGACCCTTTGATAGGCTTTTTATTAACAGAAGACCTTTGGTTCTCTGCTTCAGAACAGAAGACCTCTGGGTCTCTGTTAGCCTTTATTCAGACAGAAACCCTCCTGGTTCTCTGTTGGATATTTCTTTAACAGAAACCATCAAGAGTATCTAATAACTTCCTCCAAAAGAAGTGCTCAAGACATTCTCTGATCAACTCTCTGCTAAAGACGCCAGAAGGCCTGACACTTAGAAGAATTTCACTAAGCCGGTAAACCAACTGAAAGATTCCTTCAACGGCTAGGAGTCTTGAACGGAAAAGCTACAGTACGCGCATTAAATGCACATTTAATGCCTCCCGTACTCTGTAGAGTAAATGCAGATGATTGGCCGCAATGTCAGGATAGCTTTATCCCAAAATAGTAACCCGCCAACTTTGCTGGGTATTATTGGTCAATTCAACTGCCCGCTCATTTAATGCAGTTGTCCTCCTTCTCCTCCAACGGGAAGACAACCTCAGTATAAAAGATACACCACGAAGAACAACCATATAACTTTGCTACAACACTGCGCATACAAAACATTCAAACGCTAAAAAAGCAAAAAGCCTCCTTGAGATTAAATCTTCATTATCTTCTACAAGAGAAGGCAGACGTTGGAAAGCTTCCTACTTTCAACCCAAGCAAAGTTCTCGTCGTTCTTCAACTCTTCAAGCACTTCATATACAAAACTTTTGTAACGAAGCAAGTTGAAGGAACCCCTGTTTTTAACAGAAACTCTTCTTTCACAAGAAGGACGTCCAAGTACCTGGAGCAGTGAAGTGGTGATACTTCCGGGAAAGCTCAGTGAAAGGACCAGTCTTAAGGAAGCCAGAAGTGCATCCAAGGAGACATCTACACTTGAAGAAGACGTGGAGAGCTTCCTAAGTGATAGGACTAAGACGTTGTAAACGGTCGGTTTTACAAGCTTAGTGGAACAGTGGACTAGAGGAACAAGTTGTTGCTTCAACCACTATAAAAAGCCCTGGTGTCATTTACTTACTGCAGAAGCTGAAGCTGAATACATTGCAGCTGGGAGTTGCTGTGCTCAGCTACTCTGGATGAAGCAACAACTAAAGGATTATGGCATTCAAGCAAAGGAGATCAAGTTGCTGTGTGACAACACCAGTGCCATTGTCATCACTCAGAACCCAGTTCTTCACTTCAGGACAAAGCACATTGAGATCAGACATCACTTCATCAGAGATCATGTTGAAAAGAAGCACATATGCATGGAGCATGTGTCAACAGAAGACCAGCTTGCAGATATTCTGACAAAGCCTTTGCCTGAGGCTAGATTCAACAAACTGAGAGAGGAATTGGGAATGATGGATGAAATTCAAAGAGAAAGTTGAAAATGAAGATCTTCTGTTGCAGACCCTCTGCTAACAGAATTCCTGTTGCATAACCCCTTTTATTGTGAAGGCACTTCTCTGGAAATAGTGAAAGGGTTTTGGCATCATCAAAAAGGGGGAAATTGTAAGGAATAATTGTAATTAGATTTTGATGATGCTATATTAATTAGGACTTTAGAGTACTCTTCTTAAGATTTCATGTATTAGAATTTTCCTTGTAAAGTTCTTTAGAATAGTTGACTGACAGAAGACCTCCAGTCAGAAGCCCGTTTGGACCTCTGATGATAGTTTCTTGACAGAAGTCCTCCTAACTTTCTGTTGGAATCCACTATGACAGAAGCCCTTAGGTCCTCTGTTGGCCTCTCTCTTGACAGAAGGACTGAAGACCCTCTGGTGACTGACATTTCAACAGAAGTGCTCGAGACCTTCTCTGAGAGACTTTCTGCTGAAGACACTAGAAGGCCTGACACTTGGAGAATTTTCTTGATACTACTTCAACCGGTGAAACCAACGAAAGATTCCTTCAACTGAAAAGCTACAGTACTCGCATTAAATGTGCATTTAATGCCTCCCGTACTCTGAAGAGTAAATGCAGATGATTGGCCGCAATGTCAGGATAGCTTTATCCCAAAATAGTAACCCGCCAACTTTGCTGGGTCCTACTGGTCAAGTCAACTGTTCGCACATTTAATGCAGTTGTCCTCCTTCTCCTCCAACGGGAAGACAACCCAAGTATAAAAGATACACTACGAAGAACAACCAGATAATTTTGCTACAACAGTGCGAATACAAAAACATTCAAACACTCAAAAAACGCATAAGCCTCCTTGAGATTAAATCTTCATCATCTTCTACAAGAGAAGGCAGACGTTGGAAAGATTCTTACTTCCAACTCAAGCAAGTTCCATCCGTTCTTCAACACTTCAAGCACTTCATCTACAAATCTTTTGTAACGAAGCAAGTTGGAGGAACCCCTGTTTCAACATAAACTCTTCTTTCACAAGAAGGACGTCCAAGTACCTGGAGCAGTGAAGTGGTGATACTTCCGGGAAGCTCAGTGAAAGGACCAGTCTTAAAGGAAGCCAAGAAGTGCATCCTAGGAGACATCTACACTTGAAGAAGACGTGGAGAGCTTCTTAAGTGATAGGACTAAGGCGTTGTAAACGGACGTTTTTACAAGCTTAGTGGAACAGTGGATTAGAGGAACAAGTTGTTCCTTGAACCACTATAAAAATCCCTGGTGTCATTTACTTACTACACTTACTTATCGTTCTTATTTGAACTGTTTAACTCCAAAGACTTGGCCTACTGCCTTTGCTTCTCTGAGGCTAATATGACAGAATCTCTACCAGAACCCCATCCGCTGCCAGTCTTTTCTGCCAACAGAACAGGGTATTCTGTTAAATCTGCTACCTAGCTTGAAAAAGTTAAAAACCAATACAGTCTATTCACCCCCCCTCTAGACTGTATCCAGTACAACCGGGACCAACATAGAGGTTTGCTGGTCAACTTCAGAAGCCTAAAGCTAACCGTCCCTCTACTCTTGATAGTATATGGGACTTCTACCAACCAAAAAGGCTATGCAGAAGTACGTAAACAGGAAGCATGATCCTCACAAGCATCTGCCTAAAGTGAATCACACTTCCGTTTACGATGACTACCAGATGGACAATGGGTACCACCCACCAACGTTTCACTTGATGAGACCAAAGTGGTACCGGCTGCCAAGACTGCATAACCCCCTAGGACCCAACATTGCTTGGGTACCTAAGTCTTCCTTTTAATCTTGCTGGAACTGTGTGCTGGAGCTATCTCGGAACAAGAATGGTTTATTGATAGTGGATGCTCCAGGCACATGACAGGTGACACGTGTTGCCTAACAGAGTTCCAGAAATGCAAAGGACCAAAAGTAACCTTTGGTGACAATGATAAAGAAGGTCAAACAAAAGGAAGAGGCAAGCTGATCAAGAACCAGATAATCATTGATGATGTCTCATATGTTAAAGGTCTGAAATTAACCTTGTTGAGTGCTAGTCAATTCTATGACAAAGGCTACACTGTTGAATTCTCCAAAGAAGGATGTTCTGTCAAGCATGAGACAACTAAGGAAGTGGTTCTAACAGCTACCTGGAAAAGAAACATTTATGTTGTTGACTGGTCTACTACAAAAGAAGGAATTTGCCTGATAGCCAAAGGAGATTCAAAACTCAGTTGGGAATGACACAAGAAGCTGAGTCACTTGAATTTCAAAACAATCAACAAGCTAGAAAGGGATCACATTGTTGACGGTCTGCCCAACATTGTGTACAAGTAGGAGAACCTGTGCAATGCATGCCAGAAAGGAAAGCAAGTGAAGAACTCCTTCAAACCCATTGCTGGAGATCTTTCTACAAGTCCTCTAAATCTGATCCACTTGGATTTATTTGGACCAATTGAGACTCCAAGTGTTGGTGG
The DNA here is from genome assembly GCA_945859875.1 of Cuscuta europaea. Classification (NCBI taxonomy): domain Eukaryota; kingdom Viridiplantae; phylum Streptophyta; class Magnoliopsida; order Solanales; family Convolvulaceae; genus Cuscuta; species Cuscuta europaea. The sequence continues at coordinate 458,606 of CAMAPE010000023.1, forward strand.
CAAAAGATACACTCTAGTCATGGTGGATGACTATTCAAGATACACTTGGACAATCTTTCTGAAGAAAAAGAATGAAACCCTGCAGAAGCTACCATCTCTATTGAAACTTTTGCAAAATGAACAGAATCAGAAAGTCAAAACCATCAGATCAGACAAAGGAACATAGCTCGTCAACAAAGTCATAAAGGATTTCTGTGACCAGAATGGAACCATGCACCAACTCTCTGCAACCAGAACTCCTCAACAGAATGGAGTTGCAGAAAGAAGGAATAGAACATTGAAGGAAGCTGCAAGGACTATGATTGCTGAATCTGGTCTACCTCTCAGATATTTGGCTGAAGCAATCAACACAACATGCTATACTCAGAACCGGAGCATGATCCACAAGACTCACCAGAAGACCCTCTATGAACTTTGGAAAGGGAGAAACCCCAACATCAGCTACTTTCATGCATTTGGATGTAAATGCTATGTACTCAACAATGGAAAGGAACACCTCAAAGTGTTCCAAGAAAAGGCTGATGAAGGAATGTTCTTAGGTTATTCAGACACAAGCAAAGCCTATAGAATACTCAACAAAAGGACTCTACTTGTTGAAGAATCCATTCATGTCAAGTTCGATGATCACAACTCTGTTGAAGATCTATCAGAGAAACTGAAAGAAGTGAACCTTGAAGAAACACCAGAGGTGGTCACACCAGAGTTGGTCACCAACCCTGCTATACCAACTCACATTCAGAATCCCATTTTGCAAAACAAAGATAGTGATGAAGACTCAGAGGATGAACAAGAAAGACCTAGACAACCGTTATCAGAACCTGATTTAACTTGGTTAAGAGATCATCCCTCAACCCAAGTGATTGGACAAATCAGAAGTGGTGTACAAACCAGATCTGCCTCAACAAGAACAGAAGCAATGTTTGCCTGCTACATATCTCAGATGGAACCTATGACTATAGAAGAAGCTCTTGCAGACTCAGATTGGATCAATGCAATGCAAGAAAAGCTCACTCAATTTGAAAGGAACAAAGTGTGGGAACATGTTGCTAGACCAAAGCATCAGAATGTCATTGGAACCAAATGGGTGTTCAAGAAAAAAGCAGATAAGATGGCAACATTGTAAGGAATAAAGCAAGGCTGGTAGCCAGGGGATACTGCCAAGAAGAAGGAATAGATTTTGATGAAACTTTTGCACCAGTTGCCAGATTAGAAGCCATCGGAATATTCCTAGCCTATGTCGCCTACAACAACATCAAGGTCTACCAGATGGATGTCAAGAGTGCATTCCTGAATGGAGAACTTGAAGAAGTTTATGTGGAACAACCACCAGGTTTTGTCATTCCTACTCAATCTTCCTATGTCTACAAGCTTAGAAAGGCCCTCTATGGTCTTAAGCAAGCTCCAGAGCGTGGTATGACACATTGTCCCTATTCCTAGTGAACCATGGGTTTACTAAGGGAAAGGTTGACAAAACTCTATTTCAAATCTCTGTTGCTAATTATATTCTGTTAGTGCAAATATATGTTGATGATATTATATTTGGAAGTACTAACGCAAAACTATGCAAGAAATTTTCTCAAGTTATGCAGAGTTAATTTGAAATTAGTATGATGGGAGAACTGAGCTCCTTCCTTGGACTGCAAGTAAAACAAGTTTCTGAAGGAATCTTTATCAATCAAGGAAAGTACACCAGAGACCTGATCAAGAAGTTTGGAGTGGAAGGCAAATCCTCTGTAAAGATTCCCATGAACACCTCTCAAGGAATTGGACCAAATGATGAAGGCAAAGATGTTGATGCAACAACCTACAGAGGAATCATTGTATCTCTTCTGTATCTAACTGCAAGCAGACCAAACATATCCTTTTCTGTTGGAATGTGTGCCAGATACCAATCAAAGCCCAAGGAGAGCCATTTAAGTGCTGCAAAGAGAATCATCAGATACATCAAAGGAAATTTAAATGCAGGCCTATGGTATCCCCAAAGAGGTAACTTTGAACTAATTGGCTACTCTGACTCAAATTTTGCAGGTTGCAGATTAGACAGGAAGAGCACCTCTGGTCACTGCGAACTGCTAGGTGGGAGACTTGTCTCCTGGTTTAGTAAGAAGCAGAACTCTATATCAACCAGTATAGCAGAAGTTAAATACATTGCTGCTGGAAGTTGCTGTGCTCAGCTACTCTGGATGAAGCAACAGCTGAAGGATTATGGCATTCATGCAAAGGAGATCAAGCTGCTCTGTGACAACACCAGTGCCATTGCAATCACTTAGAATCCAGTTCTTCATTCCAGGACAAAGCTCATTGAGATCAGACATCACTTCATCAGAGATCAAGTGGAGAAAAAGCATATCTGTATAGAACATGTACCAACAGAAGATCAGCTAGCGGATATCCTAACCAAGCCTTTACCTGAGGCAAGGTTTAACAAGCTAAGGGAAGAATTGTGAATGATGGATGACCTTTCCAGAGATGCGTGAATCAGAGTTACCCTGGACCAGAACTGCTACCTCTGGACCAGAGAATCACCTATCAGAGTACCCCCTCTCTGATAAGGAACTCTTATCAGAATCTCATCAGAAGTGGTTGTGGACTTGGTCATTTTTCGAGGTACAGGCAAGACCTAATTACTTGAACATGTCTTTTACGATCTTACCCTTGACCATTATTTCTTTAACGGAAACATTTTCCCCCCGCATTTCATTAAATGCTACCTCGAAACCGCCAATAATCTCAAACGTCCACTTATCCAAAACCATTTATACCCATCTTCATCTCTCTAATCCGCTTTTTCTTTCAAGCATTCAAACCCTCTCAAAACTCTCAAATCTTCAGAATCTTTCAAAACCTCTCCGAAAATGAACTTCATCAATATCAACGATCTCACTAAGGAGGAAGTGAAAACCCTCGTCTCCAACATTGTTACGGGCATGAAAGTGGACATGTCTACATTGCCACTGTTGACAGAAAACCAGAAGAGGATGGCGAAGATCATCCAGAGAATGAATGAGTCCCAACTGAGCAAAGTGGTTGCTCACCCTTATGAGCACTTCAGCATGAAGGATGTGGTCGAGTTCTACCTCAACGCCAACATCACCAAGAACGCTTTTCAATCCCAGGTGCAGGGAAAAAGCATCACCTTGAATGCAGATTCCTTGAATGAGTTCTTCGGCGTACAACTGGATTCTCAAGACACGGAAACCACCACCCTCATCGACTTAGAATCTGTGGATGTTTCCACTAAGGGTTTTGTGCAAACCTATTGCCGCCCTGAGGCCACCGGACTAGAAAAGCTGTACATGAAGAAGTTCCTGCTGAAGAAGGACTTCGAAAAGCTAGTAAGTGTCTTGCACGGGTGCCTGTGGTGCAAGACCGGTTCAACCGATGAAATGAACAAAGCCAATGCCAAAGCAATCTTTCCAGTGCATCATGGCATGAACATCAACTGGGGTGAGGTAATTTTTGGTTCCTTATCTGAGTTTATCAAAAAGGAGGACAATGACACTGGCCTATTCTCAACAAAGATGGGTCATGGTCTCCTCATCTCTGCCATCCTTACTGCTCAAGGAGTTCAACTCAGGGACCCCTCCCCAGTTGACCACTCCAAATCCATTTTCCTTACTGCCTCTCCCAAGCTCAACATAGCCATCTCTGCTGAGTTGAAAAGAGAAGAGAGATTGGAGAAGAAAAGAGAACAACGGGCTGCTAAGCCTAAACCTGCTCCTAAAAAGACCTCCAAGAAGCTCGTTGAGACTTCAGATCAACATGAGCAGACGCAGGTTGTAAGAGAAATCAGGAAAAAGAAATTTAATGACAGAAAGGCCACACCTGAGAAGGATGCACCAGAGGAGGTTGCATCAGAGTTGGCCTCTCCGAAGCCAATCAAAAAGTCCCCTGCTAAGAAGCAGAAGCTGAAGAGGAGAAGAAAATTGGTTGTTCAGAGTGAGGACTCTGACAACTCTGGTCCTAAAACCAATGAAAAAGAAGAAGAAGAAACCAGTCTCACCTGCTAAGGGATCAGAAATTCAAGGGGAACCTGAACCAGATGCTCAACCCTCATCTGTCCCGAAAATGCCTATCGTGGACTCGTCACTAAAACCACGAGCCATTCCTGACAGAATTCCCGAAAATGACTACAATGCTGCTCTTGATAGACAGTTTGAAAGGGTCTTAGAATGGAGAAGATGGAGAATGGGGCTACTTCAAAAGATCATTCAGTTCTTTGACTCTTATGAAGCTGAGGAAGCTGCAGTTCTTCACTAGGTAGGCATAGAGGACGTGTCTCAATGCTTCGATCTTGCATTCCTTATTGATGTCTTACAGAAGAGGGATAAATACCAAGGAAAAGAACCTATGACTTCATCTTCACCAGAAAAGCATGTAAAAGCTTTAGAGGAACATGAAATGGCTGCCTTTGATGCCTGGCTCGTTGAGAAGAAGAGGAAGGAATCTCTCATCCGCTTTCGTCCTAGCGTTCTTGGAGAAGGAGAACTCTCTACTGCTAATGATCTTCCATTGGCCATGGAGAAGCTAATCAGGGAATGGAGGGACTCTCAATTCGAGGATACCATCTTTGAGGTAATTCCTAATCCACCCTCTGTTCATAACACCACAGAACTCCCTCCTCCCTCTCCCAAATCCCCTCCACTTATTATAACCACACCTGTTAACACTCCACCAAAATCCGCCTCTCCTCCTCATTCGCCTTCTCAGCAGAAAACCCCAGCCAAATCTCCTTCACCACCTAAACAGAAAACTCCCTCCTCCACCAGAAGTCCAACTCCAAAAAAATCCAAGTCCCCCTCACCTTGCAAACAGCCTACTCCTACCACAAACCGTTCACCCTACTCTCCTTTATCTCCTCAACCTCAGAATTCCAACCAATAGAAATCCCCCACCCACCAGAGCTCCCCGCATTAGAAAACCATATCTGCCACTCCCCCAACAGAAAACAAAATCAATCTCCAGAGCTGCTACTCCACAGAGATCTCCCCAACACTCTGTAGCCTCTTCGCCCAAGAAGAAGATCCCCATCAGAATTCTATCCTCAGATGCTGATAATGATGGATTTCTCACATCCTCTCTTGCTACTGCCCTCACCTCTAAGAAGATGAGAACTCCTCTCAGAGATCAATCTACTCAACCCACCGAAACCCTCAACTACCTAAAGGTAAAGGGTTGGAGATGCCAGGGTTTACACCAGCAGAATTCTACCAGGGTTTGTTGCGTCTGCAGAAGAATTTGGTGGTCAGATGCTGGAGAACATGAATCAGCTTATCCGCATCAACGACAAGCACTACGAGCATCTTACCCACACCAACATCAATCTTGAATTTGGGCTACAACAGATCTCAGAAAAGGTAGCAACTCTGTCAGAGAATCTGAATGCATTCATAAACTCATCCAATGCCAAGATTAATGCAGTTGCACGAGAAGTGGATGGAGTCAATTCTGTTCTGTATTTCGATTCACATACTCTAGACAAACATAATAAGAAACTCAAAGAAATCTCTGAATCCATAGATATTCTACAATGGAATTGTAAGGAATAATTGTAATTAGATTTTGATGATGCTATATTAATTAGGAATTTAGAGTACCCCTTCTTTTGATGTAATGTATTAGATATTTTCATTGTAAAGTTCCTTAGAATAGTCGACTGACAGAAGACCTCCTGACAGAAGACCCTCTGATAGGCTTTGTCCTAACAGAGGACCTTTGGCTCTCTGCTTCAGAACAGGAGACCTCTTGGTCTCTATTAGCCTTTACACGGACAAAAACCCTCCTGGTTCTCTGTTGAACATTTCTTCAACAGAAACCCTCAAGACTCTCTTACAGCCTTTTCAAACAGAAGTGCTCAAAACCTTCTCTGAGAGACTTTCTGCTGAAGACACCAGAAGGCATGACACTTGGAGAATTTTCTTGATACTACTTCAACCGGTGAAACCAACGAAAGATTCCTTCAACGGCTAGAAGACTTCAACGGAAAAGCAACAGTACGCGCATTAAATGCACATTTAATGCCTTCCGTACTCTATAGAGTAAATGCAGATGATTGGCCGCATTGTCAGGATATCTCTATCCCAAAATAGTAACCCGCCAACTTTGATGGGTCCTACTTGTCAAGTCAACTGTTCGCGCATTTAATGCAGTTGTCCTCCTTCTCCTCCAACGGGAAGACAACCTCAGTATAACCCTCCTGGTTTCATTTACTTACTGCACTCACTTATCACATTTAGTTAGAACTGATCAACTCCAAAGACTTGGTCTCTGTGTTCAACAGAACGTGTCTAGTGAGTTAACAGAAGGCCTACTGCCTTTGCTTCTCTGAGGCTAATCTGACAGAACCCCTACCAGAACCCCATCCGCTGCCAGTCTGTTCTGCCAACAGAACATGCTATTCTGTTAAATCTGGTACTTAGCTTGAAAAAGTTAAAAACCAATACAGTCTATTCACCCCCCTCTAGACTGTATCCAGTACAATCAGGACCAACAAGTGGTATCAGAGCTTCCTTGTTCTAATAATCTCTTAGGTTATTTTCGGAACAAAGATTCACTTGTTTTCTGTTTGCCTCATTTTTTTATGATGTAATGGATCACTCTCTTTCCAAGAATCTTATGTTCTCAGATCTTAAGTTTGATGACTGGAGGACCCGAATGAAGCCACATCTATGTGCTCTACATGATGAGATGTGGGAAGTACTTGACATTGGGCCATTCACAAGCTTCCAGAAGGTCAACCCTGAGCATGCTATTGACAACACCAGACCTCAGATGATCAATAAGGCCAAATCTGAGTGGACTACTGATGAAAGAAGGAAGTACAATCTGGACAAGGATAAAGAAGTGCAAGACTGCCAAGGAAATCTGGGATACTCTTGAGCTCATTGGAGCTGGTGATGAGCAAGAGAAGGATAACAAGCTGACAATAGCCAACAAGAGGTTTGATGACTTCAAGCTTCTTCCTGGCGAAAGCATCTCCAAGATGTATGACAAGCTCCTCACTATCACTGGAGAGATCTCTGAGCTTGGCAAGGAACTCACCACCAAGGAGATCAACCTCAAGGTGTTGAGAGGTCTTCCATCAGCTTGGAAGATGAAAGTAGTTGCTGTTCAAGCCAGCAAAGATGTGAAGACCTATCCCACAGACAAGCTCATTTCAGTTCTCAAGGCTCATGAGTTTGAAATGATTGAAGAGAAGGAAGATGTACCAGAAGAGAGGACCACCACAGCCCTCACTGCCAGTACATCAAAGGTACATGATTTTGACCCCTCAATACTTTTAACTGACGAATATATGGCTGCTTTTACTAGGAGATTCAAGAAGTTTATGAAGAATCCCAAAGATGGAAGAAGTCCATCATCCAGAAGAGATCCATTCCAGAAGACCAAGCCAACAGAGAGCAGTGGAGAGCTTCTCTGTTACAACTGCAGACAGCCTGGACATTTCAAGACAGATTGTCCACATCCAAGAGTGTCCAAGAGACAAGGGCATGATGGAGAAAAGAAGAAATATGAAGACAATACCAGAAGGAGGAAAACACTCGTCACAGAACAGCTCGAGAAAGACCCTCTGTCTGAGACAGAATCCAGTTCTGACTCCGACTCTGATGAGGCCTTCTGTTGCCTTGATACTGAGATAGAAGACCTATGCCTCATGGCTCATTCTGATGATGAGGTAACCTCTGCTTCTACATCTAGTTTTTCTTCGGTATGCTTAGCTTTTCATTCTGATTCAATGTCAGAATTTTGGGAAGAGTTTAAAGCCATCCAAGCCACTTACTCTTCTCATTGAAGGCCGAGATCCTTGACTTAAGGAAGGAGGTTGAGATCAAAATCAATCTTCTCATTAAAGAAAGAGATCAGATGGAAACTGAAAATGTTTCCCTTCTAAAGAAAGTAAGGAAAATGGAGTCAATCGATATTAAGTACAACACCTACCAGAAGGCCCAGTCTTCAATGGAAAGGTTACTACTTGATCAACAGATTGGCGTTGGTTTTGGTCTTGGTTATGGCTCAACAGAATCAGGTGAGCCTTCTGTAATGCCTAGCACCAGTGTTGCTAAGGCAGACAAGGTCATAGAGCCACTGATTTCTAGCCCCACCTGTCAAGCTGGTGTATCTGGCACCAAGGTTGCTCATGAGGAAGTCAGACCAGAAAAAGGGAAGATAAAGGTTCAACAGAAACCCTTTTTGAAAATTAATGAACCTAGCAGAAAACCTAACAACAGAAAGGGTTTTCAGAATAACAAAAATAAAAGACAAATCATTAACAGACAACCTCATGATAACCATTCCAGAAATGATCACCAGAAGGGCAGATATCAAGAGAGAGTTAACTTTAGGCAGAAGAGGTTGGCTGGTCAACTTCAGAAGCCCAAAGCTAACTGCCCCTCTGCTCATGATAGTATATGGGACTTCTGCCTAACAAATAAAGCTATGCAAAAGTACGTAAACAGGAAGCATGACCCTCACAAGCATCTGCCCAAAGTGAATCAAACTTCAGTTTACTATAACTACCAGGTGGATAATGGGTACCATCCACCAAGGTTTCACCTGATGAGACCAAAATGGTACCAACTACCCAGACTCCATGTCCCCCCAGGACCCAACATTGTTTGGGTACCTACATCTTTCTTTTGATCATGCAGGAACTGTGTGCTGGAGCTATCTCCGAGCAAGAATGGTTTATTGATAGTGGATGCTCCAGGCACATTACAGGTGACAGAAGTTGCCTAACAGAGTTCCAGAAATGAAAGGACCTAGAGTTACCTTTGGAGGTAATGACAAAGAAGGTCATACAAAAGGAAGAGGGAAGCTGACCAAGAACCAGATAATCATTGATGATGTCTCATATGTCAAAGGCCTGAAGTTCAACTTGCTGAGTGGTAGCCAATTCTGTGACAAAGGCTACACTGTTGAATTCACAAAGGACTTCTGCTATGTGAAGCATGAGACAACAAAGGAAGTGGTTCTTATAGCATCAAGGAAGAAGAACATCTATGTGGTTGATTGGAAATCTACAAAGGATGGAGTATGCCTGATAGCCAAGGGAGATTCAAAACTAAGCTGGGACTGGCACAAAAAGCTTAGTCATTTGAACTTCAAAACAATCAACAAACTGGAAAGAGAACACATTGTTGATGGACTGCCAGACATAGTATACAAGAAAGAGACCCAGAAGGGAAAGCAACAGAAGAACTCTTTCAAACCCATTGCTGGAGATCTTTCTACAAGTCCTTTAAATCTGATCCACATGGATTTATTTGGACATGTTGAGACTCCAAGTGTTGGTGGCAAGAAGTACATCGTAGTCATGGTTGATGACTACTCCAGATATACATGGACTATCTTCTTGTCAAAGAAAAATGAAACTCTTCAGAAGTTGCCATCTCTTTTAAAGCAACTTCAGACTGAGAAGAATTTGAAAGGCAAGACAATCAGGTCTGACAGAGGAACTGAATTTGTTAACCAAATCATAAAGGACTTCTGTGATCAAAATGGAACCCTCCATCAACTCTTTGCCGCCAGAACCCCTCAACAGAATGACGTAGCAGAAAGGAGAAACATAACACTGAAAGAAGCTGCAAGGACAATGATTGCAGAATCTGGACTACCAATGAGATACTGGGCTGAAGCAATCAACATCGCATGCTATACCCAGAACAGAAGTATGATCAACAAGAATCACCAGAAGACCCCTTATGAACTTTGGAAGGGAAGAAAACCTAATATCAGTTACTTTCATGTATTTGGATGCAAAAGCTACATTCTCAACAATGGAAAGGAGCATCTGAAAGTCTTTCAAGAGAAAGTTGATGAAGGTGTATTCATAGGCTATTCAAACACCAGTAAAGCCTATAGAGTACTCAACAAAAGATCCCTACATGTTGAAGAATCTATACATGTAAAGTTTGATGATAGCATTTCTGTTAAAGAAGTAACAGAGACCCTCAAAGAAGTCAACATAGAAGACAGAACACCTGAACCAACAGAAGAGGTATCAGATAATCATGCATTCCCAACACCTGCACCAAACCCCCTTTTGTTGAATGAAGATGAAGATTCAGAAGATGAAGAACCAGAGAGACCCGGACAGCAACTGACAGAACCTGAATTGACATGGTTAAGACATCATCCTCCTAACCAAGTGATTGGACATATCAGAAGTGGTGTGCAGACCAGATCAGCATCAACAAGGAGAGAAGCAATGTTTGCCTGCTACATATCTCAGATGGAACCCATGACAGTAGAAGAAGCTCTTACAGACTCAGATTGGATCAATGCAAAGCAAGAAGAGCTTACTCAATTTGAAAGGAACAAAGTATGGGAACTTGTTCCTAGGCCAAAGCACATGAATGTCATTGGAACCAAATGGGTATTCAAGAACAAAGCTGATGAAGATGGCAACATTGTAAGGAATAAAGCAAGGCTGGTAGCTAAGGGTTACTGCCAAGAAGAAGGAATAGATTTTGATGAGACTTTTGCACCAGTGGCCAGACTGGAAGCCATCAGAATATTCCTAGCTTATGCTACCTACAACAACATCAAGGTCTACCAGATGGATGTCAAGAGTGCATTTCTGAATGGAGATCTTGAAGAAGAAGTTTATGTGGAACAACCATCAGGTTTTATCATTCCTTCTCACTCCTCCTGTGTCTACAAGCTTAGAAAGGCCCTTTATGGTCTTAAGCAAGCTCCCAGAGCATAGTATGACACATTGTCCCTATTCCTAGTGAACCATGGCTTTACTAAGGGAAAGGTTGACAAAACTCTATTTCAAATCTCTGTTGCTAACCATATTCTGCTAGTTCAAATATATGTTGATGATATTATATTTGGAAGTACTAATGCAGAGTTATGTAAGAAATTTTCTCAAGTGATGCAGAGTCAATTTGAAATTAGTATGATGGGAGAACTGAGCTACTTCCTAGGATTGCAAGTCAAACAAGTTCCAGAAGGAATCTTTATCAATCAAGGGAAGTACACCAGAGACCTGATCAAGAAATTTGGAGTAGAAGGCAAATCCTCAGTGAAGATTCCCATAAACACTTCTCAAGGAATTGGTCCGGATGATGAAGGAAAAGATGTTGATGCAACAACCTACAGAGGAATCATTGGATCTCTTCTCTATCTCACTGCAAGCAGACCAAATATCTCATTCTCTGTTGGAATCTGTGCCAGATACCAATCAAATCCCAAAGAGAGCCATCTAAGTGCTGCAAAAAGAATTATCAGATACATCAAAGGAAATCCAAATGCAGGCCTATGGTATCCCAAGGGAGGTAACTTTGAACTAATTGGTTACTCTGACTCAGATTTTGCAGGTTGCAGATTAGACAGGAAGAGCACCTCTGGTCACTGCCAACTGCTAGGTGGGAGACTTGTCTCCTGGTTTAGCAAGAAGCAGAACTCTATCTCAACCAGTACGACAGAAGCTGAATACATTGTAGCTGGGAGTTGCTGTGCTCAGCTACTCTGGATGAAGCAACAACTAAAGGATTATTGCATTCAAGCAAAGGAGATCAAGCTGCTGTGTGACAACACCAGTGCCATTGCCATCACTCAGAATCCTGTTCTTCATTCCAGGACAAAGCACACTGAGATCACACATCACTTCATCAGAGATCATGTTGAAAAGAAGCACATATGCATGGAGCATGTGTCAACAGAAGACCAGCTTGCAGACATTCTGACAAAGCCTTTGCCTGAGGCTAGGTTCAATAAGTTGAGAGAAGAATTGGGAATGATGGATGAAATTACAAGAGAAAGTTGAAAAGGAAGATCTTCTGTTGCAAACTCTCTGCTAACAGAATACCTGTTGCAGAACCCCTTCTGTTCTCTACCTTGGACAGAGAACCTCCGTTACTAACAGAATACCTCAGCAACAGAAACCCTCTTTATCTCTGACAGAAGGTTGTGGACTTAGAAATATTTTGAGAAAACCGGGTGACCTAGTAACTTAATGAAGGTCTTTTACCCTTTTACCCTTAAAACGGTATTAAAGCCGCAGAATATTTACTGCGCCCCCATTTTCATTTATTGGTACCTCGGAACCGCCAATAATCTCAAACGTCCACTAACCCGAACCCATATATTCCCGTCTCTCAAATCTAAACCGTTACTGCTCTCAATATTCTCAAATTCTCAAACTTCCATAGCTCTCAAGCTCTCAGAAACTTTTTCCCTGCTCTAATGGCGGTTACCAACTTCAACTCGCTCTCAAAGGCTCAACAGGAAACTCTAACAAAGAATGTGCTCACCGGAATGAAGTGCGACCTCTATGCACTTCCAAAACTGGCAGAAGATGAGGAACTCATGAAGAGAATTCTACAATGTATTAACGACTCAAACCTGAGCAAGGTAATCACCTACAACTATAATCAATATAGTACTGTTGATGTAGTTGAGTTTTATCTCAACGCTGACTACGAAGGCGAGGTCATCACCTCCACTGTGAATGGAGATTAAGTCATCGTTGATGTTGGGGCCATCAACAGTCTTTTCAAGATTGTGGTTGTCAATGAATCAAACGGTCTCTTTGACCTAGAAGACGCTGACCTCACTGTTGAGGAATTCGCCATGAACTATGGCACACCAGGTGCTACTATTCCAAAGCTCACAAGAAAGAAGCACTCCTTGAAGAGAGACATTGAGCTATTGGTGAACATCCTCCACAGGTGTATATGGTGCAGATACACATCCACTGACGAATTCACCATCTCACAAGCTAAAGCCATCTATGCTGTGCTGCACAAGGCCAACATCAACTGGGGCCAGGTCATTGTCAGGTCAATGATTTAATTTGTCAAAGTGGCCAAGAGGAAGAACAAGGACACAGGCATCTACTCTGGGAAGGTAGGTCATGCCCTCCTTATCTCCGAACTCCTGGTACAGGGAACTGGGCTCAGGAAGCCAATCTTGGTAGATCACTCCAAAATGATCTTTCTGTCAACTACTAGCAACAGAGATGCTGCAATCAAGGCAGAACTCAAACGGTTGGCAAAGCTAGACCTCAACAGGCAAAAGCTACAGAAACCATCCTAGCAGAATACTTCCACCAGCTCTGAGAAGGAACCTCTGGTAAGGAAAGTGGTGAAGAAAGCAGTCACCAAGAAAGCAGCTCCAGCAAAGGCCAAAAAGGTTTTGGCCAAGAAACCTAATCCAAAGAGGAAGAGACCCTCTTCTGACTCTAGCCCACCTACTCCTTCTGCCACCCCAATTCCTAAGAAGCAGAAGACCAGAATCCGTACTCCTCAAGAAACCCCAGAAGCTAAGGGGAACCAGAAAAATCTAAATCACCTTCTCTGCCAAAACAACTACTTTGGCAAGGGAAGAAAATCACTTTTGAGTCTACTGACTCTGAGACTGAGGATATGGTGAGGGATGATACCACTCAGGGGGAACAAGGGAACACTATACCACAAGAACACCAAGTGATAATATCATCCCCAGAGCAACAGAATGCCTCTCCAGACAGAGAACTTCAAATTGACTACAGAGCAGCCATAGACAAGCAATTTGAGCGTGTGTTAACCTGGAGAAGCTGGAGGATGGGGCCTCTACAGAAAATCATTCAGTATTTCGATCACTATGAGTCTGAGGAAGCTGAAGTCCTCAACTGGGTAGGTATAGATGATGTATCCAAATGCTTTGCCCTCAATTTCCTTCAATCTGTTCTTGAGAAGAAGAAAGCCAGCTACAAAGGCAAGACTGTTCTTATCTCCACTCCATCAGAAGAGGCTGTCCGACCTTTTGCAGATGATGAAATTGAAGCTTTTGAAGCCTGGCTGTTTGCCAAGAAGGCAAGGGAATCTGTTGATCCCAACTTTGTCCCTGGTGAATCCTCTACACAAAAGGATGAAGGAACAGTTATGATGGAGCTGATCCAGGAATGGAGAGCCACTCTAACAAAGGAAGCTGCATTCGAGGTAATCTCCCCCTCTACCTCTGTACATATTGCATCAGAAATTCCTATCCCATCACCCTCTTCTTCTGCACACATTCCCTCTGAACCTCTCAAATCCCCCTCTGTGCAAAAATCCCTTACACCTCTACAGAACACCCCATCACCTAAATAGAGAACCCCCTCTTAACAGATAGCTCCCACTCACCAGAAACCCTCAACCCCAAAATCCAAATCCTCCTCACCCTGCAAGCAGGTTACCCCTACAAGGAACAGATCTCCCTCTCCTCCCCCATCTCCTCAACACCTAAATACCCAACCTCAACCTCAACAGAATTCCTTCTCACATCAACCTTCTCAGCAGAACCCCAAATCTGCAACTCCTCCTCAGCAACAATCCTCACAACCGCAACCCTCCCCTCCTCAACATCAAGTTGTAGAAGTCGGCTCTTCTAATCCAACAACTATTGCCCCCATCCCTGCACCTCATGGTTATTCAAGGCATTCTACTGCCTCCAACCCCTCATTTCATAAGAAGGCACTTGTTGACAGACACAGAGTTCCGGACTACTCCTCTTATGAAGGATCTTCTAGCGGTGATGGATTCATTATCAGTGATCCAAACAAGGCTACCTCCAAACTACAGAATACCCCTTCTAAGACTCAATTTGAGCATGAAATGCAGAACCAGCTTCAATCCTCTGTTCACGAACATCAGCCTCTACCCAAAGGAAAAGGGTTAGAGTTGTCTGGCTTCACTCAAGCAGAACATCAGATCCCTTTCAACCAGTTCGTAGCATCAGCAGAAGAATTTGGTAGTCAAATGCTGGAGAATTTGAACAAGCTCATAATGATCAATGATAAACATTATGAGGGTCTGACACAGGTGAATGACAATGTTAAATCAGGCTTCAAACACATGTCTGGTAATTGTCAACTGTTCTTCACGATTTCATGGCCTCATCAAATATCAAGATTGATGTTGTCTCCAATGATGTGGACACTATCAAGACTGTTCTTACTTCTATGAATCAGACCCTGAAATCCCAGCATACCACCCTTACAACTCTATCCCAAGCAGCTGCATCCCTGCAAAATTCTGATGCTGTGATTCAAGAAAGACTACAAGACATCAATACTCTCTGCAAAGAACATTCTGATCAAGGAAAGCTACTCCTGGCTGCAGACAAAGAGAGATATCAGAAGATGGTCCTGCTCGAAGCAAGCAACAAAGATATCCTATCTGCTCTTAATAGACAGCAAGGGTTAATAGAAGGCCTCACTTATGTTACACAAACACTGCCAGAAACCCTAGAACAAATTGCTTCCACCCAAGCTTCAGAATTCCAGAAACTCTCCCTAATGATTGGTGATCTAGATGATGCCAAGAAGGGGGAAGAGGATCCTCAACGGCCCAAGCCTAGGACCACCAGAGCTTCTACAAGAGCTTCATCGTCTGTTGAACTAGCCGTTGATCTTACCCCATATTTTGAAGCTGCCCTCCAAAAGAAAAGGCTAGCTGGTATTCCTAGACCTCCATCTACACCGAAGAAAGGCACTAAGAAGAAGAAAGCTCTGAGCTTTAAAGAATGGAGACTCGGAGGATCTCAGGTAATGACCAAAGCTCAATTTGAGGAAATGAAACAGAAGATGACTCCTACACAACAAAAGAATCTCTTTTTGGACAATGATGGTCATGTAAAGGACAGACATGGTGGATCTCTGGAAGAGGCAGAATATTGGTTCCATAACAGCATCCTTCCAGGAAAGGACATTCATGAAGGTGTCCTTATCTACCTGGACTGCAAGCTCTCACCCGTCTGGGCTTCTTACCAAAGACCTGGAAATCTCACTGAGATCAGAGAAGAGGTGAATGCAGAGTTGAAAAGGCTACAAGGATTGGATGAACAAGCAAGAGTTGACGCTGCAAGGGCCATTATGTAATCAAATACCCCTGTAAACTATCCTCAAATAAAAGAACATCTATGTCTTTCTATTTGTAAGGCTTTTCATCTCCTTCTGTTCTTTATTTGCTCTCTGTCTTTAATTTTAAGCTCTGATATCTTTCTATCTTAACTGCTATCTGAATGTATCGTACTCTTACTATTTTCCTATGCTAAGTTGCCCACCAAGATTTTAATGAAAGTTTGTATACTTTAATTCTTTTATGGTGAAGGCACTTCTCTGGAAATAGTTAAAGGGTTTTGGCATCATCAAAAAGGGGGAAATTGTAAGGAATAATTGTAATTAGATTTTGATGATGCTATATTAATTAGGAATTTAGAGTACCCCTTCTTTTGATTTAATGTATTAGATATTTTCCTTGTAAAGTTCCTTAGAATAGTCGACTGAAAGAAGACCTCCTGACAGAAGACCCTCTAATAGGCTTTGTCCTAACAGAGGACCTCTGGCTTTCTGCTTCAGAACAGAATACCTCTGGGTCTCTGTTAGCCTTTACACGGACAGAAACCCTCCTGGTTCTCTGTTGAACATTTATTCAACAGAAACCCTCAAGACTCTCTTATAGCCTTTTCCAACAGAAGTGCTCAAAACCTTCTCTGAGAGACTTTCTGCTGAAGACACCAGAAGGATTGACACTTGGAGAATTTTCTTGATACTACTTCAACCGGTGAAACCAACGAAAGATTCCTTCAACGACTAGAAGACTTCAATGGAAAAGCAACAGTACGCGCATTAAATGCACATTTAATGCCTTCCGTACTCTATAGAGTAAATGCAGATGATTGGCCGCATTGTCAGGATAGCTCTATCCCAAAATAGTAACCCGCCAACTTTGCTGGGTCCTACTGGTCAAGTCAACTGTTCACGCATTTAATGCAGTTGTCCTCCTTCTCCTCCAACGGGAAGACAATCTCAGTATAAAAGATACTTTACGAAGAACAACCAAGATAACTTTGCTACAACAATGAAAATACAGTAACATTCAAACATTAAAACGCTAAAGCCTCCTTGAGATTAAATCTTCATCATCTTCTACAAGAGAAAGCAGACGTTGGAAAGATTATCTACTCACATCTTTTCATTTCCAACTCAAGCAAAGTTCCATTCGTTCTTCAACAACTTCAAACACTTCATCTACAAATCTTTTGTAATGAAGCAAGTTGGAGGAACCCGTGTTTCAAAAGAAACTCTTCTTTCACAAGAAGGACGCCCAAGTACCTGGAGCAGTGAAGTGGTGATACTTCCGGGAAGCTCAGTGAAAGGACCAGTCTTAAAGGAAGCCAGAAAGTGCATCTCAGGAGACATCTACACTTGAAGAAGACGTGGAGAGCTTCTTAAGTGCTAGGACTAAGGCGTTATAAACGGACGTTTTTACAAGCTTAGTGGAACAGTGGATTAGAGGAACGAGTTGTTCCTTGAACCACTATAAAAATCCCTGGTGTCATTTACTTACTGCACTCACTTATCGCATTTAGTTAGAACTGATTAACTCCAAAGACTTGGTCTCTGTGTTCAGCAGAACGTGTCTAGTGAGTTAACAGAAGGCCTACTGTCTTTGCTTCTCTGAGGCTAATCTGACAGAACCCCTACCAGAACCCCATCCGCTGCCAGTCTGTTCTGCCAACAGAACAGGCTATTCTGTTAAATCTGGTACTTAGCTTGAAAAAGTTAAAAAACAATACAGTCTATTCACCCCCCCTCTAGACTGTATCCAGTACAACCGGGACCAACAGGAATGCTGATCAATCTTCAGAGCGATTTATGGAAATAGGGATTCTGTGCAAAGAACACAAAGAGCAAGCCTCTAACATACTTAAGAATGACAAAGAGCGATACCAGAAATTGGTACTCCTTGAAGCCAGCATTCAATCTACAATGGAGAGACAACAAAGTTTGATTGAAGGATTGACATCTGTTACTCAGACTTTGCCTGAAGCTCTTGAAGAGATAAGAGATGCACAAGCCTCAGAATTCTCTATGATTGAACTTCTCCTTGTCGATCTTGTTGATGCCAAAAAGGGGGAAGAGACCAGAGAAGAAGAAGGCCCATGCACCAGAGCTCTATCTATCATAAAACCATCATCTACTATTGATCCTGCTCCCTATTTTGAAGCTGCTAAGAAAAGGAAACTTGCTGCGGGAACTCACAGACATCCATCTCCACCTCCTAGAAGCTCCAAGAAGAAATCATCCAGCTTCTCTTTTAATCAATGGATGAAAAGTGGGATGTGTAGACCTGACAGAGCTCAGTTTACTCAAATGAAGAAGCTCATGACCCCATTTAAACAAGATAACCTTTTTATGGACAATGATGGACTTGTCCAGATCAACCATGGTGGCTCTATACAAGAAGCTGAAGTCTGGTGGCAAATGAGAGTCATTCCAGGAAAGAATATCTCTGAAGCCATAAGGAATTATTTGGACTGCAAATTAGAGCCTCACTGGTTTGAATGTCAGGAACCAAGGAATTTAGCATCCATCAGTGCCAAAGTCAATACAGAGCTCAGAAGAATTGAAGAAGCTGATGCACAGGTAGGAGAAGAAGACTCTTAATCACTTCTATCTTTGTATATTTATTTATTCTCTGATAATAAGATACCATCTCTGCCTCTATTTTGCATGGCATACTAAATTATCTGTTCGTATTTGCTTTCTGTGTTTGTATTTAACTTATGCTCTGATATCTTATTCTTTATTGTTTGCTATCTGAATGTACCGTACTCTTACTATTTTCCTATGCTAAGTTGCCCACCAAGATTTTAATGAAAGTTTTTAACTTTATTCTTTTAAGGTGAAAGGCACTTCTCTGGAAATAGTTAAAGGGTTTTGGCATCATCAAAAAGGGAGAAATTGTAAGGAATAAATGTAATTAGATTTTGATGATGCTAGGTTAATTAGAATTTGAATGTACCCCTATAGAAATTTTGTATTAGAATTTTCTTTGTAAGTATTAGCATAATCGACGTGCCAGAAACCCTCTTGGTTTTCTTGATCAGATTATCTACCAGAGTTGCTCCCAGAATTGCTCTCCAGAGAAGCTACCAGAGTTGGGTACCAAGGGAGGTACCAGAGTTGGCATCAGAGGTGGACTTCAGAGTTACAACCAGAGAGCCTCGTCTGACTTACTGCTACTTTACAGAATTCGAAGACTCCTTCCACGGCCGTGAAACTAACGGGAAATACCCTAACGGCTAGGAGCCGTTCGACGGAACATGGTACTGTACACGCATTAAATTCTCAATTAATGTTGTACGTACGAAGATATATTTAAAGCTGATGATTGACCATGTGGATATCCTTTCGCCCCCAAAATAGCAAGTCGAAGGTCCAACCGGTCAAATTAACAATACAAGCATTTAATGAAGCTGTCTTCTACACTCCAACGGGAAGACCACTCCTAGTATATAAGATACACTTCGAAGAACTTCCGTAGTAACTTTACTACAATTTTAAAAACACACTTCAAGCTTTTCTGAGATTACAACTTCATCATCTTAACAAGAAAAGCCAACTGCAAGAAAGACTTCAACTTCATATACTTCTTCCTACAAAAGCAAAAGTTCATCCAGTTCTTCAACACTTCGAAAGCATCAACTACACATCCTTTGTGAAGAAGCTACGTTGGAGAAAACTGATTTTAAATCAAACACTTCTTGAAAACGAAGGGACGTCTCAAATTAATTGGAGTAAGTGAAGTGGGGATACTTCCAAGAGACCCAGTAAAACGAGACCAGCCATCAGGAAGCAGGACTTCATCCCGGGCGGCAACTAGACTTGAAGAAGATGAGGAGTGCTTCTTAAGCTCTAGGGACTAAGGCGTTGTAAATTGTTGTTTTTGCAAGATTAGTGGAACAGTGGACTAGAGGAACACGTTGTTCCTTGAACCACTATAAAAATCCCCGGTGTCATTTACGTTACGCATCTTATTCTGCACTTAAGACTTTAACCGTTTAACTCAAAAGGTTGGACTCTGTGTTCAACAGATCTCCCTTAAGAGTTATCAGAAGGGCATTTGCCTTAGTATTTTCTCGAGGCTACCCGGACAGAAATCAATCCGCTTCCAGGTCCAGTTCTGCCATCAGAACTTGACATTCTCTTTTACCAGAATCAGACCATCTCTGTTAAAGTTAGTGTTGACTCAGAGAAAAGTTTGAAAAATCTTGAACAGTCTATTCACCCCCCCTCTAGACTGTTCCCTTTATAAAACGGGACCAACATCAGGAGAACAGAAGCAATGGGCCCGAGACCTATATGTCGGAGAGATAACCAGGGCTCCCATCGACAAGAAGGTGAAGAGGGATCTCATATACTTCACCGACGTAGATTTGCCACCGATGCCACCGCCGCACAGGGATGCCTTGGGGATCAAGATTGAAATCAACGACACCATCGTCCATCGAGTCCTAGTGGACAATGGGAGCTCCGTTAACATCATGTACTATGACACCTTCTAGGGTCTTGTCCTGGACCGAAAGAACTTGATCCTGGTAAGAACCCCACTATCAGGCTTCACCAGGGTCTCCATTGAGTCGGAGGGCAGCATAGTCCTCCCCGTGATGGTGGGCTCTGAGCCCTGCGTATCCAAGTTAGTCGTCAAATTTATCGTCGTACGCCTAACTTGTGCGCATAAGATCATCATGGGGAGGCCGGCCCTAGAAGACTTAAGGTGTGTGATATCCCAGGAGCACCTGTGCATGAAGTTCCCCACTCCGAATGGTGTCGGAGTTGCCAGGGGAGACCAGCGGATGGCGAGGAGCTGCTATCTGAAAGCTTGCAAGCAAATCAGTCAGAAGGAGTTGAGGGTCCACGTGATCAACGACACGGTGGCAAAGCGCGAGAAGGGTCAGCTTCGTGCTGAAACCGACTCCGAAGACCAAGAGGAAAGCTCCCCATCAAAGGGAAAGGTCCCTTCATGATCGGACCTCGATTAGTTCCAAAGAATGGGATTACGACTTCAACGTGTTCCACTCACATTATGAAAATTCTACTACTTTGCATACGAAATTTTGTCTTCAAAAGAGGTCCGACCTCACTTAGCAATGAAGGGCGGCGGCAAAAAAAAAGAAAAAAGAAAAAAAGAAAAGAAAAAAGGTAGTATGCCCCCCCCCCCTCGATGTTTGGCCGACCTCGGCCAGGATCTTGAACTGAAAATAGTCAAGCGATTTTCGAGAATCTGAGCAATTTTCTAAAGTAAAAGGCTAGTCGCGACAGTCGAGGCGACTGTAGGCCCGACCTCCGGGTCGAGGGTGCTCAGGATGCTGATTTCCGGGTCCTTTCTAGTGCTCACTGTTAGGAAATTGATGTAACGTACCTCGAAAATACAACAACGGAAGTTTAAAATTTTCCCAAACAGATTTTCCTTGATTATGACAAAACAACGAATATGACAATAATATTAGATCTGAGTTAGAACTCACAGATCTTCCAGCCTAGCGGTGATAATCCTTGACCTTAGGTATCCACGTGATTTCTCCTTTCCGAAAAAATGGTTAGATCTCCCTAAGAGAAAGGCTAGGAATTCTCTTCGCAGGGAAATAAACTGGTAACAGTGAATCTGAAAACTGCTCTCTGAATTATGAAGGAGGAGGATGTATTTATACAAGTTCTAAACTAGTTTCCCAATCACAATGAAAGTCTTTGTAATTAATGAGTTCTAGTCCAACTAGGTCCAATAATCATTAATGTACAATTAAATAAAGGAAATAAATAAAATATTAAACATCAAAGTTGAATTAGATGGGCTGCACGCCACATCCTAATTCAAACTTTAGTATGTTTTAATTTTATATTATTTTGGCTTTTACTTTGAATTAAAAGTGTACCAAAATATATCAACTTTATTTAATTATAAATACATCTTAATTAAGTATAATAAATCTTATTTATCACACTTAATTAATTCTATCAAATATAGAACTCTCCTTCAACTTCATGAATTAAATATGTTTAATGTAATTAATATTTAATCCATTTTCAGTATTACTAATTAAATACTCCCTCTGTCCCATTGGACTTTGCCAACTTTTCTTTTTTGGTTGTCCCACAAAACTTTGCCACTTTCCAATTAAAGCAACTAATTTATGGTTCTGCACATTTCTCTCACCTCTGCACAAATCTCAACTACACAGTTTTTACTATTCTTATTTTAACCTACTTTGCACTTGGCAATGTCCACCAGGACGGAGGTAGTATTATGTAATCCAATTAATAATATTTAATTCCTTCTAACAATTCAATCGGAAGGTATAATCACTTGTTGTTTGACCCATAGGGCCCTTATATATTAAGAACTAATCAAATTAAGGTCTTAGTAGAATCCCTAGACGATTTACCAGACAAACTTAATATATAAGGACGTTAGCGAGGACTATTCAAACTCCCTGTAATATAGAGCTCATAGTGATACGGTCCTTTCATTCAACGAACATTCAACTAAGTCTAGAACTTGATATTGTGTCTATTCCAATAACTTAGTCTCTATCTCTCAATCTTTTTAGATGATCCATAATGATCATATTCGATATTCAAAACGAATATATCTTTGCATTGGCCAATGACTTTATGATCCATTCAGATATGAGAAGTAGAATGTTCTCTCTTAATCTATTATGAGGAATGAATTCTTTCTTGGCTCAACTACTACTCCATGTGCTTCGTGATGCACCAAACACATGCCGTATCTACCCCGATTGGAGTGCAAGCGTTGGTCATGGTCAAAGTACATCACTCCGCATATGTAGTACGTATTGTTGGTCCAGAATAGGACGCTCGTAGGCTTTTGGGAAAGCTACGTACGACACTCAAGCAGGAATCAAGGAAATATTATGAATAAGGAAAGTTGCAAAGGGAATTTAGTAGCCAGAAATAGCATATCTGTATTTGAAATTCGAATTGCCTTTTATAGGCGATTACAAATAGTAACTGCCGAACATAATGATGACTAAATTAATTACAACATCAATACGGAATTAAATACATAATTAATAGTGCATTGATTGTTGACCGTTACTCTTTCTGGCTGACTTGCAGGTCGACCTGGCTGGCAGACAGAACGCTTGATCTCCTCGGGCGACAGGCTTCCGCTGGGCTGGAAGGTAGGCTCCCACTGGACCGATTAGGCTCTGGGCCTAGTCCCATAACCCCATCACGAGTCCCCCACTCCCTTGGTCGAGTAGTAGACTCGGCTAATAGGGAGTAGTTCAAGTCAGTTGCCAATTTTTAAAAGATATTCACATACCAGAGAGCCATAATGGTGGATTCTATCAATCCCACGATTTATGGAGATTTCCAAAATTTAAATTTCGCTCTCAACTTTAAAAGGCTTTGAATTAATTCCTTCAGCATCCTTGCACTCCAGCAGTCAAATTTCTTCCAGACATCAGAATCCAGGTCAGTTTCCAAAAATTCATGAAATTCATTATTTCATAATTATTCTCGGACTTTATTTTATTTTCCCCCTATTTTTTCTTTTTCTTTTCTTTTCTTTTCTTTCCTTCTTTTTTCTTTCCTTTTCTTTTCTTTCCTCCTTTTTTCTTTCCTTTTCTTTCCTTCTTTTTTCTTTCCTTTTCTCTTCTTTCCTTCCTTTCCTGGACCTGCGCGCGCGTCTTTTCTGAGCCGTCCCCAGCGCCGCCGTCAACCAGGTCCAGCACTGCAAATCGGCTGGCCGCCGTCCGTGATCCGGCAGCTCCATCGGGTCGGTCCCTGCTGCTCCAAACCGCTGCTCCGCACCACCCGCCGGTGGACGACGTCGCCCCCGTAGTCCAGTGGTTCTGGCCGGCGGGTCTGGACTCCATGTCTGGCCAACCCAATCTACTCAGCTGGTGGTCGTTCCACTCTTGGTCAGCGTCACCCAGGGTTGGTGGCCCGTCGGTCCCCTAAGTCGGGCACCCGGGTGGCATTCTTCTCTCAGGCGGCCAGGCCGCTTGCAGCCGTGAAATTACTTCGACGTGCATCCCCCAGGCCGTCTGCCCCGACGGCCTGCACAGCCCGGAGTTTGAGCTGGCCGTGGCGTCCCGTGCAGGTCAGCGGCTCCTTAGGGCGGTGTTGGTCCCGATTGTACTGGGTACAGTCTAGAGGGGGGGGTGAATAGACTGTACTGGTTTTTAACTTTTTCAAGCTAAGTACCAGATTTAACAGAATAGCCTGTTCTGTTGGCAGAACAGACTGGCAATGGATGGTCTTCTGGTAGGGGTTCTGTCTAGTTAGCCTCTAAGATATGCAAAGGCAGTAGGCCTTCTATTAACTCACAGGAGGGGTTCTGCTGAATACAGAGACCCAAATTCTGGAGTTAATCACATAAAGATAAATGCAAGAATTGAAAGCAGTAAGTAAATGACACCAGGGATTTTTATAGTGGTTCAAGGAACAACTCATTCCTCTAATCCACTGTTCCACTAAGCTTGTAAAAATCAAATTACAAAGCCTTAGTCCTAGCACTTAAGAAGCTCTCCACGACTTCCTCAAGTCTAGATGTTTCGTGGGATGCACTTCCTTGCTTCCTTTAAGACTGGTCCTTTCACTGAGCTTCCCGGAAGTATCACCACTTCACTACTCCAGTTACTTGGACGTCCTTCTCGTTGGAGAAGAGTTCTTGAGACAACAGGGGTTTTCCATCTAGCTTCGTTACAAAAGGTTTGCAGTTGAAGTGCTTGAAGAGTTGAAGAACAGTTGGAACTTTGCTCTTGTTGGGGATATGAAAATAGAAAAAGATTATCTTCCCAATGTACACCTTTCTTATTGAAGATGATGAAGTTTTTGATCTCAAGAAAACTTGTGCGTTTGAATGTTTGAATATTTTGATTGAGCTCTTGTTTTTAAAAGTTTCAGCAAAGTTGTCTTTGATGTTCTTCAAGTAGTATCTTTTATACTTGGGTTGTCTTCCCGTTGGAGGAGGAGGACAACTTGGCCAGTAGGACCCGGTAAAGTTGGCGGGTTACTATTTTGGGATAGAGTTATCCTGAAATATCCTGGAATGTCGGCCAATCATCAGCTTTTACTCTTCAGGGTACGGGATGCATTAAATGTGCATTTAATGCGCGTACTGTAGCTTTTCCGTTGAAATCTTCAATCCGTTGAGGGAATCTTCAGATGGTTTCACCGGCTGTAGTATTTCCATGAAAATTCTCTAAGTGTGAGGCCTTCTGGTGTCTTTAGTAGAGAGTCTCCCAGAGAAGGTCTTGAGCACTTCTGTTGGAATAAGCTATCAGAGGGTCCTGAGGTCTTCTGTCAATAGGCGAACCAAAAGAGAGTTCTGACAGAGATGCCCAACAGAGAACCAGGAGGGTTTCTGTCCGAGTAAGAGCCAACAGAGACACAGAGGTCTTCTGTCTGAAATAAAGTACAACAGAGGGCCAGAGATCTTCTGTCTGGAGGTCTTCTGTCAGTCGACTATTCTAAGAAACTTTACTAGGAAAATTTCTAATACAATAAATTTAAAGAGGGGGTACTTTAAAATCCTAATTAATATAGCATCATCAAAATCTAATTACAATTATTCCTTACAGGCGGCAGTGTGCTAACCGACGTCTGATGCCTAGCAATTGGATATTGGACTCTACCCAGGTCGGACGTCCACACCATAGGGCTGGCGGCAGGCCAGAACTCAGATGTCGTCCGTTGCACAGCAGATGCGGCGGTCTCCCATTGATGGCGACTATCTTCCTGCTGCCGGGCTGAGTCCCCCATCAAACTCGACACTCCGTATTTTCATTAATCCTTGTAGCTTTTTTTATGTGTGTAGGCGTGCTGCTTTTAGTTTGATCATGCAAGATGGCAGACACTCTCCCCATTAAAACAACGATCATGTGGATTCGGGATTGTCGGCTATTATTGAAGCAGAGCGCGGGGCGGCCGCGGGACCCATGCAGGTCAGCCACGACCCTCGGCCACGTATGCATGCGGGTGTTACTACTGGGCAGCAAGTTGACGTTCTCCCTGAGTTGGCTCCAGCTAGACGGGTTGCTACTTCTGAGGAACGACCCCTCAATGTTCTAGACAGAGCACGTATCCAACCTGTGAATGTACTAGACTCAGACGATGATTCCGATACTCGGGCAGACCTGGATTCCTGGTGGGACCTTGATAGCAGCGGAATACCGGGCCTCCCTTTTCGCGTCAAGGAAGAGGACCTCGCCATGGCATACAGTTTGATTGGCAATAATTGTTCGTTGGAATCTCCGATGGCTACTGATGTATTGAGCAATCCACCAATCCCTATTTCGGGGTCCATATCGGCTCTTTGGAGTTAGGGATGGTTGTGCAACTGCACCCCTTCCTGGTTCGGTTCCTTCACTTTCTGGGTGTGGCACCGGTTCAATTGGCTCCGGCGGCTCACATGTTCGTTGCAGCTTTTGTGGCGCGATGTGAGGATGTGGGCCTCACACCCACGATTGATTTGTTTTGCAGCTGCTTCCAGTGGCGTGCTTCTAGCTTTTTCGCCTCAGACTCCCAGAGGCCGGTGAGCAAACTGTTTTGGTCGGGTTACCCTCATTCAGGGAAGGGGTGGAAGACGAGATGGATATGGGTGTCCGACCCCAACCTCCCGTCACCTCTGTCTCAGTGGGGTGAACGGGTTCGGAAGTGTGACTGGGTCGCTCTCTCCTCTGATCTCAAGTCCTCCATCGAGATACTGTCCGCGGGCGGTCCCCACTCCATCAGCTCATATTTAGGTGATTGTAACCTCCCTGGTCTATGTTCGCTACTTTGTATTTTATTCTTCTTATCCTCACATTTTTCTTTCGCAGCTGTGCTTGAGAAGCTCGATGTTGAGGCGGAATCCGATGAAGAGGAGGAGCCTCAACAAGTCATCATCCTTGCGGCTCTTACGGCTGCGAAGGGGAAAGAGCACGGAGCCCCTCGGACCGTGAAGCGCACATTCCAAGAAGGGTGAGAGTTACCTTTGGGCCTCGGCCAACTACGCCAGTGCAGGAGAAGCACAAGGGTGGACTCGTCGACCTGCTAGTCGAATTGGACGGGTCTGACGAGGAGGAGGAGAAGCCTTGCCCAGCCATTGCTCATGTGGCCCCTAAGACTGTTGCGGGGAAAGAGCGCGGAGCCTCCTCCCCGGGCCGAGGGGAACAAGTCTCGAAGAAGGCGAAGGTCGCCCCAGAGTTTCAGTCCGCTGAGCATGTACATGAGGGTGTAGATGAGAGGATGGCCGAGCGGATCATCCATGACACCTAACATACAGTTACTTATGCCTTCCCATCTTCGAGTTCCTCGATTGTGCATGAAGGCTTTCCGGTCGTGGATTACGCTTCATTGATCCTCCCACCAGGCGACCTCGCCTGTACGACTTCCCAAGAGTTTCATCCCCTCCTAGAGGGTTCTATCCGTTCACATATTGAGGTAGGTTGATCACGTCTTGACATAGATTGTGTTTATCCCTGAACCCCCTCACATTTTCGTTTGTCTATTTTGCAGGGGCTCGCCAAGACCATCACGGCACTCCACGCGGCCAATCATTCTTAGGCCAGGCTTCAACGTGAGGCTGACGAAGCTAGGGCTACCCTACGGGCCAGCCAGAAAGCCTTCTCCGAGCTGCAGTCCTCGCGTGCACAAGAATGTGAAGAAGCGGCCAAACAAGGAGCCAAGAAAGCGCTCTCCGAGTTCCAGGCCTCCGAGCAGTTCCAGAAGATCATCTCTGCGAGGGTGCAAGCGGAGAAGTCTGAACTAGTACAACAGTGGCTGACAACCCCTGACGGAGAATTTTGGCGCGCTCGCGAAGTCCTCTATGCTTTTCATAGTGGCAAGTATTTCATGCAGCAGAAGTTGTATGGCCGGTTGTAGGATCACGACACTGACTTTCATCCATCCACACTGGGCCTTCCGGGTCACATGAAGAAACCCTTGGAAGTGATAGCCCTTCTTCCCCCCAGAGGCCGTCCGCCAGGAGGAGGAGCTTGGTGGTTCGAACGAGTGGGCCTGGTTCTTTCCGCCAGCTCCAGGGAACATGACTCCTGTGGCCCCTGGTCGGGACTTGGTTGGCGTGTTAGATGATATTCCCGAGGTTGATGGTGATGGACCTGTCCAACCATGATCTTGTATTTTGTATTTCCTTTGTTTTCCACTTGAATGTTATGTATTTCGAATGGATGTTTGATTTTGAATTCATATGTCTCCTTTTCTCTACTTTGCATTACGAATACTTAGCAATTTATTCGGGGATCCGGCTTCTATAACCCCTCGGGCGGTAGTTAGGCTGGCGTGGCCGACCCTATCCGTGCCCCTCCTGGTTGTATAAAAGTGATCTGTTCGCTATTGATATGGAATCAACAAGTATGCGACTTGTTCGGCCAGCAAGGTCGGACATTGAACCTACGAGGAGGACCCTTAGGTCGGTATCCTGAACGTTCATGACCCGGGGGTCAATCCTACTGTCACTTTAACCCGTCCAGTTTGCCCGGACTTGGGGAATAATCTGGTTACTCCCGCAGGGATAGCCGAACAACAGGGGCGGACCCTGCATGATCCACCAGAATGAACCTACACCGCCAACTCGGGGATGGCAAGAGCGCGAGCTGCTTGGCCAGCAATGTTAGGCGGCGAGCAATCGAAAGGACCCGAAGGTCAGCATCCTGAGCACCCTCGACCCGGAGGTCAGCCCTATTGTCGCCTCGACTGTCGCGGCTAGCTCTTTACTTTAGAAAATTGCTCGGATTCTCGAAAATCTCTTGGCTATTCTAAGTTCAAGAACCTGGCCGATGTCGGCCAAACACAGAGGGGGGGCATAGTACCTCTTTTCTTTTTCTTTTTTTTTCTTTTTTCTTTTTTTTTTTTGCCGCTGCCTTTTATTGCTAAGTGAGGTCGGACCTCTTTTGAATAAAACACATCGCTAGCAAAGTATATTGAATTCATGATGTGGGCGGACCACATGAAGAATTACAAATTGTAATCCCGTGCTCGGAGCACGGGAGTTTACAAACAAAAGTAAAACTTCGATTTTCTACTGGTAAAACTTCATCAGGTGCTCGGCATTCCAGACGCGATCTACTAGCCGGCCTGTTGTTGTCTTCAACTTGTATGTTCCAGGGCCGATCACGGTGTCAACCACGTAAGGGCCTTCCCAGTTGATGGAAAGCTTACCTCCCTCTGTTAGCTTGCTCGCCTTCCTACGCCTCAAGATGTAATCACCGACGTCAAAACTCCGGGGCCAGGCTCGGCTGTCCTAGAACGCCTTGACTTGCCGTCGATAGTTTTCCGCTTTGATGAAGGCACGGTCTCTTCTTTCCTCAATGAGGTGGAGCTCGGCTCGGAGCCTCTTCTCATTGTTGGCTGGTTCAAACTCTTCCACTCGTCGGCTGGGGACTACGGCCTCGAACGGTGCCCTCGCCTCAAAGCCATAACACAAGGCGAAAGGGGGTCTCTCCGGTTTCCTTCCTTGGGGTTGTTCTGAAGGTCCAGAGTATATTGTTCAACTCCTCCACCCAGGCAGTCCCGAGGGCCTCCAATTTCTTTTGCAGCCTATCGATGATCGTCCGGTTGGTGTTCTCCACCTGTCCATTTGCTTGAGGGTAGCAGACTGCAACTCGGCTGGATTCTACGCCCCACTCTGCGCAGAACTGCCGGAAGGCTTCGCAGTCAAACTGCCTTTCGTTGTCAGAGATTATTTGGACGGGAACCTTAAACCGGCAAAAAATATTCTTCCATATGAATTTCTTACATTGAAGATGCGTGATGCTGGCGAGCGGGTTAGCCTCCACCCACTTCGTAAAGTGGTCCACCGCGATGATGACAAACTTTCGGTTTCCCGACCCGGTTGGCAGGGGACCGACCAGGTTGACGCCCCATCTTGTGAATGGAAGGGCGGTGCTGATCGGTGTGTACATCGTTGCTGGTCGGCCAGGGCTCTTCTGGAATTTGTATCATGTCTCACATTTCCTTGCATAGTCGTCGCAATCCTTCATTACTGTCGGCCAAAGGTACCCCTGGAGGACGACCTTCCTAGCTATCGTGCATGCCACCTGGTGGGCTGAGCACACGCCCCCATGGAGTTCGGAGACGATCATGTCCGCCTCATGTGAGCGCAAACACTATAGCAGGGTCTCATTGTAGGACTTCTTGTATAGCTTCCCATCCAAGACAACATAGCCCGGAGCCCCTTGTCGGACTAGCCTTGCTTCCTCTTCTTTATCGGGGAGCGTCCCATCAGCTATGTAGCGCAGGAGGTCATCCACCCAGCACCAGGCGACCGGTTGCAGGGGAAAGACCTTGATGGACGGTGATGCTGCTATACTTGAGGTCGTCATCTCTTCAATGCGTGCGATTTTTTAAATGTGTTCAGGCAACCCCTGGGATAGCTTTGAGAAGAGGTCTCCATCCGAGTTTTGATTTCTCGGGATGCAGATCAACTCTGCTTGCTTGAACAATCCGAGCAACTCCCGAACAACATCTCGGTATTTCATCATTCTTTCTTCCTTCGCTTCGAACTCACCTTTGACCTGGGAAACCTCCCGGCGGGAGTCACATTTCACCGTTATCCACTCTGCTCCCATGGCGGCTGCCAGTCGTAGCCCAGACAGTAGGGCCTCGTACTCCACCTCATTATTGGAGACTTTGAAAAGATAGCAGTAGGCATAGTAGGCTCGGAATCCCTCGGGTGAGATGAGGACGATTCCGCCCCCACATCCCTTGGCTCCTGCCGATCCATCAGTCGCTAGAGTCCACCACTGTTCATTGCTCTCTTGTTGCCTCTCTGCCACCTCTCGGGCCGTGCATTCCACAATGAAATCAGCCAGAGCCTGGCCTTTGATGGACGTCTGAGGCTGGAATTCAACCTCATATTGGTTGAGGAGCATCGACCACTTCACTACCCGGGTCGTGTCGGGCGCCCTCAGAGCGGCACCTAGAGGTTGGTCCGACAGGATTCTAATCGGGTGCGCTTGTAAGTAGTGTGTCAACTTCTTGGCGGTGATGTAGGCGACATATATTGTCTTCTCGAGCGGGGTGTACCGGAGCTTAGCATTATGGAGAGTCTTACTTACATAGTAGACGGGATGCTGAACGCCTTCCTCCTCGCGAACTAGCACGGAACCGATTGCGCCTTGGGAAACCCCAAGATAAACGATTAACGTCTCCCCCCTCTCCGTCTTGCTTAGTAAAGGCTCAGAGAGGCGGTACTTCTTCAGGTCATCGAAGGCTCGCTGACACTCATCATTCGAGACAAAACCATTTTGTTTCTTTAGGACCTGGAAGAAGGGTAGGGACTTCTCGGTGGACTTAGACATGAAGCGTCCAAGGGCTGCTAGCCGGCCGGTGAGAATCTGGACTTCTTTCACCGACCTCGGGGGTTCAATGTCAAGTATTGCCCTTTCCTTCTCGGGATTTGGTTCAATCCCCCTCCGTGTGACCATGTACCCCAGGAACTTGCCTCCCTGAACGACAAAGGTACACTTCTTCGGGTTCAGGCGTAGTCAGACTGCCTTCATGATCCCGAAGATCTCTGCCAAGTCATCTGCATGATTGGATGCCCAGGTGCTCTTGACGATCATGTCGTCAACGTAAGCCTCCATGTTCCTTCCGAGTACCTTCCGGAATAACTTGGCCACCATCCTCGTGTATGTCGCCCCAGAATTTTTCAGTCCGAATGCCATGACAAGATAATAAAAAATTCCCTCTGGGGTGATGAACGAGGTCTTCTCTGCATCATCTTCATGCATGAAAATATGATGGTATCCTCGAAAAGCGTCCATGAAGCTAAGTAGCTCACATCCGGTCGTCCCATCGACTAGTTGGTCGATGTTAGGCAATGGGAATGGATCCATCAGACATGCCTTGTTAAGATCGGTGTAGTCAACACACATGCTCCAGGTTGGCGGCTTCGGGGCCAGGACCACATTTGCCATCCAGACCGGGTACAAGACCTCTCGAATATGATTGATACTCAAGAGCATGTTGACCTCCTTCTTCACGAATCCCCTCCTCTCGATTGAGAGGTGTCTTCTCTTCTGCTAGACGGGCTTCGTTATTGGGTCGACCACCAGCCGATGGACAGCGATGCTTCGGTCGAGGCCGGGCATGTCCTCTGGTCCCCATGAAAAGACAATGCTAAAAATGACAAGGACCTAGATGATCTTCTGCCTCAAGCCGGCCGGGAGCCCGGTCCCGATCTTGACCTTCTGCTCCGACCTCTTGGGGTCAATTTGGATTTCCTCCACTTCTGAGGTGGGTTCAGCGCGGAGCTGACCCTCCTCATACTTCACGGCTTTGTTGTTAATGGTTTGGAACCTCAAGTCTTTCTGACCGATTTGTTTGCAAGCTTTCAGATAGCAGCTCCTCGCCATCCGATGGTCTCCCCTGGCAACTCCGACACCATTCAGAGTGGGGAACTTCATGCATAGGTGCTCTTGGGATATCACACATTTGAGGTCTTCCAGGGACGACCTACCCATGATGATCTTATGCGCACAAGTTAGGCGTACAACGATAAACTCGATGTCTAACTTGGATACGCAGGGCTCGGAGCCCACCATCACGGGGAGGACTATGCTGCCCTCCGACTCAATGGAGTCCCCGGTGAAGCCCGAGAGTGGGGTTCTCACTAGGATCAAGTCCTTTCGGTCCAAGCCGAGACCCTGGAAGGTCTCATAGTACATGACGTTAACAGAGCTCCCATTGTCCACTAGGACTCGGTGGACGATCGTGTTGTTGATTTCGACCTTGATCACCAAGGTATTCCTGTGCGGTGGAGGCATCGGTGGAAAATCTGCGTCGGTGAAGAAGATGGGATCCCTCTTCACCCTCTTGTCAGTGGGTGCCCTGGTTATCTCCCCGACGTACAAGGCTCGGGCCCACTGCTTCCTTTCTACAGATGCGTCGCCTCCCTGGGGTCCCTCGAATATGAACGAACATCGATGGTACTTCCGGGAGCCGTTCCCTAGGTCAGCATCGTCTTCCTCGGACAACGCGCCGAGCTGTCAGTTCTTGGCAGGCTGTTTCTCATTTGACATGGTAGCTTGGTCGGACCTCTGCCATGTCAGTCTCCTCCTCTGCGGGATGCCTCCTTGTTTGCCAACGAATTGTCCCAGGTACCCTTTCTGGATGAGTTCCTCAATTTGCCATCGGACAATGACACAATCATCTTTATCATGCCCTGCTCTCTGATGGAATCGACAATATTGGTCTTGGTTGCGCTTGGCAGTCACCACATCACACTCCTCCGGAATGTCGAATAAACCTTGCTCCTCCGCGTAGTCGAGGATGGCCCCGACCGGCTGAGAAAGTGGAGTCAATTGCTTGACAGACAGGAGCGGTCCGCTCGGGACGTCCACCTTGCCCTTGCCTTTGCTTTTGTTTCCTTTGTAATTGTTGTTTTTGCTGCCGGCTTTGCCATCAGCTTTCTCAGCACCCGAACCAGCTTCCTTCTTCTTCTCTTCTTCTCCGCCTCGGCTTGACGGTCGGCACAGCCGAGCGCCTCCTCGTACGAGGTAGGGGGACTTCTGACGAAATCTTTGTAAAGCTCGCCCGACCGGATAGAGTTTGTGAGCATGGCCACCCCGGTCCTATCATCAAGGCCCTGAACCTCTACTGAATCGGTCCTCCACCTCGCTAAGAAGGTCGACAATGATTCCTTCTTCCCCCGTTTTAGGTTGAACAGGTGGTTGAAGTTCTTCTTGACGTCTCGGGAGCTCGCAAACCTCAAAAGAAAGCGCTGATCCAACTCACGAAAATTCGTGATACTCCCGTCGGGTAGAGAGTCGTACCATTCATGAGCCGGGCCATCCAAAGTGCAGAGAAACCGCGGCATCGGATGACATCTTCGTACCCCATCATCACCATGTAGGAAAGGTACCGAGATACATGATGTTGGGGGGTCAGAAGCGCCTTGTATTCTTCAATGGCGCAGGGCTTGTAGCCCCTCGGCAACGGCGCATCCATGACCGCCCTAGTGAAAGGTTTGGGTATCTGGAGGTCTTCCGTGTAGGGAACCCCCCCAACGACCCTTCTTCTCAACTCGTCAAGGCGCTGTCGTAGATCTTCCACCTCTGCCAGTGGTGGGTTCCCCCGGATAGCCCCAACACGGGGCTGGGCATGTCCAGCGGCGCCTCCAAGTCGCCTGTGTGCGTGGAGGTCGGGCTCAGCTGTCCTGGTATGCCTTGACGGGTCATCGATAGTTTTCTGCTTTGATGAAGGCACGATCTCTGACGGCGGTCTAGTACGACACTGACCTGGCGTGCTTCGATTAGGCTCTGGGCCTAGTCCCATAACCCCATCACGAGTCCCCCACTCCCTTGGTCGAGTAGTAGACTCGACTAATAGGGAGTAGTTCAAGTCAGCTGCCAATTTTTAAAAGATATTCGCATACCAAAGAGCCATAATGGTGGATTCTGTCAATCCCACGATTTATGGAGATTTCCAAAATTTAAATTTTGCTCTCAACTTTAAAAGGCTTCGAATTAATTCCTTCAGCATCCTAGCACTCCAAC
Organism: Cuscuta europaea; assembly: GCA_945859875.1. NCBI lineage: Eukaryota > Viridiplantae > Streptophyta > Magnoliopsida > Solanales > Convolvulaceae > Cuscuta > Cuscuta europaea. The sequence goes on from CAMAPE010000023.1 coordinate 492,893, forward strand.
AGCCAGATTTCTTCCTGACTTCAGAATCCATGTCAGTTTCAAAAAATTCTTGAAATTCATTATTTCATAATTATTCTCGGACTTTATTTTATTACCCCCCTTTTTTTCTTTTTCTTTTCTTTTCTTTTCTTTCCTTCTTTATTCTTTCCTTTTCTTTTCTTTGCTTCTTTTTTCTTTCCTTTTCTTTTCTGTCCTTCTTTTTTCTTTCCTTTTCTCTTCTTTCCTTCCTTTCCTGGGACCTGCGCGCGCGTCTTTTCTGAGTCGTCCCCAGCGCCGCCATCAACCAGGTCCAGCGCTGCAAATCGTCTGGCCGCCGTCCGTGATCCGGCAGCTCCATCGGGTCGGTCCCTGCTGCGCCAAATCGCTGCTCCACACCTTCATCGCCGATGACGATGACCTGAATCCGACGTAATCACCAACGTCAAAATTCTGAGGCCGGGCTCGGCTGTCCTGGTATGCCTTGACTTGTCGTCAATAGTTTTCTGCTTTTCTGAAGGCACGATCTGTTCTCTCCTCAATGAGGTGGAGCTCGGCTCGGAGCCTCGGAGCCTCTCCTCATTGCTGGCTGGTTCGAACTCCTCCACTCGTCGGCTATAGACTACAGCCTCGAACGGTGCCCTCTCCTCGAAGCCTAACACAAGGCGAAGGGGGTCTCTCTGATTGCCTTCCTTGGGGTTGTTCTGAAGGTCCAGAGTATATTGTTCAACTCTTCCACCCAAGCAATCCCGAGGGCCTCCAATTTCTTTTGCAATCCATCGACGATCGTTCGGTTGGTGTTCTCCACCTGTCCATTTGCCTGAGGGTAGCAGAGCGCAACCTGACTGGATTCCACGCCCAATCTGAGTTGAACTGTCGGAAGGCTTTGCAGTCAAACTGCCTTCCGTTGTAGGAGATTATTTGGAGGGGAACCCCAAACCGGCAAAAAATATTCTTCCATATGAACTTCTTACATTGGAGATGTGTGATGCTGGCAAGCGACTCAGCCTCAACCCACTACGTAATGTAGTCCACTGCGACGATGACAAACTTTCGGTTTCCCGACCCGGTTGGCAAGGGACTGACCAGGTCAACGCCCCATCTTGTGAATGGAAGGGCATTGCTGATCGGTGTGTACATCGTTGCTGGCCGGCCGGGGCTCTTCAGGAACTTCTGACATGTCTCACATTTTCTTGCATAGTCGGTGCAGTCCCTCATTATTGTCGGCCAAAAGTACCCTTGGAGGACGTCCTTCCTACCTATCGTGCATGCTACCTGGTGCGCGGAGCACACTCCCCCGTGGAGTTCAGAGACGATCATGTCTGCCTCGTGTGGGCGCAAACACTTAAGTAGGTTCCCATTGTAGGACCTCTTGTACAGCTTCCCGTCCAAGACGACGTAGCCCGGAGCTCATCACCGGACTATCCTTGCCTCCTTTATTTATCGGGGAGCGTCCCTTCGGCTATGTAGCACAGGAGGTCATCCACCCAGCACCAAGCGACTGGTTGCAGGGGAAGGACCTCGATAGACGGTGAGGCTGCTATGCTCGAGGTCGTCATCTCCTCAATGCATGCGATTCTCGATGTGTTCAGGCAGCCCCTGAGATAGCTTCGAGAGGAGGTCAGCGTCTGAGTTTTGATTCCTCGGAACGCAGACCAACTCTGCTTGTTTAAACAGCATGAGCAACCCCCGAACAGCATCTTGGCACTTCATCATTCTTTCTTCTTTCGCTTCAAACTCACCTTTGACCTGGGAAACGACCAGCCGAGAGTCACATTTCACCGTTATCCATTCTGCTCCCATGGCGGCTGCTAGTCGTAGCCCGGACAGTAGGGCCTCATACTCCACTTCATTGTTGGAGACTTTGAAAAGATAGCGGTAGGCATAGTAGGCCCGAAATCCATCAGGTGAGATGAGGACAATTCCGCCCCCGCATCCCTTTGCTCCAGCTGACCCGTCAGTCGCTAGGGTCCACCACTACTCGTTGCTTTGCTGTTGCTTCTCTGTCACCTCTCGGGCTGTGCACTCCACGATGAAATCAGCTAGAGCCCGGCCTTTGATGGACGTCCGAGGCTGGAAGTCAACCTCATACTGGTTGAGGAGCATCGACCACTTCACCACCCGGGTTGTGCCGATAGGATTCGGATCGGGTGTGCCTTGAAGTAGTGTGTCAACTTCTTGGTAGTGATGTAGGCGGCATATATTGTCTTCTCGAGCGGGGTGTACCAGAGTTCAGCATTCTGGAGGGTCTTACTTACATAGTAGACGGGATGCTGAACGCATTCCTGCTCGCGAACCAGCACAGAACTGATTGCGCCTTGGGAGACTCCAAGATAAAGGATCAGTGTCTCCCCCCTCTCCGGCTTGCTGAGTAAAGGCTCAGAGAGGAGGTACTTCTTCAAGTCCTCAAAAGCTTGCTGACATTCATCATTCGAAACGAAACCGTTCTATTTTTTTAGGACCTGGAAGAAGGGTAGGGACTTCTCGGTGGACATGGACATAAAGCGTCCGAGGGCTGCTAGCTGACCAGTGAGAATTTGGACTTCTTTCACCGATCTCGGAGGTTCCATGTCAAGTATTGCCCTTACCTTCTCGGGATTTGGCTCAATCCCCCTCCATGTGACCATGTACCCCAGGAACTTGCCTCCTTGGACGACAAAGGTACATTTCTTTGGGTTCAGGCGCAGACGGACTGCCCTCATGATCCTGAAGATCTCTGCCAAATCATCCGCATGATCGGATGCCTGGGTGCTCTTGACGATCATGTCGTCAACGTATGCCTACATGTTCCTTCCGAGCACCTTATGGAATACCTTGGACACCATCCTCGTGTACGTCGCCCCAGAGTTCTTTAGCCCGAAGGCCATGACAAGATAACAAAAAATCCCCTCTGGGGTGACGAACGAGGTCTTCTCTGCATCGTCTTCATGCATGAAAATCTGATGGTATCCTCGAAAAGCATCCATGAAGCTAAGGAGCTCACATCCGGCCGTCCCATCGACCAGTTGGTCAATGTTAGGCAATGGGAATGGATCCATCGAACATTCCTTGTTGAGATCGGTGTAGTCAACACACATCCTCCAGGTTGGCGGATTCGGGGCCAGGACCACGTTCGCTAACCAGTCCGGGTATAGGACCTACCGAACGTGTTTGATACTCAGGAGCATGTTGACCTCCTTCTTCACGAATTCCCTCCTCTCGATTGAGAGATGACTTCTTTTCTGCTTAACGGGCTTCGCTGTTGGGTCGACCACAAGCCGATGGACAGCGATGCTTCGGTCGAGGCCGGGCATGTCCTCCGGTCCCCATGCAAAGACGACGCTAAAAAGGACAAGGACCTGGATGATCTTCTCCCTCAAGCCGACCGGGAGCCTGGTCCCAATCTTGACCTTCCGCTCCGGCCTCTCGGGGTCAATTTGGATTTCCTCCACTTCTGAGGTGGGTTCAGCGCGGAGCTGACCCTCCTCATACTTCACGGCTTTGTTGTTGATGGTGTGGACCCTCAAGTCTTTCTGACCGATTAGTTTGCAAGCTTTCAGATAGCAGCTTCTCACCATCCGCTGGTCTCCCCTGGCAACTCTGACGCCATTCGTAGTGGGGAACTTCATGCATAGGTGCTCCTGGGATATCACACATATGAGGTTCTCCAGGGCCGGCCTACCCATGATGATCTTATGCGCACAAGTTAGACGTACGACGATAAACTCGACGTCTAGCTTGGACACGCAGGGCTTAGAGCCCACCATCACGGGCAGGACTATGCTGCCCTCCGACTCAATGGAGTCCCCGGTGAAGCCCGAAAGTGGGGTTCTTACCGGGATCAAGTCCTTTGGGTCCAAGCTGAGACCCTGAAAGGTGTCATAGTACATGATGTTAACGGAGCTCCCATTGTCCACCAGGACTCGGTGGATGATGGTGTCGTTGATTTCGACATTAATCACCAAGGCATCCCTGTGCGGCGGAGGCATCAGTGGCAAATCTGCGTCGGTGAAGAAGATTGGATCCCTCTCCACCCTCTTGTTGGCTGGAGTCCTGGTTATCTCCCCAACGTACAAGGCTCGGGCCCACTGCTTCCGTTCTCCCGAGGTGTCACCTCCCTGGGGTCCCCCGAATATGAATGAACATCAATGGTATTTCTGGGAGCCATACCCTAGGTCGGCATCGTCTTCCTCATAGAAGGCACCGAGCTCTGGCTTCTTGGCAGGCTGTTTCTCCTTTGATTTGGTAGCTTGGTCGGACCACTGCCATGTCAGGCTCCTCTTCTGCGGGATGCCTCCTTGTTTGCCAACGAATTGGCCCAAGTACCCTTTCTGGATGAGTTCCTCAATTTTCCGTCGGAGAATGACACAATCATCTGTATCATGCCCTGCTCTGCGATGGAACCGATAATATTGGTCGTGGTTGCACTTGGCGGTCACCATGTCACATTCCTCCGGAAAGTCGACTAAAGCTTGCTCTTCCGCGTAGTCGAGGATGGCCCCGACCGGCTGAGCAAGTGGAATCAATTGCTTGACGGGCATGAGCGGTCCGCTCGGGAATCCGGAGGTCGGCCGTGTAGGGCTCCCCCTGACGACCCTTCTTCTCAACTCGTCAAGGCGTTGTCGAATATCTTCCACCTCAGCCGGCGGTGGGTTAACCTGGACATCTGTTGGTCCCGTTTATAATGGGAACAGTCTGGGGGGTGAATAGAATGTTCAGGATTTTTCAAACTATTTTTGAAGAAGTGTGTGATTCAAGATCAGTTTTCTCCAACGTAGCTTCTTCACAAAGAATGTGTAGATGAGGCTTTCGAAGTGTTGAAGAACTGGAGGAACTTTGCTCTTTGTTGGATGAGAGGATAAGAGGTTGATATCTTTCCAACGTAAGCTTTTCTTGTTGAAGTGAATGACTTTGAAATCTCAAGAAAGCATTTTGATGCAGAAGGTGTAGTTTATGCAAAGTTATAGAGCTAAAGTTATCCTGGTAGTTCTTCGAAGTGTATCTTATATACTGAGAGCAATCTTCCCGTTGGAGTGTAGAAGACAGCTTCATTGAATGCTCGTACTGTTGATTTGACTGGTTGGACCTTCGACTTGCTATTTTGGGGGCGTGAAGATACCCGCATGGTCAATCATCAGCTTTAAATATATCTTCGTAAGTACAACATTAATTGAGCATTTAATGCGTGTACAATATTATGTTTCCGTCGAATGGCTCCTAGCCGTTAGAGGATTTCCCGTTAGTTTCACGGCTGTTGGTAAGTGCCTTCGAATTATGCTAAGTAAGAGCAAGTCTGATGAGGCTCTCTGATCCGAACTCTGATGTCTGCCTCTGATGCCAACTTTGGTAGCTTCTCTAGAGAGCAACTCTGGGAGCAACTCTGGGAGCAACTCTGGGAACAACTCTGGGAGCAACTCTGGTAGATGTTCTGATCAAGAAGACCAAGAGGGTTTCTGGCATGTCGACTATGCTAATACTTACTTAGAAAATTTCTAATACAAAATTTCTATAGGGGTACTTTCAAATTCTAATTACCCTAGCATCATCAAAATCTAATTACATTTATTCCTTACAATTTCCCCCTTTTTGATGATGCCAAAACCCTTTAACTATTTCCAGAGAAGTGCCTTTCACCATAAAAGAATAAAGTTAAAAACTTTCATTAAAATCTTGGTGGGCAACTTAGCATAGGAAAATAGTAAGAGTGCGGTACAATCAGATAGCAATCAAAAAAAGGATAAGGTAATCAGAGCAAGAAACTATTATAACCATATAAAGCAAGTAAGAACATATAATTAAAGATGCCATGCAAATTAGAGGCAGAGATGGTATCTTATTATCCAGAGAATATAAATACAAGAGATAGAAGAGTCTAAGAGTCTTCTTGTCCTACTTGTGCATCAGCTTCATCAATTCTCTTGAGCTCAGGTTGACTTTTGCTCTGATAGAGGCTAGATTCCTCGGATTCTGGCATTCTGCCTAGTGAGGCTCTAATTTGCAGTCCAAGTAGTTTTTGATAGCTTTTGATATGTTTTTGCCTGGAATGACCTTCATTTGCCACCAAATTTCAGCTTCTTGGATAGAGCCACCATGGTTGATCTGGACAAGTCCATCATTGTCCATGAACAGGTTCTTTTGCTGAAGTGGAGTCATGAGCTTCTTCATCTGTGCAAATTGGGCTCTGTCAGGCTTTGATTAACCACTCTTCATCCATTCATTAAATGAGAAGCTTGAAGATTTCTTCTTAGATCCTCTAGGAGGTGGAGGTGGTGGTCTATAAGTTCCAGTAGCAATCTTCTTCTTCTTAGCAGCTTCATAGTAAGGAGCAGGGTCAATAGAGGATGATGGGTTTCTGATGGATAGATCTCTGGTGCTTGGGCCTTCTTCTTCTCTGGTCTCTTCCCCCTTTTTGGCATCAACAAGATCGCCAAGGAGAAGTTCAATCTTGGAGAATTTTGAAGCTTGAGCATCTCTGATTTCCTCAAGGGCTTCAGGTAAAGTCTGGGTAACAGAGGCCAGTCCTTCAATCAGGCTCTGTTGTCTCTCCATTGTCGATTGTATGCTCTGTGTACTTGCTTCAAGGAGTACCAACGTCTGGTATCGCTCTTTGTCATTTTTGAGGATATTAGAGGCTTGTTCCTTGTGTTCTTTACAGAGAATCCCTATCTCCATAAAACGTTCTGAGGATTGATCGGCATTCCATTGTAGAATGTCTATGGCTTCAGTGATCTCCTTTAGTTTCTCGTTCTGATCATTTTTGGATTGGGAGTGAAAATAGAGGACAGAGTTGATTCCATCTACTTCCTTAGAGACTGTATCAATCTTGGTATTGGAGGAGTTCATGAATGCGTGCAAGGTCTCTGTCAGAGAGTCAATCTTTTTTTATAGCTGTTGTAAGCCCTGGTTGAGATTGATGTTGGTGTGGGTCAGATGTTCATAATGCTTGTCATTGATGAGTATAAGCTTGTTCATGTTATCCAGCATCTGGCCACCAAACTCTTCTGCAGATTGCACAAATTGATTGAAGGTTATCTGAGGTTCTTCTGTAGTAAACCCTGGCATCTCCAAACCTCTGCCCTTAGGTAATGGAGGATTGTTGTCAGTGGGTTTAGGAGAATGATCTCTAGGAGGTGTCTTCCTTCTCTTAGATGTGAAATCAGCCGCAAGAGAGGATGTGAGGAATCCATCATTATTAGCATCTGAGGATAATATACGGATGGGGATCTCTTTCTCGGGCGTTGAGGCTACAGAGTGTTGGGGAGAAATATGTGGTGTGGCATCTCTGGAGTTGGACTTGGATTTCTGCTGAGGGGGTGAGCTCTGCGGAGGAGGGTTTGCTGGTGAGGAGAGCTCTGGTGAGGAGGGGGTTTCTGGTGAGGAGAGCTCTGGTGGTTGATGGATTTATGAGGTTCAGGGGAGGGTGGAGGTGAAGGTGAGCGGTTTCTGGTAGGTGTAGGTTGTTCATAAGGTGAGGGGGATTTCGATTTGGACTTCTGCAGAGTTGGGTTTCTGGTGGGTGAAGATGGGGGAGAGGAGGTATTCTGTGGTGAAGGGGTTTTCTGTTTGGGTGGAGATGTAGATTTTGGGGGAGTGTTGGCAGGAGAGATAATAACAAGTGGAAGGGATTTGGGAGAGGGAGGAGGGAGTTCTTTGGAGTTATGAACAGAAGGGGAGTTAGGAATTACCTCCATGACAGTTTCTTCAAACTGTGAATCTCTCCACTCTTTAATCAGCTTCTCCATGGCCAATGGAAGATCATTAGCAGTGGAGGGTTCTCCTTCTCTGTGTGCACTTGGTCGAAACTTGATCAGAGATTCCTTCCTCTTCTTCTCCATAAGCCAGACATCAAATTCAGCCATCTCATGTTCCTCCAAAGCTTTCACATGCTTCTCTGGAGATGTTGAAGTCAGAGGTGCTTTGCCTTGGTATTTCTCTTTCTTTTTCTGCAGAACAGAGATGAGGAGTGCAAGATCAAAGCATTGGGACACATCTTCTGTGCCTACCCAGTGAAGAACAGCAGCTTCTTCTGCCTCATAACTATAAAAAAATTGGATTATTTTCTGGAGTGGCCCCATCTTCCATCTTCTCCAGGCTAAGACTCTTTCAAACTGCTTCTGAAGGATTGTATTGAAATCAGACTCTGGTGCTCTGTCAGAGATGACCTGAGGTTCTCGTAGAGGGTCCAGGATGGGCATCTCTGACACAGATGAGGGTTGTACATCTGGTGCAGGTTCCCCCTGAGTTTCTGATCTCTTCGCAGGTGAGACTGCTTTCTTCTTCTTTATTGGTTGAGGATCAGAGTTGTCAGAGTCCTCACTCTGAACAACCAACTTCCTTCTCTTTTTCATCTTCTGCTTCTTAGCAGGTGAAATTCTGATTGGCTTTGAGGGAGCCAACTCTGATGCAACCACCTCTAGTGCATCCTTCTCTGGTAAGGTCTTCTTGTCATTATCCTTCTTCTTCCTTATTTCCCTCACAACCTGCGACTGCTCAGGTTGTTCTGAAGTTACAACGGGCTTCTTGATGTGCTTTTTGGAGGCAGGTTTAGGCTTAGCAGCCTGTTGTTCTCTTTTCTTTTCTAATCTTTCCTCTCTCTTCAGTTCAGAAGCAACAACAATATTGAGTTTGGGAGAGGCAGTCAGAAAGATGGTTTTGGAGTGATCAACTGGGAGGGGATCCTTGAGTTGAACTCCTTGAGCAGTAAGGATGGCAGAGATGAGAAGGCCATGGCCCATCTTTGTTGAGAACAGGCCGGTGGTCTGGTCCTTCTTCTTGATGAATTCAGTCAGAGAACCGACGATTACCTCACCCCAGTTGATGTTCATGCCATGATGCACTGCAAAGATTGCTTTGCAGTTGGCTTTGTTCATTTCGTCAGTTGAGCTGATCTTGCACCATAAGCATCTGTGCAATATGATGACAAGCTTTTCATAGTCCTTTTTCAGAAGAAATTTCTTCATATACAGTTTGTCAAGTCCGGCGGCCGCAGGGCGACAGTAAGTCTTCACAAATCCGTCAACGGAAACATCCACAGACTCCAGGTCAATGAGTGTGGTGGTTTCCTCCTCTTGAGCATCTAGTTCTACTCCAAAGAACTCATTCAGTGCATCTGAGGTCAGGGTGATGCTTTTCCCTGTACCTGTGATGGATGGCGGTTTTGGTGATAGTGGCGTTGAGGTAGAACTCAGCCACATCCTTAGTGCTGAAATGCTCGTAGGGATGAGCAACAATCTTTGAGAGTTGGGACTCATTCATCCCCTGGATGATCTTCGTCATCCTTTTCTGGTTCTCGGCCAATAGTGGTAGAGCTGACATGTCTACCTTCATGCCGGAAACGACATTGTTGACGAGTTTCTTGACTTCCTCCTTAGTAAGGTCGTTGATGTTTATGAAATGCATTTTCAGAGAGAGAATTTGAGGATTTCTGGTGTTTGAGAGTTTTGTGAGAGTTTGAAAGCTTGAGGGCAAAAGTAATTTTAGAACGATGAAGTAGCAGTAGCGGATTAGGTTGAAGAAGGTGGGTATAAAAGGCTTTGGGTTAGAGGACGTTTGGGATTATTTACGGTTTCGAGGTAGCATTTAAAGAAATGCGGGCGGAAAAACATTTCCGTTAAGGGAATAATAATTGGGGGTAATCTGGTAAAAGACCTGTTCAAGTAATTAGGTCTTGCCCGTACCTCAAAAAATAACTAAGTCCACAAAGAATAGTCGACATGCCAGAAACCCTCTTGGTCTTCCTTATCAGAACTTCTAACAAAGTTGCTCCCAGAGTTGCTCTCCAGAGAAGCCATCAGAGTGGATACCAGAGTTGGCATCAGAAGCTGCCATCAGAGTTCTGATCAGAAAACCTCATTAGACAAGCTCGTACCTTGCAGAACTCGAAGGCACTTACCAATGGTCGTTAAACTAACGGGAAATCCCCTAACGGCTACGAACCTTTCAACGGGAACATGGTACTGTACACGCATTAAATGCTCAATTAATGTTGTACGTGCGAAGATATATTTAAAGCTGATGATTGACCATGCGAGTATCTTCGCGCCCCCAAAATAGCAAGTCGAAGGTCCAACCGGTCAAGTCAACATTACAAGCATTTAATGAAGTTGTCTTCTACACTCCAACGGGAAGACTGCTCCAGTATATAAGATACACTCTGAATAACTACTAGGACAACTTTGCTACAACGTTTGCCAGACGAACTTGCTCAGATCATTCTACTCTAGATCAAATACCTCCAAGATTTCTTGAGATCAAAGACTCACTTACCTCAACAAGAAAAGCTCATGTTGGAAGATATACCTTCCTATCTCTCATCCAACTAGCAAGTTGCAAAGTTTCTCAGTTCTTTAACACTTCGAAAACTTCATCAACACATCCTTTGTGAAGAAGCAACGTTGGAGAAAACTGATCTTGATTCAATCACTTCTTGAAAAAGAAGGGGCGTCTCAAACTAACTGGAGTAAGTGAAGTGGTGATACTTCAAAGAGACTCAGTAAAACGAAACCAGCCATCAGGAAGCAGGACTGCATCCCGGGTGGCAACTAGGCTTGAAGAAGACGTGGAGAGCTTCTTAAGTTCTAGGGACAAAGGCGTTGTAAACTGTTGTTTTTGCAAGCTTAGTGGAACAGTGGACTAGAGGAACAAGTTGTTCCTCTAACCACTATAAAAATCCCCGGTGTCACTTACTTTACTTATTTCATTTCTGCACTTAAGAACTTGACTGCATAACTCAAAAGGTTGGACTCTGTGTTCAACAGATCTTCCTCAAGAGTTATCAGATAGGCATTTGCCTTAGTGTTGTCTGAGGCTACCCGGACAGAATCTAATCCGCTGCCAGGTCCAGTTCTGCCATCAGAACCTGACCTTCTCTGTCACCAGATTTCGACCATCTCTGATAAGTCAGTTGTGACTTTGAGAAAAGTTTAAATTCCTGAACAGTCTATTCACCCCCCCCCCCTAGACTGTTCCCATTACAAACGGGACCAACACTTCTGGTAAGCTTTGTACTTAATCTCAAGAGGCTCAATTTCTCTTATTCTGTTGAGAAGAGAAACATTTTCAGTTTCCAGCTGATCTCTCTCCTTAATTAGAAGATTGATTTTGGTCTCAACCTCCTTTTTTAAGTCAAGAATCTCAGCCTTCAGCTTACTGTTTTCTTCTGTGACAGAGGAATAAGTGGCTTGAATGGCCTTAAACTCTTCCCAAATATCTGACATTGAATCAGAATCAAAAGCTAAGCCTACCGAAGAAAAACTAGATGCAGAAGTAGAGGTTACCTCATCATCAGAATGAGCCATGAGGCATAGGTCTTCTGTCTCAGTATCAAGGCAACAGAAGGCCTCATCAGAGTCAGAGTCAGAACTGGATTCTGTCTCAGACAGAGGGTCTTTATCGAGCTGTTCTGTCACGAGTGCTTTCCTTCTTCTGGAATTGTCTTCATACTTCTTCTTTTCTCCATCATGCCCTTGTTTCTTGGACACTCTTGGATGTGGACACTCTGCCTTGAAGTGTCCAGGTTGTCTGCAGTTGTAACAGAGAAGCTCACCACTGCTCTCAGTTGTTTTGACCTTCTGGAAGGGCTTTCTGCTGAATGATGGACTTCTTCGATCTTTGGGATTCTTCATAAACTTTTTGAATCTCCTAGAAAAAGCAGCCATATATTCGTCAGATAAAAGTACTGAGGGGTCAAAATCATTTACCTTTGATGTGCTGGCAGTGAGGGCTGTAGTGGTCCTCTCTTCTGGTACATCTTCTTTTTCTTCAATCATTTCAAACTAATGAGCTTTGAGATCTGAAATGAGCTTATCAGTGGGATAAGTATTCACATCCTTGCTGGCTTGGACAGCAACCACCTTCATCTTCCATGCTGAGGGCAGTCCTCTCAACACCTTGAGGTTGATCTCCTTGGTGGTGAGTTCCTTGCCAAGCTCAGAGATCTCTCTGGTGAGAGTGAGGAGCCTGTCATACATCTTGGAGATGCTTTCACCAGGAAGAAGCTTGAAGTCATCAAACTTCTTGTTAGCTATTGTCACCTTGTTGTCCTTCTCTTGCTCATCACTAGCTCCAATGAGCTCAAGAGTATCCCAGATTTCTTTGGCAGTCTTGCACTTCTTTATCGTGTTGAAGTACCTATCATCGATGGACTTGTAAAGAATGTCTTTAGCAATATTGTGCAGATTGTACTTCCTTCTTTCTTCAGTCGTCCACTCATATTTGGCCTTATTGATCATCTGAGGTCTGGTGTTATCAATAGCATGCTCAGGGTTGACCTTCTGGAAGCTTGTGAAAGGCCCAATGTCAAGTACTTCCCACATCTCATCATTCAGAGCACAGAGATGTGCCTTCATTCATATCCTCCCGTCATCAAACTTGAGATCTGAGAACATAAGATTCTCGGAAAGGGAGTGATCCATTATATCAGATTAAAAATGAGGTAAACAGAAAAACAAATGGATCTTTGTTCAGCAAATAACCTAAGAGATTATTAGAACAAGGAGGCTCTGATACCACTTGTTGGTCCCGATTGTACTGGATACAGTCTAGAGGGGGGGTGAATAGACTGTATTGGTTTTTAACTTTTTCAAGCTAAGTACCAGATTTAACAGAATAGCCTGTTCTGTTGGCAGAACAGACTGGCAGCGGATGGAGTTCTGGTAGGGAGTTCTGTTAGTAGCCTCAGAGAAGCAAAGGCAGTAGGCCTTCTGTTAACTCACAAGACAAGTTATGCTGAACACAGATACCAAGTCTTTGGAGTTAAGCAGTTCAAATAAAAGCAATAAATAAAATGCAGTAAGTAAATGACACCAGGGCTTTTTATAGTGGTTCAAGGAACAACTTGTTCCTCTAGTCCACTGTTCCACTAAGCTTGTAAAAACGACCGTTTACAACGCCTTAGCCATATCACTTAAGAAGCTCTCCACGTCTTTTTCAAGTGTAGATGTCTTCTTGGATGCACTTCTGGCTTCCCTAAGACTGGTCCTTTCACTGAGCTTTCCCGAAAGTATCACCACTTCACTGCTCCAGGTACTTGGACGTCCTTCTTGTGAAAGAAGAGGTTCTGTTGAGAGCAGGGGTTCCTCCAACTTGCTTTGTTACAAAAGGTTTGTATATGAAGAGCTTGAAGAGTTGAAGAACGCTTGGAACTTTGATTGAGTTGGAAGTAAGGATCTTTCCAACGTCTGCCTTCTCTTGTAGAAGATAATGAAGATTTAATCTCAAGGAGGCTTTTGCGTTTTTAGCATTTGAATATTTTGGATGTGCACTGTGTTAGCAAAGTTATCCGGTTGTTCTTCGAAGTGTATCTTTTATACTGAGGTTGTCTTCCCGTTGGAGGAGAAGGAGGACAACTGCATTAGATGAGCGGGCAGTTGACTTGACAAGTAAGACCCAGCAAAGTTGGCGGGTTACTATTTTGGGATAAAGTTATCCTGACATTGCGGCCAATCATCTGCATTTACTCTACAGAGTACGGGAGGCATTAAATGTGCATTTAATGCGCGTACTGTAGCTTTTCCGTTCAAGACTCCTAGCCGTTGAAGGAATCTTTCAGTTGATTTACCGGCTGGGTGAGATTCTTCTAAGTGTCAGGCCTTCTGGTGTCTTTGGCAGAGAGTTGATCAGAGAAGGTCTTGAGCACTTCTGTTGAAGAAGGTTATCAGAGACTCTTGAGGGTTTCTGTTAAATAAAAATCCAACAGAGAACCAGGAGGGTTTCTGTCAGAGTAAAGGCTAACAGAGACCCAGAGGTCTTCTGATCTGGAGGCCTTCAGCTCTGGAGGTCTTCTGCCAGTCGATTATACTAAAGAACTTTACAAGGAAAATTTCTAATACATTAAATCTAAAGAGGGGTACTCTAAAGTCCTAATTAATATAGCATCATCAAAATCTAAATACAAATATTCCTTACAACCTCTACAGAAGATTATTCAATATTTCGACCATTATGAGTTAGAGGAAGTTGAAGTCCTCAACTGGGTAAGCACTGATGACGTTTCAAAGTGTTTTGCACTTAACTACCTCACAGCTGTCCTCGAGAAGAAGAAGGCCAATTACAAGGGCAAGGTTGTTCTCATCTCTACTCCCTCAGAAGAGCCAGTGAAGCCTCTTGCAGATGATGAGATTGATGCTTTTGAAGGTAAAGGAATCTGTAGATCATAACTTTGTACCTGGCGAATCTTCTACACCCAAGGATGAAGGAACTGCAATGATGGACCTAATCCGTGAATGGAGAGCATCTCTGGTGGGAGACCACGTACTTGAGGTAACTGCTCCCTCTCCTTCTGTACATATTCCATCAGAACCCTTCATTCATGTCTCCCCTTCTGTGCAAAAACTCCCAACACCACAACAGAGCACCCCCTCACCTCAACAGAAAACCCCATCTGCACAGAAAACCCCCTCCCCAAAAATCCTCAACCCAAAAATCCAAACCCTCCTCACTTTGCAAGGAGATAACTCCAACAAAGAACAGATGTCCTTGTCCTCCCCCATCTCCTCAACGTTAGATTATCCACACTCAACTCCAACAGATTGCCCCTTCACCTCAACTATCTCAACAGAAATCCCCTTCGCCTCAAAACTCTGAGCACCAGAATGCCAAAAATGTTTCCCCTTCACAACAGAAACCCCCAACTCAGCAAAAACAAGTATGGTACCTCAGATCCTCTAATCCAACAACCGTCTCTCCTATCTCTGCACCCCGTGGCTATTCTAGGCACTCTACTGCTCCCAATCCTTCTTTGCGCAGAAAGAAGAAGGTGGTCAGAAACAGAATCCCCATTTACTCCTCCTATGAGGACTCCTCTGCCATGGAGGGATTCATTGTCATCAAGTCCAACCAAGCTACATCTAAAAGGCAGAAGACCCCCCCCCCCTCTGACTCAACTAGAGCTTGAAATGCAACATCAGTCTCTCTTTTCTGTACAAGAACACCAACCGTTGCACAAAGAGAAAATTGGAATGCCTGGCTTTGCAGGAGAAGAGCAACAGATTCCCTTCAATGAATTTGTGGCTGCAGCAGAAGATTTCGGTGGACAAATGCTGGATGGGATGAACAAGCTGGTTCTTATCAATGATAAACACTATGAGCATCTGACACAGGTCAATGCAACTCTTGAATCTGGCTTCAAGCACCTATCTGACACCCTTGAGACCTCCTTACACAACTTCATGACCGCATCCAATGCAAAAGTTGATGCCATCTCCAATGAGGTGGACACTGTCAAGACAGTTCTCTCCTCCATGAATCAAACTCTGAACTCCCAGCATACCACTCTTACAACCCTATCTCAAGCTATTAACTCCCTACAGAGGTCTGATATCCAATCCTAAGAGAACCTCAAGAGCCTTCACACTCTTTGAAGAGAACACTCTGACCAAGGCAAGTTACTCCTGGCTGCTGACAAAGAAAGGTATCAGAAGATGGTCCTTTTGGAAGCCAGCAACAAAGATATCCTCTCTGCTATTCAGAAGCAACAAGGATTGATAGAGGGACTCACATCTGTTACACAGACTCTACCAGAAATCGTTGAACAGATTGCCTCTACTCAAGTGTCAGAATTCCAGAAACTCTCTCTAATGATTGGTGATCTAGATGATACCAAAAAGGGGGAAGAAGACCCTCAACATCCTAAGCCTCTCCCTATCAGAACTTCTGGCAGAGCATCCTCCTCTGTTGAACCAGAAATTGATCCTTCACCATATTTTGAAGCTGACATTCAGAAGAAGAGGTTAGCTGACATCCCTAGACCTCCATCTCCACAGAAGAAAGGAACTAAGAAGAAGAAGGCTCTGAGTTTCAGAGAATGGAGATTGGGTGGATCTCAAAGGATTGATAAATCCCAGTTTGATGAGATGAAACAAAAGATGACTCTCACTCAGCAGCAGAACCTATATCTTGATAGAGATGGTCTTGTAAAGGTCAGACATGGTGGTTCCTTGGAAGAAGCTGAATTTTTGTATCTCAACAAAATTCTTCCGAGAAAGGACATTCATGAAGTTGTCCTTAGTTATCTGGATTGCAAGCTCTCACCTATCTGGGCCTCACATCAGAGCACTGGCAATCTTGTAGGAATTCGAGAAGCTGTCAATGCAGAGCTAAAGAGATTGCAAGAATTGGACGATTAAGCAATGGTTGCAGCAACAAGGGATAATTTGTAATGGACTTTTTCTACTCTATCCCTTAATAAAAGAACATCTCTTCCTTTCATTTTTGTAAGGCAATTCAACTCCTTCTGTTCTTATCTGCTATGTATGATTGCTTTTCAATTCTGTTTCTTTCTTGTTTTTATTTGCTATCTGAATGTAATGTACTCATACTATCTTCCTATGCTAAGTTGCCCACCAAGATTTTAATGAAGTTTTATACTTTAATTCTTTTGTGGTGAAGGCACTTCTCTGGAAATAGTTAAAGGGTTTTGGCATCATCAAAAAGGGGGAAATTGTAAGGATTAATTGTAATTAGATTTTGATGATGATATAGGACTTTAGAGTATCCCTCTATTTGTTTTATTAGATTGTATTAGAATTTTCTCTGTATATGTTTTAGTATAGTCGACTGACAGAAGACCTCCGGACAGAAGACCTTTGGCCCTCTGATGTACTTTAAT
This sequence comes from Cuscuta europaea, assembly GCA_945859875.1. Lineage (NCBI taxonomy): Eukaryota > Viridiplantae > Streptophyta > Magnoliopsida > Solanales > Convolvulaceae > Cuscuta > Cuscuta europaea. The sequence continues at coordinate 509,454 of CAMAPE010000023.1, forward strand.
TCAGACAGAAGACCTCTGGGTCTCTGTTAGCTCTTACTCGGTCAGAAACCCTCCTCGTTCTCTGTTGGACATCACTGTCAAGACTCGTTATTGGTTCGCCTATTGACAGAAGACCTAAGGACCCTCTGATAGCTTATTCCAACAGAAGTGCTCAAGACCTTCTCTCGCAGATCCTCTGCTGAAGACACCAGAAGGCCTGACACTTAGAGAATTTTCATGGAACTACTTCAGCCGGTGAAACCAACGGAAGATTCCTTCAACGGCTAGAAGACTTCAATGGAAAAGCTACAGTACGCGCATTAAATGCACACTTAATGCATCCCGTACCCTGAAGAGTAAAAGCTGATGATTGGCCGACATTCCAGGATATTTCAGGATAACTTTATCCCAAAATAGTAACCCGCCAACTTTACCGGGTCCTAATGGTCAAGTCAACTATTCACGCATTTAATGCTGTTGTCCTTCTTCTCCAACGGGAAGACAACCCCAGTATAATAGATACTACTCGAAGAACAACCAGACGACTTTTGCTAACACTTTGAAAACCCAGTGCTCAGACAAAAACATTCAAACATTCAAACGCACAAGCCTTCTTGAGATCAAAATCTCCATCTTCATCAACAAGAAAGGCGTACGTTGGGAAGATAATCTTTTTCTATCTTCATATCCCCAACAAGAGCAAAGTTCCAACTGTTCTTCAACTCTTCAAGCACTTCAACTACAAACCTTTTGTAACGAAGCTAGTTGGAAAACCCCTGTTCTTTCAAGAACTCTTCTCTAACAAGAAGGACGTCCAAGTAACTGGAGTAGTGAAGTGTTGATACTTCAAGGAAGCTCAGTGAAAGGACCAGTTTTAAAGGAAGCAAGGAAGTGCATCCCAGGAGACATCTAGGCTTGAAGAATACGTGGAGAGCTTCTTAAGTGCTAGGACTAAGGCTTTGTAATTGGATTTTTACAAGCTTAGTGGAACAGTGGATTAGAGGAACGAGTTGTTCCTTGAACCACTATAAAAATCCCTGGTGTCATTTACTTACTGATTTTAATTCTTGTATTTATCTTTAACTGATTAACTCCAGAATTTGGGTCTCTGTGTTCAGCAGAACCCCTCCTGTGAGTTAACAGAAGGCCTACTTCCTTTGCATCTCTTGGAGGCTAACCGGACAGAACCCCTACCAGAAGACCATCCGCTGCTAGTCTGTTCTGCCAACGGAATAGGCTATTCTGTTAAATCTGGTACTTAGCTTGAAAAAGTTAAAAAACAGTACAGTCTATTCACCCCCCCCCCCTCTAGACTGTACCCGGTACAACCGGGACCAACACTGGGGGTACTTGGTACCTGCCGGAGCCGAGGGGTATTGTAACCCCTGTTTTTTTTGTATGTATGCATGAGTATGCACAATGCATGTATGGGGGCGTACTTTAGGGGAACGGCTTGCTTAAAAACACTTGGTGTTTTTAAGAGTTGGGGGCGTATTCCACGTATCTTGAACTTGGTACTTTTGTAGCAATGTTGCATTTTTTATCCTCATGAAAGGAAGGGGCCTTGGGCCGTTGATCACCTATATTGGTGAGTGATGAGGGCTTGGCCGCTCATTCTTACTTGGTACTTGGTGTTTGAACAAGTTTATTCTTTTGAAAAGAGGGGACCTTGGGCCGTTGATGAAATACATTAGTGATGAGGGCTTGGCCGCTCATACCTTACTGATAGAATTTGACCAAGTGGTGTACGTTCCAATGCCTAGGGACTTCGGTCCCATTTGGGCGCTTCAACTTGTATGTTCCAGGTTTGATGATGGCCGTGGCGATGTATGGCCCTTCAAATTTTGGTGCCATTTTGCCGCCTTCGGTGGGCTGACTGGCATCCCTCCTTCGGAGGACATAGTCCCCCACTTGAAACTCTCGGGAGCGGACCTTGGCATCGATGTAGCCCTTGACTTGTCGTCGGTAGTTCTCTGCCCTTAGGAAGTCTTGCTCTAAGCGTTCTGAGATGAGATGAAGGTCGAGGTCCATGTTGGTGTCATTGGTCTCAGGTTCGTATTGGTCTACCCTTCGGATGGGGAGAGTCGCCTCAGTGGGAGCTTTAGCTTCGAAACCATAACACAGGGAGAAAGGTGTTTCACCTATTGCACGCCTAGGGGTGGTGCGGTAGGCCCATAGGATGTTGTGTAGTTCTTCTACCCAACCTCCACCTTCAGCCTCAAGTTTCTTTTTTAGGCCTTCAAGCAAAGTCCGGTTGGCATTCTCCACTTGATCGTTTCCCTGGGAGTAGGCAACCGAAGAGAATGTGTGTTTGATGCCCCACGCCTCTAGGAGGGCATAGAAGGGGGTTGCCTTAAACTGAGTTCCGTTATTGGAGATGATTTGTTGGGGGACGCCAAACCTCGTGAGGATGTTCTTGAGAATGAAATGGCGGCATCTGGCCTCGGTGATGATGGCGAGGGGCTCAGCTTCCACCCACTTGGTGAAGTAGTTTATGGCCACAATGATGTACCTGTTGTTAGAGGTACCCCTCGGCAGAGGGCCTACTAGGTCGATGCCCCATCTGGAGAAGGGTATGGCGATGCTGATGGGGGCGTAGTTGACCGCTGGTCTGCCGGGGGCCTTCTGAAAGTGTTGGAATGCGGTGAACCTCCGGGCGAGGTTTTCACAATCCCGGGCCATTGTGGGCCAGAAGTAGCCCTGAACTATGAGCCTTCAGGACATGGAGAAGGGTCTGTGGTGAGCCGAGCAAATACCACTGTGCACTTCCTCCATCGCGACCTCGGCCTCATCTTGATGAAGGCACCGGAGTAAGGTGTCGTTGTAGGATCTTTAGTAGAGCCTTCCATTTTCGATTGTATAGCTGGGAGCCCTCAGTTTTGCTAGTTTTGCACGTGCCTCATCCTCGGGCAGTTTCCCTGTGGTGATGAAGGTGATGATGTCGGAGATCCAATCCTCCGGCCTTAGGTGTATTTCCATGATGGGGCTCGCATGTATGCTCGAGAGGCTGAGTTCTTCGATCCATGCGATCTTGGAGAGGTGCTCAGGAGATTCAGCCGAGAGCTTTGATAAAATGTCAGTTTCAGAGTTTTGTGCCCTCGGTATTTGAGTTAGGGAGTGTGCCTCAAATGCCTTAAGCAACTCCTTGGATGCTTCCTTGTATTACTTCATCCTCCCTTCCTTCGCTTCAAATTCTCCAGAAATTTGACCGATGACCAGCTTGGAGTCGCACTTGACATGGATCTGTTTGGCCTTCAGGTTTGCTGCCAGCCGAAGGCCACATAGAAAGGCTTCATACTCCGCTTCATTGTTGGAGACCTTGAAGGAGAAGGGATGGCATAATAGGTCGCCGAGGAGCCATCGGTATAGAGGGTCCACCATTCGTCCAAGGGTGCCAAAGGCTCCTCGTTCACCGCTGACCTCGCCGTGCATTCCGTCACGAAGTCTGCCAGAGCTTGGCCCTTGATGGCAGGCCTCAGACGGATGTCAATGTTGTATTTGCTAAGGAAGATTTCCCATTTTACCATTCTAGAGGAGCTGGTGGGGCTTCTCATGAGGGCGCCGAGGGGTTGGTGTGTGAGCACTTGGACTGGATGAGCTTGGAAGTAATGTCCCAATTTCTTGCCGGCCCAAACGATGGCTAACACCGTTTTTTCCACAGGGGAATATCTGAGTTCTGCCTCCCTGAGGATTTTGCTGACATAGAAGATGGCATGTTGGACGTCGTCTTCCTCCCGGATTAGCACTGAGCTGATGGCAGCAGGGCTAACGCATAGGTAAAGATATAAAGTTTCTCCTACCTTGGGTTTGGAGAGCACCGGGGGTGAGGATAAGTACCGTTTCAACTCGTCAAAGGCCTCCTGGCATTCTATTGTCCATTGGAAGCTCGCTGTCTTTCTCATGATTTGGAAGAAGGGGAGGGCCTTTTCTGTTGACTTCGAAAGGAAGCGGTTGAGGGCTGCTAAGCGACCCGTCAACCATTGAATCTCCTTCACGTTGCGTGGGGGCTCCATGTTGATGATAGCTTGGATTTTCTTGGGGTTGGCCTCAATACCCCTTCGGCTAACCATGTAGCCAAGAAACATTCCTCCTTGTACGCCGAAGGTGCATTTTTTAGGGTTCAATCAAAGATTGAACTTTTGCATGATGGTGAATATCTCCCAGAGCTCCTTGGCATGCGTGGTTGATTGTTTGCTTTTGACGATCATATCGTCAACGTACGCCTCCATGGTGCGACCTAGGACGGCTTGGAAGACTCTGGCCACCATGCGGGTGTAAGTAGCGACAGAGTTCTTTAGGCCGAAGGCCATCACTAAGTAACAGAAGATGCCCTCGGGAGTCATGAAGGCAGTTTTCCCAGCATCCCCCTCATGCATGTAGATTTGGTGATACCCTCGAAAAGCATCGAGGAAACACATGATTTCGCATCCCGCTGTTTCATCTACCAGTTGATCAATGTTTGGCAGAGGGAAAGGATCCATAGGGCATGCCTTATTCAGATCTGTGTAATCCACGCACATGCGGAAGGTGGGTGGCTTTTGTGCTAATACCACATTAGCCAACCATGAAGGATATTTCACCTCCCGATGTGTTTGATGGAGAGAAGCATGACAACCTCTTTCTTTATGAAGTCCTTTCTTTCGGCCGAGAGGGGCCTTCTTCTCTGTTGTACTTGCATATCCTCCGGCCTCCATGCAAAAACAATGGAGTAGGCGCGGAGGGCTTTGGTGATGCCAGTCTTCAAGTCTTCGGGGAGCTTGGATCCAATCTTTAAGACTCTCTCCGTCTTGGCCAAATCAAGTACAAAGTCTTCGGTCTCTTCGGCAGGCTCAGCCCTCGGCCTGCCTTCTTCCTCGTTCAAGGCGGCGGTGATTGTATCAACGCGCAGTTCAGTTTTACTAACCTTCTTGGTGAGTTGAAGGTAGCAAGCCCGAGAGAGCTTTTGATTCCCCCTCGAGTAGCCAACGCCACTAGGTGTGCGGAACTTAAGGCAAAGGTGCCTCATGGAGATGACGGCTTCCAAGTCCTCGAGGGCAGGCCGGTCGAGGATGATGTTGTGGGTGCAGTCCAGGTTGACAACGACAAATTCCACTTCGAGTTTGGCCCTATGGAATCCATCGCCGAAATCAACCATCAAAGAAATGACGCCCTCGGCATCAATGCTGTCCCCTTGAATCCGGGGAGGGGTGTGTTGATCCGCCGAAGGGATCCCATATCGAGCTCAAGTTCCCTAAAATTATTGAGATACATAACGTTGACAGAGCTACCTGTGTCAATGTAGGTGTGGAGGATGATGATGTTGTTGATCTTCGTCCGGATGACGAGGGAATCCCTGTGAGGAAGAGAACCTGGGGGCAGATCCGCATCTGTAAAGAAGATAGGATCCGCCCTCGGCCTCTTAGTTGGGGGCATATGATTGACCTCCCCAACGTAAAGGGATTGAGCCCACTTCTTCCTTTGGCTCGTGGAGTCCCCACCGGTGTTGCCTCCGGTCATCATGTGGATGTGGCGTTTGTACTGGTGCTGTGGATCCTCCTCCTCACTGAGGTTCCCAGTCTCACATTTCTTCCCCTGTGGATTTTCCAAAGGGACGGTGTTTGGGTTAACCCACTTGTTGGCCTTCAGCGGGGGGCCTCGGTGATGAGGGGTCCCCTGAGGAGGAGGGCCCCTGACAAATTGAGACAGATGGCCTGCCTGTATTAAGCGAAGCCGAGGAGATATCGAGAAAATCACCCCCCAAGAAGACAGATGGCTTCTAAAGTCGAAGCAGGAAGCGTTTGGTGTGCCTCCTTCTCCTCCAGGTGGCGTCGGAGGGCCTCGATGATCTCATCCTTGTGATCCCTCGGGTAGCCCTTTGGGATTTTGCCCTGAATGATTGGGCATGGTTGATCTAGTGCCTGGCGTCATCCGCGTGGAGGAGGCCTTTGCCTTTATCCCGAGGGGGAGTTCTCTCCTTGGTCTCCGAGATAGAGCCTCCACTCTCATGTGGCCTGCTGGTCGCCTTCCCGCCGAGGCGGTCTTGGACCCCTCGGCGTTCAGGAACTCCCCCAAGCCTCTCGAGGGCGGAGGTCCGGGGTTTCTTCTTATTCACACATTGCTTGTCTCGCGACTGGACAGGCTTGGGAGGCAGTGTCCTGTGCCACCACGCCGTCGGCATTGCCAACCCGGATGATGGGATTGTTGAATGGAGGGGGCGGCGGAAAATGGATAAAGTTTCCTCCATACTGGGGTTGGAGGGGTGCTTGTGTATCGAAGGCACCGGAGTTTAGGGCCATATTCTGGATGAAGGCCGCGAAAGCGGCCTGAAGGTCGATGGTCGGAGCCGGAGGGGGAACTTGGTTCTCACTCTGATCCTTCCTGCGGTTATCAAGGCTGATGCGGGCATCGGGGGCAGCCTTCTGGATGTGCTGACGGAGGTCAGCTGCGGCCTGCTCTATTTCGGCAATAGTGCCGCCCTCGAGAATCCGGTTGGAGGCCTCAGCCCCGTTGGTTTTGCCGATGGCTACGTGGTTATCCTCCATGGTCTTGGATTGACCACGAGTTCTTCCCTTTTTGGTAGGTGTTTGGTGAACGGGAGGGTTTCTTAATTGATTGTTCGGACCTCTCAACGAAAGCACCAAATGATGGATAGCGTACCCGAGGGTAGCTTATCCGAGGGGTTATTTGAGGAATAACCTAGAGAGAAGTCAGAGCAAGTAAGAGAGAGAGAGAGAGAGTCAAATGTATTAAATGAACTCAGCGTGTTTTACAAGGTGAATAAGGGCTTCTATTTATAGCAGCCATAAATGCGAGGAGAGTACACGTGTCAACAATCTAACGGCCGAGGGGTCACCTCAATCAGGGTGGCACCGGCATTCGCATGTGCACCGCATTAAATGCGGTGGGTGGATGTGACGCCGCATTAAATGCGGTGCTTGCTGTCCCCAAAGGGAATATTCGATGAGTGCGGTGTAGCCGAAGGCTCTCTTGTGGCCGAAGGCTCTGCGCAGCCGAAGGCTACCCTCATGCCGAGGGCGCCTGTGAGCCGAAGGCTCTTGATTTCTATCGTTTTCTCCCAGTAGCTTCGTACACCTGAAATCAGCTGTTTCCTGGGGTTTGGAGCATTCGGCTATGGTGTCGAAGGCATCCCCAAGCACATCGTGGGTTCCTTTGACCTTGGGCAGCGGTTTTTTGGGCCTCATGCCCTTCTTGGGCTTGTTGGGCCTGTGTTAGAGTAGTAGGAGTCTGTGGGTCGGGGGTCCCTGGGCCATATACTCCATCAGTAGTACCTTACCCTCACTTGATAATTTGAGTAATTTGCATGATGTGTCTGTTTTGCCTGATGTAAATGTAAATACTCATGAAATTGACCTTAATGGAAATGCCTCTAATGGACAGGAAGAACCAAACTTAGCTAATTATCAACTTGTTAGAGACAGAGAACCTAGAAATTTTATTCCTAATAGGAAATACATTTCTAACCTAGCTGAGTTTATCTTTATAGCTTCTGAAATTGTTAAAAACAATATTCCTGAAACTTTTGAGCAAGCTATTAAGAGTTCTAAGTCGAATGAATGGATTAAAGCAATGCAAGAAGAATTGCAATCTATATTTGTTGGTCAAACTTGGACTCTGGTCCCTAAACCTGTAGGTGCTAAGGTCATTGATTGTAGATGGATTTATAGGATAATAGATAGCCTTGATCCCATTGATCCCCTAAGTATAAAGCTAGACTTGTTGCTAAGGGTTTTAAACAAAAGAAGGAGATTGATTACCAAGATATTTTTGCTCCTGAAATCAAATTCAAAACCTTGAGCCTCTTGTTTGCTATGATTGTTGTTTTCGACTGGGAATTAGAACAAATGGATGTTAAGACTGCGCTCTTACATGGAAATATAAATGAAACTATTTACATGTCTCAACCTCCTGGATATGAGAGTAAAACGAATCTTGATCATGTTTGTTTGTTAAGAAAATCAATCTATGGTTTAAAACAGTCTCCTAGACAATGGAACCTGAAATTTGATGCTTGCATGAGTGAACTTGGTTTTCTTAAAAGCAAATATGATACTTGTTTGTACTTCAAGCATGTTGGTACTGATAATGCTGTGTACATTCTGTTATATGTTGATGATATCCTCATAATTGGTCTGTGCAAAATGCTGGTTGTTAGTGTGAAAAATGATCTAAAAACACATTTTGACATGAAAGACATAGGACCTGCTAAAAGAATTTTGGGAATTGACATAAATAGAAATAGACCTGAAAAGTGCATGTTCTTATCTCAAAGCAATTATCTGTCAAACATTTTGGACATGAAAGACATAGAACATGCATGGTTCTAAAACACTCATATCCCTTTAGGAGGGCATTTGGATCTTCATAGGGATCCTTATCCTATTTCTTTGGAGGAATCTAAGAAAATGGATAAAATCCCTTATGATGTTGCTTCTGGCTCTTTGATGTATGCTATGCTTTGTACCAGATCAGATCTTGCTTTCGCTGTGAGTGTTCTTAGTAGATTCATGTCTGACCCTAGGGAAAGACATTGAACTGCTATGAAGTATACTCTTAGGTATCTTTCTGGAACTAAAAACCTAGGTCTTAAGTATAGTTCTTGCTCTTCTTTAGACCTTAAAGGATTTGTTGATTCTGAATATGCTGGTTGTAAAGACACCAGAAAGTCTACCACTTCCTGGTTCTTTACCTAGGCTGGAAACTGTATTTCTTGGAAATCCCAATTGTAATATGTTGTGGCCTTGTCCTCTACTGAGGCTGAATATGTTGTTGCCACTGAGGCCATTAAAGAAGTCAAATGGCTTAAAGGTATTTTGGGTGAAGTTCTAGGAAACAGCCTTGTCCTTGTTGTTTTTTCTGATAGTCAAAGTGTTATTTACCTTTGCAAAGATCTTATGTATCATGAGAAAACCAAACATATAGATGTAAGGTTTCATTACATAAGAGATGAAATTGCCAAGCAATATTAATGTGGAAAAGATTTTAGGAGATGTAAATCCTGCTGATTTTGGAACTAAAATTGTCCCTACTGATAAATTTCTTTTTTGCAAGAGCTTCTTCAAAATTTTTGAGGTACCTTGATAAAAGGTTCCAAACTGGGTTGATGATGAATGGGGAAATTCATGTCTCACAGATCCTACAAACTAGCTATGATGATACTCCTGTTGGAGATACCTGAATGAGAATGAGTCTTATAAGTGTCTTTTGGGTTATTGTGTTGGGCCTGTCCGGTTTAGCCTCTTATAGTGGGCCTATTTTTTGGGTCAGGTATTTTTGTTGGCTTATCTGCTCGAATTGGAAGGATATATATAAATATATATCCTTTATCCTCCCTTCTGCATGGTTCCGCTGCATACTTCAAAACCCTAGAGAGAGAAACTTGAGAGAGTCTGTGAGATCTGTGAACTGCTGCGATTGAGGCCATCTTCTTGTGACGATAGTGAGAAAGGAGGAAGCTTGTCCGTTGAAGTTGTCTACTGGTTCATCCGGGAGTCTTCTTCTGCATTCGAATTCCTTACTGGATTCGATTTCGGTTAACTCTGAACTTTCTCTTGTTTTATTCGTTATGAGTCGTTTGTCTGTTAATTGTTTGTAGTTACTGGTCATAGTTTAATTGCTTTGCAACCATCTTGATTAAAAAAACTTTTCTGAGCTAGTGGATCTGTTTGGGACCGAGTTTCCCCTGTTGAAACCCCGCAGATTAGGAAGTTTTTATTCCGAACTGCGTCAACATATCTTGTGTCTTTTACTTTTGCTTTGCTTTGTTTGCATGTGTGAAGTTTTGATATCCGATTTGTTTGACTGTGACTTCATAAAGTCTGAGAATAGTTAAATTATGAAGAAACCGTACTAAGAACAAAAAATTCTCCGCTACCTGTGATTTAGCTGATATGAACTTGTGTGCGAGAGGTAAACCAAATTATCTGGGGTCCACGATCAATGTTTTTTATCATAAAAGAGCGACTTTATGTTAAAAATGAAAACACATACAAGACGACCTTCAGATAGATTTTACAGATCCAATCGTGAACCGTAGGAGTAGACATAAAGTCAACCACCTCATACAAAGCAACCTGACTCACTAAACCTGAAACGAACAAATTTAAGCCTAAAACGAACAAATCTAAAACCCTGCTTCTCAAAAGAACTCCAAAAATCCAAACATTCAAACCAAATTTAGTCGAATTAAAACATAAACAAGTACTACTAAAGAGAAAATAATATTGAAATAAAAATTTTCCAAAAAATTTTCCTGATATGAAGGTGGTTCTAGAGGAGGACGAACTCTGGCAATATGGGTGAATACTGACTCCACTACCGTCGGAGCAACTGACCAAGGCTTCACGATCCAGCACCGATATAAACTCCCAACCGCAACTCGTTATCCGTCAACGTTATCTCTCCGATGTAGTTGCAATCCTAAGCGTTACAACACTCAAAATCAATATAATCTGCCGCTCCAGTCCCATATTGATATGAGCGGCGAAAAATCTTAGGGTTTCCATGATCAATGTTGAAATAAATCTTGTGGAGTGAGGAATTTTTAAATTTGAAAATGATCACATTTAAATTGAGTCAAACCCTTCCTTTCGAAAGAATAGAAAATTTATTGGGAAATTTCAACAAGTAGGACCTAAACATACTAACTTTCCAAAATTAAGACTACATATTAGCCTAAGACTTAAGTACACCTACTTTGACCAAGTTGCCCTTCCTTTTAAAATCCCCCTGCGCACAAACAAACTCCATCGATGCCATACTCACACTTCAGATCGATTCCTTCGGTTCCTCTGCGCACAAACTCGATTTCAGATCGATCAACTGGGCCATCGCCAATCTATCGAACGCACCAGCTCCATCGATCGGCGACGCACCAGCTCCATCGGCTGTCTTCGCCAGAGGTTTCTTCTTCTTCTTCTTCTTTTCTGATTTTGGACATTGATTTTGCCAATTTCGAACTTCTATTTTATAATTTTAACAAAGCCATCATGTGTTCTGCAAAACTTTTGAAGAAACAAGATCCAAAATCAAACTTGCAAACATTAGACAATACATAGACATTAAGTAGTCCGTAAACAGACAATAAGTGCATTAGGTTTTTCATGCCTTGCTTGGAGATTTTCTTATTAAAAGTGATGGAGAAGTTAGGTGTTTATGACAAGCATCCTAAGACAAAATTCGTATCGATATGGTGCATAACTGTCCACAACAAGATGATAGCTATGTGGCTATGTTGGGATGATATTTAATATTATTCACAAATATTAATATATTATGTATGTTTTCATTTTATATTAAAAGACATTATTTTACAGGGGAAATTGTTGTATACATGTCATAAAGTTCATTGAGTATCTAATGCTGGATAAAGAAGTAAATGATGTTTCGAAGGAAGACATGGATAAGTACGGGAAGAAATGACAAGAAATTGATAACTACGGGAAGAAATGACAAGAAAGCTACTGATGAATGCAAAAATGAAGGAAGCGGGTGGATTAAGATAGTCTGTAAGGATGTTTTTACTTGGACTGTAATTTGCTGGTCTGGTCTGGTCTGATCTGGTCTGGTCTGGTTTCTTTGTATTTTTATAACTATCCAAGTCTGGTCTGATCTGGTCTGGTCTGAACTGGTCTGGTCTGATCTGGTCTGGTCTGGTCTGTTCTGGTCTGGTCTGGGACGAATTACAGTCCAAGTAAAAACATCCTAATACAAAAGTAATATGTGGTCTAAGATGCAATGTAATAGTTATATTTTTGGAAAGAAAAATACATGTAAAACTTTCTTCTTTTGGTCATTAAGTATTGTGATTATATATTAGTTACATTCTGTTTTGAAATATGACAATATACTATATCCTCTTTTTTGTTTCAAAAGAAATGAGTGTTCGTTTTTACTTTTTATTTCATGATAAGATCACTGTAAACTCTGATATAAACATGGAATGAAGTCAGTAAGTAGTCAATAGTAGGTCATTAATACAACAAGTGTAGACATTAAATGACTACAACTAAAGTGATAAGTACATAAGTCAGTTACAACTACATGTAAAAGCTTATAAAGTAACAATGAAGTTTGATAATCTGGTTAAATAAACTCTAGATACAAGACCCATGAAATAAATATGAGCATATTGTTGTTAAATGCGGACATAAAAACTCAAAACATTTCTCGTAAATAACTGTTACACATATCGTGCATTAAATATGAGCATATTAATTAGAAATTTTAGTTGTAGTCTTACATATAAGGGAAGAAACGGCAAGTATGCTAAGTAGATAAAGCGGGTATGTTAAGTGCGTTTTGGAGTAGGCAGTAAATATGTACAACACAGGCAGTCAGTAATTAGACAGTAAAAAGAAAATAATTTCAAAGATGATGTGTGCTGGTTCTGAAATGTATATTATTCAATAAACTTGAGTTTGAATGACAAAATAACATGACAAAATAATACCCAATACCAAAAACCATGGCAACTAATATAAAACTTCATTGTCCATAAACCATGACAATTTAAAAGTGCGGGAAAAAAAATAAAATCCCCACAACTCTCATTGGATGAAACAAAAGTGATAGGACATTTCGTGTTTTAAGAACTACGGGCTGGAATAAGATCACTATAATACTTCTTGCTGTGCCTTCCTTTTTACACCATAAACATTGTTTCCGCAGCTGAGAACAAAATTCTTCGGTTGAAGGTAAACGCTTCTTTTTAGGCTAACGAGTTAGCGTTTGAGAACCAATAGGCTGCACAACAAGAAAGTGTATGGAAAGTTTAGCTTATAAATGCACAACAAGTTTAAACAATAATTGCAGGAAGGTATATGTCAGATTTTAAGCTGTAAATGCAGCAACTTCAAGCCCATATAAAGGGTCCAAATGCAGAATTTTTTACCTGAATATGCAACTTGTTTAAGGGCATATTAAGCCTATAAACGGACAACAAGTTTAAGCAGCAATTGCAGCAACATAAAGGCCATATTAAGGCTCCAAATGCAGCAACTTAAAACTCTAAACGCAACGGCATATAGGTTTGCTTTGATGCTGTAAATGCAGCTACATAAAGGCCACGTTTTAACAGGTTAACAGTCAAATTAATGTCATCTCTTTCTCTGTTTGGTTGTATTTTATTTTTTGGTGAACTTAGAACATGTTGATTTGTAAGTTCTAATCGAAATTCGGAATAAGATGTGCAGTTCTTTCTGCGATTTTTTGCTTTAGCCCTTCCGTTATTCAGTTATGCCATTTGCAGTAAAGCTTGTTTGCCTACTCCAGATTCATGCTTATGATTTATCAACTAACTTCTACCCTAACTTTAAATTCAGTAAATTAGGAGATTCTTCAATCTCTGTTGATTTAACCTAATTTATTAACTTCAGTAAAATCAATTAATTTAATCAAATTAATTGTTACTGAACAGACTCAGATTGTTAGACGATAACAACAAAACTAAGAACAACATCAAATTGTAAGAGTTTGGAAGCTTTGTTCGAATATTACTTACATAATTTTGAAGATCAACGTCAAAGAGGAGAACAATTGTGAGTCTATATGTGGAATTCGCCCAAAAATTGGTAGAGTTTATGCTGGTAGAGATTCGACGGCAATTTGTCGAATTCAACTACAGCTGAGGAACGACGCGGAAGAACAGAACTGACATGCCGCGAAAGAAGGAAACCTTTGAATGAAGTCGTTTGCAGCATACGTTATTTTAACTTTGAAGGGAAAATTTGGAAAGTTATAATTAAGTTTCGTTATATAGAACTAAATAAGTCATAGGAAGCGCAAAAACATTGGAGAGTTCCCTTTTTGTAAAAGAGCTATGATTTGGTCCTAGTTTGAACAATTTTCTGCCTGAGCTGTCGTCCGTTAAAATTAATTGGTTATCTTCTGGATCAATTTGAGGCTTGTTGCTTAGATTTTTTCCTTACTTGGCAGGCCAGGGATTTTGTCCTTGTTGGTTTTCAGTCAGCCCACGTGGCTTCCTTTGGCCAGGTTCCTGAGCAGCCAACGTGACCCATTTGCCTGCAGCCAACAAGAGTACAAGACCCGTTCACCGTCTAGGAGTTCTGTCGCTAAATATGCCTCCCTAGCAGTCGCCAGCCTGCGAATTTAATTTCCATTATTATCAGTAGGAATTTGGTCTCCAAATCGTTCCGTCGACCTTAAACAAGGATGGCCACCCCTTGCCGATGTGCTCCGGCCGCACCTAGGGTGTCTCCAATTGCGATTGCGATTTGTTTTTTGTCCTTCGTTTCTTAGGGGATATTTTGGGAGAAGGATCAAAAATGACACTAAGGTTATTTAAGAAGTTCGGATTGGACACTCAACTTCTAAATAGACCAATTTAATACATAAATAACTTATTTTATCAAGCTTTGACCACCCACAACCATTTCCGTTTAACCATATCATCAACGTCCTTAAGTAGCCAACAACCTCTTCATCCTCTCCAAAAGCTACAAACGAAACCCAAGGAATTGTTTTCATAACTATTAAATCCATTCACATTTCCATTGCCATTATTTCTGTAGTTCACAAACATTTGGTTACCAGCGTTTGGATTCCTGGAAGATGAACCAAATCCTTGCTCCCGGCCATTGTCATTATCGGATTTGGAATATGAACCATATTGTCGGTCCCGGTTATACTGGATACAGTCTAGAAGGGGGTGAATAGACTGTATTGGTTTTTAGCTTTTTAAACTAAGTACCAGATTTACAGAATAGCCTGTTCTGTTGGAAGAACAGACTGGCAGCGGATGGGGTTCTGGTAGGGAGTTCTGTTAGCCTCAGAGAAGCAATAGGCAGTAGGCCTTCTGTTAACTCGTAGAACAAGTTCTGCTGAACACAGATACCATGTCCAAGGAGTTATACAGTTCTAACTAAGTGCAAGTATTAAAAGCAGTAAGTAAACGACACCAGGGATTTTTATAGTGGTTCAAGGAACAACTCGTTCCTCTAATCCACTGTTCCACTAAGCAGTAAAAACTGCCGTTTACAAAGCCTTAGTCCTAGTACTTAAGAAGCACTCAACGTCTTCTTCAAGCCTAGATGTGTGTTGGAGATATTTTATTGTGAATCAAGTTGGTCATAGATTAGCTTTATATTTAATCCTTGTATTTAAATAGTGCATAAATTAGATAGAAATCAGGCCAAGTGTTAGGCCCATTTAAACAGGCCAAAAGCCTGTTTCGCCTAACCTAAACCTCGCCTATAAAAAGGGAGCCGAGGTTTAGGAAAAGGTTGAACGTCGTACTTATTATTCATAGCCTTACGCTTATATTGCTGTACGTTCCACGGTTTATCAAAGAAGGTTTTACGGTGATTCATTCTGTATTCATCTTTACGTTTAATCTTCATTGTTAGATCGATTATTCATTGCTGTTACAGAAACAGGGACTAACAATTGGTATCAGAGCCGATCGAGAACGATCAGAAGAACTCCTGCAGAATACTCTGTTTTTGTTAACGTAGTTCATTCTGTCGATTTTTTGCTCTGTAATTCTGTTTCTTGTTCAAAAGTTGTAAAAGTTACACCTTTAGAATCGCCTTTTCAAAGCGATCAAAGGGTATACTTCAGTTTGAGTTTTACGCAATTTTTGATTTCGAGATATCTCGAGCTAGGCATCTCGACATCCTATATCTTCACAGGTTCTGCTACGTTTTTCGAGCTGAAAACTTTACCAGAAGATCTCGACATTCAACTCTACAGGAAACTATCTTCAGATTTTGATTATCTGATTTTTACAGGTTGAAAGATTTCGACATTGAGGATTTCGACATCTTGGATTTCGAAATCTTGATTTCGAGAAAAGGTTTCGACATCTGGTCTCGACATTTGACTCATCAGATTAAGATTTCGAGATATTAACTTTTCGACATTTCAAATCTCGAGATCAGCATCTCGAAATTTGAAATCTCGAGATCCCAAATCTCGAGATCCTTAATCTCGAGCCCAAATCTCGATACCGGGCCTCCTTTATCAAAATCTGAGATTTCGATATTCAGATCTCGACATCGGATTTTTCGAGATTCTGCCTCTGAAAATCTTTTGATCAATTTTCTCGAACGGTCAGTTTAGTACAGCAATGGGTTCAGAATACAATGCACAAGGGAACAGCAGTACCCCTCCTAGCCTCAGGAAGGGAGAATATCAAATGTGGAGGAATAGATTTTTAAACTTCCTCGAGCACAAAGAGAACTCTTCTGCAATGCTCGAATCCTTACTTGAAGGACCAGCTGAACTCTTGATTTCAGTTGGTGGAGATCCAGAGAACAATCCTCCTATTTTTCCAGAAATAAGGAGAAAAGTGCCATCTGAATACACAGAAGCCGACAAGCTCAGACTTCGTGGTGATCTTATGGCTAAAACATATCTCCTTCAAGCAATACCGAACGAGGTTTATGTTCTCATAGATAGCATGCAGACAGCTAAGGAGATGTGGGATGAAATAGAGAAGCTGCTACAAGGCACAAGCATCAGCCTCAAAACAAAGAAGACTACAATTCTCATCGCTTATGACTCCTTCAAAGCAGGACCAGGAGAACCATTGAATGAGACTTACAATAGACTTGTTCAACTGGTAAATGAACTTAGAAAGATCAAAGTATTCAGGTCTAATCTGGAACTGAATATTAGATTCTTATCCAGCCTGCATCCTGCTTGGGAAAAGACAGTGAAGGATGTCAGATCACGGATAGATCTGGACGAAATTGATCTCTGCACACTCTATGAACATCTGAAGCAATTCGTCAACGAGGTTGCATGCGCTGAGGATCATCACACCACAAACCCCTTAGCTCTTGTAATGGATGCTCAGCCTAGAAGGACAACCACTTCACTAAAGAAAAAAAAAGAAGGTGGTGGTTGAATCAGATGATGATGAGAGTGACGATGACAAATCTGATCTAGAGGCTGAGCTAGCAGACTTACAGAAGAAGATGGCAATGCTGGCCAAAAGATTTGCGAAGAAGAACACTTCCTCCAACAGACTGAGAACTTCCTCCTCAAACTACAAGCAGAAGAACCATGATCAAGGATCTTCTAGGAAGGCATCATCGGCAGAAGAAGCTCCTAAATGCTATAATTGCGGCAAGCCGGGACATGTGATCAAAGACTGCCGCCTCCCAAAAAGGAAAGACGCTAACTTCTACAAGCAGAAGATGCTGTGGAATAAGCAGAAAATGCTAATGGTGCAAAAAGAAGAAGAAACCTCTGCCATGATTGCTGAAAATGAGAAATGGGCAGAAGATTCTTCTGAGGAGGAGGAAGAGGAAGACAACTATGCTCTTATGGCACGAGTGGAGGGAGATGAAATAAAGGGTGATGCTGCGATCCCCGAAAGCAACTGCTCAACAAGCTCTGTAAGTACCGCTCATACTTCTTTAAATAATCATATGCAATCCTTACTTGAAAAGGACAATCTAATCAAAGATCTAAAGGAAAGACTAGACAATAATCATAGAGTTCTGAAACAGAATCTAGACCAAAAGTCTTCCTTAAGTATTCAACTTGAAATTGCAAAAGATCAAGTCAAAAAGGTGTCTTCAGATTTTGATAGCTTTGAACTTAAGATAGCTGAATTAACTAAGAAATTTGAAGACAGTGAACGGGAAAAAAGCACAACTAAGGCTGAATGCGATTTTTTGCATAACAAAAGAAGAACGCTTTTAAATAAAGTAAAAGAACTAGAAGATCTAGCTGCTAGAAGAGGTCAATCTGAACAAACCGTTTTTCTGCTTAACAACAAACAAAAGGATGACCGATTCTACAATGCTAAAACAGGTCTGGGCATAACCAACCCACGTAATCTTAAGAAAGTTAATTGCCTTCAAATCTATAACAAAGATTACATGGGACTAGGGTTTGGCGAGAAAATGTATTTTCGAAGTGATAAAGATTATGCTGAAGCAGAAGAAGAAAAGAGAAAGAAACCAAAACCTGCGATTTCTTGTGATTATCCCTCTGTAAATGAAAAACAACTTTCAAAAGAAAAACCTACTTCCTGCTTTAGTGAATGCCTAGACCCCAAAGATATTCCTCACATAGGACATCCTCTAGATCCTCCCCCGAGAGTAGGTATTGCTAAAACTGGTGAGGAACCATGTATTTTTCCAATGGCTCAAAAGCTCAAAAACCTACAGAAAACTCTTGATAACGAAAGAGAGAGATTTGAAACTGAAAAGAAAGGTTTTGAGCGCAACTGGCAGGAACTTCTTCAAAAATTTAATGATTTGAGTGAGCAGTTTCATGCTAAATCAGACTCTTCTACGAACAAGCCTGACAGCTCACACAACTCACATGAGAAAAACAATGCTTTTAAAGATTCGTCCACTCATCTCTCTTCTCCTTTGTTTACAGGGAATGAAGTGAATAAGGAAGGAGAAGAGAAGAATGAGTGGAAGAAAAAGAGGAAGGAAATCGCAGAAGGCAAAAAGAAAGTTTTTGAGAAAAGTGCCAGCCCTAGATCTAGTTCAATATTTTACTCAAAAGTTAATTGTAATTCTGTCTCTACAAAGCAAACTTCTAACAATTCAGTTTTGAGTCCCAAGCTGAATATTTCTGAGACATCTTCTAGACAAAGTTCTATTTATAATACAAGTGTTGCTTATGGTTATTCTGTTCCAGATCCCCATAATTATGAATGTGATATGAATGTTGTTAAATCTAAGCCTTCCAGAAAGCTTAAACCTGAAAAGGAAACCAAGAAAGAAACTTCTAAGGGAACGTTTTGTATTCCAGATATGAAATACGCCCTTAGAGTTCATTCTAGGAAACATATCAATCGGCTTTCTAAGGAGGAGATTTTCAAAACCAAACTCAAAAAACAACCGTTCAATCACAAAGCTCCTGTCTACTCTCCACCTGAACCTAAACCGAAAAGATGGGTCCCCAAGATAAGACCCGTCAAAACTGAAACTGA
The DNA here is from genome assembly GCA_945859875.1 of Cuscuta europaea. Taxonomy (NCBI): domain Eukaryota; kingdom Viridiplantae; phylum Streptophyta; class Magnoliopsida; order Solanales; family Convolvulaceae; genus Cuscuta; species Cuscuta europaea. The sequence goes on from CAMAPE010000023.1 coordinate 528,352, forward strand.
AAAGTGGGTCCCCAAGATGAGACCTACCAAACATGAATCGAATAGGTGGGTCCACAAACGAAGACCCATCCAAACTAAAACTGAAAGGTGGGTTCCCAATCGTAGACCCATCATAACTAAAACTGATAGGTGGGGTCCAAATCAAGGACCCATCAGAACTACAACTGAAAGGTGGGTCCCCAAACTTAGACCCACAAGGACTAAAATGGAAAGGTGGGTTCACAACATCAGACCCACCAAAATGGAAAGTGGTAGGTGGACTCCAAAAACCAGACACACTGCAAAAGCAGATCTGGCAATTGGAAAGCCCATCGAAGATAGATCTTTCGTTGAAAGAGCAGCTGACCTTGGATCACTGCTCAAAGCAAGTTTTAAAAAGATGTTTCTTGATAATAAGGAAGGACCCACTCCAAGTTGGGTACCTGATCTTATTTGATTGTTTTGCAGGACGGTCATGTGTGGCACTTAGACTCAGGATGCTCAACCCACATGACCGGAATAAAGCACCTTTTGAGCAACTACACCAACTGCTACGGAGGCAATGTCAGATTCGGGAATGACGCCTCATCTCCTATCCTTGGGTATGGGGACGTCGTCTGTGCCAGTGTCACAATAAAAGATGTTTCATTCGTCAAAGGGCTCAAACACAACTTACTGAGCATTGGACAATTTTGTGACAGCGGGATGGAAGTGAGGTTCTTTGCAAAACAATGCTGTGTTCTTGACAGCACAGGGAATACATTATTAACGTGTTACAGAACATCAAATCTGTACACTATTGATCTGAAAAGCGTCCAATCCACCACTTCCATCTGTCTGCTGTCCAAAGCTTCAACTGAACAAAACAACCTGTGGCACAGACGTCTCTCCCATCTGAACTTCAAACATCTATCAACCTTGTCCTCCAAGAAACTTGTCAAGGGACTTCCTCTGCTAAAGTCTTCCGCTGAAAATCATTGTAGTGCCTGCAAAATGGGCAAAATGACGCGAAGCTCCCACAAGTCAAAAACTGAACCTTCATCTACTCATCAGTTACAGCTAATACACATGGATCTGTGTGGACCTATGAGAGTACAAAGCATCAATGGTCGCAAATACACTCTGGTGATCGTTGATGACTTCTCTAGGTATACATGGACGAAATTTCTCCGATCAAAAGACGAAGTTGCAGAAAACATTATGACCTTTATCAGAACAATCCAGAAACTGCTACAGCACAGTGTTCGAATTGTCAGAACTGACAATGGTACCGAGTTCAAAAATCAGACTCTCACTGAGTTCTATGAATCACTCGGTATCACTCTGCAATTTGCAGCAGCTAAAACTCCCCAGCAGAACGGAGTTGTTGAGAGAAAGAACAGAACCCTTGTTGAAGCAGCACGCACCATGTTAATCCAATCAAGACTGCCTCACTTCATGTGGGCAGAGGCAATCAATACCGCGTGCTTCACTCAGAACAGAACCTTCATCCACAAGCGCTTCGACAAGACTCCATATGAGATTCTATTCAACAAAACTCCTGATATTTCTTTCCTCAAGGTTTTTGGCTGCAAGTGCTTCATACTCAATGATCGGACAGAGAGAAGTAAGCTGGATCCCAAAGCCAGAGAAGGCGTGTTCATTGGCTACTCACTGCAATCCAAAGCTTACAGAGTCTATCTCAGAGACAAGCGAACTGTCATCGAGAGTGTAAATGTTACATTCTATGAAATGGCAGACTTTGCTATTGAACATCTCCAGACCGATCCATCCACTGCTGTACCAGTAGCTTCTGATAAAGCTGAACCAAACACCGAACACGACGATGTGATTCTCGACTCTCTCTTCAGAAACTTTTACGAGAACTCACAATCTCCACCTCCTGCATATACTCAAGAGTCAACATCAACTCCAACAGCAGAGATTCCGCTCCTCACAGGACCAGATGACGTACCATCCACACCCTCAACCCCTCAAACCAATCCCAGAGGTGTGGATGATCACGGCTTTGCCATAAGTCCGGAATCATCTCCACTACACACCACAGCTGCCCCAGAGCCTTCAAATTCATATCAGGACTCAGATCAACCAATACTCACTCCAACTCCTCTAGCTCATGAGAGGAAGTGGACAAAAGCACACCCTGTTGAACAAATAATAGGTGATCCAAGTCAAGGTGTGCGAACGAGATCAGCAACAACAAATGAATGTCACTATGCATGCTTCCTAAGCAAGAATGAACCATCCAAAGTCTCAGAGGCACTTGCTGATCCAGATTGGGTGATTGCCATGCAAGATGAGATCAATCAATTTGACAGACTAGATGTATGGACACTCGTGCCTAAACCCCCTCAGAAAACCATCATTGGCACAAAATGGGTGTTCAAGAACAAGAAGGACAAAGAAGGCATAGTGATAAGGAACAAGGCACGACTGGTCGCTAAAGGATATAATCAGCAAGAGGGCATAGACTATGATGAAACATTTGCACCCGTAGCAAGAATTGAAGCAATCCGCCTTTTTCTTGCGTACGCGGCCCACAAGAACTTTACTGTCTTTCAAATGGATGTCATGACTGCCTTTCTAAATGGAGTCTTGGAAGAAGAAGTCTATGTCGCTCAACCCAAAGGATTCGTAGATCCCATATATCCCGACCATGTGTACAAGCTAAAGAAAGCTCTGTATGGGTTAAAACAGGCACCAAGAGCTTGGTATGATGCATTAACCGAATTTCTGATTGACTCAGGTTTCTCAAAAGGGAAGATTGATACCACACTTTTCATCAAGCGACAGAAGTCTGACATCATCCTGATTCAGATCTATGTTGATGACATTATCTTCGCCTCCTCAAATCCACGCATGTGCAAACACTTTGAGAAACTGATGAAAACCAAGTTCGAGATGAGCATGATGGGAGAACTGAATTTCTTCCTAGGCCTGCAAGTAAGACAGCTCTCTGACGGCATTTTCATCAATCAGTCAAAGTATATTCTGGAAATGCTTAAGAGATTCAACATTGATAGCAAATCTTCCATGACGACCCCCATGTCCCCAAACAACAAACTGGACTCAGACCCCTCCGGGAAGCCAGTTGATGCTACAAATTACAGGGCCATCATTGGATCTTTGCTATATCTCACATCAAGCAGGCCTGACATTGTCTTCTCCACATGCTTATGTGCACGCTTTCAGGCAAATCCGAAGGAATCCCATCTGACCGCTGTTCGAAGAATTCTGAGATACCTCAAAGGCACTGTGAATCTAGGCCTTTGGTATCCCAAGCACTCAGGTTTTGACCTAGTCGGATATTCGGATGCTGACTTTGCTGGTTGCCGGATGGACCGCAAAAGTACATCGGGAGCTGTCCAATTCTTGGGCGATAAGTTAGTCTGCTGGTCTTCCAAAAAACAGAACTGTGTGTCGACATCTACGGCCGAGGCAGAATACGTCGCGGCTGCTAGCTGTTGTTCACAAATATTATGGATGAAGACCCAGCTAAAGGACTACGGCTACACACTCCGCCATATCCCGATCTACAGTGACTCTCAAAGCGCCATAGCCATCACCAGCAACCCAGTTCATCACTCCCGCACCAAACACATCGACCTGCGCTATCATTTCATCAAGGATCATGTGGAAAAAGGAGACATTGACATGTATTTTGTAAGCTCAGAGCTTCAACTGGCTGACTTGTTCACTAAGGCATTGGATGAAAAACGATTCCAGTTCCTAGTCTCCAAGTTGGGCATGTTGAACCTCGAGCCAGTTTAATTATGTCTCCACTGATCTAAAAGGTTTGTGTGTGTGGGGGACTTGTAAATAGTGTGTGTGTGCGTTGCATGTGTTGCGTGGGTTTTGTAAATAGTGTGTGTGCGTTGCATGTGTTGAGGGGGAGAAAACCAGAAAAATAACAAAAAAATAGTGTGTGTGCGTTGCATGTGTTGCGTGGGTGAAAAATCAAAAAGAACAAAAAATAGTGTGTGTGTGTTGCATTTGTACATATTGTTCATTGCATTTTTTGAGGGGGAGAGAATTTTCACTGTTTGAGGGGGGGCTAATTTTCACTAATTAAGGGGGAGCTCTCTATTTTTTACTAGTTTGGGCCTCGAAAATCTTTTAAAAGAGCACTGTGTGCCAGCCCAATATTTCGGGCTAAACTGTTAAAGAGGAGGTCCAAAATCTTTTCGCATATATAAGCCCTCGTAAAACCTCCCATCCTTATACTTCTCAGAATTTTTTCGCAAAAGATCCGAACGTTTAGACTCTCAGAGCTCCTGCCGCCGTTTCTCCTTCTTCTTCTCCTCAGACCAAATTCGCAATACTCCATCTTCGTTTACCTTTAACAACTACCTAGGTAGTTCTACGTTCGAAATCTCATTCATCAACATCCTTCGAACTCGAAATCATAATCTTCAATCATAGTTCGAAAACGATCATTCTCGCAAATCGATCAATTTTTCAAAATCAACATAAAAAGGTTTTTGTTAGACTTTAGGTCGAAATCGTTTGTTATTGATTGATATATCTTTGTTTTTGCAGGTGGATTCTTCGTTTCGAAATCGATTTCGAGTTTTTGGATCTCGAGATCGTCGGTTCAACTTCTCGAAATCAAGATCTCGAGATGGACATCTCGACATCTTGATCTCGAGATTTGAATCTCGAAATCAAGATCTCGAGATCTGTATCTCGATATCTTGATCTCGAGATTTGAATCTCGAAATCAAGATCTCGAGATCTGCATCTCGACATCTTGATCTCGAGATTTGAATCTCGAAATCAAGATCTCGAGATTTGGATCTCGAAATCATGATCTCGAGATTCGGATCTCGAAATCAAGATCTCGAGATTCGGATCTCGAAATCATGATCTCGAGATTCAGATCTCGAGATGTGGACTTAGAAATTTAAAAAAAAAAAAAAAAAAAAAAAAAAAAAAACTCCACCTGCATAAACTTATCTGGCACATAAATCAAACACTTTCAATCAAATCAAACTGTTGAATTTCATATGCTGACCCCCTGCTTCTACAGTTTAAAATGGCAGGAAACACTACAGCACAGATCGATGATGCCATCTACTCCAAAGGGAAATGGATCAAGGTGCTGGACAACAATTTCCAGCTAGACCTGGCAGTCTTCAAGTGCCAGAATCCAATCATTCCGGCCATAATGAAAGGTCACTATCTCTGGACTGCACTTCACAACGCCAAACCAGTGCCAGAGATATACCTACAACAGTTCTGGGGGCACATGCACACGGATTCATTGAAAGATCGGTCCAAGATTAAGACCAAGTTGAACGGCATGCGGGTGATTCTGACACCATCCACTCTACGGGCTACTCTAGCGCTGCCAGTTCACGATACGTATGATGCACTGCCAACCATCCCCGATCTGCTCAAAGACGTGGCATCCCTTGGCTACACATCACTACTGCCACAACTGTCAAATTTCAACGGTGCATATCTCCGTCACCCGTGGAAAAATCTTTTCGGGCTGGTGAACAAGTGCCTGTCGCCGAAGCATGCAGGATTCGACAAATGCAACAAGCAGATCCTGCTCATCTTCCATGGCATTGCCTTCAACAAGAACTACGACATGGCACAGCTCTTCTTCTCAGAGCTAATGGACCTGGTCAAGGCCAAAGAAAAGAATAGGCCAGGTACCATTCCGTACGCTAGGTGGCTTGGGTTGATCATCAACGACCTCATGGCAGAGCATTCAACAATCCCAAAACGCAGCTCCGATCCACACTTCACAGCACCGAAGCTACAGTACTTCAAAGCAGACAAGAATCCTTCCTATGGTCTGAAGATACCTGGATTTCTGCTACAGCTGGTAAAATCTTCAAATCCAGCAGTTCAACAATACAAAGAAGCCACCGAGAAGACCGTCCCTATGGTTCAGCAAAACCCAGCTGGACCTACCCAAGGGACAAAGCCGAGTGTTGGTAAGGGTACTAAGAGAGCCCAAAAGCCACAGAAACCAGTTGCCGATTTGCCCAATGAAGGGAAGTCTGACGACTCTCTAGAGACGAGTCAGGCGGCTGAGGGCACCGAGGAAGACGCTGAGGAAACGGCCAGTGAATCGTCTAGTGAAGCCCAAACAAACACTGACGACAAGGCCTCCGAGAGCGTGGGCACGGAGAGTGACAAATCAGACTCGGATGATGACAGTGATGACAATGATAGTGATGATGTGGAGCTCACATATGCACTAATTAGAAAAGGGAAGCTGCCCGTCGAATCTCCAAAGAAGAGAAGAATCACTGTTGAAGACGCAGCACCAATCATAGCTCGCAGACCTCAAGTCTTCACTATTAAAGAAACAGCTAAACCAAGAGCTGATCCGAGCGAGACAAATTGCTCAAAGGATGATTACGACGAGGCAGCTCACTCCATCAAGACATCAATCAACCAGGAAGAAGTTGTCATCCGAGAGACAAGGGCTAAAGTCAAAAATGACAAGGTTGCTAAGGCCAGGCCCCAGCCCCGAGCGACAAAGAGTCTGTTTGATAAGGCAGACGAGCACATCTTTGCTGGCTGCGACTCCTTTATCCAGATAAGCCGAGCTGAATCCCTAAGCACAGGAGCCGATCTTTTCGGTTCCCGAGTAGAAGTCGCAGCATCTGGCTCAACTGCGCATGCACAGCCCTCTCCCAGCCACTCAATTGCCTCTCAAAAGGTTATTGTTTCAAAAGAACAGGATTCAACCCCCTCGCTGGTTCCTTCTGAATCAGTTGAGCATACAATTGACCTATCTCCCAAGGTCAAAACCCCTTCTTCACTCACATCGAGTCTAGGTGTCACATTTCCCACATTTTCTTCTTTTTCTAGGACACCTACACTATTCACAGCACATACAGGTGCACTCACCCTGAACGCAACAACCAGAGCGCAAGCTATGACGGTTGGAAGCCCTGCTACGCCCATAATGATTCCATCATTAAATGCAGGCCACACATCAGCAATCTTCACTGATGCTGTGTCAACAGTTACAACCCCCGTAACTGGTCACCCTACCTTTGAAGACGTAAACGTTCTACTAAATCGCTTCCTAGATTCCACCATTAAACCATGGGTGCAAGATGCAATGACCGCTCTAGCACAGGAATTTAGGACCACCCAAGCGGTTCGGTCTGAACAGACACCACCCCAAACTTCCCCTGAACCGTTCATCTCCCATACACAACCCATATCCTCCACCCCTCTATCCCACCAATCCATCAACCAAATTCCTATCCCTTCTATTTCTCGGGGAACCCAGAATACAGAACCAGTATTCTCCCCACACCCGACCACACCCTCCATCGATCTCTCCTCCCTATCCTTTGACACCCTAGCTTCGGCTTTGCTGAATAACCTCTTGAATACCCCAGAAAACGATCTCACTCTTCATCAGCAAGCCATACTAGAAGCTCTTCTTTCCTCACTCGAAACCAAGAGTACTTGCAAGGAGAGTCTTCGTGGTCGCAAACGTTCCCATGAGGACCCCGATGATTCGGATCCTCATGAGGGGGAGAACAAGCGACCCCGATCACTTGAGCAAACTACTCTTCCAAGCCAAACTCCACAGCCAATTCAACCTGAGACCTCAACAAACCAACAGCCACCATCCACAGCCAAACTCTCTAGCGTGGTCGAACTAGAAATAACATCCCGAGGCGTATCTCCTAGAGATACCAACCGAGGAGGGGATGGAAGTCCTGATGATGATACCACTGGTACATCTTCTCCATCAGGCCATCAGTTGGAACCCAGTTCTAAGCTGATGTCAACGGGCAATCCTAGTGAACCCGGTAGTGCTACACAGGAAAAATCATCGCCTAAACAAAGAACTCCATATATCTCCCCAGGCAAAGACATCCATGATGCACTGGAAGAGGCGGTGATATACGACAAATGGCCGAGAAAATGGACAGAATGGGACGATCTCCGGGTTGAAGCCGAACAAGAGGACATGCAAAGAAACTGGTGGCTACGAGAGCTGATTAATAAATGCTCTGAAGATATCATTAGACTCGAGGACGATGAACGCAAGGAAGGGGAGAACTACAAGGAATCCCAGAAAGCTCTTGAATCAGTCATAAGACAATCAGCGGGAAGACTTCCCAAGACAGAGAAACCCTGGGACAACGTTCGAATCAAAGCCCCCTTCCAAGAAGAAATCAGAGAGCATATCTGGCGTAGACCAGACAAAGTCAAGCCACTGAACGAACTGAAGCTAAGAGGCCTTACACACTTGAAAGGAAAACAGGCTGGAGGTCATCTGCATATGCTGCTGCAAAGGTCAACCGGTACACAGAGAAAACTGATGGAACAAGATCTGAAGTCGAATATTCTCCCGATTCATCAAATTCTACAAGTAAAAGCTGAAGACTATCATGGAGTAACATTTTACACTTTCAGACTTCAACGCACCGATGGGAGCGAATTCACTTGTCAAGAGAACGACTTCATCATGCTGAAACCGGATGACATATATCAAATGCTCATGGCCTACAGATACCTTCCAGTCAGGCAAAACATAGTATACAGCGAAGGCCTCGCAGCTATCAAGAGATTCATGCTTAGACAGATCCGAGTACACTCCTCACATGACCTACAAATGGCTATTGAATGCAATCTGAATAAGACAAATCTGACAAAGCCTAAACTGTATGGTCCAGAACTTGAAGATTTCCCAGCCTATCACATCTTCTTCAAACCGCCAGCAGTCACCTACCTGAACCACAAGAACGAAAAGCGTCTGATGGTAGTCAGTGAAATCGAGAAATACTGCGACGGAACACTGAAGATAATCAGAGAGCAGATTCTACAGATGAAGGCAAAGCTGGAAGAAAATCTTCAAGAGGCATCGTCTTATGTTCAAAAGGAACACTCTACTGTGGAGACAATTTTAAAGGCCATTGACGATCGCCTCGAAAAGAGAAATATGCTAAGACAATATGAACATGCACTTGGATTAAGGAAGCACTACTTCAAATCACAGAAGCAATAAAAGAATGACACTTGATCACAAAGGGGGAGATTGTTGGAGATATTTTATTGTGAATCAAGTTGGTCATAGATTAGCTTTATATTTAATCCTTGTATTTAAATAGTGCATAAATTAGATAGAAATCAGGCCAAGTGTTAGGCCCATTTAAACAGGCCAAAAGCCTGTTCCGCCTAACCTAAACCTCGCCTATAAAAAGGGAGCCGAGGTTTAGGAAAAGGTTGAACGTCGTACTTATTATTCATAGCCTTACGCTTATATTGCTGTACGTTCCACGGTTTATCAAAGAAGGTTTTACGGTGATTCATTCTGTATTCATCTTTACGTTTAATCTTCATTGTTAGATCGATTATTCATTGCTGTTACAGAAACAGGGACTAACAATGTGTCCTGGGATGCACTGCCTGGCTTCCTTTAACACTGGTCCTTTCACTGAGTTTCCTTGAAGTATAACCACTTCACTACTCCAGCTATTTGGACGTCCTTCTTGTAGCAAGAAGAGTTTCTGTTGAAACTGGGGTTCCTCCAACTAGCTTCGTTACAAAAGATTTGTATGTAATGAGCTTGAAGAGTTGAAGAACACTTGGAACTTTGCTTGAGTTGGAAAGAGTATTTTTCCAACTTCTGCCTTCTCTTGTAGAGGATAATGAGTTTGAATCTCAAGGAGGCTTTTTGCTTTTCAGAGTTTGAATATCTTGCTTGTGGTTAGCAAGAGTTGCAATGTTATCTTGGCAAAGTTATATCAAAGTTGTAGCAAAGTTTTAGCAAAGTTATCCGGTTGTTCTTCGTAGTGTATCTTTTATACTGAGGTTGTCTTCCCGTTGGAGGAGTAGGAGGACAACTGCATTTAATGCGCGAGCAGTTGACTTGACCAGTAGGACCCGGTAAAGTTGGCGGGTTACTATTTTGGGATAAAGTAATCCTGACATTGCGGCCAATCATCTGCAATTACTCCACGGAGCATGGGGAGCATTAAATGAGCATTTAATGCGAGCACTGTAGCTTTTCCGTTTCATACTCCTAGCCGTTGAAGGAATCTTTATGTTGACTTCCCGGTTCTTTGAAAATCTTCTAAGTGTCAGACCTTCTGGTGTCTTTGTCTGAGAGTAGAACAGAGGAGGCCTGGAGCACTTCTGTTGGGAGTATCCAACAGAGACCCAGAAGGGTTTCTATCAGAGTCAAGACTAACAGAGATCCTGAGGACTTCTGTTCTGGAGCAGAGAACCAAAGGTCCTCTGTTTCAATAATGCCTTAAGAGGCACTTCTGCTCTTGAAGTCCTTCTGCTCTTGAAGGTCTTCTGTCAAGTCGAATACATCTAAGAACTTTACAAAGGAAAATTCTAATACATAATTTCTAAAGGGGTACTCTAAGATCCTAATTAATCTAGCATCATCAAAATCTAATTACAATTATTCCTTACAATTTCCCCCTTTTTTATTATGCCAAAACCCTTTAACTATTTCCAGAGAAGTGCCTTCACCAAAAAAAATATTAAGTTTAAAACTTCCATTAAAATCTTGGTGGGCAACTTGGCATAGGAAAATAGTAAGAGTACGATACATTCAGATAGCAGAATATAACAGAAATAAACAAACACAAGCAGAAGGCAAAAAACACAAGAATTTGAGGAAAAGCACTTCAAAGTAAGAAGGCAGAGATGTGATTTTATTAGATAGGTTTTACAGAGTTTAAACCTTACACATTCTCCAGATTAGCTGCCTGTAGAGCTTCTTCCTCTAGTCTTTGAAGCCTGAGCAGTTCTTCGTTTATTTCAGCTCTGATTTTGAACAGATTGCCAGACCTTTGATAAGATGCCCATATTGGAGAAAGCTTACAGTCCAAATAGTTGAGGACACCTTCATGTATGGTCTTTCCTGGGACAATGTTCTTCTTGAACCATTCTTCTGCTTCTTCAAGTGATCCTCCATACCTAACTCTGACAATGCCATCTTTGTCCAGATAGAGGTGTTGTTGTTGGGTAGGAGTCATTTTAGCCTTCATCTCTTCAAATTGAGCTCTGTCAATGTTCTGAGAGCCACCCAATCTCCGCTCAGTGAAGTTGAAAACTTTCTTCTTCTTGGTGCTCTTCTTTATTGGAGATGGGGGTCTAGGTATGCCTGCTGCTCTCTTCTTTTGTAGGGCAGCTTCAAAATAGGGAGCCGGATCTACTGCAGGCTCATCAGAGGAGGGTGGCCTGGTAGGAGTTCTGTGAGACCTAGGCCTGGTCTGTTGAGGGTCCTCTTCCCCCTTTTTGGCATCATTCAGATCTTCAATCATGAGACTGATCTTCTGAAATTCTGAGGCCTGGGTTGAGGCTATCTGCTCCAGGGCCTCTGGTAGTGTCTGGGTGACAGAGGTAAGGCCTTCAATCAGACCCTGCTGCTTCTGTATTGCAGAGAAGATGTCCTTGTTATTGGCTTCAAGGAGCACCATCTTTTGATAACGATCTCTGTCAGTGGACAGAAGTGCATGAGCCTGTTCTTGATGCACTCTGCACATTGCCTCAATGGAGGTCAAGTGCCTCTCTGTCCTGGCATCAGATTCCTTCAGAGCTTCAAGATGCTCTGAGATATTGTGAATAGCATGGCCTTGACTCAAGAGAGTCTGTTGAAAGATAGACAGAGTGTTGTGGATGCCTACCACTTCTGTTGACAGGGCATCGGTTCTGGCAGTTGATGAGGCTATGAAGTTGTTGAGAGTTCCAGTGAGGTTCTCAAAACGATCAGAGATAAACTGCATACCTGAGTTGAGATTGTCATTCACATGAGCAAGGTGCCCATAGTGTTTGTCATTGACCTCAATCAGTTTGTTCAAGCCTTGGAGGATCTGTCCTCCAAATTCTTCAGCAGATTCAACAAATTTGTTGAAGGGAACGTTGTTCTGTTGTCCATCAGGGTGAGGCATCTCCAGACCTCTTCCCTTAGGCAAAGGATGATGCTCTTGAACAGATGAAAGAGATTGGACAGCCTGTTCATGTTCCAGTTGAGTCAGAGGAGGGGTCTTCTGTCTCTTGGATGTGGCTTGATAAGACTTGCTGACCATGAATCCATCCATGTCAGATGAGTCTTCATAAGAGGAGTATATGGGTATGGTGTTCCTGATGACCTTTTTCTTCTTTCTGAAGGAGGGATTGGGGGCAGTAGAATGCCTAGAATTCCCTTGAGGTGCAGAGATGGGGGAGACAGTTGTAGGGTCAGAATCCCTGAGAAACCATGCAGGTTTAAGGTTTTCTGCAGGTTGTTGTGGAGGTGAAGATTCTGGAGGAGGAGATTGATGATCAGATTCAGAGGATGAGGAGGAGATTTGTTGGGGAGAGGGGATCTGGTGCTGGGGTGAAGAGTGAACAGGTGAGGCATTCTGTTGAGGGGGGGATGGTGGAGGTGAGGGTGAACGGTTTCTGAAGGGAACAATTGCTCTGCAGGGAGATGCAATTTTCTGTTTGGGTGAATGAGGAGGGTGGGGGTTTTCTGTTTAGGAGATAAAGGTTCAGGGTGTTCTGGTGGAGGGGTTCTGGTGCTGGAAGGAGGTGAGGGAATGAGGGGTTCTGTTGGGATATTAACAGAGGGGGTTGGAGATATTACCTCAATGATGTTCTCCTTGAGCAAAGAAGTCCTCCACTCCTTGATATGCTCCATCATTGCTTGCCCTTCTGTCTTGGGTACAGAGGGCTCTCCTGGGTTGAGATGGGGTTGCACAGAGTCTGTTGCCATCTTTGTGAACAGCCATTCCTCAAATGCTTCAATTTCTTCCTCTTCTAGAGGTTTGACAGCCTCTTCTGAAGGTGAGGAGATGAGAATGGCCTTCCCTTTGTAGCTCGCCTTCTTCTTCTCAAGAACAGAGTGAAGGAAGTTGAGGGCAAAGCACTTTGAGACATCATCAGTCCCAACCCAGCTCAGAATGGCTTCCTCTTCTGGCTCATAATGGTCAAAATACTGGATAATTTTGGAGAGGGGTCCCATTCTCCACCTTCTCCATTCGAGAACCCGGGTAAACTGTCTGTCTAACAAGGACAGATACCCCTCTTTGACAGGACTAGGGTGTTCTGTTGAAGTAGACACCCTGTTCTGTTCAGGAGATGCAACAGAGGTGGGGATCTCTGGTTCCCCCTGAGTGTCTGCCACTCCTTCATATTCAGAAACCACAGGTTTAGAAACCTTCTTCTTTGGTTTGGTGGTCCTCTTCCTCTTCTGTCCGGCCTTAGGGGGGCAACAGGAGCTTCCCCTTCAGTCTTCTTCTTCTTCTTTTTCTTCTTCTCAGCAGAAGGGGCTACAGAGAGAGGTTTCTGTACCTTCTCTCCCTGTTGTCTCTTAGCCTCAAGTTGAAGTTGTCTCTTCATTTCAGCCTTTATGGCTTTCTCCCTATTTGGAGAAGCAGTTAAGAAGATTACCTTGGTGTGATCCAAGGTTGAAGCCTTCCTCAAGTGTATTCCTTGTCTGAGAAGCACTTCTGAAACCAGTAGCCCATGTCCTAGCTTCCCAGAGTAGAGGCTAGTTTTTGGGTTCTTCTTCTTGATGACTTCAATCAGGGACTTCACCATGACTTGTCCCCAATTGATGTTCACTCCATGATGCACTGCATACAGGGCCTTGGCATTGGCAGTTGTGACATCATCTGTGGAGGAGTACTCGCACCATAAACATTTGTGGAAAATGTTTATGAGCAGCTAAAATTCCCTTTTGAGCAAGTTCTTCTTGATGTTGATCTTCTCTACTTCTTCCCCTTTTCTGCAGAACTTCTTCTTGAATTCTGTCAGAGGGATGTCAGTATCCTCCAAGTCGAGTAGAGAGTCCCTTCCTTCCTTTTGCTGAATGTTGAAGATGTTGTTGATGACGTCAGCATCAATCAACACCTTTTCTCCTTGGACGACGGAGGAGATGACTTCATCCTTGAAGGATGCGTTGAGATAGAACTCAACAGTGTCCACGTTGCTGTAGGCTTCATAACCATGGGAGATGATCTTGCTCAGTTGGCATTTAGATAGACCATCAACAATGGCGGTCATCCGCTCCTTTTTCTCTGCAAACCTGGGTAGTACTTCCAGTTCGCATCTCAGTCCAGTCAAAACATTCTTTAGGAGGGTGGCCTTTTGTTCCTTTGAGAGATCGGAGAAGCTCAAGAAGGCCATGGATTTTACTGCGGTTAGAAAATTTCTGAGAGATAAGAGTTCAAAAGCTTGAGAGTTATGAGAGCAGTAACGGTTTAGGTTTGCGAAAGGGGGTTTTATGGATATGGGTTAGTGGACGTTTGAGATAATTTACGGTTCCAAGATGCCAATAAATGTAAAAAGGGGCGCAGTAAATAAACGGGGGCGCAGTAAATTTTATACGGCTTGATACCATTTTAAGGGTAAAAGGGTAAAAGACCTTTAATAATTTACTAGGTCACCCGGTTTACAAGATTTTCTAAGTCCACCACCTTCTGTTTGACAAGAGAGGGTCTTTCAGTAAGAAGGGGGGGTTTCTGTTGCTGAGGTGTTCTGCCAGGGTAGGGACCAGAAGAGGTTGACAGAGGGGGGTTGACAGAAGAGGTTCTGTCACAGGCAATCTGTCAACAGCAAATGAGCAACAGAGGGCCTTCCTTTTCATCTTTCCCTTGGAATCTCATCCATCATTCCCAATTCCTCTCTCAGTTTGTTGAACCTAGCCTCAGGGAGAGGCTTTGTCAGGATATCTGCAAGCTGGTCTTCTGTTGGCACATGTTCCATGCAGATGTGCTTCTTCTCCACATGATCTCTGATGAAGTGATGTCTGATCTCAATGTGCTTTGTTCTGGAATGAAGAACTGGATTCTGAGTGATAGCAATGGCACTGGTGTTGTCACACAACAGTTTGATCTCCTTTGCTTGAATTCCATAGTCCTTCAGTTGTTGCTTCATCCAGAGTAGCTGAGCACAGCAACTCCCAGCTGCAATGTACTCTGCCTCAGCTGTACTTGTTGAGATGGAGTTCTGCTTCTTGCTAAACCAGGAAACAAGCCTTCCTCCTAGCAATTGGCAGTGACCAGAGGTGCTCTTTCTGTCTAGTCTGCAACCTGCAAAATCTGAGTCAGAGTAACCAATTAGTTCAAAGTTACCTCTCTTTGGATACCATAGGCCTGCATTTGGATTTCCTTTGATGTATCTGATGATTCTCTTTGCAGCACTTAAATGGCTTTCCTTGGGCTTTGATTGGTATCTGGCACAGATTCCAACAGAGAATGAGATGTCTGGTCTGCTTGCAGTTAGATACAACAGAGATCCTATGATTCCTCTATATGTTGTTGCATCTACATCCTTTCCTTCATCATCTGGACCAATTCCTTGTGACGTGTTCATGGGAATCTTCACTGATGATTTGCCTTCCACTCCAAACTTCTTGATTAGATCTCTGGTGTACTTCCCTTGATTGATAAAGATCCCTTCTGGAACTTGTTTGACTTGGAGTCCTATGAAGTAACTGAGTTCTCCCATCATACTCATTTCAAATTGACTCTGCATCACTTGAGAAAATTTCTTGCACAGTTCTGGATTAGTACTACCAAATATAATGTCATCAACATATATTTGTACTAACAGAATATGATTAGCATCAGAGATTTGAAATAGAGTTTTGTCAACCTTTCCTTTAGTAAACCCATGGTTCACTAGGAAAAGGGACAATGTGTCATACCAGGCTCTGGGAGCTTGCTTAAGACCATAGAGGGCCTTTTTAAGCTTGTAGACACAAGAAGATTGAGTAGGAATGAAAAAACCTGGTGGTTGTTCCACATAAACTTCTTCTTCAAGATCTCCATTCAGAAATGCACTCTTGACATCCATCTGGTAGACCTTGATGTTGTTGTAGGCACCATAGGCTAGAAAGATTCTGATGGCTTCAAGTCTGGCAACTGGTGCAAAAGTCTCATCAAAATCTATTCCTTCTTCTTGACAATATCCTTTAGCTACTAGCCTTGCTTTGTTCCTTACAATGTTGCCATCTTCATCTGCTTTGTTCTTGAATACCCATTTGGTTCCAATGACATTCTGGTGCTTTGGCCTAGGAACAAGTTCCCATACTTTGTTCCTTTCAAACTGAGTGAGCTCTTCTTGCATAGCATTGATCCAATCTGAGTCTGCAAGAGCTTCTTCAATTGTCATAGGTTCCATCTGAGATATATAGCAGGCAAGCATTGCTTCTCTCCTTGATGTGGATCTGGTTTGAACTCCACTTCTGATTTGACCAATCACTTGGTTAGGAGGATGGTCTCTTAACCATGTTAGGTCTGGTTCTGTCAGCTGCTGTCTTGGTCTCTCTGGTTCCTCATCTTTAGAGTCTTCATCTTCATTCAACAGAAGGGGGTTTGGGGCAGGTGTTGGAAATGCAGGGTTGTCTGCCACCTCTTCTGTTGGTTCTGGTGTTCTGTCTTCTATGCTGACTTCCTTGAGAATCTCTGTTACCTCTTTAACAGAGGTGCTTTCATCAAACTTCACATGTATGGATTCTTCTTCAACATGTAGGGTCCTTCTGTTGAGTACTCTATAGGCTTTACTGGTGTTTGAATAGCCTATAAAGACTCCTTCATCAGCCTTTTCTTGAAATACTTTCAGATGCTCCTTTCCATTGTTGAGGATGTAGCACTTGCATCCAAATACATGAAAGTAGCTGATGTTAGGTTTTCTTCCCTTCCAGAGTTCATAAGGGGTCTTCTGATGATTCTTGTTGATCATGCTTCTGTTCTGAGTATAACATGCAGTGTTGATTGCTTCAGCCCAATATCATATAGGCAATCCAGATTCTGCAATCATTGTTCTTGCAGCTTCTTTTAAAGTTCTGTTCCTTCTTTCTGCTACGCCATTCTGTTGAGGGGTTCTGGCGGCAGAAAGTTGATGAAAAGTTCCATTCTGATCACAGAAGTCCTTTATGACTTGGTTGACAAAATCAGTTCCTCTGTCTGATCTGATTGTCTTCACTTTCAAGTTCTTCTCAGTCTGAAGTTGCTTTAACAGAGATGGCAACTTCTGAAGAGTTTCATTTTTCTTTGATAGAAAAACAGTCCATGTATATCTGGAGTAGTCATCAACCATGACTAAGGTATATTTCTTGCCACAACGCTTGGAGTCTCAACTTGTAGAAAGATCTCCAGCAATGGGTTTGAAGGAATTCTTCACTTGTTTGCCTTTCTGACATGCACTGCAGAGGGTCTCCTTCTTGTACACAATGTCTGGCAGCCCTTCTACAATGTGTTCTCTGGCAAATTTGTTGATTGTTTTGAAATTCAAATGGTTGAGCTTTTTGTGCCAATCCCAGCTCAGTTTTGAATCTCCCTTGGCTATCAGGCAAACTCCATCTTTTGCAGTGTTCCAATCAACTACATAGATGTTCTTCTTCCTTGATGCTGTAAGAACCACTTCCTTTGTTGTCTCAAGCTTCACATAGCAGAAGTCCTTTGTGAATTCAACAGTGTAGCCTTTGTCACAGAATTGGCTAGCACTTAGCAAGTTGAACTTCAGTCCTTTGACATATGAGACATCATCAATGATTATCTGGTTCCTGATCAGCTTTCCTCTTCCTTTTGTTTGACCTTTTTTGTCATTACCTCCAAAGGTGACTCTAGGTCCTTTGCATTTCTGGAACTCTGTTAGGCAACTTCTGTCACCTGTCATGTGCCTGGAGCATCCACTATCAATAAACCATTCTTGTTCAGAGATGTCTCCAGCACACAGTTCCTGCAAGATCAAAAGAAAGATTTAGGTACCCAAGCAATGCTGGGTCCTGGGGGGTCATGGAGTCTGGGTAGTTAGTACCATTTTGGTCTCATCAAGTGAAACCTTGGTGGGTGGTACCCATTGTCCACCTGGTAGTTATAGTAAACTGAAGTGTGATTCACTTTGGGCAGATGCTTGTGAGGGTCATGCTTCATGTTTACATACTTTTGCATAGCTTTCTTTGTTGGAAAGAAGTCCCATATACTATCATGAGCAGAGGGACGGTTAACCTTGGGCTTCTGAAGTTGACCAGCCAACCTCTTCTTCCTGAAGTTAACTCTCTCTTGATATTTGCCCTTCTGGTGATCATTTCTGGCACGATTGACATGAGGTTGTCTGTCAATGAATGGTCTTTTATTTTTGTTATTTTGAAAACCTCTTCTGTTGTTAGGTTTTCTGCCAGGTTCATTATTTTTCAAAAAGGGTTTATGTTGAACCTTTATCTTACCCTTTTCTGGTCTGACTTTCTCATGAACGACCTTGGTGCCAGATACACTAGCTTGACAGATGGAGCTAGAAATCAGTGGCTCTATGACCTTATCTGCCTTAGCAACTCTGGTGCTAGGCATTACAGAAGGCTCACCTGATTCTGTTGAGCCATAACCAAGACCAAAACCAGTGCCAATCTGTTGATCAAGCACAATCTTTTCCATGGAAGACTGGGCTTTCTGGTAAGCTTTGTACTTAATCTCGAGAGGCTCTATTTCTCTTATTCTCTTAAGAAGAGAAACATTTTCAGTCTCCAGTTGATCTCTTTCCTCAATTAGAAGATTGATTTTGATCTCAACCTCCTTCTTTAAGTCAAGAATTTCAGCTTTCAACTTACTGTTTTCTTCTGTTACAGAAGAATAAGTGGCTTGTATGGCCTTAAACTCTTCCCAAAATTCTGACATTGAATCAGAATCAAAAGCTAAGCCTACCGAAGAAAAACTAGATTCAGAAGTAGAGGTTACCTCATCATCAGAATGAGCCATGAGGCAAAGGTCTTATGTCCCAGTATCAAGGCAACAGAAGGCCTCATCAGAATCTGAGTCAGAACTGGATTCTGTTTCTGACAGAGGGTCTTTCTCCAGCTGTTCTGTCACAAGTGCCTTTCTTCTTCTGGAGTTGTCCTCGTACTTCTTCTTTTCTCCATCCTGTCCTTGCTTCTTGGACACTCTAGGATGGGGACAGTCAGCCTTGAAGTGGCCAGGTTGTCTGCAATTGTAACAGAGAAGCTCTCCACTGCTTTCTGTTGATTTGACCTTCTGGTATGGCTTTCTGTTGAAGGATGGACTCTTTCCATCTTTGGGATTCTTCATAAACTTTTTGAATCTCCTGGCAAAGGCAGCCATATATTCATCAGATAAAAGTACTGAAGGGTCAAAATCATTTACCTTAGATGTGCTGGCAGTGAGGGCTGTAGTGGTCCTCTCTTCTGGTACATCTTCCTTCTCTTCAATCATTTCAAACTCATGAGCTTTGAGATCTGAAATGAGCTTATCAGTGGGATAAGTCTTTACATCCTTGCTGGCTTGGACAGCAACTACCTTCATCTTCCATGCTGAGGGCAGTCCCCTCAACACCTTCAGGTTGATCTCCTTGGTTGTGAGATCCTTGCCAAGCTCAGAGATTTCTCCAGTGAGAGTGAGGAGCCTGTCATACATCTTGGAGATGCTTTCACCAGGGAGAAGTTTGAAGTCATCAAACTTCTTGTTGGCTATGGTTAGTTTGTTGTCCTTCTCTTGCTCATCACCAGCTCCAATGAGCTCAAGAGTATCCCAGATTTCCTTAGCAGTCTTGCACTTCTTGATTCTGTTGAAGTACCTATCATCAATGGACTTGTAGAGGATGTCATTGGCAATATTGTCTAGGTTGTACTTTCTCCTCTCTTCAGTGGTCCATTCTGACTTGGCTTTACTAATCATCTGGGGTCTGGTGTTGTCTATGGCATGTTCAGGATTGACCTTCTGGAAGCTAGTGAAGGGGCCAATGTCAAGAACTTCCCACATTTCATCATGCAGGGCACAGAGATGTGCTTTCATCCGGATCCTCCAGTCATCAAACTTAAGATCTGAAAACATAAGATTCTTGGACAAGGAGTGATCCATTATATCAGATAGAAATGAGGTTAAACAGAAAAACAAGTGGATCTTTGTTCAACAAATAACCTAAAAGATTATTAGAACAGGGAGGCTCTGATACCACTTGTCAGTCCCGGTTATACTGGATACAGTCTAGAGGGGGGGTGAATAGACTGTATTGGTTTTTAGCTTTTTAAACTAAGTACCAGATTTACAGAATAGCCTGTTCTGTTGGAAGAACAGACTGGCAGCGGATGGGGTTCTGGTAGGGAGTTCTGTTAGCCTCAGAGAAGCAATAGGCAGTAGGCCTTCTGTTAACTCGTAGAACAAGTTCTGCTGAACACAGATACCAAGTCCAAGGAGTTATACAGTTCTAACTAAGTGCAAGTATTAAAAGCAGTAAGTAAACGACACCAGGGATTTTTATAGTGGTTCAAGGAACAACTCGTTCCTCTAATCCACTGTTCCACTAAGCTGTAAAAACTGCCGTTTACAAAGCCTTAGTCCTAGTACTTAAGAAGCACTCCACGTCTTCTTCAAGCCTAGATGTGTCCTGGGATGCACTGTCTGGCTTCCTTTAACACTAGTCCTTTCACTGAGTTTCCTTGAAGTATCACCACTTCACTACTCCAGTTATTTGGACGTCCTTCTTGTAGCAAGAAGAATTTCTGTTGAAACTGGGGTTCCTCCAACTAGCTTCGTTACAAAAGATTTGTATGTGATGAGCTTGAAGAGTTGAAGAACACTTGGAACTTTGCTTGAGTTGGAAAGAGTATTTTTCCAACTTCTGCCTTCTCTTGTAGAGGATAATGAGTTTGAATCTCAAGGAGGCTTTTTGCTTTTTAGAGTTTGAATATCTTGCTTGTGGTTAGCAAGAGTTGCAATGTTATCTTGGCAAAGTTATATCAAAGTTGTAGCAAAGTTTTAGCAAAGTTATCCGGTTGTTCTTCGTAGTGTATCTTTTATACTGAGGTTGTCTTCCCGTTGGAGGAGTAGGAGGACAACTGCATTTAATGCGCGAGCAGTTGACTTGACCAGTAGGACCCGGTAAAGTTGGCGGGTTACTATTTTGGGATAAAGTAATCCTGACATTGCGGCCAATCATCTGCAATTACTCCACGGAGCATGGGGAGCATTAAATGAGCATTTAATGCGAGCACTGTAGCTTTTCCGTTTCATACTCCTAGCCGTTGAAGGAATCTTTAAGTTGACTTCCCGGTTCTTTGAAAATCTTCTAAGTGTCAGACCTTCTGGTGTCTTTGTCTGAGAGTAGAACAGAGGAGGCCTGGAGCACTTCTGTTGGGAGTATCCAACAGAGACCCAGAAGGGTTTCTGTCAGAGTCAAAACTAACAGAGATCCTGAGGACTTCTATTCTGGAGCAGAGAACCAAAGGTCCTCTGTTTCAATAATGCCTTAAGAGGCACTTCTGCTCTTGAAGTCCTTCTGCTCTTGAAGGTCTTCTGTCAAGTCGAATACATCTAAGAACTTTACTAAAGAAAATTCTAATACATAATTTCTAAAGGGGTACTCTAAGATCCTAATTAATCTAGCATCATCAAAATCTAATTACAATTATTCCTTACACATATCATGATGTGTAGGTCGAAAACACCCCTTGTCGCCCGTGGATCTTATGGTCTTTTTTATGAATATTACTAACATAAATAAGAAAGACAAAAACATAACTTGGTTTTGAGTTTTCCAAAAAAGTGACTAATCATGTTCTTTATTAAATATTACATTTATTATTTTAGTATTGTATTTATTATAATGAAAACATAATCATCCGGCCAGCTTTCTCATAGAGAAAAAATCAATCGGCCAACCAGCAAGCCAGCACCATCGCAGTTGCAATCACCGCCGCCATCCAGTGACTTCGCCGCACGCGTTTTCCAGTGACTCGTCACCCCATGTTATCCAGTGACTCAACCCATTGACCAGTAACTCTATAGCCCTTACAGTGATTATGTCTGTCATAATTCATTCAGTGACCACCTCCTGTTATCCGCCCAGTGACCACCGTCGGTAACCCACCTAGTGACTATGTCGGCCATTGATGACTCCCGCCGTCAGTCACTGTATTGAGCAGTTACTGGAGCCCTAAATCGATGTTGTCCAACATCAATTAAGAAGGGGAAGAATAAAGGTTGTGAGACATTGATGTCTCTAATGACTGGAACAAGAGGTGTTCGGCCGACACATCACCATAGGTGGACTCCCAACATCGATCCAAAGGTGAAACATGGCGTTGCATAGGCACCACCATCATTAATGGTGTTTTTATTGATAGATCTTCAATAATGTTGATGGAGCAGTGGAGGTTAGCATTGAAGCATGCAGAGTAGATGGATCAATTTTGGGTAGTCGGTGTGGGTTAGATAGAATCGCCGTTCTCAATGCTCTGTAAAAGAAGCAGTTGCAATTCAAGGGAGGCGTGTGATTGATGTGTTGTAAAGAGAGATGATATTGATTAGGGTTGGAATATATTAGAGTTATTTATGGCTATTAATTTTTAATTAATTAGTCATAGTTTTTTCTAGATTAAAAGATGGTCATATTTTTGTCTAGAAGATCTCTAAAAGTAATATAGGTGCCATTATTTCGGATCTTATTTAATCATCAAATGCTATTCTCTTTCTTCCATTTTGTAATATATTCTATGTCTTATTGTACTTACTACTCCAAAGAAAAAAATAAGAAATAACAAATAAAAGATTAGACTTCATTGGTCTCTAGAAATGGAGAATTGATTTGATCGCTAATCGACAAAGGAAACTCTACCGAGAAGAAATCATCTGAATCATTGATTTGACCAACCACCGATGAACATATCCAGTTGTGCGCTATCTTTATCTCATAGTGAGGAGGCTATTCAGGTTGAGGGCGAGTAATTAAGGCCTCCGAAAAATTAGGATGAACTAGCTTGCCAACAATGAACAACGACAATTCACCACTCAATCGGTTACACTGACAAAACACACACAATCTCTAGACATTGCTAGGAGGAGAACATATCTCAAACTCACATGATGTGAACAAAACTCTCGGCTAAAAAGAACCAAGACCAAAACCAAAACTCTCGGCTAAAAAGAACCAAGACCAAAACCAAAACTCTCGGCTAAAAAGAACCAAGACCAAAACCAAAACTCTCGTAGGTTAAAAAATAAATTAAATAAGAGCAGAAGCATAGGAAAACCTTTGATTCTTAGAGAACTTCGCCATCGTCCAATACTCTTGCTGGATAGAGAGGAGAGGGCTACGAGATCACCGCTTAGGGTTTCCCTTGAGTCGACTCTTCCCACTCTTCACATATTGGTACAACTTAGATACAAATCAACTTTTCAATATCTTCACTTTTAGCAATTTTCGATTTCATAAATTTTACCGCATCCTTTCCCCTACCAATTTGTTCCTTCTCCCGTTTTCTCTTTGGAGTTAGCAAATCCCATCCTTTCTTCCCCGCTTTGATAATTATTTTTTGACCCTTTACTTCACATACATAGCGAGAAGACACGCCGCAATGATACGAATTAATCAACTCATGGTTATATTAAAATACAATTCCCAAATAACAACACCATTTAAGCCTTAGTCCCATAAGTGTTTGGGATCGGCAACATGAATCGGCAACATGAATCGGCACATGAAATAAAAAAGTAATACATATTCATTAAATCACCATTTCTCTGAAAATGTCAATAAAAACCAAGATGAAAAAGCCCACGACTATCATCATATAGTAATAATAAGAGAAATATAGTGAGCATAAGACTAAAAGTGTACGTCTTTCCTCATCTATGACTTGATGAAGTTTTATGCCTCAAGTATCACCAGCACATGCTAAAGGCCATGCACGTGTTTTCTTTTTAATTTTAATTCCATTAATACCCTCTTTTCAGTTAATGAATGAGCTGTTATCCCCCCCTAAAACTCAGGAGTGAATAAGTTATTCACGGACTATTGGGCATGGATTGATAACCGTGTAATTAGAGTCGTAACTGACATATTAATGGAATCCCTAAAAATAAGGAATTTAAACTCATACAAAGTAACTCCTTCCATTATTTTAAATTATATTTGTAACCTTCTTGTACACGTTCTTCTTCGCCCACACATTCATATTATTATTATTATTATTATTATTATTATTATTATTATTATTATTATTATTATTTTCGAGTCGATTAAACCACGTTACTACCTTTTTATAATTTTACTGACCAATGTTACTCCTTAACCAAATTACTGCCCTAACTCTCTTGTTGTTAACTAGCCCATGTTACTCACTGCTTAACAGAATTACTGTCATTAGATTATTTTTAATGACCAATGTTACTGCATAATCAACTTACTGCTCTCAATTTTCACATGTTTTGTGTTAAACTATTGCCCACCTATTTTACATTATACTTCCTACCTCTTTGATTCATTCAAAAAATTAAATGCCTTATGTGTTGCTTCGCCACCTACATAGTCTAATGTCCTAATTATAATGTCCTAAATTCGTATTCTCATTGCATTTACTGTCTCTCCGTCACTGAAACGCCGGTCTCCTTCATGTTCACTACATCCACTGCTTCGCCGTCATCACAAAATCGCCAGTGTCCTTTGTCTCCACTGCATCCACTGCTTCACCGTCCTAGTTCCACGCCATGCCTTGATCTTTCTTTTGATTCAAACTTTATTTTCAAAAACAACATGTCTCCTTTGATATACGGCTGTAGAAGGAAGAGCATCCATGCGCTTTCCGGCAATAAATTTTCAGTGTCCCTACAATATTGTTTAGTTTACGTTTTAGAAAAGGGGTCCTTTTGCGTTTAAACGGCTGACAAGGACATGGGGACAATCAAGTCATTTTGTTCTGATTTTAAGAGATCGGGTACTCATGTATGGTATTTTTAGTCATCTTTCGGTAAATCAAGTTGTTAGGTCATACTATGGGAAATTCAATAAGTTTTACTAATAGTCACGTATTTTTTCCTAATAATAATAGTAACATAAGGTTTCCTTAATCACACTCAAGCAACATAGGAACTAATGTATTGTATTGAAAAACCAAGCAACAACCCTTGATCACAAAGGGAAAAAATCACCTCTTGTTTAGACACATTCATTTCAATGTACAACTCATATCTATCGTTCTTCATAATCAATCTTTTCCGAACACATTGAACTTAGAATAATAAGGTGAATGAAGTGATACATTACGGAGTGATTGGGCAACATAGGAGAGTTGGGCGCGAGGAGTGAGATACAATGCGATCATAGTGGAGAAAGCATCATCAGTCAGGGTGCCAGACGCTCAATTTTCCAATCTATCTTTCCACCCATTTCTTCTAGAGAATAACGCAACCTGTAAATAATTTGCACCCAAGTAATCATCTATGTGGTTTACTCAACGTACTCATCAGGATTACAGTACCAAAATATTTGGACACATAAAAGTTGCCCTGAATGGTTTTCTATAATTGTGCGGGTATCTGACCTCATCATGGGCAGCCCCCCGCCCCCCGCCCCCCATCTGGCGTGATATGCTGCCTGCTTGTGGGGACAACTAACCCCAGGCCAGCATTCACCATCGATCTTACATCACACCAGATATTACACTTCAATTCTCACGATACAATTTCATGATGTTACAATTCCACACTTCCGCTTTTGCACTTCATTAACTGAGTCACCAGGAAACAAGGAAGAATGGATTTTAATGTGTACCTATCATGCAAACGAGATTGTTGTCCTTGCCAAAATTCAAACGATTTAGGGTTGAGTCGGTACCCTCCCCAGTTCGTTGGTTTAGGAATGATCGCCGTTCTGCATAGTGCAACACAATCAACTTCTTTACATTCAGCCGACCATTAAGGCAGTCTTATTTATTTTGAACAACATAAGGTAATACTAAAATATACGCCCATCCAGCACCAACCCATCTGTCCAATAAAAATAGCTCATAGAGAGTGTTTGGTTAGTGGCCTATCAGCCATTTTTTTAGCTGTTTTGACTAGTTTTTAAACTTTTGACCAGATGAATCTACTAATTAGGTGTTTGGTTAAACAGCTTTTCTATTCAGCTTCTTGCGCTGAACAGCCAACTTTTGAAACGCCACTAATCTAAGCGTCTGGGCATGGCTTTTGTCTTGATATTATAAATATTCCGAGTCTACCCCACTACTCTCGCACTCTCTTCTGATAAATTGCCCATTTCTCATGTATTTGCCTAAGAGAAAAAATGTTTCTGCTGGCTTAGAACGAAGGTTAAACTATCAGATCACACTTGTTAGCAATTTCATTAGTGGGCCCTCCCATAACATTAATATTTTGCACATTAATTTCTAGAGTTCACAAATTGACTTTTGTTCAATATTATGCACATAACATTAATATCCTGCACATAAAAACTACATCACATACTGTCATACCAAGTATCAAGAACATACCAAAAAAAGAATTACCTCAACAAAATTAGACTTAATACATTGACATGCAACTATGCAAGGAGAGTCATTAGTTTGTTTTAACATGACTAACTTATTGTTAAGTAGTAACTATTACGAATTTACGATGTTTGTCTCTTGAAATATTATCATATTTGACTTCAAGTTAATGGTGAATCAGTGATAAAGTTTGGAATATTGATGAGTATAATTTTATGGAAATTATTAATTTTATACTTCTTAGTTTCTCCTCTTTTGTAATAAAATAACGAAATGAAATACAGCAAGGCATTTGATTGTCTTAATACCATAAAACTGGTACTCCATATATTTTTACTTACAACTCCATTTATTTATCATCATATTAATTAATTTTTTTAATTAATTAAATTTATTAATTTGTGAAAAAACAATGTTTAAAATAATTATCACTTGTGTTAATACGTTTTTATTTTTTTAAAATTATAAAAACGGTTAAACTAGTGGTACTGACTATATTAATAAAAAAAATAATTGATGTCCTTAAAAGTCATTTAACAAGTTATCAGCTAAATATAAACAACCATTTAACCAAACACTATTTTCCAAACGGCTAATTCTATCAGCTAATCAAAGCAGCCAACTGAATCTGCTGCCATCAAACAGCTAACATAATCAGCCAACGGCTAACAGCCAACAACCAATTGACAAACACCCCCTATATCTACTACGAGTACTACGTTTTATTTATTTGTCTTTTGCTTTTTTATTTATTTTTCATTTATATTTTTATTTATATTTTTATTTAGTCATGCATTTATTTATTTACGTGGCAAGTTTCAAGTGAAAAGTATTATTCGTATGAAAAAGTAAAATATATAGATTAGATGAATTGTTAACAAAAAGGCGTAGTGCAAAATTTTAAATATATTAAACTTTGATGTGCAATTTTTATGATACAAAGTGCATAATGTATGGATAAAAGTATATTAATGAGTGTTAAAAATGGCTATCGTATTTTTAACTAATGTACATTTTGATTTCAAGTTCCGATTCACTTATGAGATGTGCATGTTCTCTTTTAATATATTTTGTGGACCTTGTTTCCGTAGTTTCATTTTAATTTTTTCATATTTAAATGATCAAGATTACTTCTTAATTTTCATCCAAGAAATAATTTATATTATAACGAAACAACATTCAAGCCTTATTCTCAAAAGATTTTGGGGCAGCTAAATCATTATTATAACTAATTTTTTTATAAATATAGGCTCTGATTTTGGTAAGAACAATTCTTCCCGAGAGAAATGAGAACGACAAAAAACGATGCACATTTTGATTCGTGACAGTGCACATTTATAATTATGATAGCGCATAATTCAAATTGGCAGAAAATGATTAATTTATTCACAAAAAATATGACCACATTTTGTAATTGATGCTTCTGCATATTTCTCTTTCATTAATGCACAATCTCAAAGTCCAACGCACTAGATTCATTCTCTATTTTTTCTTTAAATCATGATTTCATTTTATCCAAATGAAAACGCAACCTAACGAGAAATGAATATGAATCTGGTGCATTTTTTTCATACTTAAAAAAACTCCGCCATGAGATCATTTTTGGCATCATGCCTGTCCCAAGAAGTTGTATGGTAAATCGAGATTTTTAGAAAAGGATCCAAATGTCAGAAGTTAAAGAGGCTTTGAGAAAGATGAGACGGAAGAAAGCAGTGGGTCCAGATGGCATACCGATCGATGCCTGGAGAAGTTTGGGAGAGTACGCTTATTTCCCCATTTAAAAATAAGGGTGGTGAACAAGAATATGCCAACTATCGAGGGATTAAGCTTATGAGTTACATCATGAAACATTGGGAGCGAGTAGTTGAGCAAAGACTCCGAAAAAGTGTGAAAATTCGGAAAGTAAGTTTGGTTTTATGTCTGGATGCTCAACAACTGAGACTATTCACCTTCTTAGACACGTTATGGAGAAGTATAGAGACACAAAAAAGGATCTGCATTTGGTGTTCATTGACTTAGAAAAGGCATATGATAGGGGTACTTCGAGAAGTCCTTTGGTGGGCCTTGACTAGAAAAAAAACATATGATAGGGTGCTTCGAGAAGTCCTTTGGTGGGCCTTGACTAGAAAAGGCATATCACGTAAGTATATCAGTATCATCATGAATATGTATGAAGCTTGTACTACAAGTGTTTGTACTAGTGTAAAGAGGACTGCGGAGTTCCCTATTACTATTGGAGTGCACCAAAGATCGACTCTGAGTCCTTTTCTATTTATTATTATCATGGATGAACTGACAAAGTCAATTCAAGAAGATATACCATGGTGCATGATGTTTGCCAACGATATTGTATTGATTGATGAAACAATCGGGGGTTAAAACAATGTTGGAAGTATGACGAAAAACTTTGGAGACCAAGGGTTTCAGAGTGAGTCGAAGTAAGACTGGGTATATGGAGTGCAAGTTCGGTAAAGGTAGAAGTAGTAGTAATAGTGGGATTACCCTTGATGGCAACGAGATACCGGTGTGTGATAATGTTCCGTTACTTGGGCTTTATAATTCAAAAATATGGTGAATTAGGCGGAGATGTATCCCATAGAAGCAAAGCAGGGTGAATGAAGTGGAAGAGTGATCGGGATTTATATGCAATCGAGGTATGCCGACTAGACTTAAGGGTAAATTTTATCAGACAACAAATAAGACATGCACTAATGTATGACGTAGAGTGTTGGACAGTTTAACAATGTCACATTCAAAAGATGAGTGTGACAGAGATGCATATGTTACGTTGGATGTCTGAACATACCAAAGAAGACCGTTTGAGGAATGAGAAAATCGGACAAAAGGTGGGAGTAGCACCTATAAAAGATGAAATGCAAGAGTCTCAATTGCAGGGTTTAGTCATGCTCGTAGAAGATTGTGTGATGTACCTCTTAGACAAGTTGAGAGCTGGGGGAGAACAGGCGGTTAGGAGCGGGGAAAGGAAGACCCAAACAAACTTGGATTAGAGGAATCAGAACTGATATGCTTCTTGAGTTGGATGAGAGTATGACTTTGGTTAAAACAAAGTAGAGAGTGCATATATGTGTGCCCTCCCTCCCTCCCTACACATCAATCAACAACAAAAAGTGAATACGTAAAAGAACAAACTTTTCACGAGGGGAATCGTGAAAATTTTATAAACAAGTGAACTTTTTGCAAACATGAAAAAGTACACCATCTGAACATACAAGTGCATCATACAAGTGCATCATAGTGCTATGAAAGTAAATATTTCACATTTCACACGTTAAGCACCTTTTCACGGGAATGACATTTTTTATTTGAACTAAAAGATTATTGGAAAATTTCATACTCGGAATAGCAGTTATCATACCAAACCAATTTAATAGACCATATTTAAACAGACAACCAAACTACATCATATCAGAAAATTTAAATCCAAGTAAAAAACATTCCAAGTTTTTATTTTTCTTTAGGAGGTATCCCAAAATTAAGGATGTTTTTAATTGGACTAGTTTCTGTCCCAGACAAAATTAGACTTCAAGAGTTGTAAAATACACATATAACAAACATTTACTAGACTAGACCAGTTTAAACCAGACTCAAAAATGAAACTTTGTATGTGCTATGTATTGATTGAAAAAAAATATGATGAAGATTAAAAGTTCACAGAATAAGGAGGAGCTCTCATTTTAAAAGGAGTTTTCACCGGAGCCCTCCTCTGTGTATGTATATATATACTCCATTTGTCCACTACCTTTGTCTTATCTTTTTTTGTTTATCACATACTATATTAGGTACTCCCTCTGCCCTATTTTGGTTTTCTTACTTTCCTTTTTGAGTTGTTCTAAAAAGGATGTCATTTTTCCTTTTTGGGTGCCGCAAAGGCTCCCACCTACGGTGGGGTAAGGGGGGTCGGATGTACGCAGTCTTACCCCTGTACTAAAGCACAGAGAGACTGTTTCCGGATGACCCATAGTGAACATCCCGTCCAAAATTGCATGGACTGACTGCTGCTTCATGACAAAGAAGCGCAAACAATTTAGTGAGCCATTTTGCTTTATTTCATCATAATCTCAAGCCAAAAAATAATGAATCTTTGGCTCCATTGCAAATGATGGAAAGTAATTCAATTCAATACCAATTATATAAAAATACTTTTCTTAATAATCGCACCATTTTCTCATGACTCAAACTCCTAATCTTAGTGGGACGGAACTAATGTGTATGTGTGAGTGTGTTTTGAGATTTTACACACCAACAACAAAAACAACATCCAAACCTTGTTACTAAAAGATTTTGGTTTGAGATTTTACACATAAGAATAAGTATTTAGTCTTCATTTAATAAAACTCAATATAGATACACGCGCACACAAATAGATAAAAATAATTAATTTTATTTTTCTCCAAGTTTTATTTCCTTCCAATTTTCACCTCTATTTCCTTCCCTTGAATTTCCAGGTTAAAAAACACGGAGCCAAAAGATGTGAAGCAAAGCTCAAAGTAATAAAAAAAGGTCACACATGCATTGGATGATGACTAACCTTTCACAGTACTTCATCTCCAATTCTCTGTACGCATGGTAGAGAACATCGCGTCCCGGAATTACTGTGCTCTAATTTATTTATTTTATTTATTAAGTAAATTGAAAGTAATGGAGTCATTGACATATGAACTGTGAGTCAAATATGGCTGAGAAATAAATGACCTGATTGCTAGCTATGGCTCCAATCTGACTTCCCCGTGGACGGCTATGGAAGTATTCTTCAGATTCCTCATCAGATACTTTTTGTACAGATCCTTCTATTCTTACCTGCAAACAGAAGATAAAAAGAATTATTCCACTAACCTATTGGCACCCTTATTTCAATTAATTTCACACAAAATCATAACACTGGTTCTTAGAATTATATTATAAGCAAGCAAGCCAGCGAGCGAGAGAGCAAGTAAGCAAGAGTTTTTAATTTATGGGAACATAGATTGAAATGCTTAAGATGCTTGACCTGGCGGTTTAAACCATCCCAGTAAAAAAGCAGGGCAGCGTGAGGGTTTTGAGAAATTTCCCGAGCTTTGCGACTTTCATAATTGGTGTACCTGGACCCAAAAAATAATTATTAAAGAAAAAAAGAATGTAAAATCGTACATTAAATATATCAGTCAGGACTATGTAGTGGGACAAGAAAAAGGATAACTAACCACACAAAACCATGTTTGCCAACTCCCTTTAGCAATACGATTCTTGAAGAACTATCCATAAATACCAAAATGATGTTATGGTCTAGTTATAAGTATAAAGTATTCCATATATTAAAGTTAACCTAAATTTTGCCATACAGTAAGGCATCGTTGAAGGATGTTAGAGTTCCTTCGTTTTTTTTTCAAAAAGAACAGATAAACAAGAGGAGATACAATATGAACATAAAGATGCACACGAGTTGATAGAGGTATGATGTTATGTGCCCGGGTTTGGGATCGCGTCACGGGACCGGAATAGGAGGAGACAAAGGTTGCTCGGAGGTCTGATTGACGGTGTTACTTGCTGGCATATAGATGCTGCAGCCTGCAGTCGTGTAGTGTGAATATCATGTGGAATGGTGGAAGAAGAAGAAGAGAATCTTTGTTGAGAATTCTCCAACTCCCTGATTCTAACTATTGACAAACTTTTTTCAGATATTCATTATTGAAAATAAACCTTCTCTTAAATAGAGGAAGGTTGGTTACAGATTATAACTTCCATAAACTTTAACTGTCAACTGAATGCCTGAGGAGTAACTACCCACTACCACATTAACCAACACTAATTACTGCAGACATAAATAATAATAAATAATAATAAATAATAATATTATTATTATTATTATTATTATAATTATAATAGTAAAAGTGTGCCTCCAGTCTGCTCCGCGTATGAACTTTCAGCCTTTTACCTACTGGAATGTATCAATACACTCCTCCCAGAAAGTCAAGCTTGCCCTCAAGCTTGAAGGCAGGATATAAACACATCATGAATCCGACTCCACAGCTTGAATATCACCTGGGGTGCACAGCTTTGTAGTATAGCAAACCATAGTTGTGTAGGGGAAGTGAAAAGTCTTTGTCGAAGGCCTACTGCCTCAACAAGTGAAGTAAGCGCGCACACAGGAGTTGGGATCTTGTCGATGGAGAAAAATTTCTTCATTTGGGCACCCTGATTAGAATAATGTTTTTGAACATTCTCCCCTGTCCATGTTACTGAATTCCCATTTAAAGTGAAGCTCATTGTGAGGGAAGAGAAATCCCATAACACAAGCCCAAGTGTTTGTAGCCACTTTATTCCAAGTACCAATTCGAGGCCATTTAGTGGAAGCACGTAGAAGGAAACAGGGAAGAGCTGTCCCTCTTTGCAAACCAGCACATCTTCACACACACCCATTCCTTCCACTTTTTCACCATTAGCCACAACCGCCCAAAGCCTTGGGCAATATTGAATGCCTAATCCCAAGCGGTTTGCTGTATTCACGTCAATGAAATTATGTGTACTACCTGTATCGATGAGGGCCTTTATGGAACATTTGTTTATGATCACAACATGCATGGATTGGGCATGGTTAACTCCTGTGATGGCGTGAAGAGAGGTTTCTGGTTCGGCCAGTTTGCACCCTGCTGCGGCTTCATCATCCTCGGACACTTCAAGTTCAAGATAGAAAAGTCGTTTGCACCTATGGTCGGGCGTATATGTTTCATCACAGTTATAACACAAGCCCCTTGACCTGCGCTGGGCCATCTCACTGTGCGAGAGTTTTCGTATATAGGGGCCAAATGAATTGCTAGTGAGTTCTGAAGGTTGCTGGTGAAGTTTTGGATCCCGAGACTTAGGTCTTTCCTGAGTGTTTGAGAGTGGCAGTTGACTTTTAGTAAGGACCGTCGGCATAAGAGATTGGTCGTACCAGCGCGGAATTAAGCGGCCTTTGGCGTCGTAAGAACGAGTCAGATTCATGGCCACTTCAAGGCTATTTGGATGATGTGACTCCACCTCCATGCGTAGAGCCTCATCAAGTCCAGCAGTATATAAGTCAACCAACTGATCTTCACGAACTGTTGTCGTTCGAGCCAAAAGGCTCTGAAAATTTTCATTATAGCCTGCAATTGATCCTTTACTTTGTTTTAAGTTGGCGATATCTCCTAGAGCATTATCTGTTAGGGGAGGGCCGAAGCGTAACTTGCAACAATGTTTGAAACGGTGCCATGGCAAATTAGGCTCTCTTAATTCCAAGTTGTAAGACCAAAGCTGAGCCTCGCCCGTCATATGGTAGGAAGCCAATGAAACCTTGTCAACATCCATGGTGTTTTGGTTACGGAAAAATTGCTCACATTTATGGAGCCATCCGAGCGGATCCTCCTTGCAGCTGAATATTGGGAACTCTAAACGAGAGTATTTCGGTAAGACGGAACTAGGGCGTTCATCTCTTTGATTGTCATGAAAATCACCGGAAGGTGGATGGTTGTTAGAAGAAGCAGCCTGTGTGTGACCAGGTTGATTTTGATTTTGCATATACTGTTGGAGCATGGCATGTATGGCACAGACTTGATCTTCGAGTGCCTTCATTCGGGCGTTCATGGAGGGTTTGGCAGCAGATTGTTCTGGTTCACCCATGACGACTGTCTCTGATACCAAATTGTTATGTGCCCGGGTTTGGGATCGCGTCACGGGACCGGAATAGGAGGAGACAGAAGGTTGCTCGGAGGTCTGATTGACGGTGTTGCTTGCTGGCATATAGATGCTGCAGCCTGCAGTCGTGTAGAGTGAATATCGTGTGGAATGGTGGAAGAAGAAGATGAGAATTTTTGTTGAGAATTCTCCAACTCCCTGATTCTAACTATTGACACTTTTTTCAGATATTCACTATTGAAAATAAACCTCTTAAATAGAGGAAGGTTGGTTACATATTATAACTTCCATAAACTTTAACTGCCAACTAAATGCCTAGTGCCCTGCTAGTTGCCTGAGGAGTAACTACCTACTACCACATTAACCAACACTAATTACTGCAGACATAAATAATAATTATAATTATAATTATAATTATAATTATAATTATAATTATAATTATAATTATAATAACAATAGTAAAAGTGTGCCTCCAGTCTGCTCCGCGTATGAACTTTCAGCCTTTTACCTACTGGAATGTATCATATGATGCCTAAATAATATGGAAATGTGATTTTGAGAAGACAAATTAACTGCAAGGTACTCACGGTTTCCCGTCTTTTCCAGTTGTGGACAATGCCATAGCATTTGGTTCCTTCAGTCCAGCTGCCAACGCATCATCAAACCACTTTTCGAACTACAACAAAAGAGTTTGTATTTGAAAACAAAAAATTATTTGTCCTTTCTTGTTATACTCACTTTATTTTGTTTTGCTTTAGAGTCTAAGTAGATTCAAGTTATCAGAAATATATATATCGTATATATACTCATGACAAACAACGGAAACCGTTTAACAATCCCCACATGAACAAAGAATTCATGCTACTAGCCTACTACCTTTGTCAAACAAAAAGTCCTGTTTGACCGATGTACAGCTTTTGAATTTTGGTAAAGGTAAGAGCTGCTAAGTCATTAATCATACTTATTATTTACTCCCTCTATCGCACAAAACTTTGACAACTTTCCTTTTTAATCGTCCCAAAAAACTTTGGCAATTCCAATTAAAGTACTCCCTCTGTCCCGCTAAGATAGTCCCATTTTTCCTTTTCGGTCTATCCCACTAAGATTGTCTCATATCTAATTTGGTAAAATTTGTGTGATTCTAAATCATCCTTACTTTTTCAATTCAATATCAAACACATAAACTCACTTTTCTTAAAAACCGCACCATCTCCTCAAGTCCCAATGTCAATGGCACGGAGGTAGTTATATATATGTGGTTGAAGTTATTTCTCTCATCTGCTTAGATCTCAACCACACAATTTCTACTTTATTACTACCTCCGTCCCACTAAAATTGGGACGAGAGAAGGTGGCACGATTATTAAGAAAAGTGAGTTTATGTGATTGATGTTGAGTAAGAATAAATTAAGAATGACTTAGAGCCACAAAAACTTTACCAAATTTGGTACGAGACAATCTCACTGGGATTTCCCGAAAAGGTAAAATAAAACAATCTTAGCGGGACGGAGGGAGTATTTGACACACAAGTCAATTTTGGCCAAGTTGTACAGGACGGAGAGAGTAACATCTATTGTCGTTTAGCTAAATGTATCACATGTACAGTGACTGTTTTTGTAAACTACCTTAAAAACTAAATTCTTTTGATCAAACAGAGTTGTTTTTGGGACAGATGTTTGAAACATGACCTTTTTTAGAGAGTGGGGGTGTTTTCTAAAGTAATATACTCGCTAATCACATATACATAAAACTCACCTGATCAAAGGGGTCTAACTCAACCTGCTCCTCAAGCAGCTCGGGGGATATGTAATTCTCCCTTAGAGATGATATGTCAATTTTTGGGGGCTTTCCAATACGAAGACACAATGATGTTCCAGGATATGAGGGCAAAAGGAGTTTAAATTTGTCAATAACTGATGGTGGAACAAATCTTCCACCAAGAAAGTGGTGTGGGCCACAGTAGTGTTTGGCGCACAACTTAGGAGCAGTTAAAGAAACCTATACAATGTAAAGTCTCTTTCAGATTACGTCGTGTTCAGAGATTAGGTTCCTGTTTGGTAATGGTTTTCGGAAAGTAATAGCATTTGGTAAAAAAAATTGAACAAAATAAGCAAATCACAGGATATTATTTGGTTGATGAGCAGAATAAGGTGATTAATGTTACCAAACTAGGCCAAGATTCATAAGAAAAATAAACAAGATGTGTATCTGTACAGACAAGCATGTCGGGTTTAATGCCTTCATTACTAAGATCTCCTTGTTCAACATGCCACCCAGATGGAATATCAATAGACACAATAGCCGGTGACTTCTTATGACTTGGCTCATTACTTTGTAATGCTACAAGCCTCCGAATTAGATCGTCAAAAGGTGCTCTTGGGACACCTGGATTTGGATAGAATCATAGAATAACATAATTCTAGCAAATAAGTTGGGGGCAATGAAAGAAATAGGAAAGACATCATGGGGAGTACTATAGATTTGAGTCATTTGACAAAAATGACTTTTTAAGTAACAAAGGTTGTGTGAGTTTTGCTCTTTCACTCAACTGACGGGTGATTGTGATGTTCCCCGAGTCCTTCTATGTCCATACCCTTAATCTACATCTAGATATGGGTAGTGTTGCATGAGGCATGTGATCTGGATCCGGTGAATTGTGGTCCATATTGAATCCACAACCTCTGTGAGGTACTCAAGTAATCCCATTTGAACCGTTGGTGAAGAAACTTCACGGCCAAGTAAAATATTTGGTGGTTGAAATCTTGAAGAGAATATGTGAACATAAAGGCTCTGTTTGTTTTAATGGAAAAATAACGTCGTTGACAATGATTTCTGAGAAAATGTTTGCAGTGGAAAATCTTTACTTGGAAAATAAGTTGTATATATTATATATAATGTTTAACCCAAGAAAAGACAAAACATAAATTTGAATCAAGGAAAACATGTCTGATACCAAACACAAAAAAATCTTGTAAATAAACTTGGCCTAAGTTTGGTGGAGAGAGAGGAACAAAGAACTCAAGAAGGGAGAAAAATTACCATGGAAGGAGAATCCAAACATAGCATCTAGAATAATATCAAAGTTCTGTGACAAGTCCTTTGGAAGATCTTCCACAGACAAGAATGAAATTGAGAGCGTCTCAAGCTACAAAATAAGGCACCCATATGCATTAGACACACACACGCATGCTTTCCTCTAAATTGGGCCACATCCTGATAGGAACCCACTTATTAGACTAGTAATAGTAGTAATAATAATGTGGAGATATTAGAATATTTGGTTAATTATGTACAAGTTCTTCTAATTAATACAAATCTCCTACTTGATTCTAGGAAAACAGATCATGATATTAGAATATTTGGTTGATTATAATGAGATTTGTTCTGATCATGATCTGATTATAATCAACCAAATATTCTAATATCTCCACAAATAATAATAGTAATAATAAAGGTCTGGGAGTATTCTAGTATAAATAGATGGGAAGGGGGAGTTAGTGGGAAGGCTTTTGGACTCTTTGTCTTGGAACTTGGGAAGACTGAGACTCATAATCTCTTTCTTTGGGAGCTTCGGCTTTTGGGGGTTTCGGCCATAGTTTCTTGTTACCTGTTCTAAATCAATAAAGTTGCAGATTGTTTGTTTGATACTTTGAGAGATTTAACTGTATATTTGAGCCGGTTCTATCATTGGTATCAGAGACTTACTTCATGGAGAATCTGAAGCATGGAGGAGGATTTCTACATGACACCTCAAATGGAAGAGAGTTTTGATAATATTGACCGACTGATGAGGGAGTCAAACGCTAGGTTAGCGACGATGATGGCTGATATGCAAGCGACGATGCAAGCTGGCATCGCAGAATTGCAGAACCGACTTAAAAGTTGTTCGCGGAATCGATCGCACAAATCGCATAGGTCGCATCGCGACTCTCTTCATCGACGTACGCAACATCCGATTGACTCAGAGGAATCAGAAGAACAGAGTCTTCGCAGAAGACCTGGAGATCGATCGAGGAACTTCAGCCATGAGCCGCTATCACCGACGGATTCGCAGATGAAACCGCGAACTTCTCATATTTCGCAGTCACGAACCTCATCTTCCAGTTCGCGATCGCGAACTACTTATTTTGGCTCGCACTCGCGAACTTCCGATCACTATTCACAGAAGCGAACTGCTTCTCGCCATTCGCAAAATTCCTCTCCGGACCTCAGTTCGTGTCCAAGAAAGTCACCAAATGATTTTTACTATTTCCCTTCCTCTTCTCAAGTCGTTTCTCTGTGTTCGCCAGTTTTATCGCAAGATGGTTTTGCCCTGAGCAAGAAATTCTCCCGTCCATAAAGGAGATTGAGAGGGAACCAATTGAATCTGGAATCAAGAAAACGAATAAGGAGGACGAAGTCGAGGAGCAATCTACTGTTGTAGGTGTCTTAAAGTCGGAAACGGTTTTTCAGGTTAAACAAATGCCAGATTATGCTTCTCCTAATCTTGAAATTGATATGGATTTAACTCTCAGTCGAGTTTCTATTGCTGACCTGCTTATCCACCCATGTCCCTTTGGAAGTAGAGTTTTAACTGCTTATGAAAATGGAGCACTTAAAATCAAGAACGTTTCAGATGATAAAGCTGTTCTGATCAAAAGTCAAGAACCTAGACAACCAAGGGAAATGTTTTCACAATATTCAGGCATTGGTAAAAGGAAATCTGGTCCAGAGGCTCAGGAGGATCATGTGGATCTTTTTTTTGGAGAATTTGCTATTATGTTTGGAAACCGTAAACCGTTTCCTGAGGATGTGAAGTCTAACCATTGCCAGCACTTCGATAGAAGTTCCCTGCAACTCGCAACAGTAATTGTTAAAGACTTATCACGATTAAAAGAAGCAGAATTGCAGCCTATTGTTGATAGCATGATAAACTACCACAAGCTGGGCTTACAGAATCCATTGAAAGCATTAGAAGGATATCTAAAATTGGGAGACATCACTGCAAAGACTGTTCTTAGCCTATCACTTCCTGATGTTTTTGACATCTTCACAAGAGTATTACAGAAAATGGCTCATAAGAGTTATCAGCAAGCTCTAGGCGAAGTTGTTGCACCAATTTTTTTAGAAATACTCTATGGTAATCAGGTCCATTTTCTGTCAAGATCTTCTGAAGTGTCAGGAAGTTATTTGGGACAGAACAGCCCTGGTGGGTGGACTTATGGTCCGTTGGAAATTGTTACTTCCTTTAAATTTGCATTGGATATTCATGCAACTCAGCTGATGGGTGCATTACTGAAGGAAAATAAGCATGTTCTTAAAGAAGACATCTGGCTATGCAGTGTAATGGGACAAATACTACTTCTGTTTCATAATGGGGAAAAACCATTGGAGATTGTGGAAGTCTTAAATTCAAAAAGAGGAACACAGTGTGATGATAGTTTTCATAAACTTCCTTCTGACATGTGTGTGGATGAAGTTCTATATGAGCTATTCAGTGAGATGTTTCACTCAAGAGATAGGATGGAGTCTGAGGGACATGCAATGTTGAGCATGACCAAGAGTTTCCCAGCCAGAGGTCTAGAAGTCTGGAAACTTCTTATACCACCAACAGCGAGGTACTGGGAGGGGAGAGGCACCAGGAGGAAGCGGAATTCCAGAATTGGTTCCTATCATCCCACCTTGAGGACAAGGTGGTTGTTTAGGGAGGGAGTATTGATAGGAACCCACTTATTAGACTAGTAATAGTAGTAATAATAATAATAGTAATAATAAAGGTCTGGGAGTATTCTAGTATAAATAGATGGGAAGGGGGAGTTAGTGGGAAGGCTTTTGGACTCTTTGTCTTGGGACTTGGGAAGACTGAGACTCATAATCTCTTTCTTTGAGAGCTTCGGCTTTTGGGGGTTTCGGCCATAGTTTCTTGTTACCTGTTCTAAATCAATAAAGCTGCAGATTGTTTGTTTGATACTTTGAGAGATTTAACTGTATATTTGAGCTGGTTCTATCACATCCATACCTGAGTCACTAAACCACTATAAAGAGCCTTGGCAGTGCGCTTAGGGTAACATATAATTGGCTTGTAACCAAAGTGATGAAGATGGCGAGCCGCTACAAGGCCATCACCACCATTATTCCCTGGACCACAAATAGCAAGGACTCTACTGTATTCACTGGGTTTATAGACCTGTTCATGCAAAAAATATCATCTGTAAATATATACTCCCTCTGACCCATAAAATTCTTCTCACTTACCATTTTGGGATATATCAAAAAATTCTTCCAATTTCCCCTTTTGGAAAGTTATGTGGCTAAAATTCATTTACCTTTTTCTTACTCAACCACAACCATACGTCCATACATTTCCACTTTATTCTCACTATCTTAAACTCCAATACAAGTCAAACTGAGAAGAATTTTATGGGACAAAGGGAGTAATAGTTTTCAAGGAAGTCTTCTTTCTCTAGCAGTTAAACTCACAACAGCCCTTGATCAAAGAACCGTTATATACTAGATGTGTCATATAAATTCAACAACAAATATAAAATATATAAAAAGAACTACCATCCTATTTTTCCATATTGGGCATCTTAAATGCATAATTTCTAAAATAGAATCTAAATAAATAATTAAAGAATCTTTTATATTCATGAATAAAGTATAAGAGCGGTAAAACACAAACATATTTGGCAATTTCCATCTTGAATAGTTATATAGTATGGTTTCAAATTGAGAACTGAGATGTTTTTAATTGGACTGAATTTTTTTGACCCGGTCTCGTAGATGTCGATTTTATGTGTATTTCACTATTATCGAATTCTGGTCTGGTCCGTAGATGTCGATTTTATGTGTATTTCACTATTATCGAATTCTGGTCAGGTCTGTTTATGTTTGGTCTGTTTAATTTTAGTCTAATTTGGAATTGAAATTGGTCCAATTAAAAACATGTTAAAAAGAACTCATGAAGTGTTGGGGTTCTACTGGTATCCAGAACAGGAAAGGAGAAAGGAGTCATGGGATATGTTGAATGGGCGATTTTAATGATATATTTCTTATATGAGAATGAGAAAAAAAGGGCGACTTCCTCATCCTAGTTGGCTACTTAGGGGATTTCGAGAGGTGATTTAGGCATGTTGTTTGGTAAGTTTCCCTTTTGAGGATTATCAATTTACTGGGGAAAGAGGAAGGGGGACTCCGGCATGGGTGGAAGAAGGTATGAGGGAATTCTGGAAAGTAAAGAAAGAATATCTCCAGGTACTTGCAAAACAAGACCAATTTTGGCGGCAACGAGCGAAAAGATTTTGGTATCAGAGTGGGGATAAGAATACCAAATATTTGCATACTGCGGTGAAACAAAAAGGAGAGAAAATACGATGGTGGTGTCAAAGGGGAGGGAGGGAGCTGGGTGAAAGGAAGGTCGGAAATGACAGAGCTCATTGGGGAGTTTTTCTCTAACTTGTTTACTGCTTTGCAGGGTTCTCCAGAGTGTATTCTCTCGGGAATGACGAGGAAGGTTTCTGCAGCTCAGATTGTGTCGTTTCTGCTGCCGATTTGTTCAAAAGAGGTGAGAAACACCCTAATCTCCATGTTCCTGGACAATCTCCCGGGCCAGATGGGTTAAGCCTGGGTTTTTTTCAACACTTTTGGAAGGTTGTTGGTCCAGATGTGGTCATGTTTTGTCGAGAGACATTGAGTCAGGTTGTTTACCGGATAGAGTTAATCAAACTCATTTGGTACCCCTTTCAAAAGTTGATAAACCAGAGACAGTTTCTGAATGGAGGCTGATTGCTCTAGCTGATGTTATCATCATCATCATTACCCTAGTGCCATAAAGGCTCCCCACCTACGGTGGGTATGGGGGGTCGGATGTACGCAGCCTTACCCCTGTACTAAAGCACAGAGAGACTGTTTCCTGCTCTAGCTAATGATATCCATAAAAAATATCCAAAGTTCTTGCAAACAGAATGAAGTTTATTTTAGACAGACTGATTTCAGGAAATCAGAGTGCAATCATAACAAGGAGATCTATTATAGATAACATTATCATTACTTTTGAGTCTCATCATTACTTTAAAAAAATGACAAGGAAAGGTGTGTTATGTGGCTTTAAAACTCAATATGAGCAAGACTTATGATCAGGCGGAATGGGATTTCCTGGAACGGATGTTAAAGCAACTGGAGTTCCATGCAAAATGGGTGTCTTGCTAATGGAGTGTGCTAGGACAGTATCTTATATTTTAGGTTTGAAGAATTAATCTTCCTTGAATATTATTGAGCCATCCGGCAATGATATATATACAAGTTACAGATAAAGCCTAGTTGTTACAAATCCTAAAATATAGGATCTATCTATTCTGCGAGCTTATCTACTAGTTAGAGAGTTCTATCTACTCTAAGTCTTATCTATACAGTTCCGGATGTACAAATAATTAAAATAACAAATATATGTTACATTTTTCTACACTCCCCCTCAAAAGTAATGATAATGTTATCTTTAATGTGGGATAGTCCCGGATCGATCATACATTTTTCTGCTACACAACACTGGGCCTAGAAACCACTTATTGTAAAATATCTGATACTTAATATTATTCTTATTACTAGTACTGTCTAGGTCCCTATCATCACTCCCCCCTTTAACAACCACCTTGTCCTCAAGGTGTGAGGTAGGAAACAGCCCTGACCAACCGCTTCATACTTGCGCCTCTTCCTTCCCAATACCTCACTGCTTATAACCAACCTGGCTTATTCGGCATAATACCCTGTAGGGGCCAAAGAACCTTGGAGAAAGCTTTGTGAATTTCCTTCGCGACAAACAGTGTTGTTTAAAAGGTTGAATACGAAGGAAGACAGCATCTCCCACATTAAATGACAATTCACGATGGTGTTGATCAGCATATGAATTCATACTATCCTGGCCCTTTTGAAGATTATCATGGAGCCAATGGAGCATTGCATCTCTGGTAGCCAACAGGTCAGCATGATCTGCCACTTGGGTTTCCCCTGATACAAACGGAAGAATAGGCGGAGGCTCCCGTTCATATTTGTTTTTGTGACAAACAAAGCATTGTTGAATGAAAGGTTTAACGTCAGATTTCTTGTGTTGCCAAAAACAGTACCGTGACGCAAAGAATCCAGATACATAACATTGGGTTGCGTTGCCAGCGTCATGGGAAATTTCACACTTCATGTTGATCAGTACACACTCCTCTTAAAGATACAGAAGGAATTACATAAACTGACAAGTGAAGGGCATTCTTCACAAGCTGCAAAATGTAGTACAAAAGGTGCAACAAGCACTGCCACCATTAAAGGAGTGACTTGAGAAACTTTCTAATCAGATAGACAACATTTCCCAATCAGTGGACTCCCTGGGAGGAGATGAAGCACCCCCATCAATAAACACTTTATCTTCAGAATTTCTGCCTCAACCGCCAGCAGCGTTG
The DNA here is from genome assembly GCA_945859875.1 of Cuscuta europaea. Lineage (NCBI taxonomy): Eukaryota > Viridiplantae > Streptophyta > Magnoliopsida > Solanales > Convolvulaceae > Cuscuta > Cuscuta europaea. The sequence goes on from CAMAPE010000023.1 coordinate 571,623, forward strand.
CTTCCAACACAACATCTTCTAGACCCATCCGCAACACCCATATTGGGGACTGCCCTACCCGATAAACTTCTCAAAACAAACTTATTAGACTTCTCGGATCCATTTTGGTCCACTAAACTTGACTCAGTTTGCCATTGTATTCCAATGGAATTTTTAATGGACGATGATCACCTTGGCCATAGTCCACCACTCACATTGACTTTCAATCTTCTTCAAAAATACAAGGATCGCTGGCACTTTTTATTGGTGCAGTCATTCAAAATCTTCAAGTTTTCAAGCTTGAGGGCAAGCTTGACTTTCCTGAAGGGGTGTAATGATGCATGCTACAATATATAATATTATGGCAAGATAAAGAGAACAATCAAGTAGAATAATGAGGAGAAATAGCTGATTAATTTGCTTGATTGACTTTATTATGATTTGATTTTAATACCTTCACTATTTGATTTTTTAGGATTTCCTTTTCCGTTGCCTTATGTACCAGGATTCTTTGCATCACGGGAATGAAATAAAAAATGATAAATTGATAGGGGTTATGGAAATTTGGGGAGTTTTCCTTCTCCTTGAATTTCTTCTTAATGTTTGTTCGATATTTTATTAGCATATCAAAGTTCCCTTTTATAAGAGGGATTGCATGCATATGAATGTAGAAAACAAGGAAAGGGAAATCCTAGAAAATCACTTCTTAAAATAGATCAAATAATGAAGGTATTAAAATCAAATCATAAAAAGTCAATCAAGCAAATCAATCAGCTATTACTCCTCATTATTCTACTTGATTGCTCTCTTTATATTGCCATAATATTATATTGTAGCATGCATCATTACACCCCTCCCGGAGAGTTTTCCTTCTCCTTGAATTTCTTCTTAATTTTTCTTTGATATTTTATTACCATAGCAAAGCTCCCCCTTTTATAAGAGGGATTACATGCATATAAATGTAGAAAACAAGGAAAGGAAAATCCTGGAAAATCACTTCCTAAAATAGATCAAATAATGAAGGTATTAAAATCAAATCATAATAAAGTCAATCAAGTAAATCAACCAGCTATTTACTCCTCATTATTCTACTTAATTGCTCTTTTTATCTTGCCATAATATTATATTGTAGCATGCATCAATGTGATTGATATATGTCGATTAGACTGAAAGGTAAATTTTATCGGCCAACATTAAAGCCTACATTACTATATGGTGTAGAATGTTGGGCAGTGAAACCATGTCACAATCAAAGGACAAGTGTAGCAGAGATGCGCATGTTGTGTTGGATGTGTGGACATACCAAAAAAGGTTGTTTGAGAAATGAGATAATCAAATAAAAGGTGGAATTAGCACACTAGCACCTATAAAAGATACTACCTTCGTCCCAAAAAACTTTGTCATTTTCAAAACTTTGACCGACTATCTCTTTATTGAAAATTATTATTAATATAAAAATTATATGAAAATGTTCTTTGTTAAAAGTACTTTCATAAAAGTATAAAATTTATAATTTCCATAATATTATAATAATCAAAATCAATGTTCAAATTTTTTGAAATGGCAAAGTTTTTTGGGACGGAGGTAGTATGATGCAATAATCTCGATTGCGGTGGTTTGTTCATTTGCATAAAAGACCGAGTGATGCACCACTTAGATGAGTTGGGAGCAAGGTTTGAAATTGCGTATTGCGTAGTCGTTGTGAATTTTTAGAATTGCATATTGCGTAAGCCTCATTGCGCAATGAGACGTATAGGTGAGGCATAAACACACACACACATATGTGTGTATGTAGAAAATGTTAAAAGTTGAAGTATATAGAAAATTAACATTAATACTAAGCATTAAATTAAGCAGAGCATTAAATATTAGTACATTACTGATGCAGAAACATATGTGCGTGTGTATGTAGAAAATGTTAAAAGTTGAAGTTAACATCAATTATTAAAACTGAAAGAACTTACTGATGGAGAAACTTAACCGCTGGTAGGTAATAAAATATTAATATGCAGGAAATATTAGAAGTTGTAGAACATTAAAATAAAATCAACATCAATATAAATTAAATTAAATTAAATTAAATTAAATTAAATTAAATTAAATTAAAATAAATTAAATTCAACTCAATTAAATTAAATTAAATTAAATTAAATTAAATTAAATTAAATTAAATTAAATTAAATTAAATTAAATTAAATTGAATTGAACACTATATTAATATTAAAGTTAGAGTTATCATTATTATATATAAAAACTGAGAACATACTGGTATGCTGAACTTAAACAATGAAAAATAATAAGATATTAATTAGCAGAAAATGTTAAAACTTGAAGAATATTAACAGAAAGTTAACAATAATATTTAGTATTAAATTCAATAGAAACAGTACAAAACATAAGCATGAAACAGAGAAGCAGTACCATAGAAGAGGAGTGTTTGAAAGATGAAGGCTGAAGAAGCGGCCAAGTGGGAAGATGGTGCACGGAAGAACAGGTTGTTGCATAGAGAATTGCGCAAAATATGAAAATAATATCGCCGTTCATGGTAAATACCCTGAACCGGATATGTGTTTTATTAAAAAGTGGGCTCTGTGGGCCTAAAAAACCTTACACACCAGACCTCATTTAGCGTAAGCCTTAGCACGCCTCATTGCGTAGGTTTTATTGTGTATGCCTTTACGCACATGACGTACGCTTTAACCATGTTCACCATATCAATGCAACATTACGCAATTAACCTGGAAATAGGCGAGACGCGCCGCGCGCCATAAGGCGCTATGGCGTTGTGCAATTGCAAACGTTGGTTGAGAGGTGAGGAGGAGAGGGAAGACAGACGTGGATTAGAGGAATCAGGAGTGAGATGTTTCTTTTTGGGTTGGACAATATTAGGAATATATTAAGTTGTAACTACTTACCTAACTAGCTACTTAATATTGTTGAGTTATGACTTGTTAGTTAGTTAGTTAGAAGCTTCTGTACTCCTATAAATACGTTGTAATAGCATCAGTTACAATCAATAAACAAATTTTCTATTCTTCATTTCTTCTCTTGTTCAGTTTATCAAAATGGTATCGAGAAGTTCACCAGAAAAAGATTATTTCCAGCAGAGGAACTTATCCGCTTCCACTCAAACTGGATTCGAACAACTATCTTTGCTGAAGTTTGTTATTCATCCTGATATACCACCTCGCTTTCTCAACGATGAACAGGAAACTGATGGAATTGTCAACGAAGCCTTCATCGCTGGGGAACAGCAAGATCAAATGTTATTTTCATGGCTACTCTCCTCGCTGAAACTTTGCATGCTCGTGTCATTCATTGCGAAGGCGGTGCAACTTAAATCTGAGCTTTATTCCACGGTCAAAGGTGATCGGTCCATATGCAAGTATCTTCTCAAAATTCAAACAATATGTGACAGTCTATTATCCATTGGTGAACCAATATCAGCTAAAGACCACATCAATGTCATACTTGAAGGTTTACCAGAAGATTACGAATCCCTAGTTTCATCAATTTCTGCTCGAAGTGCTTTAGATCCGGCTACATACTCTGAGGTCGAATCCTTACTTCTCGCAAAAAAAGTGCGCATTCGCAAGCTTCGCGAATCCTCAAAGACTACATTGTTTTCAGCTAATGTTACACGTATTGAAGATCTCTCCCTCACTACTTCTTAGCAATCAAATTCAAATGAGAATTCTGCTCAGTTTGCTCAATTTGACAATACACATCCAGGTGGTTATTGAACCAGAGGAAGAGGACATAATTCTAATTCCAGAGGTGTTTTCGTGGAGGAGGGAGAGATCAGGAGGACGTTCTTCTATTTTTTACCAAGTCTGTGGCAAAACAGGACACAATGCCCTTATGTGTTACCATCGTTTCAACCCAGGCTACAATTCTCAGTCTAATAATTCTTCAAATAACTAGAACAAGCATCAAATTCCTACCTATCCTCCATTCCCTATGCCTCGTCCACCACAGCTCTCACAAGAGCCTCCATCACCAATGTTTCACTATCATCAACCTGCTCCTAATCTCACACCAACTGAAAATTCCAATTGGGCTTCACATTTCCATACTTTTGCCAACAATCCATTCTGCTGCTTGGGCTATTGCCTATTGCAAACTCATCCATACAGGGGACCTGCACCACAACAACACTCTTCTCAGCCTTGGTTTCCAGATTCTGGTGCAACTCACAATGTTACTGCAAATCCTTTAAGCATTCAATATCATGATTCATCTGCTACACCTACTGATAAGCTCTTTATGGGCAATGGTCAAGGTTCGGACATTAAGTCTACTGGGTTTTCTAATTTCCTTTCCCCTTACAATTCATCTTTGTCTCTTAACTCTTCAAAATATGCTCTATGTTCCTAATATTACTAAAAATGTGATCAGTGTGAGTAAGTTTGCCAATGATAATCATGTCTTCTTTGAGTTTGTTACCCTTTTGAATGTTTTGTCAAATCCCAGGGTTCTAAACAGGTCCTTATGCATGGTGTGCTAGGCAGTGATGGTCTCTATAGATTTGATTCTTTTCCAGACCTTACTTCAGCTAAAGATGCTCCTGTTTGCACTCTGAGTCAACATTCTACTCCTAACTATGATCAGCCAACTAGTAGTAGCATTGCTTCATCTTGTTTCAATAATCAAATTTTATGTATAAATTTGTTCAAAACTTGTCTTTTTTCCAGTGCAGGAATTGCAATGATGTTTGTAATCTTTGGCATCTTAGACTTGGTCATCCTCATTTTGAGGCATTAAAGTTTGTTCTCAAAGAATGTAATGTTCCCAATACATCTAAGAATGAAATGAATTTTTTGTTCTGCTTGTTGCCTTGGTAAAGCACATCGTTTACCATTTCATTCTTCTACAACTACATTTTGATCTATGGGGGACCAGCTCCCATTACTTCTTTTAATGGCTATTCTTACTATATTTCTTTTATTGATGTCTATACTAGATACACTTGGATCTATTTTCTCAAAAACAAATCTGATGCTCTTTCAGCCTTCAAAAACTTCTATTCTTATGTCAATACTCAATTTACTTGTATATAATCCATCCAATCTGATTGGGGTGGTGAATTCAGATCCTTTACTCAATTTCACACTGAAAAGGGCATTACACACAGACTCATCTGCCCTCACACTCACCATCAAAATGGTGTAGTGGAACGCAAGCATAGATCTATTGTAGAAAAAGGTTTAAGTTTACTTGTTCATTCCTCTCTTCCTTTCAAATTTTGGGATGCTGCATTTGCTACATCTGTCCATTAACAGAACACCCTCACACTCTATTTCTAACCAAGTCCTTATACTAAACTATACAAATCCATTCCAGATTATAACTTTCTTGAGATATTTGATTGCTCTTGTTACCCTTTTCTTAGACCATATAATAAACACAAGTTTGATTTTCATTCTGAAGAATGTGTTTTTCTGGGTTATTCACCCCAACATAAAGGCTACAAATGTTTAGCTTCTAATGGCAGAATCTACATATCTAAGGATGTCATCTTTAATGAGTCAAAATTTCCTTATCCCTATCTTTTCTCTAACTCACCTCATACTCTCAGTTCTAATCAAATCTCTAATACACCATTAACTGTTCTACAGAGTCCTATCTCTTCATCAAATACAGTTTCAAAATCATGAGTTTCTCCTTCTTCTCTACATAATAATGACCATCAATCCTCCTTACATTCTTCACATTCTTCTACCTCTACTTCCTCTACCTCTAATAATTCAACTTCTTCTACTTTGGAGTCTATAAATCATGATTCATAGATCATCAATACCCGGCCTATCTCTCTTGTTCCTTCCTCTAATATTCATCCTCTAATATCCTTTTGACAGTTAATGGTCAAATCTCTAATACACCATTAACTGTTCTACAGAGTCCTATCTCTTCATCAAATACAGTTTCAAAATCATGAGTTTCTTCCTCTTCTCTACATAATAATGACCATCAATCCTCCTTACATTCTTCACATTCTTCTACCTCTACTTCCTCTACCTCTAATAATTCAACTTCTTCTACTTTGGAGTCTATAAATCGTGATTCACCTATCATCAATACCCGGCCTATCTCTCTTGTTCCTTCCTCTAATATTCATCCTATGAACACTAGAGCTAAATCTGGAATAGTAAAACCTAGACTTAGTCCAACCTTGCTCTTAGCTCATACTGAGCCAACATCAGTTAAACAAGCTCTAAGCTCACCTGAGTGGCATAGAGCTATGCAATCAGAATATGATGCATTGATGTCTAATAATACATGGTCTCTTACTTCTCTGCGACCTGATAAGCAGGCTATTGGATGCAAGTGGGTGTTTAGATTGAAAGAGAACCATGACTGCTCTATTAAATGCAAGTGGGTGATTAGTTGCAAAAGGTTTTCATCAACAATATGGTTCTGATTTCAGTGAAACATTTTCTCCAGTGGTTAAGCCCGTCATTATAAGAATTCCCATAGCGGACCGCCTCTGAGGGAAGCGCCGGGCATCCCAATGAATTTCCCTGTTTGTGTTACGGGTATTGAATCAATAGCTCACTCAATGGTTTAATATCCTTTTGGAGCTGAATTGTGGAATAAATTGGGGTGGCCGGGTGGGATTTGCCAAATCCGATTTGGGTGCTAACTCAGATGGCTCTGGGGTGGTTTGAATTTTTTTTGTCATCCAAAGTGAGTAGTGTAGTGTGATGATAGTTTGTTTGGGGGGGGGGGGGGGGGGGGGCAATGCCAAAACAGCAAACTTTAGAGGGGAGAGGAGGTTAGTTTGTACCAGGCATAAGTGTTGGGGAGACCTTTGCAGCTGAATTGGAGACGGGTGCATGAGAAAGGCAACCAGCTGCAGGAGGTGTAAAACCTTGGAAAAAACGGAGTTTGGCCGTATTAAGCTGAAGATGGACGCAGCAGCGAAGGAGGGCGCACTAGGGTGGATGCTTCGTGATCATTTGGAGAATTTTATGGCAAGGGGTGCTTCGCCTTGGAAAGAGGCTTGTCTTTCAACGGAGGCTGAGTTTGGCTTGGTTATAGATGATAGATATAGCTACGAGTTTTCAAAGCATTTATCTCTTTTGTTAGACGATCCGCAAACTGGATTGCTCACGAACTAGTGAGAGTAGGCATTTCTTTGGGTGATTTTCAAGTTTGATTATGGGATCCTTCATGTATCTTGAACGTTTTAGCTCATGACTTTATTAATAATAGCTAAGTTGATTCAGTTCAAAAAGGGGGCAGGGAACTCATACGAAGTAAGAGGGGAGAGTTGATGAATGATGATGGAAACCTTTTGAGAAAATTGCACTAAATAGGACTAAAACACGGGAGTATTCCCTAAATAGGACATCATGTTTTATATCCCTAAATAGGGTTAAACATTACATTTCTACCCTTAGACATTCCATATCTACCTTTGGATCAACACTTACATGAGTTTTCAATCGTTTTCCAGATTAATCAAGCAATTAAGACACAAAGTCACATAAAAAGGTATAAAAACTATGCCTAAAGAATACAATAAAAAAACACTAACCTCCTCAACTGCATTGGCAACACTAAGACCAGCCAATTCCTACGATGAAGACGACAACAAATCAAAGACTTAAGTGTCAGTTTGGAACCCCGAAAATACAGCCGAAGGAGATTATGGAGGCAAACTGAAATGAAAAGAAATTGGGATAGACCACACGATATGCTCAAACTTTATATATAGATTCTATATATTTGTTTGAAATATTTTACTTGCTTATTTCTATTATAGCTCTACGAAATTGTGTACATTTCAAAAAGTAATCATATTCCACTCTCCTAATTCATTTTATCAGGTAAACCCATATTGCACATAAAATAATAACTATCCTAAGCACTTCTCTTTTCCCTAGCATTTTCTAGCATGCAAACATACCCTAACAGAACCTCGCTACAAAAGATTTTTTTACAGCCATCATTTACAAACCATAAGCTGATCAACACTGAAGCCAAAAGGACCCATGAGCAATTCATCTATTTCCGCAGCTTCTTGCTGCCTCAGGTACGAGATACAATCAGGGCCATGTTGAATGCTATCTACTTTCTTCTCCATTCCCCTCGACCCAACCCAACTGGACCCGGCCTGAGATTTCAAACCCTGCAATCCACAACCAGAGAGAAACCTGTTAACAATCGAGAGAGAACTTACACACGCAGAGAGATGAGAGAGCAGGGATACAGAATACAGACCGATAGACGAAGAGGAGAAGCTGCGAGAGGCTGGGAATTTGGGATATGAAGAAGAGGGATGGATGAAAGGGGAAGGAAGATTCGGTATACAAGGCATCTCATGGTCTCAGGTTTCCTCAGCCATTGATGATGATGATGCGGTAACGCCTTCCAAAGAACGGTTTTATCCGTTACCAGTTGTCCAGTGCAGATATAACTCATACTCCGTACTTCACATGCTCATACCACTGCAACTGGCCCAACAACCACCACCTACCCGAGGCCGTAACTGCACACCCCTCGGGCCCAAGCATGGGCGGACAGCAAGACCCTCAACAACTTTTCTAGGGTATATATATATATATATATATATATATATATATATATATATATATATATATATATATATATATATATATATATATATATATATATATATGGGCGGACAGCAAGATCCTCAATAATTTTCACCCTCTCAAAAAATAAATTTCAAAAAATATTTTGAATCCCAAAAAATATTTTCGCTTTAAAGCATAGCCCACACAGAGGCTTAATTGTTTAAAAGTCTAAACAAATAGAACTTACAGAAGTAATATTATATTAGCCAATCCAAGACTCAAGGAAGATACACAACCAAAACCAGATGGAAAAAGTTAATGACGAGGCTAGATGTGCTTTCCTAAATCACGTGAGCCAAGATCCATGTTCTCCGCACAATGATTCTTGGAAAGTTGTCAAAACTTATTGAATCAATCTCGCCATATTGACAAAGTCATCGAAGCACAAACTCTAGAGATGAAGGAAGGTAACCGCCATATGACTTTGTCCAATGACTAGGCACAATAAACAATCTCGTACACCGCCATCTAAAGACTCGGCTTTTGATGATAAAATAAGGAAGTTGAATGCAAGAAAAGCCGAGATGGAGGCTAACAAGAAAGAAGTGGAAAATAGAGAGAAGGAAGTAACATCCAAGAAAACCAAAATTGCTCCCAAGCTAACGGTGCAAGATGCACCTACAACAAAGGAGATCAATTTACATGAAGCTAATGCTACTAAGGAGCCACAAGTTATGGAGGATGTCTCCCTCAAAGCTATGGTGGAAGATTCTTTCTCGGGGGTGTCTAAACCGGTGGAGCCCGCGTCTATCAAAGTAGGCTCCATTGAATTCTCCTTCAAGCAAATTCAAGAGGAGCAACGTGAGGAGAATGCAAGAATTGATGGCCTTGTGGAAGATGAGGATGATGTGGAAACGGGGAGTGTTGATTCCCTTTTTGAAGTTGGAAATAAAGAAAAGAAGGAAGAGTCAAAGAAGAATGCTTGGAATCAATTATTCCAAAACAATCGGTCCATTGAACATGGCATGAAGTTGGAGTATATTCCTCCAAAAGGTGAAAAGGTAGATTTCTCTCATAGAAAACTCCCTACTATTATTGATATTTGGGGGTATTGCTTGGTGGGGTTTGTTTCAGGTAGATTCCCGGGCATGCGAGCATTCCATGATCTATCCATCAAATGGGGAGTCCCATGCAAGCTCAAGCAACATGACAAAGGGTGGGTGATCTTCCAATTTCAAAGTGAGAATGACCGTAACAAAGTCATGGCCGAAGGGCCCTATGCCCTTTATGGTAAGGCCGTGTTCCTAAGGATATTATCCGAGGACTTTGACTTTGATGGTGAGGAATTTTTAAAAGTCCCAATATGGGTTAAATTCCCCGGCCTATCGGTTACACTTTGGAACAAGCAAGAGATGAGCGAGCTTGCCTCTAGAGTTGGAGTCCCTATTGTGGCGGACAAGGTGACTCAAGAAAAATCGAGGTCTCAATTCGCTAGGGTATTGGTGGAGGTTGACCTCTCTAGGCCACCTACTATGTCCATCCCGATTATACAACCGTCCGGTAAGGAAAGGACTCAATATGTCATATATGAAACTTTTCCTAACTATTGTTTTGAGTGCAAGGTTTATGGACATCACCCCTTTACATGCAAAGTGTTAAACAAGGAGTTGGTAGAGAATGAGGATGCAAAAGCTACCAACAACATTGTAAGTGTAGCCAATACCGCGGCTAACAACTCAAAAGAAGGGGGTTCCAACCAACCCGGTGACATTCCGAAGGGAAAAAGAGGCTTCAACGTGAGTGGAAAGAAATCAAAGGATGATGGCAAAGGGAAGGAAATTTGGGTTGAAAAGAAAAAGAATGATGTGCAAGAGAATGGGGAGTGGGTGGAGGCCAAGAAGAAAAAGAAATGGGTCTCTAAACCCAAAGCAAATGTGCGCAACTTGATCACGCCAAAGGTTCCTACTCCTAAGGCGCCTACAACTAATGCCGCGGCTTCAACTTCTACACCTAAGGCCACGGCCCCTGCTGCCCAGGCCCCTAAACAGGCTGCCCAAGCCCCAAAACAGGCTGCCCAAGCCCCAAAACAGGCTGCCAGTGCCCCAAAACAAACTGCCGAGGCAGTAAAAGTTGCACCGAGGCTCACCGTTCCTAAACAAACTGCCAAGACTTCAAAGGCATCTTCCGGGAGCAAATCAAGTGAAAAGGCTATCAATTTTCCGAAGAGTGGGAACATTAGCTTTGATGAATTGGGGGTGAGATCATTCGCAATGTATATGATATCCAAGAGGGAGATGTGGTCACTAGAATCGTTTATGATGATAACAAAAAGAAGACCATATATGTAATGCAAAAGAAGGACATCCCATCGCATCACCAAATCAAGAGGCTTGGACCGGAACTACAAAAAGTGAGGGATGACGAGGGAGGAATCTCATTCACGGATGAATGCCTTCGAAAGCTTCCGGGAGTGACACCGCATTATGAATGGTATAAATTTAATCATAGCATTTTTTATACTTATGTGGCTTCTTTCTTTGATGTAACAACTAGGGAAAACAAGAAGTATTTCAAGGAGGCAATGAGGAGATTTGAAGCAATCAAAAAAATGAAGGAAGGGGCGAATAAAGAGGGCTGCCAATCCTCCAACGAATCGGTCTCGGATGAATTTTAAAGCAATAGTATGGAATGTGAGAGGTTTGAAAAAACCCTCCAAACACTCTACTATTTTAAATTTAGTTAAATTTCACCAAGCAAGCTTATGTTGTTTTTTAGAAACCAAAATGACAAAAATAAATATTTTTAATTATGTCTCTAATAAATGGCCCGGTTGGTCTTTTGAAACAAACCATGATTTTATTGATGGGGGGCGATTTTTAGTGTGTTGGAATCCTAATTTAATATCATGCAATTTGATTGAAATGGGGGAACAATATATGCATTTTAAATGTCTATGCCGCACTTCGCAAACTGTTTTCTTTGCTACCTTTGTATACTCACTTTATACAGTCTTGAGGCGCAAGGCATTGTGGGAATACTTGGCTCTTCTTGGGGATCAAATCAAAGACCCTTGGATTATAGCCGGTGATTTTAATTGTGTTTGTTCTCCTAGTGAGAGGGTGGGTTCGAATGCACCCTCGGACTATTTTTTAAGAGATTTGATTGAGTTTAAAATCCGTGCTAGCCTCCAAGATGCCCCCTCCACGGGAGAATTCTATACTTGGAATAGGGGATCTTTGTGGGCTAAGCTTGATCGGGTTTTGCTCAATAATACATGGGATCACCTAGGGATCAAGTGTAAGGCCCATTTCGATGAAATGGAGGTTGAGTTTGATCACACGGCTACCGTGATATCTATACTCAATAATACCTCTCTTAGGTCCAAATCTTTTAAATTTTTTAACATGTGGATTCAACACGATGCTTTCACTAACATACTTATGCAGAGTTGGAATGTGAATATCAATGGAACGGCTCAATTTCAAATTGCTAGGAAACTTAAGTTGCTAAAACAGCCGCTTAAGAATCTTAACAAATTGGAATTTGGCCACATCTCTATGAAGACAAAGAGTGCAAAAGATGAATTCAAAAGGCTAAACAAGTTGATGCTTGACTCACCCGATGATGCCGAGCTTAAAGAGCAAGTAAAGGTGGCGAGAAAGAGAGCTACTTTCCTTGGTGAGGCCGAGTGTAGCTTCTTCCAACAACGAGCTAAAGCTAAGCATATCCTTGAGGCCGATAAGGGAACAAAATACTTCCACGCAATCGTCAAGAGGAACATGGCTAGGAATACCATAACCTCCATTACGATGGATGATGGTAACCTCACCACGTCCATTGATCATGTTGGAAATGAATTTGTAAAATTTTTTGTTGATCTTTTTGGCACCGAGATGGAAACATTTTCCATTGACCAAACGGTACTAGGAACCGGCCCCTTGATTGAATCAAGTGTTCATGATAGCCTATTATCTCCGATAACTAGCAAAGAAATTAAAGATGCTTTGTTTGATATCGGGGATGACAAGGCACCGGGGCCGGACGGTTATTCCTCGGCATTTTTTAAGAAAAATTGGAATATTGTGGGGGAGGATGTGATCCGGTCGGTAAGGAGTTCTTTAACTCGGGAAGGTTGCTTAAACAGTTAAATCATACTGTTATAGCACTGATTCCTAAAACTAGTCACTCCCCTAAGGTCTCGGATTATAGGCCTATTTCATGTACTAATGTGCTTTACAAGATTATTACAAAAATTATTGCGGCAAGAATGATCCCGACCCTTGCGGGTTTGATTAACAAGGCACAAGGTGCATTTGTGGATGGTCGCCTAATGTTTGATAACATTTTCCTTGCCCAGGAACTTGTTAGAGGATACAATAGGAAGCGAATTTCACCTCGTTGTATGATAATGGTGGATTTGCGAAAGGCCTATGATACTATCTCGTGGGACTTTCTTGCCAATGTACTTAGGGGTTTGGGCTACCCCGACAGATTTGTGGGATGGATTATGGAATGTGTTTCTACCGCTTCTTTTTTTGTCTCTTTGAATGGTACATTACATGGTTTCTTTAATGGTAAGCGTGGCATTAGGCAAGGGGATCCAATGTCCCCTTTGCTCTTCGTTGTATGCCTTGAATATTTCTCGCGCCTCCTTACCATCAAAAGCATGGATTCGAGGTTTAATCACCACCCGCTATGTGGCTCATTGGGAATAACCCACCTGGCCTATGCGGATGATCTCATGCTCTTCTCGAGAGGAGACAAATATTCCATTGGAATATTGGTCGATGCCCTTAAAGAATTTGGGGACGTCTCAGGCCTTAGGGTTAACCATAATAAATCCAATATTTTCGTGGGGGGGGGGGGGCGTTAATGGGCTGGATTTGCAAAACATATTGGACCTCGTTGACTATGGTCGTGGAGTATTCCCGGTGAGATATCTTGGAATCCCACTAGCACCGCTAAAAATCTCCGTGGCACAATATGCTCCCCTTCTTGATACGATAAACGATTTTCTAAATGCATGGAACACAAAGACGATCTCCTATGCCGGTAAACTAGAGCTAATACGATCTGTGATCCAAGGGGTCCAGTCCTTTTGGATCCAAGTTTTCCCGGTTCCCCAAACTATTTTGGATAGGATTGTATCGATCTGTCGAATATTCTTATGGGGTGGTAAGTTTTCGAAAGTAGCTTGGGAAGACATTTGTCTCCCAAAAGAAGAAGGAGGACTTGGCATTCATAATGCTAAGGTATGGAATCACGCCCTCCTCTCTCGTACTTTATGGGATGTCCATATGAAGAAGGACACCCTTTGGGTCAAATGGGTGAACGGTGTATACCTTCAAGGTAGAACCGTGTGGGATTTCATCCCACACACCCATAGACTCACAGCTCATGAAGCGGTTGAGTCTCATCCGTGATAAAATCCGAGGGTGCTTCAATAATCTCAATGACACTATCATGGGCCTTGCCTCTAGAGCCTCTAATGGTAAATTAGCCTCCGCAAAAGTTTACGATCTCCTAAGGGTCAAGGGAGAAGCTAGGACTCCTATGAGTTTCATATGGAAATCCTACATTCCCCCCAAACTTTCATTTAATGCATGGTTGGCCCTAAGAAACCGACTACCTACACAGGATAGCCTCGGGTATCTTTATATCGTGAACCGGTGTGATCTATGTAAGGGTGGTTTGGAAACAATACCACACCTTTTCTTTCTTTGCCCCTTTACTTGTAGGGTGTGGCATCACGTAAGGAGCTGGATGGGACTAAGACATGAGATGTCTACATTGCTGAGTTCAATCAAATGGATCAAGAAGATCCATAAAGGATCAACGTTGAAGGCCAAGGCAGCCCGCATTGCTTTCTGTGCAACGGTGTACTACATTTGGCACGCTAGGAATGAGTGCAGATTTGATGAAAAAATTAAGAAAGAGGAAGAGGTTATTGCTAAGGTCAAACATGTGGTGTATAAGGTACTCTACAACATATACCCACATGAGTTGATCACATTTTGATAAGAACGATGTAAGCCGTTTGTATAGCCTCGGTGTTGATAGGCTGTGTGCGTGCACCAAGGCGTAGTTCTATATTGTTTCCTTTTTGATTTTCTATGCCGCGGCATAGGTGAGCCTTGTGGCTATCTTTGGTGATGTTCGTTTTGAAGTGAAAGCTCCTTCCAACCCTCTCCTATCACAGGAGGGATGGGGGGAGCTTTAAATTTTGTAAACTTTACTTTGAGTAATAATATATTTACATTTTATCCAAAAAAAAAAGAAGAAGGAAGGTAACCGCTTACGGGTTATGATCTCTATTGATATTGTTCGGTGGTTGGCTTCGCAAGGATGTGCTCTACGAGATCATGATGAATCCTCTAATTCTAGAAATCGAGGTAATTTTTCTTTAAATGATTTCACTATTAGCATCGTATAATGAACAAGTTGCTAGTGTTGTGTTGGATAATGCTCCGAAAAATACTATGTATACTTCTCCCAAAATTCAAAAGGAGATTTTACACATTCTTGCTAATAAAAGTGCGCCATAGGTTTCGACGTGATATTGGTGATTCAAAGTTTTGCATTCTTGTTGATGAGGCACGTGATGAATCTAAGAGAGAGCAAATGACTATTATTTTGAGATTTGTTGATGAAAAGGGGTTCATTAGAGAGCATTTCTTTGATGTTGTGCATGTTAGAGATACCGCAACATTGACTCTCAAAAAAGAAATTTGTGCAGTTCTTTCTAGATTTGTCTTGATGTTCAGAACATTCGTGGTCAGGGGTACGCTGGTGCTAGCAATATGCAGGGAGAATGAAATGGGTTGAAAGCATTATTTTTAAATGGTTGTCCTATAACATTGATTATATCTTTTCTTTAGTGGATAAATATTACCCCTTTGATTTTATTGAGAAGGAGAAGGTGGGCTTGAGGTTTCAATTGCAACATTATAAGCTCAATGTTCTAAACCATCCAAAGTTGGCAAATTTGTCTACAATGGCTGAACTTTGTCAAGGATTAGCGGAGACGGAGATGTCAAAAGTGTATTTTCTAATTGATAGATTAATCCGACTTTTGTTGACTCTATCGGTTTCGACACCAACAACATAAAGAACTTTTTCAGCAATGACAATTATAAAAACGAGGCTTCGCAATAAAATTGAGGATGAGTATCTTGCAGACAAACTTGTTTATATTGAAAGAGAAATTGCTAAAACTTTTGACTCAAAAGCCGTGATTGGGGAATTTATCTCGTTGAAGGAACACCGGACACAATTCTAATGTACTAACTTAACTATTTTGTAACAATATATTTGTCTCTGCTTCTATTTTTTGCTTACTGTGTATTATTTTAATGCTTCATTTTATTAATATTATATAAAGGTTATAACTTATAATGAGCGTCTAGAATTTTTTTATTTAAATTACCTCCCTCCCAAGATGAATTTCCTGGGTCCGCCCCTAGGCCCAAGCCCTATGGGCTTCAAACGGCAGTACTTCGTAAAAGGACACCTCACACGTTCAGACTAGATGATTCCCATCTTCGGGTGAACCATCGAAAAACGGCCATCGGGGCTCGAGGCGAAGTCCTCGGCCTCAGCACAAAGGGCTCTCGAACTCTCGCTTCCCAGCGCTCAACCACCGCAATTAATGTTATGCCATGTTCCCACATATGCGCCACATCGGTAGACTGACTTATATGTGTACGTGTAATAATGCCCCACATCTCCGTCATAGACTAGCTTACATGTGTACGTGCATTTAATGCACTTAGCATTTATGACTAGTATAAATAATAAGTCATTGGATAGTTTTAACGGTTAGAATATTCATTAATGTGATTGATCTCTCTCTTACTTAATAGCTATGTCTAATCTCTACATAGCACTAGTGACATTCCGGTATTAGGTATCTATCATTTGGTGCTTCATTGAGAGGCTAGAACAATCGAGTGAGACCCCCCCCCCCCCCCCCCTCGTACAACAAAACACCTTCAAGCAATGGGAAGAACCATATGTAACTCCCAAGGCTCTCGAGGAACCCCGCCAAATCCCCAAAGGGGTGAATGGCGCCGCCACCACGTCCAAGAAAATTGTTGACGACAGAATTGTCACTGAGATGGAGCAGGTCGCTACCGACCTATGCACCCATCTCTAGAAGAACGCCCATGGCGCCCGCATCGAGATTGAGAATTGAAGGAAAGATTGCAGTGAACAGCAGACACCCCCGACCCTGGTCATCGATGTGCAGACGGCATTTTCCATCTTCGTCAACAGCCTGGCCAAGAACTCGGGTGCCCTCGGGGCCTTGCTCTCCCAGACTAGAGAGAAATCACTCCATCTTTCCTTTTTAATTTGTCCCACTAAGATTGTCCCATACCAAATTTGGTGAAATTTGTATGGTTATAAATCATTCTTATATTATTCTTATTTTATCAATTCAATATCAACCACATAAACTCATTTTTCTTAATAATTGTGTCACCTTCTCATGTCACATTGTTAGTGGGACGGAGGTGTACTATCGTATGATGCATCACAGGTTTCCTAAGCCACATAGAACAAGATGGTAATTGTGACTGATTCAATGAATGACCGCACCAACCGCTCTGGTCAAAACAGGGAAAACCGCATTGATCGAGTAATGGGTACGGGGCGGGAAATAACCATCTTGTTTTTACAGATAACGCCACGGTTATGATTTTATAAATACCCTGCATTAATTACCTGCTCCGTTTATTTTTTGTTATACTTTTCTAAGATTTTCCCCTATTATTTGTCTCACAACTAATAAAAGATGAGGTTTTTCTCTTTTCATTGTATGTGTGTATATATATATATGTGTGTGTGTGTGTGTGTGTGTGGATGTACTAACTATAATGTATGAATGGAAGTTCATAATAGATTTTAGGGAAAAGTACGGAAAATGTACTTGTGATTGGGCCCGTTTTCAAATGGGGTCATGTGTATCATTCTTTATCAAAATAGTTCATGTGTTTGAATTCCGTTATCACAAGAGGGTCACGTCGTTACAAACGTCTGAAAAAGATCGTTAAAAATAACTCCAATTTTCAAAAAGTGCCCAAAAAATTAAAAAAAAAACATCGAAATGTGCGCCTCGTCAAGATGACTTCCAAACCACCTTCGCCTTTGGATTTTTCAGATCTGTTTGAATTATTTTTTAAAAATGATTTTGCTAATATCACTTTTCCGATGGACTTTCCGGTGACAAGGGTGGCTGAAAACAAAAAAGAAAGTTGGGTTAACGGTCGTCTTATTGAGGCGCACCTTCCGTATTTTAATTTTAATTTTTCGGGCACTTTTGAAAATCGGAGTTACTTTTAAACGGTGTGACCCTCTTGTGATAACGGAATTCAAACACATGAACCACTTTGATAAAGAATGAAACACATGACCTTATTTGAAAACGGGCTCAACCACAAGTACTTTTTCCGTACTTTTCCCTAGATTTTAATAGTCTTGTTTTGTTATCAGATTTTTTTCTTGATTTGTTATGTTTAAGTAAGTATTTTTAGGTTCAAATTAATTTAGGTTGTTTTCTTGTTCGCCTTGTAGATGCACAAAGCTCTTTAGTGACCTCTCACATCTAGAGTCACCTAAGTGATGTCATTTTTTCTTTTAAAACATTAATTATATATTAAAATATCAATGGCGACTCTTTGAATAAAGTGGTTACTCATTATCAGGGGCGGATCTATGTAAGGGCTTGGGTGGGCTTCAGCCCAGCCCAACCCAATGTTTTTTATTAGTATACTACTCAGAAGATTTAATTTACAGCCAACCGATAAATTATTGTTCATTTAATTTCCAGCCAACTGATAAATTATTGTTCAGCCCAACCCAAGCCTAGAAAGTGTTCTATGAAGATTTAAAAGGTGGCTAAAAGCCCGTAGCAATGACGACCAATGGTCACAGTGAGCTTTAGGCTTATGAGTTATGATGACAGCTCTACTAGTCATTGCCTACTACAAAATTAGAAAGGAGCGAGTAATTTATAGGGCAATCAGGATGCTAAAGTATAGTATGCGGCCGGTGTGGGAAAAATAGGAAGAGCAAAACTTTACATACAGAGTGTTGAAGTATATAGGCTTTGGAGTTAGATGCAAATTGTGTAATCTCATCTCACCCACTCATCTACACCATCAATGTGCTCTTATATTATTACAATATTATTTTACAATATGATTTTGCATCACTGTTATTAATCTTATATTAATTTGAGTATTATTATAGTATTATTATATCATTGTTATTAATCTTATTATTATTATTACTATTATATTATTATTATTATTATTATGCTTTTTTCTTATCCTGTTCATTATCTATTTCTAATTTTTGCATCAAGCATGGTTAGAACTACTATTTTTTATTTTTAGAGATCTAGAAGTATATTTTTGTTATAAAACGACTATAAGAAGCACGAACCAGAAGTCGGAAGCACTCCACTCAGTAAAGCGACGAAGACACGAAGTCACGAGCAAAGGTGCCCAACCGCACCGCCACTTGCTGTCCCGCGCGGCCAAGCCCTACGTCAAATGTGGGTGTCCCTCCGAAGTCAGGATCTCCAGCATGTAGTTCGTTGTGGCTCTGCCTCTCTAGTCTATTCTAGTCCGATTAACCGCCTCTAGCCGAATCTAGTTTTCCAGTCATCCACATATACTCTAATACTCTTTTAATCTATTATTGTGTATTATTTTTTAGTTTTATAATTCGGTTTGATTATTAATTGAATTTTTGAGTAGATAACAAAATAGTGTTTAATCATTTATGCTCGAATTTATCATGAATAAAATAGATTTATTATTTCTCATATTTCGTGTTTAAATAGATTTATAAAGTTGCACTAAAACTGCTTAAATTTTAAGATAGATAAAATTTATTCCTTTAATTTATGAGTTATCGACAGGTTCGAGTTCAGATCGAACCGAATATCACTATGCTCGAACTCGACTTGAATAACTATTCGAATTCAAAATCTAATAGGTGTTCGAGTTCAAAGCTCGTTAAGTTTGGGTCGTTAAATTAAATTCGAAATCACGCTCGAACTCGAGTACGTAGTTCGAAAAAAGCTTGGTTCGATAACAACCCTAAACTAGACCTTTTGTGCGCAGTAATTTTGTTTACTGCTTAGCCCACCCCATTCTTCATTCCTGGATCCGCCCCTGCTCATTATACTCGTTCCCTGTTAGGGTGGTTATGGTTTGAAAGAAAATTACTCGTTGGGTAATGAAAAAATTATGAGGTGAGGTAAGTACCCAGAGGGGCAGGTACGCTTATGCATCCTGATCCAACCTGTTGTTTGTTAGGAAATTGATGTAACATACCTCCAAAGTATAGCATCGGAAGTTTAAAATTTTCCCAAAAAGATTTCCCTCGATTATGACAAAACAACGAATATAGCATTAATAACATATCTGAGTTAGAACTTACAATCTTCCAGTCTAGCGGTGATTATCCTTGACCTTAGGTATCCACGTGATTTCCAAAAGAACAGTTAGATCTACCATAGAGAAAGACTAGGAAATCTCTTCGCATGGAAATAAACCGGTAATACTAAATCTAGAAAACTAGTCTTTTAATTATGAAGCAGCATAATGTATTTATACTAGTTCTAAACTAGTTTCACAATCACAATGAACGTCTTTCTCATTAAAAAATTCTAGTCCTAATAGGACCAATACTCCTTATTAATGATATAATTAAGTGTGATTTTCCCTATAATTAATTAAATAAAATAAAAGAAACTAATAATATGAGTAAAGTGGGCTGCACACCACTTCTACTCATTTTTATCATTCATATTATTTTCTCTTTTCTTTTGAATTCTAAATTATAAAGAAAAAGTACCAACTTTATTTAATTAAAAATGCATCTTATTTAAATATAATAAATTTAATTTATCACACTTAATTAATCTATCAAATAGAAGAATCATTCAACAGAGCTGGAAGTTAGAGAGATAAAAAAAAACCTACGGCGTATTACACTTTTCCGGCAATCCATGGTGGCTCCCACGGCGGAGCCTCCCCCTCCGTCAAACGCTTGGTCCGGGAAATCGTTCACGGAGGTTGTTGCTAGCAAGCCTTTTGGTTGTCTTTCAACCAAAACACCATCTCTCTTTAAAGGTCTACCGGCTATCACTTTTACAGATTCTGATATTAATATTCTTGTTGAACGTCACCGTATATCACTAATTGGATACTTCTTTAGAGGACGACCAAATTTAGAGTTTATTCGTAAAGCTTTGGAAGTCATTGGATTTAAAGGATCTTTTCACTTAGGTGTTTTGGAAAAGAAACATATCTTGATCCGTTTTGAATCTGAAGAGGATTATTTCCGTTGTTGGAATCAACAAAGTTGGAACCTTCGAGGCTATGTTATTCGTGTAACCAAATGGACCCCGGAGTTCCGTCCTAATGTGGAATCTCCGGTGGTTCCGATTTGGATTTCCTTGGAAGGTCTTCCTCTCCATCTTCACGATAGGAGAGCTTTATTTGATATTGCAGGTCTAATTGGAAAGCCATTGAGGATTGATGCTGCTACAGCTAACCTATCAAGGCCATCTGTGGCTCGGGTTTGTATTGAGCTGGACGTCTCACAGGAGTTGCCACAAAAACTGTGGATCAACTGTGGCAAGAGTGGATTCGTCCAACCCGTCCTATATGAGTATATGCCGGAATACTGCTCATTTTGTCTGCACTTGGGACATTCTCAGGCTAAATGCCCCAAACAAAATCCTAATACCAATCTGGCAGATCAGGTCACTAAAGATGTTTGGGTGGCAAAAAGCAAGGAGATCAAGCATGATCTGGCTAAACCAACTAAGCTCACCCCACAAGAAAAAGGAAAGGCAATTATTACACAGGCTCCTCAGAAGCTTAAAGGACAAACAAGCGATAAACATACAAAGAATAACTGCACTACACTTATGGTTGTTAATCAACCATCTACTTCTAAATTACACTTAATTCAGATTGATGAAGAGACAGATACTGAGGAGGTATTTCATGAAGAGCCCCCGGCCTCAGGATTGCAGGTGCCGCCTCAAATTGATGAGCTTGATAAGGAAAGTATGCAGCTGCTTCTCCAAAAGGAAATACCTGGAATATCAAATACCAAATCCATTGGTATTTGCTCTGACGACTGGCAATTACAAGGGCTAAAGAAAAAACTACACTTTGACCCTATATTTGCTTCTAAACAGTATTATTCAGATAGTGAATCTGGGAAGCAAATTAATATGGAGGAATGGAAAGAGGGATGGGAAGAGTTAGCAACTAAAGTTGACATTATGGCCAAAAACTTGGACAAAGAGATGGAGAATCTTACACTGGTACATCCTGACATGGAGAATCAGTCTAATGACCTGTTAGACAACCCGTCTAAGGAGTCAGCTGGTGCATCCTTGGATCTTGACTATCAGGCAGATCAGGAGGGCTTCAGTGAGGTCACACACGAGAGAAATAGAAGAAAAATTACACAAGTAACACCTAGAGTTACTAGAAATGCTGCAAAGAAGAAGGAATAATCACTTTTGTCAGTTCCTGTCCCATTGGACATTAAGCTGTCTTCTCAAAATTGTCCCATTTCACCCAAATGAATTGTTTATGCTGGAATGTTAGGGGGTGGAATCTGCTAGAGCAAGGTTAATCTCCTTAACTAAGCAATGGCAGATTCAGATTCTTGCAGTTATTGAACCTATCTTGGATTATTCTAAAGCTGATTCCTATGTTTTTTACTTTGGCTTTACTAAGGTTTTGTCTTCTATTTGTAATAAAATTTGGATCTTCTGGGATCATTCTGTGGTTGACATCTCAGAGGTATCTTTTCATGATCAATTCACCCATTTAAAATTTAAGAGAGGTAATGTGGAAGGCTGGTTGACTGTGGTTTATGGCAAGCATAACTATAATGATAGAAGGGACTTGTGGGATTCATTGGTGCAGTTGTCTAGAAAGATGCAGGATCCCTGGCTTATTGATGGTGACTTTAATGCTATTATGAATCATAATGAACATCAAGGAAGATATGTTCCTAATCTTAATAGCATGTTAGATTTTTCTACTTGTGTGGCAGATTGTGAGTTGATTGAGCCTAACTACTCTGGTCCTACTTATACTTGGGCAGGGGTGAGGTCTAATGGTTGGGTTTGGAGGAGGCTTGACAGATATTTGTTTAACAATAGATGGAATGATTTATTTAAAAGAATCCAAGTTGATATACTTGATAAAACCCCATCAGATCATACCCCCCTTCTTATCAAGTGTTCTACTGAGGAAACTAATGGTCCAAGATCCTTTAAATTCCAGAATATGTGGGTAAAACATCCAAATTTCTTGGATATTGTCAAAACAAGTTGGAATAAAAACTCAACTGGTGGGGGCATGAGAGGCTTGATGTATAAGCTTAAGTGCCTCAAAAATGATTTGAAATGCTGGAATAAGGAAAGCTTTGGAAACATTTTTGAGGATATTAAACGATGTGAAAATCATGTGATGCAGGCTGAAAAAGTTTTCATGGAAGATCCTACACCTGAAAACAGAGAGTTGTGGAACCATCATAAAGCTCTTATGGTCTCTAAGCTTAACCTGGAAAGAAAATATTGGAAACAAAAATCTCATGTTAAATGGCTCAAGGAAGGGGATGCTAATACAAGTTATTTTCATTCATATGTGAAAATAAGGCATAGGAGGCAAAATATTAGTTCTATTCATAATGAGAAAGGTGAGCTGGTTTCTTCTTTACCTGATATTGGGAAGGCTGCCATTGATTTTTATACCAAGCTTTATTCAGTTGACCAACCTATTATAGATGATGACATTCTTCAGTTTATTCCACACATAGTTTCTGCAGAAGATAATTATCAATTGATGTCCTTGCCACAAGAAGAGGAAGTTAAAAAAGCTGTCTGGGATCTTAATCCTAATGGGGCTGCTGGGCCTGACGGATTTAATGGTAAATTCTTTAAGCATGGTTGGCATATTGTTGGTGTTGACCAGGTAAAAGCTGTACAGGAATTCTTTTTAGGCATCTCTATTCCTAAAGGGCTTTCTAGCAGTCTTATTGTGTTAATCCCTAAGGTTGACAATCCATCCTCCTTTGCTGATTTTAGACCCATCTGCCTTTCTAACTTTGTGAACAAGGTTTGTACAAAGGTTTTGGCTGACAGACTATCTCTGATCCTTCCTAAACTTATCTCCCCTGAACAGATTGGGTTTATGAAGGAGAAAGACATGGTTGATCACATTCTAATAGCTCAGGAAATGGTACATTCTTTGAATAAAAAGGTCAGGGGATCTAATGTTGTTGTTAAACTTGATATGGCAAAAGCTTTTGATAAGCTTTCCTGGGGGTTAATTGTTGCTATTCTAGAGAGATTTGGTTTTTCCCACAGTTTCATTCAAGTTATTATGAATAATCTGAAGTCTACCTACTTCTCTATTTTGGTTAATGGGGTCCCTCAAGGTTTTTTCAAACCTAAAAGGGGAGTTAAACAGGGTGACCCCCTTTCTCCCTTTCTGTTTATTCTTTCTTCAGAAGCTTTCTCCAGAGGAATTGCTTGGCATATTAATAATGGCTCTATTAAGAGATTCTGGATGGATCTTATGGTTATTCTATATCCCATCTTGGTTTTGCTGATGATCTGTTGATATTTTTAAATGGGGATTCTAGATCTCTTCTTAATTTCAAAGAATTTCTTAATTCTTACCAAAGAGCTTCTGGGCAATCCATCAATCTGCAAAAAAGTTCCTTCCTTTGTGGCAAAAAAGCTAGAGCTGGTTTGATCTCTAATCTTTTGGGAATGAAGGAAACTGATCTGCCTATCAAGTATTTAGGAGTTCCCTTGCATAAAGGAATGAACAGAGTTAATTATTTTATGGACCTTATTGATAAATTTGACTCTAAACTTTCAGCCTGGAAACATAGTCATCTTTCATTGGCTGGAAGACTGATATTAATAAAGCATGTTTTGAATACAATTCCCTTACACATTATGGTTGCAGATAAACTTCCAAAAAGGGTTATAAATATCATTGAAAAGAAAATGGCTTGTTTTCTTTGGGGCTCTTCTAATGAAAGGAGAAAATACCATTGGGTGAAATGGTCACATCTTTGTTTCCCAACCGAGGAGGGGGGACTTGGTATTAGAAGTCTGTTATACATTGAAAAAGCTTTCTCTATTAAACTCTGGTGGAAATGGAAGACTAGAGACTCTATTTGGGCTAATTTTTTGAGAGCTAGATACCCTAGAGGTCCAAATATGATTCCTAAAGTCTATGATTCATCAATTTGGAGAAGAATTTGTTCTATTGATGACCTTGCCTCTTCACTTTGTGGTGTGAATTCAAATGGTAGTATTTATTGGGAGCCTTATGATACAGGTATTTTCTCCCTTAAATCTGCCTATGAAGAAATTAGGGAAGAGAGGCCTTCCACTTTTTCAGCTAAGCTCAGTTGGCATCCTAAGCTTCCACTAAAGATCAGACTGTTTCTATGGAGATTGCTTAATGGAACTCTGCCTATTTCAGATAATTTGTCTAGATTTCAGACAGTACTTAATCCTTTTATTTGCCCTCTTTGTAGAGCTCAATCTGATACTACATATCATGTTTTTTATGTCTGTATGAAGACCAGACCGGTGTGGGATTATTTTATGGGGATCCTTGGTGTCCTTATACTTCAACACACAAATTCTATTAGGAATATTCTCATGACTTGGTGGTTTCAGGCAGGTTCTAAAACACTTGACGATCTTTTCAAACATTGTTTGCCTGGAATTATTGGATGGTATATTTGGAGAAATTATACTTCTCTGGTGTGGGGTACTACTGGAAACATACCTAATCCCACAGCTATTATACAGCAGGTCAAACAATTTACTATCAGTTGGGTTTCTACTACTAAGTGTAAAAAACTTTTGAAGGCCGGGGATATTTTGTTTGAAGAACAATTGATACCAAAAGATTTTAGGTTGTGTAAACCTACAGTAAAATCAATTACTTGGCAGATCCCTAAGAATTCAATTAAGCTAAATATTGATGCGAGTTACTTAGCTTCTAAGGCGGCTGGGGGCGCTATTCTGAGAGACGGTGAAGGTAAATTGATTATTGCTACCTCATTTCTGATTTCGGCTTCATCCTCGTTTGAAGCAGAGCTTGTCGCTGTTCTTCATGCTACCTCTTGGGTGTTGACCCTTGGGTTCCGTAACTTCCAGGTTGAAATCGACTCCATCAATGTGTTGGAGCATTTGCAGAGACGACGGGTTGGAAGAAGGAGCGATGAGGTTAATTGATTGTTGGATTTGTCTGAGGCGAGTGATGTTTCCTATTCCGGTATTTTGAGAGAGGCCAATTGGACTGCTCACTTCTTAGCTTCTGTGGATATGGGCCGGCCCAGGATTATCAAAAGGGTGGCAGATCTTCCTAATCAGGCTCGTAATGCTTATTACTCGGATTTATTTGGGCTTCCCTCCTTGAGATTAGTTCATTAATTTATTTTCTTTTGCTATCCTGTTGCTTTAGCTCATTTTGATGTAATTTTTGGTTTCTGGTTTGATTTTGTCTCGAGAAGTTTGGTTTGGTCCCCTTCTCTGGTTGTATGTTTCACATTATTTTAATAATATACTGGCAGTTGACCACCCAGCTTCTGCCCCACTGATTTTGGTGGTTTGCCTTCCGGGTTTAAAAAAAGAATCATTCAACATGATGGATTAAATATATTAATTTAATTAATATATAACTCATCTTATTTTCAGCATTATGAATTAAATACTATTTAATTCAATTAATAATATTAAATTCCTTCTAACAATTCAATCAGAAGGTATAATCACTTGTTTTGTGACTTATAGGGCCTTATATATTTAACACTAATCAAATTAAGATCTTAGTAGAATCTCTAGACGATTTACCAGACAAATTAATATATAAGGACATTTGCGAGAACTATTCAAACTCCCTGTAATATAGAGCTCATAGTGATACGGTCTTTTCATTCAACTAACATTCAACCAAGTCTAGAACTTGATATTGTGTCTATTCCATTAACTTAGTCTATCTCTCAATCTTTCTAGATGATCCATAATGATCATATTCGATATCCAAAACGAATAAATCTTTGCATTGGTCAATGACTTAATGATTCATCTAGATATGAGAAGTAGAATGTCCTCTCTTAATCTATTATGAGGAATGAATCTTTTCTTGACTCAACTACTACTCTATGTGCTTCGTGATGCACCCAACACATGTTGCATCTACCCTGATTGGAGTGCAAATGTTGGTCATGATCAAAGTACATCACTCCATACATGAAGTATGTATTGACATCAAGTCGGTGGACTATTACACTACTCTATAGGCTGATAATTCCATAGACACATGAATAAAACTTATCAAATGGGTTCTCGGTGGGTGTGCCAATATTCTCTAAAATACCTATGTGACCATCATGAATTACAGGAACTCGTAGTTATGAGATCAAGTATACTTTATAAAAGTATGATGCAGTCCACATATCAATCTTATCGCATATCACCAATATCTTTTTCTTGATGATCATTGATTGGGGCTATTTTAGGACTTTATGTTATATCACATAAGCTCTCACTTACTTCGTGATAACATAAGTCCAAGGGAACACAATTATGAATAAAGCATTGACAATCCAAGTGCTTAATCATTAATGTGTAATATTGTATATATCATATCAAATATATATAACTGAATGTGATCAAGTACATATATCTATACGAAAATGATTGTCGCTATGACATATATACTAATATTGTCATCCCTAGCAATGCTTAGTGTACACACATTTTGTACACATATGGTGTACACCCCTGCTGGTTGTGTGTCTACAAGGCAGCTTTTGAACGAATTGTCTATGCATACAGATAACTAGGAGTGTACACCATATGTGTATAAAATGTGTGTACCAACAACATTTTGCTACGAATTAATATGGTACAATAATATTGGTTGTCACGTACTGGTCTAAGACCATCTTAGAACCACTCCAGAACGGTATTCAATCGAAACTAGTATAGTTTTCATGCGCATAGAGATAGGCTACTCGCGGCCAACCAGCTCAAAGAAGAAAGCTGAATTTTGTGTTAGTTTCCACCACAAGAAGAAAAGTTGTCACATAGGACTTCAAGTGGTAGGCATAGAAATGTGCAAAATATGTGAAAAGTAATCCCAAATAGCCCTAGCAAATTTACATCGAACAAAAATATGATTAGTGGAATCCCCCAACTTTTATAAACGGGGCATATGGATGGTTGAAGCACGGGTAAGATTCTCACTAATAGGTAAAAAAGCTCGAAAAAACTTATATTAGAACATCTGAAGCTTAAGCTACTGTTTAGAATGCCACACCTATTTGAAAGAGAAAGTTGGGTCAAGATTGTGTCTAAGTGCATTATATGTAGAGTTGAAAGAGACTGACCATCATTTGTATTATTCTAGGTTATTTTTTGTGGAGGAGAATCGCTTAGGGAGGCTGCCAACACATGAATGGAACAGATTCTTCTCCAGATAGGTGAGTATGTGATGGTCCCGGATAGAGGTAAAAGTCTAGGGGGTGAATAGACTTTTAAAACTTTTTCACCTTTACAAACTTTTCATAACTAGATGAGTTGATCTATAATCTTTTGGGAGATTATAGATGCACAACGGAAGTCTTAACCTCTATATGAGTATAAACTTTCTATCTTTGGGTAAAGATTGGGTTTAAACAGTGAGCAGGTTGCTTAGCAGTTCGCTCGGCAGTTAGGTGAAAATCGGGGAACTGCTGAGGCAACTGCTGAGGAAATATATAGCTTATGATGAAATTAATGATGGACTCTCACTCAGGATAATGAGGCAATCTGGAAATGTATAGAGCTGAGTGGAAATGAAAATGAATGATGAGCAGTGGTCTGCTATAGGAAACTGCCGAGGCACCTGCGAAGGTACCTGCTAACTGAACTGCTTAGTTGCAGAGGCAACTGCTGACTAAAAGTGATTGGTGTGTGCTTTGTCGAATGTAAATAAATCAACACACAATATATCCTGGTTCAGAGGTGGTGTAATCCTCCTACGTCCAGTCCCACCCTCTTTCAGATGGATTTCCACTAAAGTATTAAGCCCAATACACTTAGTGCCCAATCTAGCCTTTACAACTGAAATGGCCTAGATTGAAAGGTGTTTCACAAGGAGTACACATCACTCCAAGTTACTCAATCCTTATGTTTTTCTCTATTGATCCAGTGGGGATCAAAAGGTACTCTATCCTATCTAACTACACTTAGGATTAGAACGACTGTTCTCCTAAGTGTTTACAACAATATATTTTTGTGATTTGTCTCAAGAGTTTCTAACCTCCAATTAGGAACTAAACTTCCAGAATGTAGCAACGATAATTTGTAACTTGGAAGTTTAGTGAAGCATGAGTCCAAGCAGAGGATAAAGTTAGACCGACACTTTATCCATTGCTAGATAGCTCTTAAATGCTCAATGGGAGTTTTTTTTCTCTACTTAGGATGCTCAAATCTTGGTTAGAAACTCATGTTTCAGCCTATATTTATAGGCTTCTCTGGCTGATCAATCTTATGCGTTGGTTAAGATAAGTTGATCTGTAGCGTTGATCGTGTTGTACCTTTGTCTTCATGTGCTGGAGCATTTATTGGGGGTGTCTCCACTTATTGGCCACTGAAAGATCACTTCAAATCATTTCCACGTTCTAGGCCCCATGTACTTTATTTAACATTAACTGCCTATCGAGCTTTGTCTTCAATAATTCATATGCAATGAATGTGGCGTACGTACTTGGCCTTTTCACATTTAATTTTTGTGTCAAATAAATTATGCTGGTGGGATTTTTGGATGATCTGGAAGCTATCAAGGATCCTTCATCAAGCTGTTTACCTTTTGAGTTAGGGGGTCTATTTGGATCTTCATCATCCAGATCATCTGAATCTTGTATTGGTGTCTTGGTAGTCAGCTGCCTCTTCTTCTGGGCATAGACTTGGTTGATCTTCAGAAGCCTTATGGCATCTGTCATGTCATCAGTTCTAAGCCATTCTACCACAAAATCTTCTTCATATACGAAGTTTTCTAGGGTCTCAGCTTGATGAAGGATCCTTGATAGCTTCCATGATCTCCATGCTTTGACCCTGGCCAATTCTTCGTATACTGAATTACAATAGTTTTCAGAAATTCAGTACCTCTGTCTGACCGGATCGTTTGAATTGAAAGACTTTTCTCATTTTGGATCAGTTTCATCAATTCAGGAAGCTTCTTTTCTGTATCATTCTTCTTCTTGAGGAATAGGGTCCATGTGTATCTGGAGTAATCATCAACTATAACCAAGGTGTGCCTTCTGCCACTTAAGCTTGTTGGTTCAACTGGTCCAAACAAGTCAAGATGCAGTAGGCTTAGAGGTCTAGTTGATGATTCTACTTCTTTGGATTTGAATGAAACCTTTGTTTGCTTCCCTTTTTGACATGCATCACATAAGTGGTCCTTCTTGAAGTTGATTTCGGGAAGTCCTTTCACCAATACTTTTCTGGACAGTTTGTTGATGGTTTTTAAGTTGAGATGGCTGAGTTTGATGTGCTATTCCAAACTTAAATTTGTATCTGCCTTTGTTACTAAGCAGATCCCTTCCTTTGCTGAGTTCCAATCAACAACATACATGTCCCCTTTTCATCTACGAGAGAGCACAACTTTGTCATTTTTGACATCTTTAATCAAGCATATGTCTTTGGAGAATGTCACATTATATCCATTGTCACAGAGCTGGCTTGTGCTTATGAGATTGAACTTTAAACCCTTAACATAAGATATGTTTTGGATTGTGAGTCCATCGATTGATAAGTCTCCAGCTCATTTGGTTTCTCTTTTTTTTTTCTATGCAAAGGGGTAACTTTTATTAATCTTATGCGAAAAGAAATACAGGTTGGTATCTTGTTGGGTCTGTTCAGGCCCAATTAGGAGTGTTGTCTTACAAAAGATGGAAAAGTAATTCAAATCTTGAAATGGGCCCGGAATGAGTCCAAAGACTGTTTGTGCGTGCGTTTTCGTTAGATTCTGGTGGGACTTCGTCGAGGAATATTGTTTGGCCAGGGGGACACAGTGATTCTAAATTTGTGTTGTCCTGTAGTATAAAGGCTCCTTTTCTACGCCCTAAAACACAGAAGATGATTCCAGAAGTCTGCTGAACTTCGATCGTTATAGCTAACGTCTCTCGGTTAACCTGTGTCTCTGAAGACGAATGTTCCACATACGTCCTTCCGGTAAGCTTCTTGGACTCCCTATGGTAGATTGTCATGTTCGTGAAAGGTTATCGTTGATCTGGAGATGCCGTCTTGTGCTAGTCTGTTTGCTGCCTCGTTCTGTTCCCTGTAGATGTGGACGAACTTGAGATTGTGGTTGTCTCTCTCTCAGTCGAGCTATGATCTGGATGTCGTCGTTTCCGGGTAATTTCCTCCTCCCTTGAATGGTATTTACAAATGTTTGTGAGTCTGATTGTATTTCAAAACTGTGGTAACCCATGTTTGTTAATGAATGGATCGAGGTCAAAACTGCCCTGATTTCCGCCTGTAATGGCGACTGCGCTTGTAATGGAAAGGACAAACCTTCCATCAGTGTTCCGTTTCTGTTTCTTAAAAACGCTCCACCACCAGCCCCCCCCCCCCCCCCCCCCCCCCCTGAAAAGCCGCGTCAACATTTAAGCATGTCTCTGCTGCTGAGGTGATTTTCCATTTGATCGCTTTTTTCTCTTTATTTGCCTTGATGTTTGGAATATATCCTTCTGTGATTAGTTTGTTGTCTGGCTGAATGTAATTTCTTCCTGCTTGTGTAGTTGTCCATTCGAATATGTGCTTTTTAATATCTGCAATTGTTTGTTGCTTTGTAAATGGCTTGTCTTTCCATATCAATAGATTGTATGCCTTCCATATGTGCCACAAGATTGCACCCGGTAGGATCTATCTGATAACTCCTTTTGTTGTGTTGTTTTCTTCCCCTAACCACCATTTGAAGAGATTTTGCCTTGGTTATGGGTTGTGTGTTAAGTGTACCTGAAAAAAGTTAGAAAACAATTCCCAAATGGGATGAATGATTTTGCATTGATAAAGACAATGATTTGTTGTTTCGGCTTCCTGTTTGCAAAATGGGCATCTAGTTGCCAATTGAATATTGAATCGTTGAAGGTTTTCTGGGAAGGGTAGGGACTTGGTGTTGAATTTTCAGAGCCATATCTTGATCTTTAGCGTCTGTTTTGAGTTCCAAATGCTTCTTTGACTGAGTGTGGGATTGTGGGACTGTCGAACGTGGTGCACTACAAGAAAAAGAGCTTTTAACGACCACCATATAACGACGACTCTAAAAAATTGTCGTTAAAAGTTTCTATTAACAATGACTAATGAAGTCATCGTTATTAAATATTATCTTTAACGACCATAATGAAAAGTTGTCGTTATTAATTGACGTGTAGTCATCATTATTACTAAACAATTGTTTTCTTATATATTATTTTATTAAATTTTTAGTTGAGAAAAATATCAATCAATTTGAATAAGATTAATTATACGGAGTACTTTTTCAATATGCCGCCAAATATTTCTAATTTTCGTTGTCTAACCTGCTGGTTTAATTAAATTTGTTAGATAAAAAAACCTAAGTAGTGTACCTCTCCAAACCCGCGCCGCGTTCGTCTCTCTGAAGCCAGACCTCGCCACTTTCGTCTCTCGTACGTCGTCGATCTTAATGAACCGATTCGTCTCAGAAATCCCGTGATTCAGTCGCCGTATACATGTATGTTTCTCGACTCGCACTTGCCCAATCTTTTTAAAAGCGTTGAAAAACGCCATTAATTGACAAAACGCAGGTAATCTGCCGAACTATGCTTGGGTTTTGAGAAGCGTTTAAAAACGCCACCAATATCCAAATCTCCGACCGTTCCTTCCGATTTTCTTATCAGGTACGTACTCTATCCGCCCTCCTCTCTGATGGCCGTTGTTTATTGGTTACCGCACATCCCCCGTCCTCATTCCCCATTTTTGGCACTTAGAGAAGAATGGTTTTGTTGTTTTTTGGGGCTTTTGGATTGCTTGATTTAATATTGGTTTCACGAATAAATCTTAAATTAGGAATCTCAAACTACTTTGTTTTTCGTGTGTGATATATATGCAGCCACAACTCAATTTGGACTGATGGGATTTTACTTTGTATCTTCACTGCTTCGTAAACACACTTAGACAACCTCTGGATAAAACATCATTATATTAATGATTAGTGACCCGTCAGGCATGCACTTTGGAATGACCCAACCGGAGTTAATCTGGTTTCACCCAAGTAATGGAAGTATAGGATGAAGAAGATCGGTGGGAGAAAGAAGGTAGTGATCTTGATTCGGTTGGGAATGACAATGACATTGATTTAGTTATGTACTTAAAGCTTGATCTTGCTAATTGGGAGATAGTTTGATCTTGCTAAAAGAGAAGCAATGGATGAATCTACATAGTGGAGAGGTAGATATGATGCAGAGGTGGAGAAGGTCAACAGCTGCCAAAAGGAGATACTTTAAGTAGGTGCTTCTATTACTGGTCTATAGCTTCAACTATATTCTATTGTATATAGTATATTGTTATAATGCATAATGGAGTAACAATTGAAAAGGATTGTGCAGTATAAGAAACGAGATTGAAAAGGGGAGTTGGTAACCATTGCCCTATACCTAAGGTGGCATTTAGTTCATGGAATGTAAATTATCTTAAATAATAGAATTACCTCTTCTTTGAAGGTGATATGTGACATATGTCTAATAATGTGATATTACGAAATGTAAGATTTTCATAAGGCAAAAAAAAAAGAAAACCTTTGGGTAGTCATTATGTTTAGGAGTTTACTGAGAGTGCTGATGGTAGCACTTCTAATTTAATTTTTTGTTCCAAGCAGTGATCAAAACTTTTATATCCTTCCTATTGATCATTGTGTCTAATAATGTTTTGTTCCTAGAAGGGCTAATATTTTATAGAAGCTGACTTTAATAGGGAAATGAGAGAAGGATTCCTTTGTATCCCACTATCATTCTCGTGTTGTGTAAAAAACAGAAGGATTTCTAGATTCTGGACAGTTATATGGAGATTCATAGGATTACTTTCAGGTAAATATGACACCTCTAAATCCTACTTCTATTCCTGCTTGAATCTAGACTTGGCTTTCCTAGAGAAGTATACATCCAGCCCGTTTGGTAACTCTGAAATCGGCTGAATCAGTTGTTTGTGCTGATATTTATGAAGTTCTGGCTGAAGTGGCTGTATTGGTTGATTATGTTGATTTATGAAAAAATTATATTCAAAATATATTTTATTAATAAAATAAAGAAAAAAGTATATTAAAAAATAGTTAAAATGATCCTCTACAGCAACTTAAGCCAATAAAGCCAGAAAAGTAAATTCAACATTACTTTTTCTTATTATTACACAATTGAGCGCGCGAAATCAAAAGTAACGTCTTTGGTGCAAAAGGTGATAAGTCTGATAAGCCGGAAAACAGGCTCACCAAACTCATATAATTGACATTTTTCTACAGTTTTACTATTGTGTGATAAAAGGGATATTATTGATGTTTCCATTTGATGAGCTTTTTTCTTATTTCATCTATTTGGTCAAGAGAGTGATGAATTCTTTTATTATTCTTTTATATCACTTATGCATGATTTGTGAGGGATTAGAAATTGTCTGACGGTATAATGGGCATCCTAACTGCATTTACTTGGATCCAGATTTGAAGAACATTGATACAACTATTATTGTTTTTCAGGTAATAATTTTTCATTTTCATATGTTTATCTACCTTCAAGGATTAAATGTAATCAAGACGAGATAATACTCAAGGTTTATGGTTGACCATATGTCTATCTATAATACCAAACGACTCTTGATGCTTGTACTGAGCTAACACCTTAAACTTAGGGATTCAAATGCTTTATTCTTAATCTTAAGTTGCACTTTTATTTCTGAATCGGAACCAGTACATTGTCAATTAATGTTATTATTTTAATATGGTTGGAATTAGAAAAGTCACAGAAATCGCAAGTAAAGTAAAAATCTTGGGTGATTCTTACTTTAAGGCGTTTTACTGATTAACCCATGTTAATTAATTTTTGGTAGCATGTTCAGGGAAATGCACTTGCGGCCCACGACTGAGTTGGCAAAAAGTGATATCACTTCAAGAGCTGAAACAGGCTTGAGCTGGAATAAATGGACTGAATTGAAATGTTGAGGGAAGTTTCCATTAGAGGTTGCAGCAAGGAAGTTTCGATTAGAGGTTGCAGCACAAGAGATAAATTACTAGTTTGATTTAGTATTCCTCTATTTAATTTTCTTAATGGTAGATGCATGTATTTTAGAATTACGTGTTAAGAGTTTATTTTATTCGACAGAAGATGGTGATTATTTTATGTAAAAGACAATTTATTGATCATTTAATTTATGGGAATATTGACAATTTATTGATAATTTAATTCATTGCTGAATGGATTACGTGCTTTATTTTATCTTATTATAATCAATAACAAAATATTTTAATAATATTAGAATTTCTTTAAATTAAGGAAGTTATTATAAATTTGTAATCAATAAAAAATATTTTAACAAATTGTATTAAAAAATAATGACGGTTACATATTTTGTTGTAACTATACAACAACGAAAAATATTATTCTCGTTATTACATAACGATGAGTGAGTATGTTGTCGTTAATACATAATGATGATATTCTGTGTTGGTCGTTAATAGATAACGACGATATTCTGTGTCGTCGTTAATTATTAACGATGAACTTGGTCGTTAAAACTAATAACGACGGGACCAATAACAACCACTTGACGACCAAAAAAAATTGTCGTTAAAAGTTTTAGCGATGGAATTTTGAGCCTTTAACGACCATATATTTCATTGTAAAAAATCCTTTTTCTTGTTGTGGTGGTAGGCGCTTTCCATAGTGAACTGCCCATCATGGGAAGGTTTCCATATGAGATTTTCTCCTTTAATTTCAACTAAATCTTTCGCTGTTGTGTGTGTTCTGCATAGTTGTTTCCACAGTGGGGAGTCTTTGGGTTTGAATTGCATTGTTGATGACCTGGGGTATCGTTACTGCATGAAGAAAGCCCAAAGTGACTTGTTTTGTATAAAAGTCCACCAGGTTTTGAGGTGAAGGGACTTTTGTATGTTCTGGATTGATCTGATGTTTAATCCCCTCCTCCTCCCAGGGTTGGCAGATTTTATCCCAGCTTTTCCAATGGTAGTTGTTCTTTCCTTGTTTGTTTCCCCAAAATAAGTTAGACATTATTCTTTGTAGGATTGTAATAATTGTCTTTGGAATGTTTGTGGTGGCCATTTGGTGTAGGGGAATTGCTGATAGAACGTGTTTGATCAAAACAAGACGTCCAGCTTGGTTGAGGATCTTCTTTTTCCAAGTGCTCAGCTTTTGCTCAAATTGTTGCACGACGTTTGTGCAATGTTCCGGTCTGGAGATCCCTTGATGCAGCGAGGCTCCAAGATAGGCTCTTGGTAGGTTGACTGTTTTCATCTTTGTTAGCTTTTCTATTTTCCTTCTGTCCAAAGTTTTCAGTTTCTTGCTAACAATCTCCCTGCATTTTGTTTTGTTGATCATCTGGCCGGTGGCTTTGGAGTAGGCTTTGATCAGTCTGTTGAGGTGTTTGAGCGAGGCTGAGCCACCATTTAGGAACAACAGTACGTCATCCGCAAAAGCCAACTGCGAAATGGATGAATTCATTCCCCCTATTTGATATGATGAAATTTTATTGTTGTTTATGAGATCCTGTAAACCCCTTGTAAAACACTCGCTGATAATGAGAAACAAATAAGGGGATAGGGGGTCACCCTGTTTCACCCCCCTTTGTTGCTGAAAATAGCCATGGGGTTGTCCATTAATTAGGATTGAGATGTGTGTGGACGAGAGGTTGCTCATGATAATATGAGTTGCCTTTGGGCTTAGCCCAATTTGGGATAGAGCCCCTTCTAGAAATTCCCACGAGACCATGTCAAATGCTTGTGCTAGATCAAGTTTCACAGCAATGTTATGGCCCTTGACCCTTTTGTCCAAATGATGTAGGATTTCTTTAGCCAGTAGGATATGATGGTGGATGTTTTCTCTTTCCATAAAGCCTATTTGTTCCTTTGAAATGAATTTGGGTAGAACTGGTTTCAATCTACCCGCCATGATTTTTGTGCAAACTTTATTGATAAAGTTTGCTAGGCTTATGGGGCGAAAAAGTTTGAATGATTTGGGTGTTTGAGTTTTAGGAATGAGAACCAAGGTAGAGCTTGTAAGGGCTTTAAGCATTGGAACCCCTAGGAAGAATTCTTGAACCGCAAAGATGACATCATGTTTGATTATATCCCAGCAGGTTCTGTAGAAATGACCATTGAACCCATCTGGTCCTGCACTGCTGTTTGGATCAAGTGACCAAACGGCCATCTTGATCTCTTCCTCCATTGGAAGTTTGGTTTCTTTAACAGAGATGCTATCATCAAACTTTACATGTATAGATTCTTCAACATGTAGAGTTCTTCTGTTGAGTACTCTATAGGCTTTACTGGTGTTTGAATAGCCTATGAATACACCTTCATCAGCTTTCTCTTGAAAGACTTTCAGATGCTCCTTTCCATTGTTAAGAATGTACCATTTGCATCCAAATACATGAAAGTAATTGATGTCAGGTTTTCTTCCTTTCCACAGTTCATAAGGGGTCTTCTGGTGATTCTTATTGATCATACTTCTGTTATGGGTGTAGCATGCAATGTTGATTGCTTCAGCCCAGTATCTCATTGGTAGTCCAGATTCTGCAATCATTGGCCTTGCAGCTTCTTTTAACGTTTTGTTTCTCCTTTCTGCTACACCATTCTGTTAAAGGATTCTGGCGGCAGAGAGTTGATGAAAGGTTCCATTTTGATCACAAAAGTCCTTTATGAGTTGGTTGACAAATTCAGTTCCTCTGTCAGACCTGATTGTCTTAACCTTCAAATTCTTCTCAGTCTGAAGTTGCTTTAACAGAGATGGCAACTTCTGAAGAGTTTCATTCTTCTTTGACAAAAACATAGTCCATGTATATCTGGAGTAGTCATCAACCATGACTAGGGTATATTTCTTGCCACCAACACTTGGAGTCTCAACAGGTCCAAATAAATCCATGTGGATCAGATTCAAAGGACTTGTAGAAAGATCTCCAGCAATGGGCTTGAAAGAGTTCTTATGTTGCTTTCCCTTCTGGCATGCACTACAGAGGGTCTCTTTTTTGTATACTATGTCTGGCAGTCCATCAACAATGTGTTCTCTTGCCAGTTTGTTGATTGTTTTGAAGTTCAAATGGCTAAGCTTCTTGTGCCAGTCCCAGCTTAGTTTTGAATCTCCCTTGGCTATCAGGCAAACTCCATCCTTTGCAGTTTTCCAATCAACCACATAGATGTTCTTCTTCCTTGATGCTGTAAGAACCACTTCTTTTGTTGTCTCATGCTTCACATAGCAGAAGTCCTTTGTGAATTCAACAGTGTAGCCTTTGTCACAGAATTGGCTAGCACTTAGCAAGTTGAACTTCAGGCCTTTGACATGTGAGACATCATCAATGACTATCTGGTTCTTGATCAGCTTCCCTCTTCCTTTTGTTTGACCTTCTTTGTCATTACCTCCAAAGGTAACTCTGGGTCCTTTGCATTTCTGGAACTCTGTTAGGCAACTTCTGTCACCTGTCATGTGCCTGGAGCATCCACTGTCAATAAACCATTCTTGCTCTGAGATAGCTCCAAGACACAGTTCCTGCATGATCAAAAGAAAGATTTAGGTACCCAAGCAATGTTGGGTCCTGGGGGTCATGGAGTCTGGGTAGTTGGTACCATTTTGGTCTCATCAGGTGAAACCTTGGTGTATGGTACCCATTGTCCACCTGGTAGTTATAGTAAACTGAAGTGTGATTCACTTTGGGCAGATGCTTGTGAGGGTCATGCTTCCTGTTTACGTACTTTTGCATAGCTTTCTTTGTTGGAAAGAAGTCCCATATACTATCAAGTGCAGAGGAACGGTTAGTTTTGAGCTTCTAAAGTTGACTAGTCAACCTCTTCTGCCTAAAGTTAACTCTCTCTTGATATCTACCCTTCTGGTGATCATTTCTTGCATGGTTATCATGAGGTTGTCTGTTAATGATTTGTATTTTATTTTTGTTATTCCGAAAACCCTTTCTGTTGTTAGGTTTTCTGCCAGGTTCATTACTTTTCAAAAAGGGTTTATGTTGAACCTTTATCTTCCCTTTTTCTGGTCTGACTTCTTCATGAATAACCTTGGTGTCAAATACACCAGCTTGGCAGATGGGGCTAGAAATCAGTTGCACTTTGACCTTGTCTGCCTTAGCAACACTGGTGCTAGGCATTACAGAAGGCTCACCTGATTCTGTTGAGCCATAACCAAGACCAAAACCAATGCCAATCTGTTGATCAAGCACAATCCTTTCCATGGAAGACTGGGCCTTCTGGTAAGCTTTGTACTTAATCTCAAGAGGCTCAATTTCTCTTATTCTCTTGAGAAGAGAAACATTTTCAGTTTCCAGCTGATCTCTTTCTTTAATGAGAAGATTGATTTTGATCTCAACCTCCTTTCTTAAGTCAAGGATCTCAGCCTTCAACTTACTGTTTTCTTTTTTGACAGAAGAGTAAGTGGCTTGGATGGCTTTAAACTCTTCCCAAAATTCTGACATTGAATCAGAATCAAAAGCTAAGCCTACCGAAGAAAAACTAGATGTAGAAGTAGAGGTTACCTCATCATCAGAATGAGCCATGAGGCATAGGTCTCCTGTCTCATTATCAAGGCAATAGAAGGCCTCATCAGAGTCGGAGTCAGAACTGGATTCTGTCTCAGACAGAGGATCTTTCTCGAGCTGTTCTGTGACGAGTGCTTTCCTCCTTCTGGTATTGTCTTCATATTTCTTCTTTTCTCCATCATGCTCTTGTCTCTTGGACACTCTTGGATGGGGACAATCTGCCTTGAAATGTCCAGGCTGTCTGCAGTTGTAACAGAGAAGCTCACCACTGCTCTCTGTTGCTTTGACCTTCTGGAAGGGCTTTCTGCTGGATGATGGACTTCTTCCATCTTTGGGATTCTTCATAAACTTCTTGAATCTCCTGGCAAAGGCAGCCATATATTCGTCAGATAAAAGAATTGAAGGGTCAAAATCATTTACCTTTGATGTACTGGCTGTGAGGGCTGTAGTGGTCCTTTCTTCTGGTACATCTTCCTTCTCTTCAATCATTTCAAACTCATGAGCTTTGAGGTCTGAAATGAGCTTATCAGTAGGATAAGTCTTCACATCCTTGCTGGCTTGGACAGCAACCACCTTCATCTTCCATGCTGAGGGCAATCCTCTCAACACCTTGAGGTTGATTTCCTTGGTGGTAAGTTCCTTGCCAAGCTCAGAGATCTCTCTAGTGAGAGCGAGGAGCCTGTCATACATCTTGGAGATGCTTTCACCAAGAAGAAGTTTGAAGTCATCAAAGTTCTTGTTGGCTATTGTCAGCTTGTTATCCTTTTCTTGCTCATCACCTGCTCCAATGAGCTCAAGAGTATCCCAGATTTCCTTGGCAGTCTTGCACTTCTTTATCCTGTTGAAGTATCTATCATCGATGGACTTGTAAAGGATGTCTTTAGCAATGTTGTCCAGATTGTACTTCCTTCTTTCTTCAGTAGTCCACTCAGACTTGGCCTTATTGATCATCTGAGGTCTGGTATTGTCAATTGCATGCTCAAGGTTAACCTTCTGGAAGCTTGTGAAAGGCCCAATGTCAAGTACTTCCCACATCTCATCATGCAAAGCACAGAGATGTGCCTTCATCCGAATCCTCTAGTCATCAAACATTAGATCTGAGAACATAAGATTCTTTAAAAGGGAGTGATCCATTATATCAGATTAAAAATGAGACAGACAGAAAAACAAGTGGATCTTTGTTCAACAAATAACCTAAGAGATTATTAGAACAATGAGGCTCTGATACCACTTGTTGGTCCCGGTTGTACTGGATACAGTCTGGAGGGGGGTGAATAGACTGTATTGGTTTTTAACTTTTTCAAGCTAAGTACCAGATTTAACAGAATAGCCTGTTCTGTTGGCAGAACAGACTGGCAGCGGATGGGGTTCTGGTAGGGGTTCTATCAGTTTAGCCTCAGAGAAGCAAAGGCAGTAGGCCTTCTGTTAACTCACAAGACAAGTTCTGCTGAACACAGAGACCAAGTCTTTGGAGTTAAATAGTTCAAATAAGAACAATAAATAAATGCAGTAAGTAAATGACACCGGGGCTTTTTATAGTGGTTCAAGGAACAACATGTTCCTCTAATCCACTTTTCCACTAAGCTTGTAAAAATGTCCGTTTACAACGCCTTAGCCCTATCACTTAAGAAGCTCTCCACGTCTTCTTCAAGTGTAGATGTCTCCTGGGATGCACTTCTTGGCTTCCTTTAAGACTAGTCCTTTCACTGAGCTTCCGGGAAGTATCACCACTTCACTGCTCCAGGTACTTGGACGTCCTTCTTGTGAAAGAAGAGTTTCAGTTAAAACAGGGGTTCCTCCAACTTGCTTCGTTACAAAAGATTTGTAGATGAAGTGCTTGAAGTGTTGAAAAACGAGTGAAACTTTGCTTGAGTTGGAAGTAAGAATTTTTCCAACGTCTGCCTTCTCTTGTAGAAGATGATGAAGATTGAATCTCAAGGAGGCTTATGCGTTTTGAGCGTTTGAATGTTTTTTTTGTATTCACACTGTTGTAGCAAAAGTTATTTGGTTGTTTTTCGTAGTGTATCTTTTATACTGGGGTTGTCTTCCCGTTGGAGGAGAAGGAGGACAACTGCATTAAATGTGCGAGCAGTTGACTTGACCAGTAGGACCCAACAAAGTTGGCGGGTTACTATTTTGGGATAAAGCTATCCTGACATTGCAGCCAATCATCTGCATTTACTCTTCAGAGTACGGGAGGCATTAAATGTGCAATTAATGCGCGTACTGTAGCTTTTCCGTTCAAGTTTCCTAGTCGTTGAAGGAATCTTTAGTTGGTTTACCGGCTTGGGAAAATTCTCCAAGTGTCAGGCCTTCTGATGTCTTCAGCAGAGAGTCGATCAGAGAAGGTCTTGAGCCCTTCTATTGGAGAAAGCTATCAGAGACTCTTGAGGGTTTCTGTTGAGGATAGGTTCAACAGAGAACCAGGAGGTTTTCTGTCTGTGTTAAGGTTAACAGAGACCCAGAGGTCTTCTGTTCTTCAACAGAGAGTCGATGGTCCTCTGTTAGTACAAAGCCTATCAGAGGGTCTTCTGTCAGGAGGTCTTCTGTCAGGAGGTCTTCTATCAGGAGGTCTTCTGTCAGTCGACTATTCTAAAGAACTTTACAAGGAAAATAAAAAGAAGGGGTACTCTAAAGTCCTAATAAGTATAGCATCATCAAAATGTAATTACAATTATTCCTTACAGATATTAATATTTATATAGCTGGGCTACGTGGGTCACCCTCCAATGGGTCTAGGACGCCATTCTTGAATAATTACTATTTTTAGCAGGTTAGACCCAAAATAACATTTGGGCTGCTCGACCGCTCTTACTTTGTACCGAGAGGTTATATATTTTTATTTAAGAATGTTGGGACCCAATATCAAGAAGATGGCCCATTTAATTATTTAAAAGTCCATTACTATTATATGAGTCCAACAGTAATATGATTAATCACACTTTACGTAAAACTTTAATCGTTTTACAATTGTTCGATAATAGGAACTTTAGTACATAGCTTTTGAAATTAAATTTGAAAATTCAAGGACGTTCGGGTGCGGTGTCACAAGTTCACCCCCCCCCCCCCTTAACAAGAATTTTGTCCCCGAAATTCACAATGCTACTCGAATAGGAAAGCGTATTGCTCCCTCATCAAAGCTTCTGTTTCCCACGTCTCTTCTTCAACTCGGTCACTTTTCCAAAGGACTTTAACCATTGGAACTTCTTTACTCCTCAATTTCTTTACCCTTCTATCAGTGATCTTGACGGGTTGTACGTGGTAGTTTAAATCCTCACGTATTTCCACCGGCGGCTTTTCCAATACGTGAGAAGGATCATGTACATACTTCTTCAACATAGATACGTGGAACACATTGTGTATCTTCTCTAATTCTGGAGTCAACTGTAGACGATATGCTACGGCCCCAATTCTCTCCAGAATTCTGAATGGCTCTATGTAGCGTGGATTAAGCTTCCCTCGGCTTTGGAATCGAATGATTCCTTTCCAAGGAGAAACTTTCAGGAATACCTCGTCATTAACCTTAAACTCTAAGGTTCTTCGTCGCTTATCTGCATAACTCTTCTGTCTATCCTGAGCTGCTTTGAGTCTCTCTCGAATCAACTTCACCTTTGACTTGGTGATCTCAACCAACTCAGTACTCTCGAGTTTGGCCATGCCAACCTCGTCCCAGCATAACGGTGTACGACACCTCCTCCCATACAATGCTTCGTATGGAGGCATGCCGATACTTGCCTGATAACTATTGTTATAGGCAAACTCCACAAGTGCTAAGTGATTGTCCCAACTCCCTTGGAACTCCAATGTACACACCCTCAACATATCTTCTAAGATCTGAATAACCCTTTTAGGCTACCCATCCGTCTGTGGATGGAACGCAGTACTGAACTTCAACCTCGTTCCCATGGACTCTTGAAATTTTGGCGAAAAAAGTGATGTGAATCGTGGGTCTCTATCGGATATGATGGTCACCGGAACACCATGTAACCTCACGATCTCGTCCGTATACAATTTGGCTAACCTCTCGAGTGGGTAACTGGTGTTGATAGGTAAAAAGTGTGCACTCTTCGTGAGCCTATCAACAACAACCCAAACTGCATCATAGTTCCTGATCGTCCGTGGTAAGCCTACCACGAAATCCATGGTCACATGTTTCCACTTCCATTCAGGGATGGAAAGTGGCTGCAATAAGCCCGCTGGATGCTGATGTTCTGCCTTAACTTGCTGACAAGTAAGCCACCAACTGATGTATTCTGCTATTTCCCTCTTCATACCAGACCACCCGTAGCTTTCTTTCAAATCCATGTAAATCTCCGTGCCTCCCAGGTGCATAGCATATGCTGAGGAATGAGCCTCCTCTAGAATGGACTTTCGGAGCTCATCATTCGACGGTACGCACACTCGATCACGGAATAACAAGAGACCATCGTCTCTTTCACGAAAATCCTCCACCGGCCCTGCTAGCATGCTTTCTCGGACCTTCTTGAGCTCATCATCAAGCTCCTGCCTCTTCTTGATCTCATCAAGTAAGGTAGGTCTCACCTCAAATCTCGCCACCAAAGCGCCATTAGTTGATACATCCAATTGGGCTCTCAATGCCCTCAAG
Organism: Cuscuta europaea; assembly: GCA_945859875.1. Taxonomy (NCBI): domain Eukaryota; kingdom Viridiplantae; phylum Streptophyta; class Magnoliopsida; order Solanales; family Convolvulaceae; genus Cuscuta; species Cuscuta europaea. The sequence goes on from CAMAPE010000023.1 coordinate 615,598, forward strand.
TTGGTTATCAATGCCCCCGATGAACTCTTCCGGCTAAGGGCATCGGCCACAACATTTTCTTTCCCCGGGTGATAATCAATCACTAGGTGGTAGTCCTTTATCAATTCCATCCACCGTCGTTGTCTCATGTTTAACTCTTTCTGAGTAAACACATATTTCAAACTCTTGTGGTCAATGTATATGTGACATGTCTCTCCGTAGAGATAATGCCGCCATATCTTTAGTGCAAAAACCACGGCTCCCAATTCTAAGTCATGAGTAGGGTAATTTACCTCGTGCTTCTTCAACTGTCGTGAAGCGTAGGCAATCACCCTCCCATTCTGCATCAATACACATCCAAGCCCTTGGATGCTCGCATCGCTGTAGACATCGTACCCCATACCTTTATTTGGTAAGGCGAGTTTCGGTGCCTCAGTTAACCTTTTCTTCAGTTCTAAGAATCCTTTCTCACATTGGTCATCCCATACGAACGTTGCTCCCTTTCGAGTGAGCTTCGTCAACGGTGATGCCAAAACTGAGAACTTCTCCACGAATTTTCTATAGTATCCCGCTAGTCCAAGGAAACTACGAATCTCCTTCACGTTCTTAGGTCTTTCCCATCGTGTGATGGCCTCAATCTTCTTGTTGTCCACAGAAATGCCTGATTCAGAAACCACGTGACTGAGAAAGCCGATCTTCGTAAGCCAAAATTCACACTTAGAGAATTTGGCATAGAGTTGCTTCTCTCGTAGTGTTCCAAGAACCAGAACCTAGTGTTTCTCGTGCTCCTCTTCATTTCTTGAGTAAATTAGGATGTCATCTATGAACACGATTACAAATTGATCCAAGTATTTATGAAAAACTCGGTTCATTAAGTCCATGAATGCTGCTGGCGCGTTAGTTAACCCAAACGACATCACCAAGAACTCAAAGTGACCATACCTTGTGCGGAAAGCACTCTTTGGTATGTCGCTTTCTTTGATCTTCAGTTTGTGATACCCTGACCTCAAGTCAATCTCTGAAAATACCGTTTCCCCCCGGAGCTGGTCAAACAAATCACCGATCCTAGGTAAAGGGTACATATTCTTGATGGTGACCTTGTTCAACTGTCGGTAGTCAATGCACATACGTAGAGTCTCATCCTTCTTTTTCACAAAAAGAACTGGTGCTCCCCACGGTGAATAGCTCGGTCTAATGAAACCGTTATCCAATAGCTCTTACAATTGGGTTTTCAACTCATTCAGTTCCGCAGGTGCCATTCGGTACGGTGGTATAGAGATTGGTTTGGTGTCGGGCTCAACCTCGATCACAAATTCAATCTCTCTATCGGGTGGAAGCCCCGGTAGGTCTTTAGGGAAGACATTCGGGTACTTACAAACCACCCTTACATCATCGAGGTTCGGTTCCTCCTTAGTATTGTCCACCACGTATGCTAGATATGCGTGGCATCCCTTTCTCATCATACTCCTCGCTCTCACGGCGGATATGATGCAACTATTTGACTTGCCTTGATCACCCTCGAACCGTAGGGCATTCCCATCATTGCCTTCGATTTCTAGAACCTTCGTGTAGCAATCTACCCTAGCATGATGCTTTTCTAGCCAATCCATCCCTAGGATCGCATCAAAATCAATCATGCTCAGCGGTACGAAATCACACGTCAAGGTTTGGCCATCGACTTCCACCTCACAAGATGGATAATAACAAGTTCTCTCAACGTCATCTCCTAGTGGTGTTGATACCACTAGAGTTTTTGTCATCGGTATCGAATGTATCCCTAAGCCCTTGTCGAATGCCTCACTCACGAATGAACGTTGCGCCCCGGTATCGATAAGGATTCGCGCATCTTTCCCATTAATCTTTAGTGTTCCTACATTTATAAGCCATGTAAGATGCCTTCCTACCATCTATATACATTTATAGAGGTTTATTATGTTCATACACATGTTTGGGATCAAGGGGAGGTCTTAACGTCGCAAATCGGTGCGAAAAAATCAACGTCAGGCAGTCTGGGTGCCACGCACGCGTGCATGGGGGGACGCACGCGTGTGTGCAGGAAAATTTTCCCCTGGATGGCTACTGCCACCCACGCACGAGAGTACGCACGCGTGCGTTCGGGTACGCACGGCCGTGCATGGGAAAATTTTGCATTCGGAAGCCCACTGCCTCCCACGGACGGAGGCACGCACGCGTGCATCCGGCCGTGCGTGGGAAAAACTTGCCCATACCATGCGAAACCTCCCGGTTCGCCCCCGGGATGACATGTACTCAACCCCCACAGCTTCCCTCACCCAAAATAAACCTAAAGACATTCAAAACTTGATGTAATACCTGCGACAGAATCCGGGTAAGCTTGAGCATCCGCCTCCGTCATCGCATAGACTCTGCCTTGAGTCCTCCCCTGGTTCACGGACGGCGCGTTACTCGCGCTTGCAATCCCTTGTCCCCTGGAAGCATGGTGTTGGTCCCGGTTGTACTGGATACAGTCTAGAGGGGAGTGAATAGACTGCATTGGTTTTTAACTTTTACAAGCTAAGTACCAGATTTAACATATTAGCCTGTTCTGTTGGCAGAACAGACAGGCAGCGGATGGGGTTCTTGTAGGGGTTCTGTTAGTTTAGCCTCAGAGAAGCAGAGGCAGTAGGCCTTCTGTTAACTCACAAGACAAGTTCTGCTGAACACAGAGACCAAGTCTTTGGAGTTAAACAGTTCAAATAAAAAGGATAAATGAATGCAGTAAGTAAATGACACCAGGGCTTTTTATAGTGGTTCAAGGAACAACTTGTTCCTCTAGTCCACTGTTCCACTAAGCTTGTAAAAACGACCGTTTACAACGTCTTAGTCCTATCACTTAAGAAGCTTTCCACGTCTTCTTCAAATGTAGATGTCTCATTGGATGCACTTCCTGGCTTCCTTTAAGACTGGTCCTTTCACTGAGCTTTCCCGGAAGTATCACCACTTCACTGCTCCAGGTACTTGGACGTCCTTCTTGTGAAAGAAGAGTTTCTGTTAAAAACAGGAGTTCCTCCAACTTGCTTCGTTACAAAGGATTTGTAGATGAAGAACTTGAAGAGTTGAAGAACGACTTGAACTTTGCTTGAGTTGGAAGTAAGAATGTTTCCAACGTCTGCCTTCTCTTGTAGAAGATGATGAAGATTTAATCTCAAGGAGGCTTTTTGCGTTTTTAGCGTTTGAATGTTTTGTATGCGCACTGTTGTAGCTAAGTTCTCTGGTTGTTCTTCGTAGTGTATCTTTTATACTGAGGTTGTCTTCCCGTTGGAGGAGAAGGAGGACAACTGCAATAAATGAGCGAGCAGTTGACTTGACCAGTAGGACTCAGCAAAGTTGGCGGGTTACTATTTTGGGATAAAGCTATCCTAACATTGTGGCCAATCATCTGCATTTACTCTACAGTGCGGGAGGCATTAAATGTGCATTTAATGCGCGTACTGTAACTTTTCCATTCAAGACTCGTAGCCGTTGAAGGAATCTTCAGTTGGTTTACCGGTTTGGTGAAATTCTCTAAGTGTCAGGCCTTCTGGTGTCTTTAGCAGAGAGTCGATTAGAGAAGGTCTTGAGTACTTCTGTTGGAGAAAGCTATCAGAGACTCTTGAGGATTTCTGTTGAAGAAATGTCCAACAGAGAGCCAGGAGGGTTTCTGTTCGAGTAAAGGCTAACAGAGACCCAGAGGTCTTCTGTTCTGAAGCAGAGAGCCAAAGGTCTTTTGTAAAAACAAAGCCTTATCAAAGGTCTTCTGTCAGGAGGTCTTCTGTTCTGGAGGTCTTCTGTTCTGGAGGTCTTCTGCCAGTCGACTATACTAAAGAACTTTACAAGGAAAATCCTAAAACATTAAATCAAAAGAGGGGTACTCTAAAGTCCTAATTAATATAGCATCATCAAAATCTAATTATAATTATTCCTTACACATGGGAAGCCCCGGCTTGATTCCGTGTCCCAGTAGTACCACTGCTTGGTCCCGAAGCTCTTGCTCCACCCAATTGTGGGCAACTCATATTCATGTGCCCAGTGCTCCCGCATTGGTAGCATCTAGGAGGGTCACAACATTTTCCCATGTGGTTCCTCTTGCAATTCTTGCAACGAGTCACCCCCGAGGCTTGTGATTGCCCACCCGAGCCTTGACTTCCCCTAGATGGCAGTGGGGGTGCCCGAAAAGATCCTTCTCCTCCATGATTCCCCTTTTTGTTAGGACCCTGAGGTCCATGGTTCTCCCACTCTTTCTTCTTCGCCTCTTTGGCGTTTTTCATCATTCTTTCTTCCCATTCCTTCTCTCCCTTCAACCCCTGCTCAACTACTTGGCTGAAGGTCATGTTGGGCAATTGTGTTGCCCTCTCACGTATTTCCAAGTCTAGGGAATCCCAGAAGTGATTAACCATTCGGTTCTCGTCGCAAACATACTCTGGCATGAACTCGGCAAGCTCCCTGAATTTGTGTTCAAGTTGCCTCACCATCATTTTGCCACCTTGGGTCAGGAGGGTGTACTCTCTCTTCTTAGCGTTCACCTCAAAATAAAAATAGTATTGGGCAAAGAACTCTTGTCGGAAATTCTCCAAGTCACGGTCCTGCCATACTTTCCCTTAGCTCCGTCCCACCAGGTGGACGCCATCCCCTCAAGCAATCTCACCGCCACCCTTAGTTTAAATTCGGGGGTGAGTTGCATATCAAGGGCTGCTTCGTTCAACCTCTTGATCCATTCCGCGGAAACCATGCTGTCACCCGTTCCATTGAAGGGTTTGCATCCCAAGTCTCTCGCTTCCTTAATATATTTTGAGATCCTTATGATCGGACCTCCATCACCAGGACCCCATGTGGTTCAATGTGGGCCCTAGAGTCGCCATGGATTCTTCCTCTTGAAGCCCCACCCGAAGTTTGCCCTCCTCGGCGCCTTCGGCGTTCCCTCCTCTCTTCGCGCTCCTGCTGGTATTGCTGGAGTAGCGCCTCAATTCTTGCTAGGGAGTCATTCTCCCCATCTTCATCACTTACATCATCGTCATCCCCTTCGTAAGGGGTCTCAACCGGCTCGGTCTCCGGTTGGTAAGTCGAGTCCTCATAGGACCAGTAGGTTTCATCCTCGGTGTCAACATGACCGTCGCTCACCGTGTGCGATCGGCCTCCACGGTTCGCCCCTCTAGACACTCTAGAGGCCCCACGGCTTCCCTTTCCGGTCACCATCGGTGCACGGCCCGTCGGGTTCCTTCTCGTAATCTTTCCACCACCGTCCATTTCTGAAAGAAATTTTGGAAAGAGTCATTAGACTCGTATCAAATGTCAATTGACGGATAGGTACTTAAGACACTACTTGGTTCGAATTGCCGTCATGCCAATTGCTAAGGATACCATCTTAACAATTAGAGACCTTGCAACTCAAGTACCAAAAGTTCTATAAGTACAAAACATTTATGCTCATGGTTTTCAAAATCGTTTGGAAAAGAGAATTTTGAGTCTTCATTATGAACTTTATGGACTAAATCTCTGATACCAATTAAATTATCACGCCCCGGACCTATCCGGACACGTCAACAATCCGCCGTACAATATGAATAGTCAACCGCAGTCTAACTCATCCATATTATACAAGGCGTCTTGAATATCATTCACACATAAGTCATCCATAAACATACATCATAAGTAATTGAATACGCAGCGGAAAACATAGTTTGAAAACAAATGCCACACGGGGCAAACACGAGCACGCAGGCTCCATAATGAAAAACAATATCCATGAACATGTTTAAATGATTAAAAACAGAATTGGAGGAAGTACGAACCAAGTCTTCCGTCTGAGATGTTTGCTCGATAAACAAGCACAGGTAGCAAGCTCTAGCCTAAATCTGAAATGGTGGTGGGACGCCCCCCAAGAGGAGGCCAGTACTCTATACGACTATAAAGTACTGATGTGGATGGCATCTAATAGATATAAAACAAGTATTTCAAACACAAGACCCTCAAATAGGGTGATAATATAAGCTAGGTCGTAGCCCCAAGTTACCCCTTTTCAAAATATACTTACTTTATATATAAAGTCAAGTAGTCGGCCCATAGACCCAAAGTTTGTTTACGAAATATAACCTAAACCCCGTGACCCCTAGTCACGACAATGCATAGGGTTCAACCCTAACACATATGTTTGCATTTCTCGAGTCCAACTCGACTAAATCACCATGCACCCTATATGACACAAATTAATTACTCCACCGTGCATTTCTTGAGTCCAACTCAACTACATCACCATGCACATCATAGGCTACAACCTCACATCTCCCATGCATTCTTGAGTCCAACTCAACCACATCACCATGCATGTCATCAATCACCACGTCATGTCTACCCAATGCAATTCTAGAGCGCGGCTCAAGTACATCTCCTTACATTGGCATAGACCCCAATTCCTAAGCACTCACTATGCCTAGAATTGTAATAACAATAATCAACTTTGGGACATCCTCATGGACTGCCTCATCATGATCTTACATCATATTACATCAATTTAGTCACTTGCATCACAATCAAGTACATCAATTACAATCAAATCTTTAGATTCAATTCCTTAACAATTACAACAATCATTAACTAGTATTTCAATACTATTAAGATTATTCTTATCCATCATATATTCTATTTGAAACTCCCTACATATTTAGAGATATGTAGCAGAAACTTAATCATCCAATGTAATACATAAATAATCATTTATGTATCCACACAATTCACACATGAGTAAAAATGCCTATTTCACACAATAGTTCATTTAACTCCATTTTTATCAATACATTTCCAAATCATTTCCCATTTCATTCTTTGGCAAATGTACCAACATTTAATCAATAATATATCATCATAACCCATGAAAAACATGATTTAGCCATTTAGGTAATCTCATGCTTAACCTACAAGTTGTAAGCAACTAGATGTCGATCCTCACCTCAAATGAGCTTTAAATTGTTCCTTCTCAATCCAATGCTCAAGCTTCGGACAAGGGGGTTTGAGAATTGATTCCTTGATTATAAATGGATGTTAAACAGCCTCCTCAAGGTGCCTGCTCAACACCTAACCGAAGACACGAAAACAGCCCATAGAACGGGTGTTTTTCGCCGAATTCGTTCCCTAACCTTTCAAGGTTTTGTCTAGGTTAGTATCTAACTTTTCCAACAAATAAAGTTGCTTCATAATAACATATTATACAATTAAAACAGTGTATAATAGCTATTCAATCATTTATATGATTTAGACAATAGAGAGGAAGATTTTGGATTCAAACTTACTTTGAATATCGAAAACGTATTCTGCGAGATTTCGTTGTATTCGGACGATTTAGAGGCTTTAAACTGCTCCGTTTTCTTCAAAATGCACGTCTATGGATTCCTCCTCTCAATATATTTCAGTGGGTACCACACAAACCTTAATTGGATGAGTGAAACCCAAGATATGAGTCGAACAAGAAGGCCTACGCACCTGGAAAATATCCTGCGGTCAGCTCTCCTATTTCTTCTTTTCTTGGGTTGTGCGACTCCTCTCTATTCCTTATCTTTTGATTTCGAATGAAGGGTGAGGGGGAGGTGTTTAGGAGCTCTCAAAACATTATCTAAACGTGTGGCTCACAAAAATAAAAGGTAGGGTGTTTGATTGCAACCAAACATGGGATGGTCCTCCTCTTTTATTTCTTTTTGTATTGTTTGAGCTCTCAACTCCATAGGTCCGCCTCATTTATGTGTTGTAACTTATTCTACCTGTTTTTCAGGTGCTAGGAAGGTTTGGGGCGTACTCTCATGTCCCCAAATTAATTTGGGAGCAAAATATCCACCAATACTTCCAAAAGTGGAAAGATGGGTCCTATTGTTTTTGTCTTTCGTCATAAGATGTACTTTTTGTACTCATCCCAATTTATTTAGATCAAGTCAACCTTCTACATCATATTATTGATCTCTAATATGTGTAGGATGGTCCCCATAATTTATATGATGTATAATTATAAAAGAAAACCCTACTCCCATTATTTAGCCTAATAATGCCAAAGATGGGACCATATGCATTTGTATTCTTCTCCAATCATTCAATCACTTATTTATGATATTAATATTTATATAGCTGGGCTACTAACCGTGTGGGTCACCCTCCAATGGGTCTAGGACGCTATTCTTGAATAATTTCTTTTTTAGCAGGTTAGGCCCAAAATAACATTTGGGCTGCCCGACCGCTCTTACTTTGTACCGAGGGGTTATATAATTTTATTTAAGAATGTTGGGCCTCAATATCAAGAAGATGGCCCATTTAATTATTTAAAAGTCCATTTCTATTATACGAGCCTATCAGTAATATGATTAATCACACTTTACGTAAAACTTTAATCGTTTTACAATTGTTCGATAATAGGAACTTCAGTACATAGCTTTTGAAATTAAATTTGAAATTTCAAGGACATTCGGGTGCGGTGTCACACTACTGCGAATGAATTGCTTTCTCTCAATAAGAAGTGTTTGGTGTGTGCTTTGTTGACTAGAAGTAAATCAACACACTATGTATCCTCGTTCAGAGGTGTTGTAATCCTCCTACATCCAGTCTCACCCTCTTTCATATGGATTTCCACTAAAGTATTAAGCCCAAAACACTTAGTGCCAATCTAGCTTTTTCTCACAAAAGCGACCTAGATTGAAGGTGTTTCACAAGTTACTCAGTCCTTAGGTTTTTCTCGATTGATCCAGTGGGGATCAAAAGGTACTCTATCCTATCTAACCACACTTAGGACTTGAACAACTGTCCTCCTAAGTGTTTACAACAGTTTATGATAACACAAGAAAATACAATCCCAACTAAAAACTAAACTTCCAGAATCTAGCAATGGAAAACCTTAACTTGGAAGTTTAGTGAAGCATGAGTATAAGCAGAGAGCAAAGTTGGGCAAACACTTTCTCTTTTGCTAGATATCTCTTGAATGCTTAGTAAGATTTTCTCTACTTAGAAGACTCAAAAACTTACTTTAGATCTCATGCTTCTGTCCATATTTATAGGCTTCTCCAGTTTGATTGATTTCATCTGTTGGTTAAGATGAGTCAATCTCTGACGTTGAACGTGTTGACCTTTGTCTTCTTGTGCTGGAGCAGATATTGGAGATCTCATTTGTCTTCACTGATGAGCCGCTGAAAGGTCACTTCAAGATCAATTTGATGATTTCATTGTGTGCATCCCATGCTCTAGGTCTCATGTACGTTTTAGCATTAAACGCCTATCAATTTTTGTCTTCAATCATACACGTGCAATGTATATGATATTTGTACGTGTTTGACCTATTTTTGTGACAAGATTAATTTTTGTGTCAAATAAATTTATACTGGTAGGATTTGAATATCCTTTAAGGTAAATGAAGCTTATTTCATTTTTAATTTCCAAGATAATTTATTTGTTACAAGAATTTTACATTTTATTTTCATCACTCAAAAGTCCTGTGAGACGTGCGTCTCTTGCTGTTCCTGGGCCAGATCATCTGCCTATGCTACGATGCATACGTCCCCTTAGATGGGCCTTGGGGTGCGGCTTATCTTCTTTCCGGTTTTGGTGCCATGGGGTCGAACGTCCTCTGATGTACGTCGTCTTATGATGACGGTGTTGATGAAGTCGTTCTTCATATAAAGGACCAATCTTTTTCTGAGGTTTAAAGATCACTTTGGGGATGTTCGTCCCCTTATGACAACAATGCTCATGAAGCCGTTCGTCATATAAATGACTGAGCTTTGTTATGAGGTTTAAGGATCATGTTAGGGATGTTAGCCCCCTTATGACAACGGTGCTTATGAAGCCGTTCGTCATTTAGAGGACCAAGCTCTGAAGCTGGTTTGAAGTTGATGGCGCTGGGGACGTTCGTCCTCTGATGACGAAGGCGCTGATGAAGTCGTTCGTCATATAAGAGACCAAGTTTTGAAGCCGAAGTATAGCGTTGGGGACGTTCGTACTTTGATGAAGAACTGGGCATTGTCGCCCACTTGGAGTTAGAAGTTCGTCCCTTGATGATAAAGGACGGAGTTGGGGACGCTCATCCTTTGTCACTTTGAACTTTGGACACTGTCACTCAAGGTAAGTAGAACAGAACGTACAAAAACAAAGTATAGTGGCATCATCAAAATCTATCAAAATTGGATACTAACAGATTTTAATAATTAAATTCTTACCCAGTGGACCCCCCACCATCTCCTGAAGATTTCTTCGCACATGTGGCCTTATTATGGCGGGTTTGTTTACATATTCTGCATCTTACGGTTCCTCTGCCACCTTCATCCATCTTATTCTTAATTCTTGTGGACTTTGGTCGTCCCTTTGCACAAAACATGGACGGATCGTGCACAATTCGTGATCCATTGTAAGTCGACCAATAAGCACAATCGGGAATGGATTTAAAAACTCTTTGATATGAAGCGGCGTATTGGGAAGATGAGAAAAAAAGATCCACAAAAGTATGGTAAGACAAACTATGTTGTCTACACACAACTAATACATGGGAGCAAGAAATCTTATATATTTCCACCATCTTACAAATACAAGTACGCTTCTGCAAATTAACACTTTGCTTTTTCCCACCCTTTCCCAGTGTTCGGCCGCCACATCCTGTTTCCACCTAGTATAGCCCTCGATCTATATCAAATGTAGTGACAGTATGGTATTTCGCCTTGTCCTTATTCTTGTCAATGATATTTTTTATGTATGGGGAATACTTGTGTAACACCGTCCCCAAATGTATTTATCTTTAAGCTAATAATTTATTGAACCCTATGAAATTTTTAGTGAATTTACGAAGTTGTGAATTTGTATTAATTTTTTTTCGCGTGAATAGTAAAATGCACGTGGGGCCCACATCGGGAGTGGGGACCGCCCGATATTATCGGGGCCACATATTATATTGATCTTGGACTAGATAATATGTATATGGTGGTGGATATCCTAGTTGAGCCATGACAATGGCATAGGGTTGACCGGTTGGTCAAACGGGGCCAAATTATCAGTATCGGCAATCTATCAGATAACAGCCCAAAAAGGGATTTCGGAGACTTCTAAATTAAAGTTGAGGGATGCATATTGATTCTAAGGCCCATTAGGAATTGGGAACAAGTGTTATATTTTATTTGACCCGATAAAATAAAATATACTTAAAACAGTCCGGGAAAATACAACTTTCGGGACCAATTGTACACTTCTGGACAAAAAGGGTTGACCTCCCACATGGGTGGGGGCCAACCCACGATTTTAGCTTCATTATTCAGGGCCTGAGCAGGCTGGTAGGAGAGTTGAGGTGGGAGAGGATTGATTTGAGATGTTTGGCATCAAAACAAATCATGGTGGCCCTCCTCCCTTTCACTCATTGTCCAAAAGGAGACAAAGGGGCATTCCTACCCATCCCCCTCCTCACTAGTTCGGCCAGCAGCAAGGGAAAGGAGGAAGGAACCTCTACAACTTCATCTCCATAGCCCCAAATCCGAACTCAAGCTCAAGGGAGTCCAAGAAGAAAGTTTAAGAAGGAAAAAGCTAGGAAAAAGTGTGAAAATTAAGGTAATGACCTTATCATAACTTTTCCTTTGTTTTTCTTCTAGCATATAAGATATATATCATATGAAAGACCCTTAGTATTGTTCTACATGATTTAAGTGTGGAATAATGGGTTGGAAAGTGATTCTAAGTCCAAAAACGGACTTAGAAGCCAAATCGACCGGTTTGCCGGAAAATAACCTTTTATAGGTTATTTGTGTTGATATGGGTTTTGTGATGATAAAACCTTGTTAGGAACTTGATTTAAAGTATTTTTGAGCTTCACCGGAGTTTCGTCGGAGTTGGTCAAAGTTCGCCAGAGTTGGTCAAAGTTCGCCGGAGTTGGTCAAAGTTCGCCGGAATTAGTCAAAGTTCAATAGAGAAGCATAGAACGCGCTTAAGCTTAATTAAGGTGAGGATGACCGACTATGTTACTTATAATCTTTGGGTTAATTTCATGGGATTTCCTAAGTGAATACAAATGTGATGTGCATGGGTTGTTAATGGTTATTAATGCCTAAATAAAACTACTATTGATTTTAAGTATAGTATGCATGATACACAAATTTATGAATAAATTGTGTATGTTTAGATGTTATGATTATGTGTGTATGATGGTTGTACCAACCATGAATTTCATTTGAGATAGTATACTTGATACCATGAGGAGAAGCCATGAAGGTATGAAAGTGATACTTGATATTAAGGCAAATCATGCATGAAGAAAGAATTATATTGAAATAAATAAATAACTAGCATTGAAATATTAGTTGGAAATGTTAGTTGAGAAATGGATGAATTAGATCCTAAGAATTTGAATTATAAAGAATCGGTGATTATGAGCCGGGCTCAAGACCGATGTAGATAACGGTGATTATGAGCTGAGCTCTAGACCGTAGTAGATGACGGTGATTATGAGCTGGGCTCTAGACCGTAGTAGATGACGGTGATTATGAGCTGGGCTCTAGACCGTAGTAGATGACGGTGATTATGAGCGGGGCTCTAGACCGTAGTAGATAACGGTGATTATGAGCTGGGCTCTAGACCGTAGTAGATAATGATGAATTGATACTAAATGAACGGATTAACTATAATGTAATGATGCTCTAGATTGAGGGCCTGAGAGATTTAAACTTCGATTATACTTAGTATAGTTGTCATTGTACTTGTCAAATGCTTCCAAGTACTGACCTCCCCTTCACGGGGGAGGCCACCTCACAGTTTCAGGTAGAACTTGAAGGTTGCTACTACCAGCCGCTGTTCGGGAAGTTTCTGAGAAGAAGACTTGGTTCGTGCTTCTTCCGTTCTCGTTTTGAAAACAATATGAATAATGCTCATGGATAATATTTTCTGAATAATTACTTTGGGGGCTTGCATGCCTAATTATGCCAAGTGTGACTTGAACACTTGTATCAATTGTTTCCGCTGCTTTAACAAATGTTTTACATTATGTTTGTTTATGGATGTGCTATGTGTGAATGGTATTCAAGACGCCTTGTATAGTATGGATGAGTCGGACTGCGGTTGACTATTCGTACTGTACGGCGGGTTGTTGACGTGTCCGGGTAGGTCCGGGGCGTGACAACTTGTGGCCTTCTGTCACTCTTCTTTTACTACTTTCATGTCTATCCACAAAATATGCATTGACGCGCTAAAAGAAAACCTGGACCAAAGCTGTGATGGGCAAATATCGGGCACTTTTCATCACACTATTGAAACCTCAGTCATATTTGAAGTTGGGGTACCGTATCTGTACCCCCCATCATGGTGTAATGAACACATTTCCAAGGGAATGTTCCTATGAAATTATCGTGCCTCCACATGCATTTCGCATATCTTGTTGAACCCACCATCAAACTTTTTTTCTGATGTTGCCATGCGGTCCAAACAAAAAGATTTTTCATGTGAATGTCTTTGAAATGGGTGTGCACATTCGATGCAAGATGGCGCATACATAGCCTATGGTGCGTAAAGGGCTCCTCCAACTACTCCCCACCTCCTTCATAACCCTTATAATACCTGGATGTCGATCAGAAATGACATATAATTCCTTGTTAGTTACAAATGACCTAATGCATGCCATAAACTATGGCCAACTATCCCCATTCTCTGATTCACGGACTACAAAGGCCACATGAAATAGTTGGTTGTTTGCATAATTACCCATAGCCACGAGTAATGTTCCCTTATATTTCCCATACATGTGTGTGCCTTCAATAGTCAATACCGGTTGGAAATGCTTAAAACCATGAATCGAAGGCTTGAATACCCAAAAGACTCTATGAAAATGGACACACTCAGTGGGACTTGTGAGGGGTGGGTATCAGTGCACAATTGTCCTCGGATTGGAATGTTGGAGCGCTGCATGAAATTGCGCAATTCAGAATATGACTTCTTCCAACCTCCAAAGATTTCAGCATTGGCCTTTTGTTTGCCCAACCATGTACGTCTGTACGAAACTGTATAACCATACTTTTCCTTCAACAACTCAATAATAATATGGTCTTTAAGGGATGGATCAGTGTGAATAAGGTCAATTATATCTCGGGAGATAAAATCTGAAGTAATCACCACATGATCATCACTGTCATTGTTGCCAACATAGGTAGCAGAATGAGGTCCAGGATAACACACAACTGTGAACATGTCAAGACTGGCATGTTTCTTTCTGGCTCGTATTCTTCAATTGCAATCACGTTCCTTCTTTCTCTTGCACTCTGCAACCCATTTATGTTTTTCTGACTCTAGCACACGATAAAATTGGTTGCGTTTGATAGAATACAAACTCACCATATTGATGAGTTGTTCTTTGTTGTCAAACTGTTGACCAACCTCAAACTCACCGTTTTGTGTAAACCTTTTCACACCTTTTCCACTCTTCCATGCATCATCAAACCCGAATTGGAGATCACACAATCTAGTATAGTGGCTAGATGGAGCAGTTGCGGTCACAATATCACTATCATCTTCATTTGATTCTGTCATTGTATCATCATTGATTTGTTCATCAGCATCATCATCAGTTTCATGGCCGTCCAAAAAGGATGCACCATTATGCAAATACGGTCCATCCTTCTCTACAACCATGTCCAAAATAACATCATTTGAGGACGCCGATGCATTAACACCATGCTCAGATACAACAACATTTGATGTTGACGTAGTTACATAAGCGTCACCTATAGAATCTGAAATGTATATCTCCATTGTGGACATAGTCATCATTTGAACTATAGTCCACAATGCCGTGACAACTTCCTCATCATCAAGTGGCATAAGCATGTATGATCCCCGTGAAGGGGATATTTCACCTGCATTTGCAAAGAATGGCTTGGAGGTATCTGTGTAGCAACATACTACCTCTGTTCTTAAATAAGTGCAACGTGTGAAATTTTACACTATTCACATGTTCTACATTGACTACATTTTATTTAATGATGTATAAATATATTTTTTTGAAAAAATATGTTATTAAATTTGTCTAATTGTAAATTTTCAAAAACTAATTTTTTTAATTTTTTTTACTAATAGAGAACTATATATATTAATGGTCAAAGTTGTGTCTCGGCAAGTGTGAAATGTTGACTGTTGCACATATTTAAGAACGGAGGAAGTATAATTTTTGTATCATCTCACGCATATATGCTCCACAAGAAACAACAAACATGCGTCTCTTACCACTTTCATAGCGTATACCCCCTACTTCCTCAAATAATTTCCCTCCTCAATGACACACTATTAGGAAGTTGGAGAAATCCATATTAAATAACAATACATGACGATAATTGATGAATACATATTAATATACACACTTTATACACCCAAATTCAACATTTCATACACATAAAACATATTTAAAAACTCTCATATTCGGATTAAGCCCAACAATATATTCGTAAATACTTTTAACCCAATCTTATTTCAGTAAATATTTATTTAAATCACATTAATTCGGGAAAAAAATGTGACCAAATTTTAATTTCACTTTCAGATTTCATGTTAACTAATGTCGCTACAGCCGTGAGATGTGTGATCCTAATGTTAGTTTTCCGGATGCGATTTCCGACAATGGTTGGGCAGGTGTGGGGGGATGGGATATACAGTATTAAAGGAAGCAATATAATGAATCGTATTTGTGCTCTTTTTCTTTGGTGGCGAAATTGAGGGTGCTGTGGTTGATGAATTTATTATTATATACTACGTATAGTAGTAGCAGTGATTATGAATGATAGGAAAGATAATGGTAGTACTTAATTAGTTGGTCGTTGTGTCAATATAATGATCGATCTTGAGTGGGTAGCGATGAGCAGAGTCTGCCCAAGGGTTAGATGTGGGGGGGTTAGAGGGAAGGGTGCGGAGGGCTCTCCAAACAGCGCTATTGCACTTGAAGCCGGAGCCGAAGGCGATCTGCCACACGCGGTCTCCTTTCGACACCCGGCCTTTGGCTTCCGTGTAGGCCAGCTCGTACCACAGCGAGCTGCTGGAGGTGTTGCCGAAGCGGTGCAGAGTCATCCGCGACGGCTCCATGTGCCACTCGGTGAGGTCCAGGTTGTTCTGCAGCGCGTCCAGCACCGCCCGCCCGCCCGCGTGGATGCAGAAGTGCTCGAACGCCCGCTTGAAGTCCGGGATGTACGGCTTCACCTTCCCCCTCCGCCCCATCACCTTCCTCCTCACCAGAGTCCCCAGGAACTTGAGCTGCTCCGTGAGCGGGAGCACCAGGGGCCCCAGGGTCGTGATGTTCGTCTTCAGCGCGTCCCCCGCCACCGCCATCAGCTCCCTCGCCAGCGACACCCCCACCGCCCCCTCCTCGTCCTCCCTCTGGTACACGCACTTGTAGCTGCTGTCGTCGCCCCCCTTGTGGGTGCGCACCGTGTGCACCAGCTCGTACTTGGACCGCCCCTTGTCCTGCCGCTTGTTCGACAGCAGCATCGCCGCGCCCCCCATCCGGAAGATGCAGTTGCACAGCAGCATGGAGCGGTCGTTGCCGAAGTACCAGTTGAGGGTGATGTTCTCTGTGCTCACCACCACCGCGTACGTGTTCGGGTTCGCCTTCAGCAGATGCTTCGCCAGGTCCACCGATATGAGCCCCGCCGAGCACCCCATTCCGCCCAGGTTGTAGCTGCTCACGCTCTCCCGCAGCTTGTAGTGGTTCACGATCATCGACGCCAGCGACGGCGTCGGGTTGAACAGGCTGCAGTTCACTATCAGGATCCCGATCTCCTCTGCCTTCACCCCCGTTGCCTCGAACAGCGAGTCCAGCGCCCCGAACATCACCGCCTCCGCCTCCGCCCGCGCCTCTTTCATCGACAGGTTCGGCGGCGTCGCCGTGATGCCCGCAGGCAGGTACGTCTCGTCTCCCAGCCCCGACCGCTGGGATATCCTCTTCTGGAACGTCACCGTGTCTTCCGAAAACGACCCGTTCTGCTCCGTCATCTTCAGGAACCCCTCCACCGACATCTTTCTCTGCTCCCCCGGTTTGTAGCACGCGAAATCCACCAGGTACACCGGTCGCGGCCGCTTCGCCCAGTACAGGCTCATTCCCACCACCACCACCGACAGCCCCGTCACCCCGGTCGTCGTATCTACCAGCACACTCGGGTTCCGTCCCGCGTACACCACCACCTCCCAAAACCGATTCAGTCTCAACCCTGCCGCCGCCAGGCGGACCAGCATCACCCCAAAGAATACCGCCACCGCCACTCCCCCAGCCTGCACCGCCGGGGGGTACCCGCAAGAGTATCCGTACCCCAGCTTCACATATTTCAGCTTCACGGACTGAAGAAAGTCCGGTAGCCGGCGGCGTATGTTGATGACGATGGAGGAAGAGTCTTTGAAATCCATCTGGGCCGTCAGCCTCTCCTCCTCCATCTCTATGCACTCTGTAGCCATAAATAAAATCTAATCTTATCAGAAAATATACAGTATGATGGAACGAGTCAATCAATCTCCCGGAGTGACGGAAAATTGTAAGAATCGGATTACTAATGGATGGATGGCCTGGGTAGTTAGACCATTGAATGAATATTACACACACATGTCGATCCCCTATATATATATATATATATATATATATAGTTATATATATATATACATATTTGCGTGTACACATCTGTGTATATTTATAGAATACAGTTGAACTACAAAACCAGCAATATGTATCGGGTTTGATTAGCTAGGATCAATCAAAGCCCACTGCCTACGTACTTCACGCTCTCAGCTGCTTAATTAATAGTCCAACATGGGTGCAGTTGGGCAGCTTGTTTGGTGGTGCAGTGGGGTATTAATAAGCTTTCACATTGATTCCCACAGATCGAAAAAGGTTTTCTCAATTCTCTGGGACTTTGACCAAGTAATCATATGCTAATACCGCAATATTTATCCTTAGTACATTTACTCGCTAGCTAAATCACCCAAATTAATGAAATAATAACTACTTACCAAATTTTATCAAAACATGAAAGAGTCTAACGGGACATTAGACTATTTGTAGTGGTGTATTATTAAGATTCCAAAATGTTTGAATAAAATTTCATACTCCTTATATTGGTAGGCTAAATGAGATGGTAAAAATGGGAAACCGGATGAAAGGTGATAAATATTGAGGGAGGATGGACTTCCAAGGCTAAAAATAATTGAGAAATGTGTAGGTATGTGTCTATCATATAAAAAAATTTGTTTTTAATATGTATTATAATTTTTTTATTTTTACTCCAAATTTTATAAAAAATGTATCAAAATTCATGAATTTTTATGATTTTTCATATGACATCAATATGTAATCTGTAAAATGAAAAAAGTCTGAAGTTTTAACTGTTGAAGTTTTCTTGAGCCTTACAAAACACGAAACAAAAATTTTAAATTCATGGGGCCTTCACAAATAACTGAATAATCTTATATGGGCCGAGATCATCTACTCCAAAATATTTTAATTATTCTGGCCCAAACAAACAAAGCAACTATATATGGGTTGTTGCGAAATTGGTCCTCCAGGGAGTAGTATTTATTTGGCATTATTTAGGGGAGCCTATGCCAAATGAGATTAGGGGTGCTACTGTGACGCCCGTATTTTTTTATCTACTTCTTATGTGCTAGTAATTTTATATATGATCATGTTTTAACTTATGTTTGAGTGTTATATGTGTGAAGTGTAGAGATAGCATGTGATTATGAACTTTGTGATAATGATATTTGAACTTACATGCTTGTATTATGGTTGAACGTGACAGGTGACATTATTCGATGAGCAACGAAACTACACCGTAATAATCATTCGTATTTTTGAATGTAATGGTATATCAAGTTATTTGTCATGTTAGATAGTATTCGGATGTTTAAAATATAGTTTAAAATGTCATTGGGGGTCTAGGATGGGATCGGCAACAATCGGGGTCGGTTTAGGGCGAAAAAGGACGTTTTCGGCACCGGGGGAACCCTAGACCGGCGCCGGTCCAAAACAGAACCTTATGGCGGTGGAAAGGCAGGGCAACCGGCGCCGGTTGGACCCTGACCAGTGCCGGTTGGACCCTGACCGGAGCCGGTTGGACCCTGACCGGAGCCGGTCGGGTCAGATTTGGCAGTCGGTGGGAAAACGCATATTTAACAAAAAACGAAGCTTTTCACCCCAAAACCTACTTTTGCTCGTCCCTCTCTCTTCAAATTGATCCCAAATCTTCCTCAAAGTGATTCAAGCTCAAATTAAATGTGTTTCTTCATCAAGGATCATTAAATGGTTAGACTTTCACTCCATATGAAGTATTTCTTTTCTATTTCGGTTTTAGGTCTTATTTTAGGGATTTCCACAAGTATGGTTGATTTTGGGTTGGTTCTAAGAAATTAATGGATTTTATGGATGATAGGAGTGTTGTAGAGTGGTTGTTTATCCTTGGTTTAACAAGTTTTTAATATATTCTTGAATAACTAGTTATTTCGAAGCTATACTCGGTTTGATGTAGGAATTTGGGGAAGTCTTCTACTAATTAGGGGCCGTTGTTTAAAGGATACATAGAACTCTTGATGCCGTAGTAATTAGTTAATTATTGTTGATTCTTGATTAAGAATTTCAATCGAGTTTTGGTTATCTAGCTACACGAAAAATTGATCACTTGAGATGTAGGAGTTTCAGGATTTTTATCATGTTTAGGGGCTTATTTTGTAGAATTTCCCTCATCCCTAAGTCTTAGGGTTTTTCTAAAAGCATGAAAGTATGTTGATCAAGTGTCTCTCTCTCTCTCTCTCTCTCTCTCTCTCTCTATATATATATATATATATATATATATATATATATATATATATATATATATATATATAGTTGCCCATCGAAGAACCGTTGCCCATGGACGCCTTATACACACGCTCAAGGGTAAAAACTCTGTGTGAATCAGGTAAGTCACCACCACCTATACATGATAGTTCTAAATAAAGTATGGAAGTTTAGCTAATGATGAATTGATATACTTGCTTGGATACTTGAAATTGTACGGCATGATGTTATGTGAATTTCAAGTGATATGTATGTGCTGACAGGTGGCGTTGAGTGTAGAGTTATTGAATGATTAAATGTAAGGTATTCATGTTCTATGTTTGATTTTAGTTTGGGTTCAGCTTCTACCTGAAACTGTGAGGTGGCCTCCCCCGTGAAGGGGAGGTCAATACTTGGAAGCATTTGACAAGTACAATGACAACTATACTAAGTATAATCAATGTTTCAATTTCTTAAGACCCTCAAATAGAGTGGTATCATAATATAATTGAAAATTCATATTTGCCACTTATTATCTCTATAATAAGTAAATTCATTTATTTGTCGGCACACGGCCCTTCTTATATATTCCTTTTCATTCATCTTTTGTACAACCCAACCCGTGAGTCTTATTATTTCTACGGGATTTGCTACCGCTGTCCGGGACCTCATAAGGCTCCCGGTTCGGATTTCAACATCCCGCCCCTGGACTCATACCCATCATCCCGTAGGAAGGTAAGGTCCTTCGTGTCCTATCTTATGTGTTACCGCTGTCGGAGCCTAGTTAGGTCTCCAATTCGGATTCCACCTTAACCCGTGATCACGATGCAAGTCCATGCTATCCAACCCCGCTCTCTAGAGTCGGGAAGGGCCATGGTCCTTACTTATTTCCATAATTCAACCGGCTATCCCCAAGGATTACCGAACACACCCGTAATTCAAGTTAGGGAGACTTTCTTTTTCTTTTTTGTTTTGTTCTCACGTGTTTGCTTAATGTTTCCTCATGGATTACTCAAATGAACACTTTTATTCTCAACCACCATATCACTATCCATACCATGAACAACAAAGTTTTCAAAATAATCAAAATGAAGGATACTATGAGCAAGGTTATTGGATAACAATCAATGGTGCGAAAATCCACCTTTAGGGTATGAAGATTATCAATTTCAAGATAATTATTTCCACCAAGGGCAAAACTTTGAAGGCTATAATGATTTTTCCTATCAAGGTAATTATCATGATGATTTTAATCATCATGAAAATTACCACGAAAGGCTAGAAAACCATTACATTAGCACAAACGAGTACTCATACGGGAATGAATCTGAAATTTCACCTTATCCTCAACACGAGCTCGAAAACTTAAAATCATCCTTACTCGATCTTGTGGAAGACTTAAAAAAGACAAGGATTGATCTAGCATCTCGTGATGAGAGTCTCGAGAAATTGTTTGAACAATTCATGTATAACAATGAACACAAGGTTCAAGAGGAGACATACGAGGAAGGTGTTAAATCTGAGGAGGAGGCTGCGGTAACTATGGGCGAGATGGTTGAAACTTTTTTCACCCCTAATTCTTTTGAGCCTCCCATTGCTACTGAACTTGAACCGATCCTCATAGAAGTTTTCCCTGAAGAACCCAATCGGGAAGTTCTCACTAAGGTTGATGAAGAAATCATAGACGAGGAGATACTTTGTGACGCCGACCATATCTTACCGTCTATGGATGGCCTTGCATCTAAAGAGTCTTTGAAAGATATTCTTGATGAAAATTTTGATCCTACATGAGCCCAAACAACTGTTCTAGTAGTTGATGAAACTTGTGATGTGGAGGAAACAATGTCTGATGATGCCTTCTTTGATTCTCTACTTGATGATGATGAGCATAGTTGTGCTAGACAAAGACCTACTTGCCTAGATGATTTTTGTGGGAGTAGTGAGCAAGGAAATTGGGATGCACTCTTAGAGAGTGACACGGAGTTTGAATTCTGTGATGCAAATGTTGAGGCCATCATTGAAGAAAAAGAAAACCAAAAGAAGGAGCCTAAGAGTTTTATTCGTGATGCTCTTACCATGGTGGGCCCACTTGAGCGATTCGAGGCACCAAATGCACCCAAGCTTGAGATTCTTGTTATTGTTACTGAAGAGGGGTGTGCCAGATTTGTTATTCCAAGTTCACATGATACAGTTTATGATGACTATGTTACATTCTGGTGGTCTCGAGAGTTTTAAGGTTTACGCCATCTGACGGCGTATCTTGAAAGGAAGGTTGAGGCCTTGATGATGAGTGCTCCACGACTAATTTGCATGATCGATAGTTCTCTCCCAAACGTCAAGCTAGTGACGTTAAAGAAGCGTTTCTTGGGAGACAACCCATGTTTTTCATAACTTTGTTTGTTTGTTTTGTGTGATTGCAGGTTGTGCTTCAATAAATAAATTGTGAGTTGAACGCTTTGACCCGATTTCAAAAAAAAACTGACTATGGATGATGTAAGGATATTTTTAAAACAATTTTATTCCTCTTTTCATCATTCCTCTTCACAAAATCTTTTCAAAACTCAAGTGTGAAGAAAGAACAAAACAAAATGTGTCTTTACTTCAAAACTTTGTGCATTAAAAAGAGACCTCGAGGGCGAGGTCCAGCTCAAGTGTGAGGAGGTTGCGTTTTTCACTCAAAAGTTAAAACCTTGTTTTAGAACAATCGTTTTACTATTTTTGATATGAAACACTAAATTCTCAATTTGTTATCAATCACATAATAGCTTAGAGAATCACCCTTATTATAAGAATTTACTTTTATTATTATTTTTAGAAAACTTGAAATTGATATGGGTTTTTGGTTGCGAATGTAAGGGGTTAATTTTGTTTTAATTGGACATTCATTTTATTCATAAAAAAAAATACTATTATTAATAAATCTATTCAAAACTCATTGTTATAGGACAATTCCATCTCTGAAAAGGGGCTCTGTTTCATTCGTTAATCATAGTCTGTGAGAATGAAATATGCATCTACCATGGGACAACACCGCCAACAAGAGTGGAAAAGAGGAAAAAAAACATAGTTTGGAAATTAGTCATGAATTGAAATGAATTGAATTTACTCTTGGGCATGAATTGAATTAAAGGAATATGGATTGACTTGTTAGCCGAAAATTAGGGGTAAAATTAATTAATTGGACTAGTAATTCAAAATTGATGAAATAGTAATTAATAATTGTTAGCCATTCTCATTAATTAAATTTTGGAAAATTATTTCTAACTTGACTATGAGATTAGAAAATAATTTGAGCCACCCATATTTAAGCACGTTAATAAGGCCTAGAAATAGGAAATTTTAATGAAATGGATTTACATCTTGTCTTGAGAATTAAATTCAAATTGCTTAATTAATGAGTTTAATTAGTTAATGAATTTGTGTTGAAGATCATTTTAATTGTGAATCAAGTTTGTCATCTATCTTGTAATAGATTAGCTTTATTATTATTCCTTGTATTAAATATGTGCATTTATTAGATTGAATATGGGCCAAGTGTTAGACCCATACAAAAGGCTAAAAGCCTTATTCGCATACCTAAACCTCGCCTATAAAAAGGGAGCCGAGGATTCAGGTTTAGGTTAACTTTCGTACTCGCTCATAATAGCCTTAGCGCAAATAATTCTGTGTACGAGTTCACGGTATATCAAGAAGGGTTTACATCGATTCATCTGTGTTCATCTTTACTGTTAATCTTCTTCTTGTTATGCTGTTATTCATATTGCTGTAATAGAAACAGGGACTATCAATTGGTATCAAAGCCGATCGAGAGCCGATCAGAAGAACGCCCGAAGAAAACCTCTGTCTTTCACATTGTTTTTTTATGTCAAGTTCTTTGTCTGTAATCTTGTTTCTTGTTAAAAAGTTGTAAAAGTTACACCCTTAGAATCGTCGTTTCGAAGCGATCAAGGGGAATACTTCAGATTTCCTTTTCTGCATTTTTTGTACTTGAGATATTTCAGGAACCATATGTCGACATCTAGGTTTTAAACAGGTTATGCCAAGTATTTCGAGCTGAAATCTTTACCTGAGGATCTCAACATCATACTCTACAAGAAACTACCTTCAGATTTTGCTTATCTGATTTTTACAGTTTGCAGGATTTCGACATTGAGGATCTCGAAATCCAAATCTCGAGATCGAGGTTTCGATTTTAAGGTCTCGACTTCTGGTCTCGACATTTGACTTCTCGAAATAATATTTCGAGTTTCACTTCTCGACATCTAAAATCTCGAGATTTACTTCTCGACATTTGAAATCTCGAGATTTCAAAACTCGACATCCTAATCTCGATATCAAATCTCGAAACCGGGCCTCCTTTATCGAAATCCTAGATCTCGATATTCAGATCTCGACATCTGATTTTCGACATTCGGCCTCTGAAAATCTTTTGATCAATTATCTCGAACGGTCAGTTTTATACAACAATGGCCTCAAAATTCAATGCCCAAGGGAACAACAGTACTCCTCCCAGTCTGAGGAAAGGAGAATACCAGATGTGGAGGAATCGATTCCTTAATTTCCTTGAGCACAAAGAAAACTCCGCTGTGATGCTTGAATCGTTGCTTGAAGGACCAGCTGAACTGATGATTTCAGTTGGTGGAGATCCAGAAAACAACCCACCCATTCCTCCAGAAAGGAGACGGAAAGTGGCATCTGAATATACCGAAGCTGACAAGCTCAGGCTTCGAGGTGATCTCATGGCCAAGACGTACCTCCTTCAAACAATCCCTAACGAAGTATATGTTCTCATCAACAGCATGCAAACGGCAAAGGAAATGTGGGATGAGATCGAGAAACTGCTCCAAGGCACAAGCATCAGCCTTAAGACCAAGAAGACAACAATCCTTATTGCTTATGACTCCTTCAAAGCTGGCCAGGGAGAACCATTGAACGAGACTTACAACAGACTCGTCCAACTGGTCAATGAACTAAGAAAAATCAAAGTATTCAGGTCCAACTTGGAACTGAATATAAAATTTCTATCCAGCTTACATCCTGCATGGGAAAAGACAGTGAAGGATGTTAGATCTCGCATTGACTTGAATGAAATTGACCTCTGCACTCTTTATGAACATTTAAAGCAATTTGTCAATGAGGTTGCTTGTGCCGAGGATCATCACAACTCAAATCCCCTGGCTCTAGTGATGGAAGCTCAGCCCCGAAGGACAACCACACCACTGAAGAAGAAGAAGAAGGTGGTGGTTGAATCAGATGAAGATGAAAGTGATGATGACAAATCTGATCTGGAGGTTGAGCTTGCAGACTTACAGAAGAAGATGGCATTGCTTGCCAAGAGATTTGCAAAGAAGAATAGCTCCTCCAACAAGCTTAGAACCTCCTCCTCAAACTACAAACAGAAGAACCATGAACAAGGATCTTCTAGGAAGGCGCCATCAGCTGAAGATACCCCAAATGCTACAACTGTGGAAAGGCTGGACATGTCATCAAAGACTGCCGCCTCCCAAAGAAGAAAGATGCAAACTTCTACAAGCAGAAGATGCTGTGGAATAAGCAGAAGATGCTGATGGTGCAGAAAGAAGAAGAAACTTCTGCAATGCTTGCTGAGAATGATCATTGGGTAGAAGATACTTCTGATGAGGAGGAGGAAGAAGAAAACTATGCCTTGATGGCACGAGTGGAGGAAGAATATGAAAGAAAGGGTGATGCTGCGATCCCCGACAGTGAATGCTCAACAAGCTCTGTAAGTACCTCTCATATCCCTTTAAATAATCAAAATCAGTCCTTACTTGAGAAGGACAATCTAATTAAAGAACTAAAGGAGAGATTAGACAATAATCACAGGGTACTGAAACAGAATCTAGACCAAAAGTCTTCTCTAAGTGTTCAACTTGAAATTGCGAAAGATCGGGTCAGAAAGGTGTCCTCAGATTTTGAAAGTTTTGAACTTAAGATAGCTGAATTAACTAAGAAATTTGAGGATAGTGAACGAGAAAAAAGCACAGCAAAGGCTGAATGCGATTTTTTGCATAATAAAAGAAGAACGCTTTTAAACAAAATAAAAGAACTAGAGGATCTAGCTGCTAAGAGAGGTCAGTCTGAACAGACAATTTTTCTTAATCGAATAAAGGATGACCGATTTTACAATCCTAGAATAGGACTGGGCATAACCAACCCATGTAATCTAAAGAAAGTTAACTGTCTTCAAATTTATAACAAAGATTACATGGGACTAGGGTTTGGTGAGAAAATGTATTTTAGAAGTGATGATGAATATGCAGAAGCAGAAGAAGAAAAGAGAAAGAATCCTAAAGCTGTGATTTCTTGTGATTATCCTTCTGTTAATGAAAAACAACTCACACAAGAAGAACCTAGTTCCTGCTTTAGTGAATGTCTTGACCCTTATGCAAAAGATATTCCACACATAGGAGTAGGTATCTCTAAAATTGGAGAGGAACCCTGTATTTTTCCTATGGCTCAAAAACTCAAAAACCTCCAGAAAACTCTTAACAACGAGAGAGAGAGATTTGAAACTGAAAAGAGAGGTTTTGAGAGTAACTGGCAGGAACTTCTTCAAAAATTCAATGAACTGAGTGAGCAATATCATGCTAAAACAAACCCTCAACCTAGTTTTAATAATGATAGAGTATATCTAGAGAGAGGTGAGAGCTAGAGAGAGAAGTGCAGTAATATGCTTCAATAGAATGAATTTGTCACCCTGATAACTACCTCCAGAGAAAGTATTTATAGGGAAAATACGGGCTGGGCTCCCAAGCCTTGGGCTTGGGAGGCCCATTTACAACTGGACCGCTACTGGGCCGAATACAAAGCCACTAATGGGCTGTACAAATGAGTAAGTGTAAAGTCCGGTTCTGTGAGGTCTTCATGGCCGACGAGGGCGTGGCTGACGCGGGCACGGCCGACGAGGGCGCGGCCGACGAGGGCACCCGGGTTCCTTGGACTCATGACCATATTCTGAGTTGGCACCTTTTCGGCCGACGGGGGTCCCTTGGCCGACGAGGGCACCACTCAGTGTCTTGTGCTTTCTGTTCTTCTGAGTATGTGGGTCTGGGGGCTCAGACCCATATACTCCATCAGGAGTCCCCCACTCTCTAAGCTGAGGTGTAGACGAAGTGAAGGAGAGTAGATTCTCGTGCTTTGGTGCTTCCGGCCGATGCGGGCACTCCCAGGCCGTTGGCTGTTGCGGCATTGGCGCTGTTTCCACTTTGGTGATCTTGTTCTGTGCTTGGCCGTTACCTGTTCCTCGATGTGGACAGGGAGGCCGTGGTTTCCTTGGTGTGTTCGTTTGGGGATGATGGGTGTCCTGCTTCGATGGTGGCCGTTGAAGGTGCGTTTTCCCTTTCTTGGACGTTGGTGGTTGAGATTTACATTTGGGCCGATGAGGCCGTTGAGGTTGAACCTTGTTTCGAGGACGATGGTGTCCTTTCCTTTGGGTGGCAGGTGAGGGTGCTTGCGCACTCCTTTTGGCCGTCGCTGACTGGCTTTCGTGTTCCTGGCCGAAGAGCCCATTATGGTTAACTGTTGGCGGGGGACGATGAATGTCCTTGCCTTAGGTGGCCAGTTGGCCGTTGCTGATGACGTTATGTGCCTTTGGCCGACGAGGCACAATGTGATACATGGACGATGTGGCCATGCTTTGTGGTTACATTTGTGTTTGCATTTTTCCTTTTGTTTTGTTGAGGCCGATGTAGTCCCCCAGTCCCCCACTGCTTCAGGCTGAAGAGAGTGAGGGGTGAAGGAGTTGCTTGAGTCCCTGGCCGAAGCGGCCTCTCCGTAGTCCCCCTGAATCCAACCCTTATGGCGATTTTCTGGCCAAGGTAACCCTGTGGGAGAACTCTTGTGCGCAGATCGCTTGTAAAGAGTTATCATCAAAGGTCGTTACGGAGAGCCGATGGGTGCGGGTTTTTTGTTCCTTTGGTTCTGTGGCCGTCACGGGCGTTCATGACGTTCCTGGCCGTTGTCATCTCCTTAATGTTGGCATTTGTAAACTTGGCAAGTATATAGACCGTTGTGGGCGCTAGCTGGCACTTGTGAAGCCGGCAAGCGTATAGGCCGTTGTGGGCGCTCGTTGTCCGTGTGATCCGTAGGCTTTTACTCCGCCGGTAGGTTGGTTCACGAGCCCGGCCCATTTCTGAAGGGGTGGCACCTCATCGGCTGCTGGGAAGGTGACCGCTGAGGTGACCATTGATATGGTGCCACGTGTAGTGACCGTTGGAGATTGTCTATAAATACCCCCCTCCTCCGAAGCGGTTTCTTACTTGCATTCTTGAGATATCGAAGTGCTGCCCGAATTTCTAGAGAGAGAGAGAGTCTTCAAGGTGTTCTTCGAGTTCTTCATATCTTCAAGGTTAGTTCTTGACTTGTTCTTCAATTCCTTTGCATACTTTGCTTCCCTGAGCCTTGATCTAGTGTTAGTGGACAAAACGCCTTAGATCCAAAGTAATTCCCCTTAGGCTCGTAATAGTTGTTATGATGAAGAGCTTAGACGAGGAATATTATCCGTACGACGACCATCCCTCCACTAGGTCCCTCGACTATGAGGTGCTTGAGGAGTTCGAGGAAGAGATAGAGCGTTTAAGTCCTTACAAGTCCGGAGAGCCAGTGGACGACGAAGGCGAGGACGAGGAGTCCACCTCGTCTTCAAAAGGTGAGGACGCAGGTGCGTCCCGAGTGGTGGACGGGGCATCCACTTCCGCTGTTATTCCATGCCCGAGACCGGTGTCTGCCGTGAAGGGAGCAGAGAAGCCGAAGAGAGTAAGGAGGCCGAAGAGTGGGCCAGGCGTCTCCTACCTGGATCTCACAAATATTTACCTGATCAAGCCGGAGAGCAGCGCGGCTGACTACTTGGTTGCCCAGATGTACGTGGGGCCGTTCGGGAGGGTTAGGGCACCCAGGCCGACGGACCATGTACTCAATCCGCCACCGGGGTACTTCGGAGTATACCCGATGAGTTTCGCCAAGGGGCTGAGGTTTCCCCTTCATCCCTTCATCACTGAGTATCTAGACATGGTGGGGCTCCCTCCGGCTTGCTGACCCCGAACAGCTACTCGTTGATGGTGGGGTTCTTGCTCCGCTGTGAGGAGTTGGGCTACAGGCCGACGACGGCTCTGTTCATGAATCTTTATCAGATCGGCCGAGGAAGCCACAAAAACTGTGCGGCCTATGCTACCCTCCAACAGCTGCCGAAGAAAAGGAGCTTCACGGACTTGCCTTCGTCCATCCATGGATGGAAGAGCAAGTTCGTTTTTGTATCCCTTGGTGAGAACGGCACCGAGTTTCCCTCTCTCGGCCACACCGGGAGGTTCAATCTGCACGACCCGCCGAGGAGTTCGATCTTGGACGCTCAGGTGGAGGCGTTCTTGGAAGGGGGGCCGAGGAGCGTGAAAGACTACATCACCGAATATAAGATGACCACCCTCGGCTTCCTTAGGTACTATGTGTATGGCGACAAGGAGGACGATGTCCAACTTTGGCCGAGGATGACCACTACCTTCGAAGAGGCCGACGGCCCGGATTTGGGCATTCCTGCTGAGGCCGATGGTAATACTTTCTCTGGCTTCCTTCCTTTGTTTTTTGTTCTTTTGCCTTGTTAATCTGTTCATTTTCCTTTGTGTAGGCTTTGTTATGGATCGCCGTTCAATCATGGCCATAGCCAAGGCCAAGGCGGCCGAGGAGTTGGCTGCAAAGGCGGACGAGGCGGCCAGGCGTGCCGCGGCCGAGGGGGGCGGGGCTACTGCTGGTGCGACCCCGAAGCCTGCCCAGTCCAAGAAAAAGAGGCCTCCCACTGACGGCCAGAAGAAATTGACCAAGGCTGGCCTGAATCTTGCTAAAAAGACGAAGAGGGCATCGTCTCCTTCCAATGCCGATGAGGTCGACACTCTGACCGTCCCAATTGTGGACGATGGTGGTCCCGTTGTGGATCTTACCGCTGCTCCAAGCGATGATGCCCAATCGCTACCTCTCGTCCAGGAGCCACGGACGAAGAGGGCCGGCAAGGAGATTGCCGCTGCCACCTACCAGAAAATGGTGAAGTACCCCGTCGGCGGGGGTGTCTTTGACGATGGCATCCTCGGCCATGATGTGCTGGCCCAGGCCATGCCGGCCAAAGATCGGGCCTACCTCAAGAGGCTCGGGGACGTCAAGGTGTACGAAGGCGGGATGGACCTCATCGTCCAAGTAAGTTCCCTTCCCCTTTATTTGTTGTTTTTCTCCTTCGTCCGGGTGAAGTCATTGCCTGAGTCTTTGTTTGCCTTTGTTGTGCAGGGTGCCTTCATGCTCATGGAGAGCCACAAGAGGCAGCAACGGGAGATTTCTCGTCTGAAGGAGCTCGAGCAAAAGGCTGCATCGGCCGATGAGGCGGTGGCCTGCTTGGATCGGCTCCGTGAGGATGCCAAGGCTCTGCAAAAGAGGGCCGATGAGGCAGCTGCAGCCAGGGACGATGCCCTGGCCAAACTTGAGGAGAGCCTGAGGGCGCTTGAGGCTGAACGGCGCAAAAATGATGAAGTCGTGAAGGCCAAAACTGAGGCCGAGGCTGCCGCTGTGAAGACCGCTGACGAGGCCGTTCAGAAGTTCCTGGCCGAGGGATGGAAGGCCGATGAGCGGCTCCCCTGGTGTTATGAAGTGGTGGCCGCCAAGCTCGAAGATTGGGAAATGAACTCCCCCGCCGGCCAAGAGTACTTTGGCAGGGAGATGGCCGTGTACTACAACATGGGCCAAGAGCGGATGCAGAGGCTCCTGTGTTGGCGGCTGACGCGTGCCCTCAAAGCCATGAACTATACCTCCGGGTGGGCGAGGCGGAACCTGAAGCTTCCCAAGCTGATGAAGGATCCCGAGGAGCAGGCCAAGCTTCCTCTTTCGGAGAGGGATGCCCCAATCGAGAGTTCCGGCCTCGGCGAGCCGGATTATGACGAGTTTGACTTCCTGGATGATGCCACCAGTGTTGTTGCTGCCGCCGACCAGGAGACTGAGGCCGAGGAGGGAGCCGAAGATGCCGAAGAGCAAACCCAGGCTGGGTATGATGGAGGCGCCCAAGAGACTTGATCGGCTACTCCCCGCTCCCTATCTTGTAATTAATTATCTTCTATTTTTGCCCATCTGATGTAATGGCCGAAGCGCCCACCAATGTACTTATTTGTTTATGATTGAACGTTTTGCTGTCCTGCTTGGCTTTGAATGTCTTGTATGTTTATTCCCTTTTGCTATTTCAATTTTGAAATTTGTCTAAGTTTAAAAGTTACAACTTAGGTCACCCGCGAGTGTTTGCTACGTCCGTGAGGTAGTCCATTCAGTCTGGTGGCCTGGTCGGCCTGTCCGGTGTTTCTTCGCTGTCGTAACACTTGGGATTTATTCAAAAAAAAATCTAAGTGTTTCAGATCCACTTAGGTGTCTTTCTTTCCATCCTGACTGAGGCGGGCAAGCTGAGGTGTCCGCTGCGTCTTGGCATTGTCCCATTCTTCTTTTTTGGTAGAATTTTTCTAAGTGTCTAACTTCAAGTAGATGGGTGTTCTCATCGTCCTGATATTGAATCTCTCCTCAGTGTTGACAAATGATTTGGGAAATTCCCTAAGTGTTGAACCAATGTCGTTGTTGTCGGACCAGTGTTTTTGTGGCCGTCGTGTTCCCTTGTTCCTGATCTGATCAGGGAGCTCGGCCTGGATCCTTGTGTTGTGGCCGATAGGGGTACCTTGAACTTAGTTTTTTTTAACATAGAAATTTTTCTAAGTACATATGCAAGACACAGGTAGCTAACGGCCTGTGAGTATACAGGTGCCCGCCTCGTCTAGAGTTTCTTCATTTGAATACTTAGAAATTTTTCTAAGTAGAAATGCAAAACAGTTCCTTCTTTGTGGTACCGTTGTTGGCTAAGAGGTGGCCCTACCTTCATCGGCCAAGGTCTGGCTTTGTGGCCGATGAGGCTGCCTTCTGCTTTCCCCAAGAGTTTCTCTGAGTGTCGGAATTCTCTTAAGGAACCTTTTTCCCTAGAATTTTCTCCAAGTGTTTGGTAAACACTTGGACAAATCCCGAAAGATCTTTCGCTTGGCCAACAGCCTGGGTTTCAGTGCCTGTAACGGCCATCCGGAATGTTGTGGCCCGCTTCGTCCTGGTCATCCTCAGGATTGATACTGCCCGCTTCGTCCTGGTCATCTTTCAGGATTGTAATTCTTTATTTCATACCAAGTGTTGGTGCTTCAAAGAGCTGTGGTCGATGAAGGTTACCACTGGTTAGGGTTTTATAGGCATATGCTTCGTCCTTGACGATTCCCTTGTCTGTGATGGTCGTGTGGCCATATCGTCCATGTCACCTGTTAGTGGTACTACACTTGTGTTCAACTGATATGTACTTAGCCAAGTTTGGCCTGAATTGTGGGGATTTTATTTTTCCATTGCTCGAGGTCGGCTAGTGCGTGCGGTCCTCGGCTTCCCTCTTTTCTTTTTTTTTGTTCCCTATTTCAGGGGAGTATCCTTCTTTCAGGCTTCGGCCGAAGGGTGTGCTCGTCCTTCGGTCGGTTCGGACTTCGTTTATAACGTCCGTGATCTCAGGGTGGGTCCCGTCGCCTATTTATGACGCGGGCTAGACTTTTGGTCGGTTTCCAACGGCTGTCGTTGCCCATCCCTGAGTTTTGGGATTTTGTCACCTCGGCCATGATTTCAGGCCTGTCGTCGTGCGACCCGGCGCGTGGACGACGCGGTGAGCTTCCCGTTTCAAGACGTGGGCCGTTTGCGGGCCCCTCGTCCTGGGGACATCGTCGGCCATACCTGAGCGTTTCACTTCTAGGCTTACGGGGCCGGGACGATGTGCTCTCTCAGCTAGGCCTGAGCCCTTCGCTGATACAAAATACAATGGAGTGCCTGAGCTTGTTGCTCGTAGGCTGCAAATGCAAGGTGCCATATCGGCCATACCTGAGTCTTTTGCTCTAAGGTGGCCGATGAAGGCACCTGCTAATGTTTTACTTTAAATTCCAAAGAAAAAATCAAGAACATGATTTTATTCATAAGTGGCTCAGGGCCGAGGGTGGCGTTCAACCACTAATCCATTAAGGGGTGAGGGCTTCGCCGTCTGCACCTCCTTCGGACTACTGATAAAACTTCACCAGATGGTGTACATTCCACGTTCGTGGTACATTGGACCAATTCGGGCGTTTAAGCTTGTAGGTGTCGGGTTTGACCACGGCACTGACGATGTAGGGCCCTTCGTACTTCAATGCTAGCTTGCCACCCTCTGTAGGCTGGCTTGCTTCCCTTCGGCGGAGGACGTAGTCCCCCACCTGAAATTCCCGGGAACGTACCTTGGCGTCATAGTATGATTTTACTTGACGCCGGTAGTTCTCTGCTCGGACGTAAGCTTGCTCACGCCTCTCGTCGACCAGGTGCAGGTCAATCTTCATGTTTTCTTCGTTGGCGTCAGGCTCGTATTGTTCCACCCGTCGGCTGGGGATGGCAACTTCCGTGGGTGCCTTTGCCTCAAAGCCGTAGCACAGGGCGAAAGGCGTTTCACCTGTCGCCCTCCTTGGCGTGGTTCTGTAGCACCACAGGATGTTGGGGAGCTCGTCGACCCAACTACCTCCTGCGGCCTGGAGTTTCTTCTTCAGCCCCTCCATGATTGTCCTGTTGGCGTTCTCGACCTGCCCGTTGCCCTGAGGGTAGGCAACGGAGGAGAAACGATGCTTCACCCCAAACTCCCGGAGGAGCTCCTGAAAAGGGGCTGCCTCGAATTGGGTGCCGTTGTCTGATATAATCTCTTGGGGGACGCCGAAGCGTGTGATGATGTTCTTGTAAACAAATTTTTGGCATCTGGCCCCCGTGATGCTGGCCAGGGGTTCCGCCTGACCCACTTGGTGAAGTAGTCGACGACGACGATGATGTAGCGGTTGTTCCCGGTGGCTCTGGGCAGGGGGCCGACCAGGTCAATCCCCCATCTAGAGAATGGAATTGCGGTGCTGACGGGGGCGTAGTTGACGGCTGGCCGACCAGGGGCCTTCTGGAGCACCTGGCACGTGGTACACTTCCTGGCCAGGTCCGCACAGTCTCGCGCCATCGTCGGCCAGAAGAAGCCCTGGACGACGAGACGTCGGGACATGCTGAAAGGGCCCTGGTGCGAGGAGCAAACGCCACAATGAACTTCTTCCATGGCCACGTCGGCCTCATCCTGGTGCCGACATCGGAGGAGAGTGCCATTATAGGATCGTTTGTAGAGTTTTCCATCTTCAATGGTGTAGCTTGGGGCCCTGAGTTTGGCAAGTTTGGCCCTCTCCTCGTCCGGGGGTAGCTCCCCCGTCGTGATGAAGGTGACGATGTCGGAGATCCAGTCCTCTGGTCGCTGTTGGATGCATAAGATGGGGCTGGCATGAATGCTAGACATGCTCAGCTCTTCGATGTTGGCTATCCTGGAGATGTGCTCTGGAGTGTCTGAGCTGAGCTTGGAGAGGGTGTCGGCTTCCACGTTCTCGGCCCTTGGGATCTGAGTGATCTCGTGGGTTTCAAACGCTTTCAGTAACTCCTCTGCTGCCTGTTTGTACTGTCGCATCCGTCCCTACTTTGCTTCGTACGATCCCTCCACCTGGCCCACTACCAGTTTGGAGTCGCGCTTGATTTTGAGGTGCTTGGCCTTGAGGCCGGCGGCGAGTCTGAGACCGCTGAGGAGGGCCTCATACCCGGCTTCGTTGTTGGATACCCTGAAGTTGAAGCGGATGGCATAGTAAGCTCTGAATCCTTCAGGGGATATGAGGACGACGCCACCACCGCATGATTTCGCGGCCGACGAGCCGTCAGTGAATAGGATCCATGTATCGTCCGGCTCCGGCCCGGGGTTGGCAACGGCCGTCTCCTTTGCTGGGCATTCAGTGACGAAGTCGGCCAAGGCTTGCCCTTTGATAGATGGCCTTGGCTTGATCTCAATTTGAAATTGGCTGAGGAAGATCACCCATTTCACCATCCTTGAGGAGCTGGTGGGGCTCCTCATGAGTGCGCCGAGAGGCTGCTGGGTTAGCACATGGACGGCGTGGGCTTGGAAGTAGTGCCCCAGCTTCTTCACCGTGTGGACGATGGCTAGCACCGTCTTCTCAACGGGGGAGTACCTGAGCTCGGCCTCCCTGAGCGTCCTGCTGATGTAGAAGATGGCCTTCTGCACCCCTTCGTCCTCACGGATGAGCACGGAGCTGATGGCCGACGTGCTCACCCTTAAGTACAAGAAGAGGGTTTCGCCGGCTTTGGGCTTGGAGAGCACGGGCGGGGACGACAGGTACCTCTTCAGCTCTTCGAACGCTTCCTGGCACTCCGCCGTCCACTTGAAGCTGCTGGCTTTTGGCATGATCTGGAAGAAGGGGAGTGCCCTTTCGGCTGACCTGGAGAGGAAACGGTTCAGGGCCGCCAGGCGCCCCGTCAGTCGCTGTACTTCCTTGACGTTTCGGGGCGGCTCCATGTTGATGATAGCCTGTGTCTTCTCCGGGTTTATCTCGATGCCTCTCCGACTGACCATGTAGCCGAGGAACTTGCCGCCCTAGACGCCGAAGGCGCACTTCTTGGGGTTGAGGCGGAGCCTGAACTCCTTCATGATTTCAAAGATTTCCCGGAGGTCGTCGGCGTGGGAGGAGGCCTGCCTGCTCTTGACAATCATGTCGTCGACGTACGCCTCCATCGTCCGGCCAAGGACCGCCCTGAAAATCTTGGCCACCATCCTAGTATAGGTGGCGTCGGAGTTTTTGAGCCCGAAGGCCATGACGAGGTAGCAAAATATTCCCTCTGGGGTCATGAATGCCGTCTTCTCAGCGTCATCTTCATGCATGGAGATTTGGTGGTACCCGCTGAAAGCGTCAAGGAACGACATCAACTCGCACCC
The DNA here is from genome assembly GCA_945859875.1 of Cuscuta europaea. NCBI lineage: Eukaryota > Viridiplantae > Streptophyta > Magnoliopsida > Solanales > Convolvulaceae > Cuscuta > Cuscuta europaea. The sequence goes on from CAMAPE010000023.1 coordinate 651,198, forward strand.
CGCCGTCTCGTCCACCAACTGATCAATGTTGGGGAGAGGGAACGGGTCCATGGGGCACGCCTTGTTCAGGTCAGTGTAGTCAACACACATCCTGAATGTTGGCGGTTTCTGGGCGAGGACGACGTTGGCCAGCCACGTCGGGTACTTCACCTCTTTAATGTGTTTGATTGAGAGGAGCATGGCGACCTCTCTTTTGACGAAGTCCCGCCTGTCGGCGGATAAGTAGCGCCGCTTCTGCTTGACGGGCGTGGAGGCCGGATCGACGGTCAGCCGGTGAGTAATCACCTGGCGGCTGATGCCTGGCATGTCGTCCGGACCCCACGCGAAGACAACGGCGTATGACCGCAGGACGAGGAGGATGGCGTCTCGTTGGTCCTGAGGGAGCTGCTTCCCGATTCTGAGGACCCGCTCCGGCCGGGAGGTATTCAGAGGGACTTCCTCGACCTCCTCGGCCGGTTCGGCATGCGGCCTCTCCTCGTCCTTGGCAACGGCTGCCGTGATGGTGTCTATCCTCTGTCCTTCCCTTTCGGCCGGCCTTGTTAGCTTGAGGTAGCATGCTCTGGCTATCCTCTGGTTTCCTCTGGCGTAGCCGATGCCGTCATTGGTGGGGAACTTTAGGCACAAGTGCTTCATGGAGATGATGGCCTCCAAGTCCTCCAGCGCTGGCCGTCCCAAGATCAGGTTGTGGGCGCACTGGAGGTTGACCACCATGAACTCCATGTCAATCCTGGCGTGGTGGGGGCCGTCACCGACCTCCACGGGGAGGACTATCGTGCCCTCGGCGTCGATAGAGTCCCCGGTGAAGCCGGATAACGGTGTCTTGATCGGCTTCAGCAGAGCTCTGTCCAGCTTCAGCTGCCGGAAGGTGTCCAGGTACATCACGTTGACAGAGCTCCCCGTATCGATGTGAGTGCGGTGGATGATGGAGTCACCGATCTCATACCGGATGACGAGGGCGTCCCTGTGTGATTCCGTACCCGGAGGCAAATCCTTGTCGGTGAAGGTGATCGCCTCCGTTCGCTGCTTCTTCGGCTGGGGGGGGAACGTGGGACACCTCCCCGATGTAGAGGGATTGGGCCCATTTCTTTCTCTGGGTGGTGGAGTCCCCCCCAGTGTTCCCACCCACAATGAGGTGAATGTGATTCTTCTTTGGCGGGGGCTCTTCGAAGTCTTCGTCGTCACTGAGCCTACCAATCTCCCGCTTCTTCGCAGAGGGTTCGCCCCCTTGTTTGCCGGTGTTTACCCATGTGTTTTTGCGTGGGGCACCTTTAACAAACTGGGAGAGTTCCCCCTGATGAATAAGACGCTCGATGGCCTTCTTCAGCGTGATGCAGTCGTCGGTGTTGTGCGAGGAGTTCTTGTGGAACCGGCAGTATGTGCCGCCCTGCTGGATGGCAAGGACCTCCTCGGCCGGCCGAGGAGCCTGCTCGATGAGGCCGTGCTTCTCGGCATAGTCGAGGATGATGCCGACCGGGTGAGTGAGGGCAACCCCCGGCCGTTCCAACCTCAGCCGCCAGTGCCGATCTTTCTTACTCTGTCCACCAGCGCCGTGACGGCCCTGGGCACCCTGGCCGGCCGGGGACAGACCCGGAGCCGGCGAAGGATTTGTCTTCTTGGAGGGATGGCCCCCCTCTTTCTTGTGATTGTGGAGATCGTCGGCGTCGGCGTACAAGCCTCCGCGCTGGAGCGCCTTGGCGTACGACCTCGGAGGGTCGGTGATGAGGCTCCTAGCGTACGGGGAGCTGCGGAGGGCTCCTTGATACAAGGCGAGGAGGGTGCGCTCATCGGCCCCCTCGACTTCTTCGGTCTCCCTCGTCCACCGATCAATGAATGACCGGAGGGACTCATCATGCTGCTGCTTGACGGAGAGAAGGTGGGTGAAATACTTCTTCGCACGCTTCTTCCCGGCAAAGTGGGTGAGGAAGCGTTGGGCAAGATCTTGCCATGAGTCGATGCTCCCTTCGGGGAGCGCATTGAACTACTCATACGTTGGCCCCTCGAGAGTAGAGAGGAACCAACGGCAGAGGTATTCGTCTGATGCGTTCACCTTCAACATGTTGTTCTGATAACGGCTGAAGTGTTCCTGGGGGTCTGATCGGCCGTCGTAGGACTTGATGGCGTTTCCCATGTACTTCTCCGGGATGGGGGCCGAGAGGCCCCTGTTGGTGAAAGGGGTCCTGGTCCTGACCTGGATGATGGGGTCACCTCGCCAGGGCGCTGACTTTGTTCATGAGCGCGTTGAGGCCGGGGTCGTTGGAGGTGCCGGCCGTAGGGATGTTGGCCGACTGCTTGGCCTCCATCTGAGCCAGCCTCCTTTCCAGCTGGGCGATGACCTCGTCCCGGGGGTCCCTGGCGGCCGCAGCGGCGCCCGACTGGTTCCTCATGCGCTCGTCGTGAGCCGCATTGATCTGGTGGCGCACGTCGTCCTCGTGCAGCTTCCCCTTGCCCTTGTCCGGGCGGGGCTGGTCCGCTGTCCGGGACACAGACCCCAAGCTTTCCCTTGGCGAGCCAGGCCGACGCTCACCAATCCGTCCTGCCATCCTCTCCGAAACCGGACGACGGCGCGCGTCACCTAGCCTGTTGAAGGCAGGGGCTTTTCCACGCGCTGGGGTCTGCCCAGGCCGAAGAGGGGAAGCGGGGTGGGAGTGGGACGACGTCGTGTCCTGGGCCATCACCCCCTCATCGTTGCCTATCTGGACGGCCAACGGTTGGGGCTGAGGAGGTGGAGTGACGTTCCCCCCAGTCCTTGGCAAGAGTGCGCTAAGGACGGTGGGGTTCTGGGCCAGGCTGGCGATGATGACCGATAGCGCGGCCTGGACCTGTGGATCCACGGACGGGGAGGCCGCGGCCATAGGCTGGGCCGGGGCATGGTCCGCCTTCTCAGCTCGTTTCTTGTCCAAGCCGATGTGGGCATCAGGGGCTCCACCGTTGAGCTGGTTGCGGAGGTATGTCGTGAGGTTGAAGGCCTCCTGGAAGACGTCCCCTCCGCCGACCTGGTCGGCCGTAGCATCCTCCTCGTGCTCCTTGGTCTCCTGGTCCTCAGGGATGGCCTTGCTGACGAGGTTGCGGTTTGATTTAGTTCTTCCCATGATCAGTGGTTAGCTGTGCTTGGTAGCGACGAAGGGTGCTAACTTGATTGTTCTAGCTCTCAATGAAAGCACCAAATGATAGAGTATATCTAGAGAGAGGTGAGAGCTAGAGAGAGAAGTGCAGTAATATGCTTCAATAGAATGAATTTGTCACCCTGATAACTACCTCCAGAGGAAGTATTTATAGGGAAAATACGGGCTGGGCTCCCAAGCCTTGGGCTTGGGAGGCCCATTTACAACTGGACCGCTACTGGGCCGAATACAAAGCCACTAATGGGTTGTACAAATGAGTAAGTGTTAAGTCCGGTTCTGTGAGGTCTTCGTGGCCGACGAGGGTGTGGCCGACGCGGGCACAGCCGACGAGGGCGCGGCCGACGAGGGCACCCGGGTTCCTTGGACTCAGGACCATATTCTGAGTTGGCACCTTTTCGGACGACGGGGGTCCCTTGGCCGACGAGGGCACCACTCAGTATCATGTGTTTTCTGTTCTTCTGAGTATGTGGGTCCGGGGGCTCAGACCCATATACTCCATCAAATAATAAGTCTGAAAATTCACACACCTCACCTGAGAAAACTAAGCTTTCAAAAAGTTCGTCCACTCATCACTCTTCTCCTTTGCTTGCAGGAAAAGAAGTAAAGAAGGAAGGAGAAGAGAAGAATGAGTGGAGGAAGAAGAGGGAGGAAATCACAGAAGGCAAAAAGAAAGTTTTTGAGAAAAAAGCCTGCTCTAGATCCAGTTCTATTTTTTATTCTAAAGTTAATTGTAATTCTGTCTCTGAGAAACAAACTTCTAGTAGTTCAGTCTTGAGTCCCAAGCTGAATATTTCTGAGACATCTTCTAGACATCGTTCAATTCATAATTCGAGTATTGCTTATGGTTATTCTGTTCCAGACCCTCATAATTATGAATGTGTTGTGAATGTTGTTAAAGAAAAGCCTCACAGAAAGCTCAAACCAAAAAGGGAAACCGAGAACAGAACTTCTAAGGGAATATTTTGTATTCCTGATATGAAATATCCCCTCCGAGTTCATTCAAGGAAACATCTTAATCGGCTTTCTAAAGAGGAAATTTTTAAAACCAAACTTAAGAAACAACCATTCAATCACAAAGCACATGTCTACTCTCCTCCCAAAACAAATAACAGGTGGGTCCCCAAAAACAGACCCACCAAAACTGAAACTGAAAGGTGGGTCCCCAAGATGAGACCCACCAAAACTGAAACTGAAAGGTGGGTCCCCAAACTCAGACCCACCAAAACTGAAACTAAAAGGTGGGTCCCCAAGAACAGACCCACCAAGACTAAGACAGAAAGGTGGGTTCACAAAATCAGACCCACCAAAATGGAAACTGCTAAGTGGGCTCCAAAAACCAGACCCACTGCAAAAGCAGATCTGGCTATTAGAGAGTCCACAAGAGAAAGATCTTTTGTTGAAAAAGCTGCTGACCTTGGATCACAGCTAAAAGCAAGATTTAAAAAGGTGTTTTTTGTTGATAAGGAAGGACCCACTCCAAGATGGGTACCTAAACCTGTTTAATTGTTTTGCAGGACGGTCATGTGTGGCACTTAGATTCAGGATGCTCAACACACATGACCGGAATAAAACACCTGTTGAGCAACTACACCAACTGTTACGGAGGCAATGTCAGATTTGGGAATGACGCCTCATCTCATATTCTTGGATATGGGGACGTCATCTGTGCCAGTGTCACTATCAAAGATGTTTCTTTTGTCATAGGGCTCAAACACAATTTACTGAGCATAGGGCAAGTCTGTGACAGCGGGATGGAAGTGAGGTTCTTTGCGAGACAATGTTGTGTTCTAGACAGCATGGGGAATACATTATTAACGTCTTACAGAACTTCAAATTTGTACACTATTGATCTAAAAAGCGTACAATCCACCACTTCCATCTGTCTGATGTCCAAAGCTTCAACGGAACAGAATAACCTTTGGCACAAACGTCTCTCCCATCTGAACTTCAAGCATCTATCAATCATGTCCTCCAAGAAACTTGTCAAGGGGCTTCCTCTGTTAAAGTCTTCCGCTGAAAATCATTGTAGTGCCTGCAAAATGGGCAAAATGACGCGAAGCTCCCACAAGTCAAAAACAGTACCATCATCGACACACCAGCTGCAGTTAATTCACATGGATCTGTGTGGACCTATGAGAGTCCAAAGCATCAACGGTCGCAAATACACTCTGGTGATCGTTGATGACTTCTCTAGGTACACATGGACAAAATTTCTCCGTTCAAAGGACGAGGCTGCAGAAAACATTATGACCTTTATCAGGACCATCCAGAAACTACTACAACACAATGTTCGAATAGTCAGAACTGACAATGGTACCGAGTTCAAAAATCAAACTCTCACTGATTTCTATGAATCTCTCGGTATCACTCAGCAATTTGCAGCAGCTAAAACTCCCCAACAGAACGGAGTTGTTGAGAGAAAGAACACGACTCTTGTTGAAGCAGCACGCACCATGTTAATACAATCCAGACTGCCTCACTTCATGTGGGCAGAGGCAATCAATACTGCGTGCTTCACCCAGAACTGAACATCCATTCATAAACGCTTCGACAAGACTCCTTATGAAATTCTCTTCAACAGAACTCCTGACATCTCTTTCTTCAAGATTTTTGGCTGCAAGTGCTTCATACTGAATGATCGGACAGAAAGAAGTAAGCTGGACCCCAAAGCAGAGAAGGTGTGTTTATTGGCTACTCACTGCAGTCCAAAGCTTACAGAGTCTATCTAAGAGACAAGCGCACTGTCATCGAGAGTGTAAATGTTACATTCTATGAAATGGCAGACTTCGCGATCGAACATCTACAGGCTGATCCATCACATGTTGTACCAGTGGCTTCTGATAAAGCTGATCCAAACACAGAACAGGAAGATGTGATTCTCAATTCTCTTTTCAGAAACTTCTACGAGAATTCACAATCTTCACCTCCTCCATGCACACCAGCTTCAACATCAACTCCAACAGCAGAGATTCCGCTCCTCACAAGTCCAGGCGATGTACCATCCACGCCTTCAACCCCTCAAACCAATCACAGAGGAGTAGATGATCATGGTTTTGCTACAAGTCCAGAATCATCACCGCTGCACACCACAGCTGCTCCAGAGCCCTCAAACACCTATCAGGTCTCGGATCAACCAATCATCACTCCAACTCCTCTAGCTCATGAAAGGAAATGGACGAAAGCACATCCCGTTGATCAGATAATAGGTGATCCAAGTCAAGGTGTGCGAACGAGATCAGCAACAACAAATGAATGTCACTATGCATGCTTCCTAATTAAGAAAGAACCAATCAAAGTCTCAGAGGCACTCGCTGATCTAGATTGGGTGATTGCCATGCAAGATGAGCTCAATCAATTTGACAGACTAGATGTATGGACACTCGTGGTGTGCGCACAAGATCCGCAACGATGAATGAATGCCACTTCGCCTGCTTCCTAAGCCAGCCAGAACCATCAAAGGTCTCCGATGCAATACTTGATCCAGATTGGGTGATTGCGATGCAAGATGAACTCAATCAATTTGACAGACTAGATGTATGGTCACTGGTACCCAAGCCTCAGAGAAAGACTATCATTGGCACGAAGTGGATATTCAAAAATAAAAGGGATGAAGAAGGGACAGTTGTAAGGAACAAGGCAAGGCTGGTCGCAAAGGGATATAATCAACAGGAAGGCATAGACTATGATGAAACGTTTGCGCCCGTAGCTAGAATTGAAGCCATCTGCCTCTTTCTTGCGTACGCGGCGCACAAAAACTTCACCGTCTTTCAGATGGACGTGAAAACAGCTTTTCTAAATGGGACTTTAGAACAAGAAGTCTATGTTGCTCAACCTGAAGGATTTGTAGATCCAAAATCCCCAGACCATGTATACAAACTCAAGAAAGCTCTCTATGGGCTGAAACAGGCACCCAGAGCTTGGTACGATGCCTTGATCGAATTTCTGATTGATTCAGGTATCTCCAAAGGAAAGATTGATACTACTCTGTTTATCAAGCGACAGAAATCTGACATCATTCTGATTCAGATCTATGTCGATGACATCATCTTTGCCTCATCAAATCCGCGCCTATGCCAACATTTTGAGAAACTGATGAAAAAAAAGTTCGAGATGAGCATGATGGGTGAACTTAACTTCTTCTTAGGCCTGCAAGTAAGACAACTCTCTGATGGCATTTTCATCAACCAGTCAAAATACATTTTGGATATGCTAAAGAGATTCAACATTGAAGGCAAATCTTCCATGACGACCCCTATGTCCCCAAACAATAAACTGGACTCAGACCCCTCCGGGAAGCCAGTTGATGCTACGAATTACAGGGCCATCATTAGATCTTTGTTGTATCTCACGTCAAGCAGGCCTGACATTGTCTTCTCCACATGCTTATGTGCTCGGTTTCAAGCCAATCCGAAGGAATCTCATCTGACCGCTGTACGTCGAATTTTAAGATACCTCAAAGGCACAGTGAATCTAGGCCTTTGGTATCCCAAGCATTCAGGCTTTGATCTAGTCGGATACTCGGACGCTGATTTTGCAGGTTGCCGGATGGACCGCAAAAGTACATCGGGAGCTGTCCAATTCTTGGGCGAGAAGTTAGTCTGCTGGTCTTCCAAAAAGCAGAATTGTGTGTCAACATCTACAGCTGAGGCCGAATACGTCGCGGCTGCTAGTTGTTGTTCACAAATATTATGGATGAAGACTCAGCTCAAAGACTACGGTTACACATTCCGCCATATCCCGATCTACAGTGACTCTCAAAGCGCCATCGCCATCACCAGCAATCCTGTTCACCACTCCCGCACCAAACACATTGATCTGCGCTATCATTTCATCAAGGATCACGTGGAGAAAGGAGACATTGATATGTACTTTGTATGCTCAGAGCTTCAACTGGCTGACTTGTTTACTAAGGCATTGGATGAAAAAAGATTCCAGTTCCTGGTCTCCAAGTTGGGCATGTTGAACCTCGAGCCTGTTTAAACTTCTTCTCCACTGGTCTGAAAATAGTGTGTGTGTGTTGCATGTGTTGAGGGGGAAAAATCTGAAAAAGAACAAAAATTAGTGTGTGCGCGTTGCATGTGTTGAGGGGGAGAAAATCTGAAAAAGAACAAAAAATAGTGTGCGTGCGTTGCGTTTGTACATAGTGTTTGTTGCATTTTTTTGTAGGAGAGAAAAGGGTCACATTTTTCACTGTTTAAGGGGGGAGCTCTATTTTTTACTGATATTGGGTCCAAAAAATTTTCTTTTCAAAAGTCTTTTTGTGCTAGCCCACTATCTCGGGCTCAATTGTTACAGAAACTGGCCCAAATCTTTCCGCATTTATAAACCCTCCGAAAACCCTTCCATTCCCATTCTCACAGTTTTCGCAAACCAGGCACCGAATCGTTCTCGCAAAACCAGAGCTCCCCATAACTGTTTCGTCTTCTCCATCCTCCTTCTCTCCATTCCTCCCGTTTTTCCTCGCCCGAAGGTAGAAAATCGCGTTATCTTCTTTCTCTCCTTCTCATCTCCATCTTCACCACCTTCGACTGTGTTTCAAAAACTTCATCTCGACTTCGTTCGATCATAAATCAAAACAAAAGGCAAAAGGGGTTTTTCAGCTTTAAATGGAGGTCGAAATCGTGTTAAATATCGTTTGTGTATATATTATTTTATGTATTTGCAGGTGGAATCGTCGTTTCGAGATTTATGATCTCGAGATTCAATTCTCCAGATCTCGAGTTCGTCGATTCGTCTTCGAGAGAGATCTCGAGATTTGAATCTCGACATCTTGATCTCGAGATTTCAATCTCAAAATCTTGATCTCGAGATTTCAATCTCGAAATCAAGATCTCAAGATTTGAATCTCGACATCTTGATCTCGAGATTTCAATCTCGACATCTTGATCTCGAGATTTGAATCTCGAAATCAAGATCTCGAGATTTGAATCTCGAAATCAAGATCTCGAGATTTGAATCTCAAAATCTTGATCTGGAGATTTGAATCTCGAAATCAAGATCTCGAGATTTGAATCTCGAAATCTTGATCTCGAGATTTGGATCTCGAAATCTTGATCTCGAGATTTGGATCTCGAGATTTGGATCTCGAGATTTTGACTTACAATGTTTTTTTTTCAAAAATCCACCTGCACCCATTGTCTGAAATTTGCAAACACAAAATTTTGTTCAATCTAATCTCAGAGCAATCAACCAATGAATTAATATGCTGACCCCCTGCTTCTACAGTTCATAATGGCAGGAACACCTCAAATCCAGACTGACGACGCCATCTACCCTAAGGGCAAGTGGATCAAGGTGCTGGATAACAACTTCCAGCTAGACCTCACCGTCTTCAAATGCCAGAACCCGATCATCCCGGCTATAATGAAAGGTCACTATCTCTGGCCGGCACTTCACAACGCCAAACCAGTGCCAGAGATATACCTACAACAATTTTGGGGTCACATGCATACAGAATCAGCAAAGGATCACTCCAAAATCAAGACAAAACTGAATGGTATGCGCGTAATCCTGACGCCATCTACACTGAGATCTACACTAGCGCTGCCAGTTCACGACACGTATGATGCGCTGCCATCCATTCCTGATCTCCTCAAAGACGTGGCAGCTCTCGGCTACACCTCACTTCTACCGCAACTATCAAACTTCAATGGAGCCTATCTCCATCAACTGTGGAAGAGCCTATTCGGGCTGGTGAATAAATGCCTGTCGCCGAAGCATACCGGGTTTGACAAGTGAAACAAGCAGATCCTACTCATCTTTCACGGCATTGCATACAATAAAAATTACGACTTGGCACAGCTCTTCTTCTCAGAGCTCATGGACCTGGTAAAAGCAAAGGAGAAAAACAGGCCAGGTACAATCCCATACGCGAGGTGACTAGGACTGATTATCAATGACTGCATGGCAGAGCACACCTCCATTCCCAGACGCAGTGCTGATCCACAATACACTGCCCCAAAGCTGCAATACTTCAAAGCAGACAAAAATCCTGTCATCGGTCTGCGGATTCCTAGTTTCCTGCTCCAACTCGCCAATCCATCAAATCCGGCAATCCAATAGTACCGCGAGAGCATTGAGAGAACTGTCCATATGGTTCAGCAAAACCCAGTTGGACCTACCCCGGGGACAAAGCCGAGTGCAAGTAAGGGTCCTAAGCAAGTCCAGAAGCCACAGAAACCAGTGGCCGGTTTGCCCTATGAAGGAAAGTCTGACGACTCTCTCGAGACGAGTCAGACGGCTGAGGGAACCGAAACAGACGTTGAGGAATCTGCTGATGAGTCGTCCAGTGAAGCCCAAACTAACACTGACGATGAGGCATCCGAGAGCGTGGGTACTGATGGCGAGGAGTCCGACTCTGATGGTGATGATGATGACAGCGACGACGTTCAGCACACCTATGCTCTAATCAGAAAAGGAAAGCTGCCTGTCGAATCTCCAAAGAAAATAACTGCTGAAGACGCAGCACCAATAATTGCAGGCAGACCCAAAGTCTTCTCCATCAAGGAGCTGCAAAAATCCAAGAGCGTTCACAGAGAAACCAACAGCTCCAAGGCTGACTATGATGAAGTAGCCCATGCCATCAAGAACTCCAAAGATGCCATTATCCGAGAGAAACGAGCTAAGATAAAAAATGACAAAGCTACTAAGTCAAAGCCTCAGCCTCGCGTCAGAAAGAGCCTCATAGATAAGGCTGACGAGCATATATTCACCGGCTGTGATCCTTTTATCCAGATAAGCCGAGCCGAATCCCTAAGTACAGGAGCCGATCTTTTCAGTTCCCGAGTAGAAGTCGCAGCATCTGGCTCAACTGCGCATGCACAGCCCTCACCCAGCCACTCGATAGCCTCCCAACAGGCTATCGTTTCAAAAGCACGGGACTCATCCCCCTCGCTGGTTCCTTCCGAATCAGTTGAGCGAACAATTGACCAATCGCCCGAGGTCAAAACCCCTCCTTCGAACACATCGAGTCTAGGTGTCACATTTCCTACATTTTCTTCATTTTTTAGGACACCTACACTATTCACTGCACATACAGGTGCACACACCCTGAACGCAACAACCAGAGCGCAAGTTATGACGGTTGGAAGTCCTGCTACGCCTTCGATGATTCCATCATTGCACGCAGGCCACACATCAGCTATCTTCATTGATGCTGTGACAACAGTTACAACCCCCGTAACTGGACACCAACCTTTGAAGACGTCAACGTTCTGCTAAATCGCTTCCTGGATTCCACCATCAAACCATGGGTGCAAGAAGCAGTGACCGCTCTTGCACAGGAATTTAGGACCACCCAAGCGGTTCAGTCTGAACAACCCCCACCCCAACCTTCACCCGAACCCTTCATCTCCCATACACAACCAATATCTTCCACCGCCCTCTCTCACCAATCAATCAACCAAATACCCATTCCTTCACATTCTCGGGGAACCCAAGATACAGAACTAGTATTCTCCCCACGCCCGACCACACCTTCCATCGATCTCTCCTCCCTACCTTTCGAAACCCTGGCATCAGCTTTGCTAGACCATCTCCTCAACATCCCAGAAGCCAACCTCACCCTCCACCATCAAGCCATTCTCGAAGCCCTCCTCTCTTCCCCTGAAACCAAAAGCAAATGCAAGGACAGCCCTCGTGGTCGCAAACGTTCCCATGAGGACCCCGACGATTCGGATCCTCATGAGGGGGAGAACAAGCGGCCACGACCACTTGAGCAAACTGCTTTAGCTAGCCACACTCCACAGCCCGTTCAACCAGAAACCTCTACCAACCAACAGCCACCACCCGCAACCAAATTCTCTAGCCTGGTCGAGCTAGATGAAACATCCCGAGGCGTATCTCCTAGAGATACCAACCGAGGAGGGGATGGAAGTCCTGATGATGCTACCACTGGTACATCTTTTACGTCAGGCCATCAGTTAGAACCTCGTTCAAAGCTGATGACAACGGAAAATCCCAGTGACCTCGGTGTTCCAGTTAACAGATCTCCGTCTCCAAAAGATCAACCAGCCACTACCGTTCTGTCGTCAGATGAAATGCATGATCAACTAGAAGATATCATCATTCACGACAAATGGCCCAGACAGTGGACGGAGATGGATCAAATCATGCAGGATGAAGAATGTGAAGATATGCAGAGGAACTGGTTCCTACGAGAACTCATTAACAAATGTGTAGAAGATATAATCAGGCTCGAGGACGATGAACGAAAGGAAGGGGAGAACTACAAGGAATCTTAGAAAGTACTTGAATCTGTCGTCAGACAATCGGCGGGACGACTTCCCAGAACAGAGAAACCTTGGGACAATGTACGAATCAAAGCCCCCTTCCAAGAGGAAATCAGAGAGCGTATTTGGCGTAGACCAGACAAAGTCAAACCTTTGAATGAACTAAAGCTGCGAGGCCTTACCCGTCTCAAAAGAAAACAGACAGGAGGTCATCTACATATGCTGTTGCAACGGTCAACCGGTACTCAAAGAGAGCTGATGGAACAAGAGTTGAAATCCAACATTCTCCCTATTCATCAAATCCTACAGGTTAAGGCCGAGGATTATCACGGAGTGAGATTCTATTCTTACAAGCTTCAACGCACCGATGGGAGTGAATTTACATGCCAAGAAAATGATTTCATCATGCTTAAACCAGACGACATCTATCAAATGTTTATGGCATATCGATACCTTCCAGTCAGACAAAGCAAAACATACAGCGAAGGCCTCGCAACAATCAAAAGATTCATGCTCAGACAAATCAGAGTGCACTCATCTCACGACCTACAGATGGCTATTGAGTGCAATTTGACAAAAACAAATCTTACAAAGCCAAGACTGTATGGTCCAGAGCTCGAAGACTTCCCAGCATATCACATCTTCTTCACACCGCCAGCAGTCACATACCTCAACCACAAGAATGAAAAACGCCTGATGGTGGTTAGCGAAGTTGAGAAATACTGTGACGGAAAGCTGAAGATAATCAAAGAACAGCTGCTAAAGATGAAAAAACAGCTAGAGCAAAATCTTGAGGAAGCATCGTCATACATTCAAAAGGAACACTCAATAGTGGAGACCATTCTAAAAGCCATCGACGATCGCCTAGACAAGAGAAACATGCTAAGGCAATATGAACATGCACTGAATATGAGGAAGCACTATTTCAAATCACAGAAGCAATAACAAAGTGGCACTTGATCACAAAGGGGGAGATTGTTGAACATCATTTTAATTGTGAATCAAGTTTGTCATCTATCTTGTAATAGATTAGCTTTATTATTATTCCTTGTATTAAATATGTGCATTTATTAGATTGAATATGGGCCAAGTGTTAGGCCCATACAAAAGGCTAAAAGCCTTATTCGCATACCTGAACCTCGCCTATAAAAAGGGAGCCGAGGATTCAGGTTTAGGTTAACTTTCGTACTCGCTCATAATAGCCTTAGCGCAAATAATTCTGTGTACGAGTTCACGGTATATCAAGAAGGGTTTACATCGATTCATCTGTGTTCATCTTTACTGTTAATCTTCTTCTTGTTATGCTGTTATTCATATTGCTGTAATAGAAACAGGGACTATCAATTTGGCTATTTTTATTGAACAAAATATTGGAGAATTATTTCTGTCTTGTCTATGAGATTAGAATTTAATTCAAGCCAACCATTTTTGAATACATTGATGAAACCTAGAAATAGGATAAATTAATGAAAGTAATTTCTATTCTTGTCTATGAGAAAAGAAATTAGTAGTCCAATTTTTGTTTTAATTCCCCTAATTACTAGGTCCAAGAATATATCCATTTCTAATTATTTAATTCATTGCCCTTCTTTGATCAATCCATTTAGAGTTTAATATTATATTTTTCATTTAGTTTATTTTGAGCCATTATTAGTATTTTGCATAATTTAATTTACTTTCTTTTTCAAAAGTTAGTTTACAAAATCAATCAAAAGTTTTAATTTGGAAAGCTTCCAATAATTTGCGATAACCTGTGACTGGATTTAAAATCAAGAAACTCATCCGCCATTCCTCAAGAGACACGATACTCGGGGAAAAACCGAAAGGTTAGACTCCGTTTTACTACAACGCTGCGTAAGCGGTTATTATGGGTGAAAGTCAGGCGGCTTTCGTGAAAGTTGGGCGGCTTTCGGGTTCTGCAGTTTCGGGTAGCTCCTTTTGAGTGGCGGTTTCCGGCGATTTTGACTCCTATCGATTCATCAACTCTTCTAAGTGAAATATCACCACTTTATAACAATATTCTACACTTTTAAACGTGTAGAACTACAAGTTTTAATCCACCATATGATTTCTACAAAACCATACACAAAACTAGTTGAAGAAATGTTAGTTGAGCTCTTACCTCAAACTCTAGCCTTTTTCTTCTTGGATTCCTTTTTCTTCTTGGTTCCTCAAGCTCCAGAATATTTTGAGAGCTCCTCAAGTCCTCTCGCTCTTCCTCTCTTGTGTGGATGGCTCGAATGATTGGAATAGGAGTGGGGGAGTGTTTTTACTCTCAACTCAATCACTCATGTGAAGGGTCCAAGGGGAATTAATGGGTGGGTGTGGGTTTGTCTCAATGAGACTTCCCCCCTTGCCTTCATCTGCCCCACTCCCTTATTTTTGTCTTACTCCCAATTACTTTGGGAGTTATTTGTCTGGTAGAATACCCCAAGTGGATGTAGGAAGTCCCTCCCAATTATTCCTGCTATTTCTGGCAGGTTGGGTCAAAATAGCAATTGTTTGTCCAAACGCTTTCCCCAGCCTTAGTTGACATTTTATTGAGCTTCTATAATTATTACGATGACCCAACTAAATATTTAGTAGCACATTCTCAATATAATGGATCTGATAAAATAATTTAATTAATCACACATTAATTAAATAAAACATTCCATTGTACAGTTTTATTTGCTAGGAAATTCAAATACATACTGAATTTTAAATTCAAGTACATCCGGGTGCGCTGTCACATAGGTAGCAGGCCCGGATGTAGCAAACGCGTCAAAGATTAATGGGTGTTTCTGTGTTAGTCAGGATCATAATGGATTGAGATGAAATCTAAGGCCCTTGAGGTCAAAGTTATTGGGCTCAATCTGCTAAACATTTCATAGTGAAAGGTGCTTAGTAACACTTATCCTAGCTAAATAAATTGTTTATGAAAAATTTCAATCGACTTTATAGGTTGATAAGCATAATAGACCAAAACTACATATTAAACAGAGTCCAAGGGGAGAACAGCTCTGGCTTCCGATGAGAGTCTAACATTTGGGCAGATAATTGATTATTATAGCCTTATATGGTAAAGTTCATGTATCATAATATTAAAGGAAGAAATAATAAACCTCCCGTGGTTGTTAAACTGGTTTTCACTTATATGGTAAAGTCCCCATGGCATAACATGAAATAATAAAATAATAAACCTTATGGGGGTTGCTCAAATGGTTTTAATCAAGCGGGTAAGTTCATAACTCGTGGGATGGTTCGGACCAATGGTCTTGACTTGAACCAGATGATACGGAACCCTTAAATTTCCGTTAAGATTCTCGGAGACTAAAAAAATAGTAATCTATGTTGGGAAGGCGAGAAAATACTTTCGGAGCGGGTGTCAAAACATTCTTTTTAGTCCACGAGGTGAGTAAACATGTAGCTAATGAGTCCAAACATAAAGTAGTAGCCATTATGTACGAGTATGAGTATTCGTAGATAGTATCCCAATAAGCTCGTGTTGGTAGCGGGTATGCTCTTTGAGTTATAGAAATATCGGTGGGAATAAAGAGTGTAAAAGTTTGGCACTACAAACTATTCTTATGTTACAAGTCGTCAAACACTACAAAGGCTTAAACCCGAAAAGTTGGGTAAGTTGTACTATGCGACTTTTGATTAAGTAAAATAGTATCAGTCGAGTTAAGAATATAAAACCGGTAAGAAGGTTCCGACTAGGATGTTAGATTTTCTTCTGGAAGATATCGTGTAGACTCTTTGATCAATTTATTATTTCCAATTGAAATCTAAATATCATAATAAAGAGGTTGTGTAAAAAAGGATTCGGGGTTAGAATTTTATCACGGAAAATTTCTTTATTTAGTCTAAGTTAGTCTTAGATACGACCTTGTACAGTTTAACGGGTAATCATTTGTCAAATTCATTGGAACTTTGCGTTACTTATGTTTGGCTTCCTTATTTTTGGAAGGTTATGTAAACTGTACCAGTATGAATGAACAATGATTCCTAAGTTATATTGTTAGAAAATTAAGTTAGAAGAAACAATATTGTGGAATATCTGGAAAAAATATATTGATAACGAACTGCCTAAAGGAATTTTACGATTGATCTATTATTTTTGTCTCGTATGGACTACATATTTGAATATAACATATTTTGATTCGAGAAAGGTTGAAAGGTTAAAAAAATTCATATCATTTTTCCTAACCATCCTACAGGTAATAGAGGAAGCAAAGAGAGAGTCTCCAACTCATTATATAAAAAGGGTGAAAGAAATGAAAATTTGATATTAAGCAAAACAATCCATATAATGTTAATATTATATTGTTAAACCACATACTGATTTTCTTGAGGGAGTCCAAGGAGATTAGTTCAAAACTTATCGTATTACTTATCCACAAGAATTTTTCCTGAAGATATTAAGGCTATTAGTTTCCATTAATAAATTGTGTTCAAAGAGTGAATAAGATTGATGCTCACCTCATTACAAATAGTTGTTCTTTTCAATACTGAAATTCTAAGATGAAATGAAAAATCTAATTTAAATTGTGTTCCTATCTACTTCGGGATACTAATCAATGAAGTTTTGGTTTTGGTTCCAAAGGTACAGAACCATGAGAAAGTTTTTCTTTTGATGGAAAGATAACTTTGAGATGCTTGAGTGGTTAAACAAAAGAGTTTAGTAGTTTAATCTATTTTAGACTAAAAAAAAGTTTAGTAGTTTAATCTATTTTAGACTTAAAAAAAAGAGAATTTCTTTGATATAATAGGTAAGTCAAATTGCAGTGGAGTATTAAAAGAACTGAAGATTTCCTCTTATGCTTTAGGAAAAGATTTCATGTGAAAGACACCTTGACAACAAATAGCACAAGTATAACATACCAAATGAGTGCTTTTTCCTGAGATTATAAATGATGCACTAGACCTGAGTATTTTATCATGTATAAAAGAAGAAGATGACTTAAGGATTTAACAGTAAATATATAATACTTTGTTAGTGTCATCAAGAACATTTTAAAGAGTTTTAGGCCTACATATGAGTCTCACAAGTCATAACACTGCTACCATGAACAAATTGTGAGATAGCTAGTAAGCTAGTAAATAAGCTAGTAAGTTATACATAAAG
The DNA here is from genome assembly GCA_945859875.1 of Cuscuta europaea. Lineage (NCBI taxonomy): Eukaryota > Viridiplantae > Streptophyta > Magnoliopsida > Solanales > Convolvulaceae > Cuscuta > Cuscuta europaea. Next base: position 668,660 of record CAMAPE010000023.1, read on the forward strand.
GGATTAAAAACGTAAATAAAGCAATCTATTGGACGAAAGCGATACAATGGTGAATTAGAAAAAAACTCCATCCTCTCCCACAACTTAATCATATTGTGAAGATGGATTCGCTAAAATAGGAAAAAGGTGAAGCGCTATGTTTTAGATATTTTAAAATTTATGAAATCACAATGAGGTGATGAACCTTAGGAAGAGTTCTATCCTTCACATTTGAAAGACCAATTCGAATTAACCACACCCTGGTGGAACGTTGTTCTAAGTCTAAATATCATTTCTTATGGTGTGTGAAATATGTTTTAAAACAAGTTGGGATTTCGTATGATCTTCTGCTCTCATATTAATAAGTAAATAGAGCAAGTCAGTAAACAAATCCGTAATGAATGCTGTGTTTAGTGTTTAGGATTTTGTGTTCTAGTATAAGCACAAAACATGAGAAGAATACTTAATAGGAGAAACTTTTGTCAGATCTTTGTATATGTCATAAGTAGTTATATGTTTCCCCAATAAGAGAAACTTGGTCAATGTGGTAATAAGAAAAGTCAGTACACATTCATAGAATTTAAAGACACATGCTCCAGAAAAAAAGGGGTAACCTAGAAAAAGGTGTAAGGCTATTATAGTTGCACAACTATGTGAGAAGTCAGAAATGAAATAAATGTTGAGACGTCGTTATCCCAAGTTATTCCAAGTTTCGAGGACGAAACTTTTATTAGGTGGGAGGGATTGTAACGCCTGTACTTATTTTATCTACTTCTTATGTGCTAGTAATTTTATATATGATCATGTTGTAACTTATGTTTGAGTGCTATATGTGTGAAATGTAGGGATAGCATATGATTATGAACTTTGTGATAATGATATTTGAACTTACATGCTTGTATTATGTTTGAACGTGACATGCGACGATATCCGATGAGCAACGAAACTACACCGTAATAATCATTCGTATTTATGAATGTAATGGTATATCAAGTTATTTGTCAGGTTAGATAGTATTCAGGTGTTTAAAATAGAGTTTAAAGTGTCATCGGGGGTCTAGGATGGGATCGACAACAATCGGAGTCAGTTTAGGGTGAAAAAGGACGTTTTCGGCACCGGGGGAACCCTGGACCGGTGCCGGTTGGACCCGGACCGGTCCCGGTCCAAAACAGAATGTTTGTCCCTGTTTATATGATTACAACAATATAAACGATACTCAAAGATAAGAATAGCAAAAAGATAAACGTTGGAGATCCTTAAACTCATCTTTGATATACCGTGAACTTCTACAGTAAGAATGATAAGCTCTAAGGCTGTAAAGATCGAATGCAAAAGTTAACGCAAACCTAACCCTTAAGCGCCTTTTTATATCCGCAGGTAGGTTTGCGTACAGGCTTTACGCCTAGTATATGGGCCAGACATTTGGGCCCATACCCTTTACTACTCTAATAAATACAACAATTAATACAATCAATGAGTAATAAAGGCTATACTAATACAAGACTCAGTGCAAACTTGATACACAATAAGATATTATTCAACAATCTCCCCCTTTGTGATCAAGTGTCGTCTTGCTTTTATTTCTGAGCTTTGAAGTAGTTTTTCCTAAGGTTTAGTGCGTGCTCATATTGTCTACGGATGTTTCTCTTCTCTAAGCGTTCATCAATTGCTTTCAGAATGATAGTCAGCATGTCATGCTCCTTTTGAGTATATGTAGATGCATCCTCAAGTCTTTTGTCAAGCTTTTCCTTTGCTTTTTGTAGCTTCTCTTGAATGATTTTCAACATCCCATCACAGAACTTGTGGATCTCTTAAACCACCATCAGGCGTTTTTCATCCTTGTGGTTCAGATAGACTACTGCAGGTGGAGTGAAGAAGATGTGGTATGCAGGGAAGTCCTCAAGCTCCGGACCATACAGTTTTGGTTGAGACAGATTTGCTTTTGGGATGTTGTTCTCGAGAGCCATTTGGAAGTCATGAGAAGCGTTGACTCGGACTTGTCTAAGCATGAACCGCTTGATTGCTTCAAAGCCTTCTTTGTAAGTTCGATTGCTGCTTACCGGTGGGTATTTGTATGCCATGAACATCCCATAAATATCATCCATTTTGAGCATTATGAAGTCATTTTCTTGGCATACAAATTCAGTACTGTCAGTGCGCTAGACTTTTTATGAGTAGAATCTGATTGTATGATGATCTTCGGCTTTGACTTGTACTATTGCATGAACAGGATGTGTACTAGACTTCAGATATTTTTCCAAGAGTTGTCGTTGAGACCCTGAAGATCTATGAAGTAGCATGTGAAGGTGACCTCCTGCTTCTTTGCCTTTTAGATGTGTAAGTCCGCACATTTTCAGTTCATTTAAAGGCATGACCTTCTCCGGTTTACGCCAGACACGCTTTCTGAGTTCCTCTTGGAAGGGGGCTTTGATTCTAATGTTCTCCCAAGGTTTCTCTTTCTTAGGAAGTCGACCCGCCGTTTGTCTGATTATAGATTCCAATTCCTTGAGAGTTTCTTTATAATTTTCCCCTTCTTTGAGTTCCTCTTCATCAAGCCTTATGATGCCGGCTGCACATTTGGCAATCAGTTCTCGCAATAACCAGCTCCTCTGCATGTCCTCAGTTTCTTCATCACTACGAATTTAATCCCACTTCGTCCATTCCTTGGGCCACGTGTCTTGTACAATGATATTTTCAAGTGCATCATGCATTGCCTTTAATGAAGGAGTGGTAGCAGCTGGTTTACTTGATGGTGTCGGGAACTTGTACTCTGGAACACCGGGATCACAAGGATTTCCCATTGTCATCAGTTCTGAACTATGTTCTGACTGATGACCTGAAGCAGTAGATGTATCGAAGATAGCATACTCAGGACTTCCATCCCCTCCTCGGTTAGTACCTTTTGGGGGTACGTCTCGGGATGTTGACTGATGGCCTGACATCAAAGATGTACCAATGGTGACACCGTCAGGACTTCCATCCCCTCCTCGGATAGTATCTCTGGGAGATAAGCCTCAGGATGTTTCATCTAGCTCGACCAGGCTAGAAAGTTTGGTTAGGTTTTGGTTTTGGGTGGAAGTGGGTGGTTGTTGGTTGGTTGAGGCTTCAGGTTGATCAGGTTGTGAAGGTTGGCTGGTGGAAGTGGCTTGCTCAAGTGTTCGTGGTTGTTTGTTCTCCCCTCATGAGGTTCCGAATCGTTGGGACCCTCATGTGAACGTTTGCGACCACGATGACTGTCACGGCAAGTGCTTTGGAGGTCAGAAGTACCCAAGAGAGCACGAAGGATGGTTTGGTGGTAAGGGGTGAGGTCTTTGGCATCAAAGGCAATAAGTTTAGCGAGCATAGCGGATGCCAGGTCGTCGAAGGATAGGTTCATGAGATCAAGATGAGGAGTGGTTGGGAGTGGGGATGATACTAGTTGTGTATCATGGGTTCCCCGAGAAGGTGTAGGGCTAAGGGGTTTCAGGAAAGATGAGGTGGAGATAACGAGGGTGGTATGGGATTGGGAGTGAGAGGGAATGGGTTGAGTTTGGGGTTGGTTGTGTTCACTATGAACCGCTCGGGTGGTTTTGAATTCCTGTGCCCAAGCGGTAAATGCTTCGTGCACCCATGGTTTAATGGTGGAATCCAAAAAGCGATTCATGAGAACGGTAACATCTTCGGATGTAAGGGTACCAGTTACAGGGGTGGTAACTATTGACACAACATCAATGAAGATAGCTAACGTGTGGCCTCCGGTGAATGGCAGAGCCATTGTTTGCTTGGCAGGGCTTCCGACCGTCATTGTTTGCACTCAGGTCATTGCATTCAGGGTGTGTGCACCTGTCTGTGCAGTGAATAATGTAGGTGTCCTAGAAAAAGTAGAAAATGTGGGAAATGTGACACCTAGACTCGATGTGATTGGAAGAGGGGTTGTGGCCTCAGGCGGTTGGCCACTAGTTCTCTCAACTGATTCAGAAGGAACCAGAGAGGTGGGTGAATCCCGAGATATTGAAACTTTAGCCTTTTGGGAGACCAAAGAGTGGCTGGGGGAGGGCTGTGCATGCGTAGTTGAGCCCGATGTTGCGGCTTCTACTCGGGAACCGAAAAGATCGGCTCCTGTACTTAGGGATGAGACTCGGCTTATGTGGATAAATGGATCACAATCAGCAAAAATGGCCATCTCATCTTCATCAATCAGCCCTCTTGTAACCAGTCGTTTTTTCAATGGCTTGGCTGATGGAACGACATCATTTCTGACTTTGGCGCGTTTCTCCCTGAGGATGATGTCCTCATCGTTTTTAATTGCATGGTCAGCCTCAACATAATCAGGCTTAGAACTGTTGATTTCGGCATGCACACTCTTGGACTGCTGAATGTCCTTGATAGTGAAGGTTTTAGAACGAGCGGCGATGACCTATTGTGCATCCTCAGCAGTGATCTTCCTGGGAGGTGAGGCGACCATCTTTCCTTTTCTGATCATGGCATAGGTAGCCTCCACTCCATCAATGTCGTCATCATCATCATCATCATCATCATCAGTATCGTCACTCTGTAGGGCCACGCTATCGGATGCCTCACCGTCAGCCATTTTGTAGGCCTGGCTAGACGGTTCATCGGAAGACTCCTCAGTGTCTGTTGATGTGCCCTCAGTCGTCCGAGTCCTCTCGGAATAGTCGTCAGACTTCCCTTCATCGGGCCGACGGGCCACTGGTTTCTGTGGCTTAGGGGCTCTCTTTGGACCCTTACTTACACTCGGCTGAGTCCCCTGGGTAGATCCAGTTGGGTTTTGCTGAATCATAGGGACTGTTCTCAGAAGGTCTTCTCTGTATTGGACAACGACTGGATTCCTTGGATTTGCTAGATGGAGTAGGTAGTCTGGAATAGCCATGCCAACAGGAATTTTGTCGGTCTTGAAGTATTGTAGCTTAGGGGCAGCAAAATGTGACTCTTCCTGACGCCTTGGTATCGACTGGTGCACTTGTATAGATTCATGGATGATGAGGCTCAGCCATCTCGCATAGGGAATGGTGCCCCGTTTGTTGTTTTCCTTGGCTTTGACTAGATCCATGAGTTCGGTGAAGAATAGTGCGGCCAAGTCATAGTTTTTGTTGAATGCTATCCCATGGATGTTCTGAAGTATCTGCTTGTTGCACTTGTCGAAACCGGCATGCTTGGGAGATAAGCATTTGTTGACCAGCCCGAATAGACTCTTCCATGGGTGACTGAGATGAGCTCCATTGAAGTTTGAAAGTTGGGGGAGCAACGACTCATATCCAAGACTCTCAATGTCTTTGAGCATGTCCTTGATGGTGGGAAGAGGATCGTAGGAGTCGTGGACTGGGAGCTCAAGGGTGGAGCACAGTGTGGATGGCATCAGGATCACCCTCATGTTATTTAGCTTGGTCAGGATTTTGGTCTGATCCTTTTTGGACTTTGTGCGCATGTGACCCCAGAATTGTTGAAGGTATATCTCTGGCACAGGCTTGCCGTTGTTGAGTGCGGGCCACAGATAGTGACCTCTCATGATCGCTGGGATGACGGGATCCTGACATTTGAACATAGTCAGGTCCAGATGGTAGTTGTTGTCCAGCACTTTGATCCATTTCTCCCTTGGGTAGATTGTGTCGTCAATCAGAGCCTGATTTGTGTCTGCCATAAAGAACTGTTAAAGCATGGGGTCAACATAGTGGTCTTTTATTTTTGGTTTGATTCTAAAATTTCTGATGTTTTTAGAGTTTTCAAAAAGATGGGGTGCAGGTGGAATTTGTCGAAAATTTCCTAAGGCAAAAACTCGAGATCACGATTTCGAGTTTTAAATCTCGAGATCACGATCTCGAGTTTTAAATCTCGAGATCACGATCTCGAGTTTTAAATCTCGAGATCACGATCACGAGTTTTAAATCTCGAGATCACGATCTCGAGTTTTAAATTCGAGATCTAGATCTGGAAGACGAAACGACAAGATCGAGATTGCCTCAGAGATTAACGACGATTCACCTGCAATAACATTCAAAACATATAACATATACAAGAGATACAAAAAACCACTTTAAAACAGGTTCGAGTTCATCATTTTTGAGTAAATTCGTTCTGCGAGAACTGGGTTCAAAGACAGATTCAGAGAAAAACGATTAAACGATTTGATTGACGATGTAGAAGCCCGATTCTACCTTTTGATTGATTTCGAGAGAGAAAGAGTAAGATTGAGGAGAAGGATTTCGAGAGCAGAGGTCTGAGACTTCGAGTTGCAGAACGCGAGAACGAGAATGAGGAGGAATATGACCTCGAAGTCCCTTTTATATGCGAGAAATGGGCTTGGGCCGAAGTCAGGGAGCTGGGCCCAATTTGATTTTAAAAGAGTTTCGAGGCCCCCACGAAAAAGAAAATCAAGCAAATCTTGTACAGATAACATACTCCCCCTCGGATGATGCACAGAAAAAGTAAAAACACACTTATGCACCGTACACACTCTATTTTTGTGATTTTTCGCTTTTTCTCTCCCTCAACACATGCAACGCACACTGTGTACAGATGCAACTCACGCACACTATTTTGATCTTTTTCTGATTTTTCTCCCCCTTGATGCATGCAACGCACATTGTGTACAGATGCAACTCACGCACACTATTTTTGATCTTTTTCTATTTTTTCTCCCCCTTGATGGATGCAACGCACACAACATACACATGTAACTCATACACACTATTTTTGTTCTTTTCAGAGTTTTTCTCCCCCTTGACATATGCAACTCACGCACACTATTTATAAGTCCCACACACACACACACTTTTTACAAGTCCCATACACACACACGTACAGACAAGGGGAGATAAAATTATACAGGCTCGAGGTTCAACATGCCTAACTTGAAAACCAGGAACTGGAATCTCTTTTCATCCAGTGCCTTAGTAAACAAGTCAGCCAATTGAAGCTCTGAGCTTACAAAGTACATATCAATAACTCCTTTCTCCACGTGGTCCTTGATGAAACGGTAGCGCAGATCAATGTGCATGGTGCAGGAGTGGTGAACGGGGTTGCTGGTGATGGCGATGGCGCTCTGTGAGTCACTGTAGATCGGGATATGGCGGAATGTGTGACCGTAGTCTTTTAGCTGAGTCTTCATCTATAATATTTGTGAACAACAGCTAGCCACCGCGATGTATTCTGCCTCGACTATAGATGTTGACACATAGTTCTGCTTCTTGGAAGACCATCAGACTAGCTTCTCACCCAAGAATTGGGCGCCTCGCGAGGTACTTTTTCTATCCATACGACAACCCGCAAAATCAGCGTCCAAATATCCGACTAGGTCAAAACCTTAATTCTTGGGGTACCAAAGGCCTAAGTTCACAGTGCCTTTGAGGTATCTCAAGATTCTTCTTACAGCGGTCAGATGTGATTCCTTCGGATTCGCTTGGAAGCGAGCACATAAGCATGTGGAGAATACTATATCAGGTCTGCTAGACGTGAGGTACAACAAAGATCCGATGATGGCCGTATAGTTTGTAGCATCATCTGGTTTCCCCGAGGGATCTGAGTTCAGTTTATTATTGGGGGACATAGGGGTCGTCATGGAAGATTTGCCATCAATGTTGAACCGTTTAAGCATTTCCAGAATATACTTCGACTGATTTATGAAAATGTCGTCAGATAGCTGTCGTACCTGCAGGCCTAGGAAGAAATTCAGTTCTCCCATCATGCTCATCTCAAACTTAGTTCTCATCAGCTCTTTGAACTTTTTGCACAGGCGGGGATTTGAAGAGGCAAAGATAATGTCATCGACATAGATCTGAATCAGTATGATATCAGTCTTATGTCTCTTGATGAAGAGTGTCGTATCTATCTTTCCTTTTGAGAAGCCTGAATCAATCAGAAATCCAGTTAAGGCATCATACCAGACCCTCGGTGCCTGATTCAATCCATAAAGTGCTTTCTTGAGCTTGTACACATGATCAGGGTATCTTGGATCTACAAATTATTCTGGCTCAGCGATATAGACTTCTTCTTCTAATACTCCGTTTAGAAAGGCAGTCTTCACGTCCATTTGAAAGACAATGAAGTTTTTGTGAGCCGCGTACGCGAGAAATAGGCGGATTGCTTCAATTCTCGCTACGGGCACAAATGTTTCATCATAGTCTATGCCCTCTTGCTGGTTGTACCCCTTCGCAACCAACCTTGCCTTGTTGCGCACAACTATCCCTTCTTCATCTCTCTTATTTTTGAATACCCACTTCGTGCCAATGATTGTTTTCTTCTGTGGCTTGGGCACGAGTGTCCATACATCCAGTCTCTCAAACTGATTAAGTTCATCTTGCATTGCAATCACCCAATCAGGATCAAGTAGTGCTTCAAAAACCTTTGAGGGTTCAGACTGGCTTAAGAAACAAGCAAAGATGCATTCATTCACTGTAGCGGATCTTGTGCGTACACCTTGACTCGGATCACTGATTATCTGTTCAACAGGATGTGCCTTCGTCCATTTCCTCTCATGAGCTATAGGAATTGGAGTTATGATTGGCTGATCCGAGTCCTCATAAGAAGTGATGGTGGCTTGAGCAGTTGTGTTATGCAGAGGAGATGATTCTGGGGTTGTATCAAAACCATGATCCTCAACTTCTTCGTGATTGGATTGAGAAATGGGTGGCGAAGATAGTACATCTTCTGGACTAGGTAGAAGTGGGATCACAGTAGTTGGAGTAGGTTGTAGTGGAGGTTCTGAAGTTGAAGCTGGTGTGCATGGAGGAGATGAAAGTTGTGAATTCTCGTAAAAGTGTCTAAAAAGTGAGTTGAGAATCACACCTTCGGGTACTTTGTTGGGATCATCTTTATCACAAGCCCGTGATACAGAGAGAGTTGGGTCAGCCTGTAGGTGTTCTGTTGCGAAGTCATCCGTTTCATAGAATGTCACATTCAAACTCTCAATGACTGTTCGCATGTCTCTTAGGTAGACTCTGTAAGCTTTTGACTGAAGTGAGTAGCCAATGAACACGCCTTCTCTGGCTTTCGGGTCCAGCTTACTTCTCTCAATTCGGTCATTCAATACAAAACACTTACAGCCAAATATCTTGAAGAAAGAGATATGTGGAGTTCTATTGAAAAGGATTTCATATGGAGTCTTGTCGAAGCGTTTGTGGATGGAAGTTCTGTTTTATGTGAAGCACGCTGTGTTGATTGACTCTGCCCACATAAAATGAGGCAGTCTGGATTGAATGAGCATGGTGCGTACTGCTTTGACAAGTGTTCTGTTCTTCCTTTCAACAACTCCGTTCTGTTGGGAGGTTTTGGCTGCAGAAAATTGTTGTGTGATACCGAGAGATTCATAGAAATCAGTGAGAGTTTGATTCTTGAACTCGGTACCGTTGTCAGTTCTTGTAATGTGAACACTCATCTGTAGATGGTTTTGAATGGTTCAGACAAAACACTCATCTCGTCCTTTGTACGAAGAAATTTTGTCCATGTGTACCTTGAGAAATCGTCAACGATAATAAGAGTGTACTTGCGACCGTTGATGGTTTGGACTCTCATAGGTCCACATAGATCCATGTGAATCAACTGTAGCGGATGTGTAAAGGATGGAACAGGCTTTGACTTGTGGGAGCTTCGCGTCATCTTGCCTAGTTTACAGGTACTACAATGGTTTTCAACGGAAGACTTCATCAGAGGAAGCCCCTTCACAAGTTTCTTGGAGGATAAGATGGATAGATTTTTGAAATTCAGGTGGGAAAGACGCCTGTGCCACAAACTGTTCTGCTCAATTGAAGCTTTCGACAATAGACAGATGGAAGAAGTAGCTTGAACACTTTCCAGGTCAATCATGTACAGGTTTGAGGTCCTGGTACACGTTAATAATGTTTTCCCAAAGCTGTCCATGATACAACATTGATCAGATTTAAACTTCACTTCCATTCCACTGTCACAGAACTGCCATATGCTCAGAAGATTATGTTTGAGCCCTTGAATGAATGAGACAGTTTTAATTGTGACACTTGGGCAAACAACATCTCCAAAGCCAAGAATAAGAGATGGGGCATCATTCCCAAATCTGACATTCCCTCCGTAGCAGTTGGTGTAGTTGCTCAAAAGGTGTTTCAATCCGGTCATGTGGGTTGAGCATCCAGAATCTAAGAACCACACATGACCGCCCTGCAAAACAGTTAAGCAGTATTAGGTACCCTCCTTGGGATGGGTCCTTCCTTATTAATCAAAAACGCCTTTTTGAATCTTTCTTTTAGCTGTGATCCAAGTGTCAATAAGAGAATCTGTTAAATTATTATTATTACTATATTTGAAAGTGTAATTTAGGGAAGTTATTATTAGGTATTAAGTGCAGGATTATTAGGTATCAAGTGCAGGATATCTTGCATTAATGGTGAGGATCTCCTGATTTGTTTCCTTGTAAATGTATTTATTTCTTGCCTATATAAGTGTGAATATACAACTGAGGAAGGCAGCTCAGTTCTTTCAGCAATTCTAATTCTTAGTTCTTCCCAGTTTTATTATTCTCTGGTAATATTTGTGACATGGTATCAGAGCCCTGTTCTTCAAGTTCCTGCTCAAACCCCTAAATTTCCCTAGGGTTTTCCTCTGAGATTTTCGTCACCTCAATTGTAGCCTTTTTTGTCTCAGATCTACTTATTTTCTTCTCAGATCTGTACGTTTTTAGCCTCAGATCCACTGCCTATCTTCTGGGAAGTAAACATTCTGGTGTTTTTTTTACTTTCTAGTCATCATGGATAAATTAGAAACCTTGTGTGCTCGATTGGATGGAAAGAACTATGTTACTTGGGCATTCCAATTTGAAACGTTCCTGAAAGGAAAGGATTTGTGGGCGCATGTTGATGACTCTTCGACAGAAAACTCTGCTTCTGAGGATGTTACTTGGGCAGTTAAAGATGCCCAAATTTGTAGTTGGATATTAGGGTCAGTGGATCCTCAAATTGTCCTCAACTTGCGTCCGCATCGCACAGCTCGAGCCATGTGGGCTTATCTACGACAAGTTTATCACCAGGATAACTCTGCTCATCAATTTCAGTTGGAGTTGGATATTTCGAATTTCCAACAAGGCTCTCTCACTATTCAGCAATACTATTCCAACTTTTTTACACTTTGGTCTGAATACATCGACCTATCCCTTGGTGAAGTGCCAGATACTGCTGTGGAGTCTCTTCGGGATATGTTACAGACCCGTCACCGCAGTCAATTCTTGATGAAATTGCGTCCTGAGTTTGAAACCATTCGCTCCTCACTATTGAGCATAAATCCAGTTCCCTCTCTGGAGATTTGCTTCCGGGAACTTCTTCGTGAAGAGCAGCGCCTGCATACCCAGGCTACCTTGGAGCAGGGCCAGTCTTCAGTTGCTTATTCCACTCAAGCTAAGCCGCATTCCAGAAACATGAGCACCACACAGTGTTATTCCTGTAAGAATTACGGTCACATCGCACAACACTGCCCTAATAAGGTTTGTAGCTACTGCAAGAAGCCCGGTCACATCATCAAAGATTGCTCCATTCGCCCACCTCGTCGAAAAAATACTGCGTATCAGGCTACAACAAAAGTTCTGGCCACTTCTCCAAATGTTTCCGGGGCTGCGTATCCAGCTTCTGCCACTGCTCTTACACCTGAAATGGTACAGCAGATAATAGTTTCTGCTTTCTCTGCATTGGGGATTCAAGGTAATTCTTTACCTTATTCTAACTGGTTTCTAGATTCTGGAGCTTCAAATCACGTGACTTCTTCGGTACATGGACTCACTAATATTCGAAAATATGATGGTTCTTCATCTATTGAAACTGCCAATGGTAATAAGCTGCCTATTACTGCCATCGGTGATATTTCTCCTCAGGTTAAAGATGTATTTGTTTGTCCTCAATTATCTACAAGTCTTGTTTCTGTTGGTCAACTTATTGATGATAAATGTGATGTGAAATTCTCTTCCAATGGATGTTTTGTGCAGGATCAGGTGTCAGGGGAGTTGATAGCGAAGGGGCCTAGGATTGGACGTCTCTTTCCATTACATTTTCCTCAATATAATTCTGTTTCTGCTTTTGCATGTAATAAAAACTCAGGATCGGTGTGGCATAGGAGACTTGGCCACCCGAATCCTCGAGTTCTTTCTCATTTGTTACAGCTTGGTCGTTTAGATAATAATAAAGAGAAAGTTTCTTCTGATTTTGATTGTGAATCCTGCAAACTAGGCAAAAGCAAAGTTCTTCCTTTTCCATCTAATGGTAGTCGTGCTTCCCATTGTTTTGAGATCATTCATAGTGATGTTTGGGGAATTTTTCCTGTTCTGTCTCATTCCCATAACAAATACTTCGTTACCTTTATTGATGATTATAGTCGCTATACGTGGGTATATTTTCTACGATCAAAGGCTGATGTTTTCAAAACATTTCAAAATTTTCTTGCCTTTGTAGAAAGTCAATTTTCCACGGGTATCAAAGTTGTTCGTAGTGATTCTGGTGGGGAGTATATGTCTCATGAATTTCAAGCATTTCTTGAATCTAAAGGAATTATATCTCACAGAACCTGCCCTTATACTCCTCAACAAAATGGTGTCGCGGAACGCAAAAATCGTCATCTTCTTGATATTGTTCGGACCTTACTTTTAGAATCCAAAGTTCCTACTCGTTTTTGGGTTGAAGCTTTGTCTACTGCAGTTTAGCTAATAAACAGACTTCCATCACAGGTCTTGGGGTATGAATCACCTTATTTCCGGCTACATAAATGTCATCCAATATACACTAATATTCATCCTTTTGGTTGTGTGTGTTTCGTTCATCTTCCACCCTCAGAACGCCATAAACTCTCTGCCCAATCTGCCTGGTGTGTATTTCTAGTATACAATGTCAGTCAAAAGGGATTCATGTGTTTTGATCCGATAGCAAACAGATTACGAGTCTCTAGAAATGTTATATTCTTTGAAAATCAGTATTTCTATCATAGTTGTGTTCCCAATAATCCATCTTCTGTCATATTACCTGAATTTGAAAGCGTTTCCAGTCCTTCTCCTCTCAGCACCCGATTCAAAGGCATAATGTATGAAAGACGTCGTCCACCTGCCTCTTTATCATCTCCTGTCCTGCCATCAGATCCTATGTCAGATCCTCCTCTTGAAAATATGGGTAATGTGGAGATTCCTCTTCGCCGTTCTACACGACGTTCAGTACCACCGGATCGGTATGGCTTCTCATCCTCTTCTCTTGCTCTTGCTGCCACCATTGGATCTGTTGTTATTCCTTCTTGTTATACACAGGCTACCAAACATAAGTGCTGGCAGGAAGCAATGCAGGAAGAATTAAGAGTATTGGAACTTAATCAGACATGGGATGTTGTCTCATGTCCTCCTAATATCATTCCTCTAGGGTGTAAATGGGTGTATTCAGTCAAAGTTCGTCCAGATGGCAGCATTGATCGTTATAAAGCACGTTTGGTGGCACTTGGAAATCATCAAGAATATGGTGTAAATTATGAGGAAACCTTTGCTCCGGTAGCAAAAATGACAACAATTCGGACTATTCTCGCCATTGCCGCTTCCCGGGGATGGTCTCTAAGTCAAATGGATGTGAAAAACGCATTCCTTCACGGTGATCTCAAAGAGGATATCTTTATGTGTGCACCTCAGGGTCTTTTCTCTGGTCCCACCACAAAGGTTTGTAAATTACACCGTTCTTTATATGGCTTGAAACAGGCTCCCCGTGCTTGGTATGAAAAATTTCGTGCCACACTTCAACAATTCTTGTTTCAGCCAAGCAAGCATGACACATCCATGTTTCTCCGACATACCTCAGACGGGATTGTAGTCCTTCTTGTCTATGTAGATGATATTAATATCACTGGAACGGATCAATCCCTTATTTCCAAGCTCAAACAGCACCTACATAGTTCTTTTCATATGAAGGATCTTGGGGGGCTTTCATATTTTCTAGGACTTGAGGTTACTGTGAGTTCCACTGGTATTTTTTTAAATCAATCCAAGTATGCGGGTGATCTCATTGATTCTGCAGGTCTTAGTGGCACATCTCCAGTTGATACTCCAATGGAGTTAAACATTAAACTTCGAAAAGATGAGGGAGATCTTCTTCCAGACCCGACAGTGTATCGTAAGCTTGTGGGCAGTTTAGTGTATCTTACGATTACTCGTCCAGACCTCTCATTTGCAGTTCAGCAAGTTAGTCAATTTCTGCAGAATCCTCGTCATCTCCATATGGCTGCAGTTCGACGTATTATTCGTTATATTCATGGCACTATTACCAAGGGACTTTATTTTCCAACCGGTCCTTCTCTTGAACTATCCGCCTACAGTGATGCTGATTGGGCTGGTTGTGTAGACACTCGCCGCTCCACCACAGGATGGTGTATGTTTGTGGGGGCTGCTCTTGTTTCCTAGAAAAGCAAGAAACAGGATCGGGTTTCTAAATCATCTACCGAGTCGGAATATCGTGCTATGTCACTTGCTTGCTCAGAAATCATATGGTTACGTGGTTTACTAGCTGAACTTGGTTTTTCACCTAATGGGCCTACTCCATTGCATGTCGATAACACTAGCGCTATTCACATTACTGCTAATCCAGTTTATCACGAGCGCACGAAACACATTGAAGTTGATTGTCACTTTATTCGTGAAGCATTTGAATACCAAGTTATTTCCTTGCCCCATGTATCAACAAATCTTCAAGTGGCTGATATATTTACAAAGGCTCTCCCTCGCCCGCGTCATCAGTTCCTTGGAAGCAAATTGATGCTTGTTGATCAACCCGCATCAATTTGAGGGGGGATGTCAATAAGAGAATCTGTTAAATTATTATTATTACTATATTTGAAAGTGTAATTTAGGGAAGTTATTATTAGGTATTAAGTGCAGGATTATTAGGTATTAAGTGCAGGATATCTTGCATTAATGGTGAGGATCTCCTGATTTGTTTCCTTGTAAATGTATTTATTTCTTGCCTATATAAGTGTGAATATACAACTGAGGAAGGCAGCTCAGTTCTTTCAGCAATTCTAGTTCTTAGTTCTTCCCAGTTTTATTATTCTCTGGTAATATTTGTGACACCAAGGTCAACAGCTTTTTCACCAAATGATTTTTCTGTTGCGGGTTCTGTAATAGCCAGTCTTGCTTGTGCAGTTGGTCTGGTTTTGGGAATCCACTTTGCAGTTTCAATTTTAGTGGGTCCGTTTTTGGGGACCCACGTAGCAGTTTCAGTTTTGGTAGGCCCGTTTTTGAGGACCCACTTAGCGGTTTCAGGTTTAGTAGGTCCATTCTTGGGGACCCACTTTGCAGTTTCAGATTTAGTAGGTCCGTTTTTGGGGACCCACTTTTGTTTGGTGGTGGGAGAAGTGTAGATATTAGCCTTCTGATTAAATGGTTGTTTGGTGAGTTGGGACTTGAAAATTTTCTCTTTCGAGAGTCTGTTCAAATGTTTCATAGAGTGAACTTTGAGGGGGTATTTTAGATTTGGAAGACAGAAAACTCCCTCAAAGGTTCTACTCTCGTTTTCTTTTCTTTGCTTGGCCTCTCTCTGAGGTTGCACCTTAACAACATTCGAATCACATTCATAATTATGGGGGTCAGGAACAGAACATCCATAAGCAACAGTTGAATTATAAGAAGCAGATTGTTCAAAAGACAACACAAAATTTTTCAGCTTAGGACTCACGGCTGAATTACTGACAGAATGTTTGACTGAAACAGAATTACATTTTTCTTAGAATAAAAAAGAGAACTGGAACAAGAACTGGACTTCTTTTCTTCAAAAAGTTTCTTCTTTCCTTCGGCAATTTCTTTTCTTTTTAGTCTCCACTCTTCCTTCTTTCCTACTCCCTTTTTCACTTCTTGTCCTGTGAACAAAGGAGAAGATAGATGAGTGGATTTTCCTATTGAAAGTTTAGGTTGATTTTGTGAGATGACAGTCTCCTTCTGTTCAGAAAAACTAGTTGTGGGAGGAGTTACTTTTGAGTGAAATTTTTCGCTTAATTGATTAAATTCACCCAAAAGTATTTCCCAATTACTTTCAAAACTTTTCTTCTCTGATTCAAACCTTTCTCTTTCGTTATCAAGTGTGTTCTGCAAATCCTTAAGTTTTTGTGCCATTGGAAAGATACAAGGTTCCTTTCGAAATTTAGAGATACCAACCATTGGCGGTGGGTCTAAGGGATGTCCCAGATGTGGTACATCCTTCACAATGGCATAAGGATCCACACACTCATTAGTAGAAAATTGTTGCCCTTCTCCTGTAAGGCTTTTTTCATTTAAACAGTATAATTGAAACAAGTTTCAGTTTTTGGGTTCTTTCTCTTTTCTTCTTCTTCTTCTTCAGCATTTTCCTTTTCACCGGTATAATACATTTTCTGACCATATCCTAATCTCATGTGATCTAACTCATAAAGCTGAATGCAATCAACTTTCTTTAGATAGCATGGATTAGATATGCCAAGCCCGGATCTGGGATTATAATACCGGTCATCACTAATTTGATTTAAGAAAATTGTTTGTTCTGATTGACCTCTCGTAGCAATCAGATCTTCAAGTTCTTTGATTTTGCTAAAAAGAGTATTTCTTTGATTGTCAAGAACGTTTTTATCAGCTTTTTCTGTACTTAGCTCTATTTCAGTTTGAAAAACTTTATCAATCAGGTCAGCAACCTTGAGTGTTAGCTCATCAATTTCAAATGTCATCTTTTTGGCAACTTGTTTTTCATTTTCAAGTTGTATGTTTAAGGAGGCTTTCTGGTCTAGACACCTAACAAACTCTTGGTACTTATTGTCTAACTTCTCCCTTAGATCATTAATTAAGTCATCCTTATCTAGTAAGGATTGATCTTGATTAGAACAAGAGCATTGAGAATCGGAAGTACTTACCGTGCTATTCGAGCTCTCACTTTTGGGGATCGCAGCATCACCCTTTTCTTCTTCTTCATCCTCTAACAATGCCATCAGCGCATAGTTCTCCTCTTCCTCTTCATCAGATGAGTCCTCAGCCCAATTATCATTCTCAGCAAGCAGTGTTGCATTCTCCTCTTCCTTTTTAGCCAGCAACAGCTTTTGCTTGTTCCAGATTATCTTCTGTCTATAGAAGTTGACGTACTTTTTCTTGGGAAGGCGACAGTCCTTCTGAAGATGTCCAAACTTTCCACAATAATAGCATTTGGGAGATTCATCAGCTGCAGCTGCTCTGCCAGAGCTTCTTTGATCAGGGGTCTTCTGTTTGTAGTTAGAAGAGGAGGTTCTCAGCTTATTTGAGGAGATGTTCTTCTTTCCTCACTTTTTGGTCAAGAGTTCCATTTTCTTCTGCAACTCTGCCATTTCCTGCTCAAAATTAATTTCTTCATCGCTATCTTCTCCTTCTGACTCATAAATAACCTTTTTTTTCTTCTTCAGGACCTTCGCGGACCTCTTTGGTGGGGCTTCCATCACCAGAGCTAATGGATCAGTTCTATATTGTCCTTCTAGTTCTGCAACATCACTTTCGAATGACTTCAGATGGTCTCTCAAGGTACAGAGGTCCATTTCATCTAGGTCCAGGCCTGTTCTTGCATCTTTCACACGATTTCTCCATTCAGGATTCAGACTGGACATAAATCTGATATTCATCTCCATATTGGATTTGAATATTTTGAGCTTTCTGAGTTCATTAATCAGTGTCATGAATCTCTTGTGGGTTGAAATGAGTGATTCGCCACGTAAGGCTTTAAATGAGTCATAGGCCATCAGAGTACTGGTCTTTTTAGTCTTTAGTCCGATGGATAATCCCTGCAGCGACTTTGCAACTTCATCCCACATTTCCTTCGCAATCTGCATACCGTCAATCATAATGTAGATATCATTGGGAATGGCCTGCAGCAGGTATGTTTTGACAGTGAGATCAGCCTTCAATCTCTCTATGTCCTCTGCTGTGTACTCAGTGGGAGTTTTAATCTGTCTTACTTGTTCGATTTGCGGATTGTTGTTTTCATTCCCCGGGATAGTTATCCACAGTTCTGCATGGCGTTGAGTGAGGGATTCCAGTAGTGCAGAAGAGTTATCCCTATTTTCAAGAAAGTTTAGAAATCGAGTCTTCCACATCTGGTATACCCCATTTCTCAGTATTGGGGGATTACTGCTATTACCAAGTGCTGATGAGTCGGTTGCCATTGGTGTTATAAACTGACCGTTCGAGATTTGATCAGAAAAAAATTTCTAAGGCAGAACCTCGAGATCCTGAAAATCGAAGATCAACCTCGAGATTTAAGATTTCGATATAAGGATTTCGAGATTAAGATGTCGAGATTTGTCTTTTGAAATTTCAAATATCGAATTTTGATCTCGCGATTTCAAATGTCGAGATTTGAAATGTCGAGATGCATACTTCGAGATTTTAGATTTTGAGATATCAAAAGTCGAAATCTAGATGTCGAGATCTAAATATCGAGACCCAAATGTCGAGTTCTGAAAGTCGATATCCTCAAAGTTGAGATCATGCAAAAAGAAAAATTCGAGTTTTGAAGATCTGAAAGCTATTTCCTGTACTTCTGGATGTCGAGATGCTCCTGTGAAAATTTCAGCTCAAAAAGCTAAACAGAACCTGTAGAAGAGCTAATCTCGAGATCTATATGTCGAGATCTTTGAGAATGAAAAATAGCATAAAGAAGGATCTAAGATATACTGCTCGATCGTTATGAAAATGCGATTCTAACAGTATAATTTTTACAACATTTCGACTAGAAACAAGATTACAGATGCCAAAGTCGAAAATATAGATAAACGAAAAAAACAGCAGAGTCTTTCGTCGTTCTTGTCTGATCAGTTCTCGATCGGCTCTGATATCAATTGTTTGTCCCTGTTTATATGATTACAGCAATATAAACGATACTCAAAGATAAGAATAGCAGAAAGATAAATGCTGGAGATCCTTAAACTCGTCTTTGATATACCGTGAACTTCTACAGTAAGAATGATAAGCTCTAAGGCTGTAAAGATCGAATGCAAAAGTTAACGCAAACCTAACCCTTAAGCGCCTTTTTATATGCGCAGGTAGGTTTGCGTACAGGCTTTACGCCTGGTATATGGGCCAAACATTTGGGCCCATACCCTTTACTACTCTAAGAAATACAACAATAAATACAATCAATGAGTAATAAAGGCTATAATAATACAAGACTCTTGACAAACTTGATACACAATAAGATATTTTTCAACATAGAACCTTATGGCGGTGGAAAGGCAGGGCAACCAGTGCCGGTTGGGCCCTGACCGGCGCCAGTCGGGTCAGTTTTGGCAGTCGGTGGAAAAACGCATATTTAACGAAAAACGAAGCTTTTCACCCCAAAACCGACTTTTGCTCGTCCCTCTATCTTCAAATTGATCCCAAATCTTCCTCAAAGTGATTCAAGCTCAAATTAAATGCGTTTCTTCATCAAGGATCAATAAATGGTAAGATTTTCACTCCATATGAAGTATTTCTTTTCTATTTCGGTTTTAGGTCTTATTTTAGGGATTTCCGTAAGTATGGTTGATTTTGGGTTGGTTTTAAGAAATTAATGGATTTTATGGATGATAGGAGTGTTGTAGAGTGGTTGTTTATCCTTGGTTTAACAAGTTTTTAATATATTCTTGAATAACTAGTTATTTCGAAGCTATACTCGGTTTGATGTAGGAATTTGGGGAAGTCTTCTACTGTTTAGGGGCCGGTGTTTAAAGGATACATAGAACTCTTGATGCCATAGTAATTAGTTAATTATTGTTGATTCTTGATTAAGAATTTCAATCGAGTTTTGGTTATCTAGCTACCCGAAGATTTGATCGCTTGAAATGTAGGAGTTTCGGGATTCTTATCATGTTTAGGGGTTGATTTTGTAGAATTTCCCTCATCCCTAAGTCTTAGGGTTTTGCTAAAAGCATGAAAGTATATTGATCAAGTGTATATATATATATAGGGGATGATTTAAATAAAAAGAGGTCTTAACGTGCAAAGTGAAAAGTTTACACTTTTTCATGTTTTGCTTGCACTTTTTATTGCTTTCTTTGCATTTTTTCGCGATAGCTCAAAAAAATTGGTTTATTTACAAAACTACCACCGTCATTTTGGCCGAATTTGGCCAAAATCAAAATGGGCAAAAAGTGCAACGCAAACAACAAAAAGTGCAAGCGAAACATGAAAAAGTGAAAACTTTGCACTTTGCACGGGAAGACCACTTTTCATTTGTACTCTTCCCTATATATATGGGGAGCGGATCAGGTGAAAAGGGCCCTTAGGTTGAGAACTGCGAATTCTAACTTATAAGCTAAAAATACAAACTTTTAACCAATAAATCATAACTTATTGACCTCCTCAAAAATAATTACGAAAATGCCACCGCGCCAAAATAACTCCAGAAACCTTGAATTTTTTTGGCGCAGTGGCATTTCCGTAATTAAGATGTAGAGCTTTATAAGTTATGATTTATTGCTTATAAGTTCCTATATTCAGTCTATAAGTTTGCTGCGTTGTAAGATTAGATGCAAATCCAAGGGCTGAGATTGCTGGAAGTCTAACTTATAAGCTAAAAATACAAACTTTTAACCAATAAATCATAACTTATAGACCCCCTCGAAAATAATTACGAAAATGCCACCACGTCAAAATAACTCCAGAAACCTGAAAATTTTTTTGACGCGGTGGCATTTCCGTAATTAAGATGGAGAGCTTTATAAGTTATGATTTATTGGTTATAAGTTCATATATTCGGTCTATAAGTTTGCTGTGTTGTAAGATTAGATGCAAATCCAAGGGATGAGATTACTTCTCACTTCTCATCTTAAGGAGGACTTCTCACCTGATCTTCTCTCTCTCTCTCTCTCTCTCTCTCTCTATATATATATATATATATATATATATATATATATATATATATATATATATCTACAATTATATAAGCATGAATAATGTTAGGGGTATAACGGTCTTAGAAAAAGTGTTAGTGTCTCCTTTTGCATTGAAACATTGCACGCCATAGAAAATATGTCTCTATTATTCTAACAAATATCAATATTTCATCAACTTCCTTATGAACACCATTTTTAAATATAAAAAAGTTGAAAATTATAAATGGAAAATATACTACTCCATAATAAAGAAGGTTTTTCAAGTTTAACTGGCCATTCGAAAAGTTCAAAATCATCCAAGTATGGAGCTGGAACTAAGGTTAAGTTGTTAAGCATGTCTACTTCATTACTGAAGGATTTTGTAAAGTAAAATATTGCTATGAAAGAGTAAAGGAGATGAAATGGCTATCGATAGTCAAGAAGCTTCACACATGTTTTGCATTAAGTTTTAATTAACTATGGTTTCATTAAGCTTCACATATTTTTTTAATTATGGTGTCATTAATAGCTGAGTTAGGGTTATGTCTCAGATAGTATTTTAGGATAGGTTAATCATTTTATGTATACAAAAACGACTGCTATAATTAAGAAAAGTCTGAAGGCTGATCTGGGCTTGATCTCGCTGTTACTGGCGGAGCTATTGGGCAACCTAGACATCCCATCTCAATTTTTTTGTTTTCTTTCCCTGTTTCTCCTCATACTAATATTGATGTCATTTATACATTAAAGATAGATGGAGTTATGACTGTTGAAATCAGTGGTGGTCCTCAAATGGTTTTTCATCTTGGAACATGATATGCATGATGGTTTCTCTTTAAATTCTACAGGATATTACGGTGCTTGTGTTGTCTAATTATATGTATGTTGGTCCATTCTTGTTCCTTGATAGTGTGAATTATTGACTATTTTTCAAGATAAGACAACCTTTCCTCCTTAAGGCCATTTGCATGATGCTACAAATGGTTTGCATTTTTTTCATCTTTGTGCTAATTGAGCTATGAAAGTATAACTCTAGTGCCTGTGTTGCTCATTACAGGATGTGATCACTTCATGCCTGCCTTTGGACAACAAATGAGCATGAAAGATAATGAAAACATTGTTGCATGTAAGGAAATTAACATCAGTGTGGAGTTGCCCACAAATGTTTTGTACTCCATAGTCATTTATTGATAGGGAATGGGGGTAGTTGTCAGGTGGAGTATGCTCTTTCCGTTTTAATACTACATTTGATGATTTGAGTAGATTTTAGGTTCAACTTTTCTCTTTCTTAAATTATAGCGAGCTTCTTCCCGGGGAAAGGAAGGTCTCCTCTTGTGCTTTCAAATTTCAAGTAATAAAACACCATAGCCTTTTTGGATCATCATCTCACTCCGTGAAATGTACACATTATATGATATTGGGCGTTATTCCCGGGAAGTAACGCCCGTGAAGTAATCACTCCAAGGGGTGAGATTACTTCTCACTTCTCATTTTAAGGGGGCCTTTGCACCTGATCTTCTCTTTCTCTCTCTCTCTCTCTCTCTCTCTCTCTCTATATATATATATATATATATATATATATATATATAGTTATATATATATATATATATATAGTTGCTCATCGAAGAACCGTTGCCCGTAAATGCCTTATACACACGCTCAAGGGTAAAAACTCCGTGTGAATCAGGTAAGTCACCATCACCTATACATGATAGTTCTAAATAGAGTGTGGAAGTTTAGCTAATGATGAATTGATATACTTGCTTGGATACTTGAAATTGTACGACATGATGTTATGTGAATTTCAAGTGATATGTATGTGCTGACAGGTGGCGTTGAGCGTAGAGTTATTGAATGATTAAATGTAAGGTATTCATGTTCTATGTTTGATTTTAGTTTGGGTTCATATAGAACCAACTATGAAAGGAAGATATGAGGATGAAGATATATAATGAATGATAAGAAATGTTTAAACATTTCTTATCATTCATTATATATCCTCATCCTCATAGTACCTACCCGAGGTTACTTCTGATGGGCTGCGGGCTAGCTACCCGAGGTCATCGGCGAGGGGCCAGGACACGAGCGACGGGCCGATAAACTTCAGGAACAAGATGAGAAGAAAGAATGATGAATAAGGAAACCTCTTAGGGTTTGATACTTGAATGCTTATGTGATGTTATGTGTATTTCATGTGTGACTATAACACAAGTGTGGTGTATTCAACGTATGTACCTATTCACGATTAGCTAAAAACTCCTATATGTTTTAGTGGACGAAATGGTGACCTACTAAGCATTATTGCTTACGAGAATTATATTCTCTTATGTTCTCATGTATAGGTAATAAACGAGGTACAGAAGCCAGAGAGAATGTATGGAGCTGGTTACAAGGTTTTGGATGAGTTAACGGAGAAGATCGGGCAAACTATTATGTTTTGTTTTTAGTACTACGGTACTTCTATGGATTATTTAAATACTTGTTTTGAAATCCTGATCAGGTGTAAATGTTTTGTTTAAATACAAATTCCTTTGGTTATTTGATGTTTTCATTGTGAGTTTTGGATGTGAACATAAGTTATAAAGTTTCATGAAGAGACTTTATATCTTTATTTCCGCTTGGTTTATCGAGTCTCTTTTATGTTTGAGTATTGTAATGGCCGTGTTGGAGATGATCGTTACAGCTACACACATGGATTCTTTGTGAACTTGTATATTTACATTTAGCTTTATTATTTTTTCATGAATTTAAAAACGGTATCCCTTTCTAGAGAGATTTAACCTCCCTCCCATATTGTATCATTTTAATTTGGTTATTATACCCGACAAGTATTCCTCGAAACTTGTCAATATACAATAAAGCCCGTTTGATGCACATTTTGACTTTGTTTCAAACAAGCCAATATAAATAATAACGGTGGCATTTTGGTAAATATTATGTTGAACGTGAAAAAGTGCATTAGGCAAATCTCATCGTGCATCACATTGGGGTAAATGTGGTGTTCTCACGTTAAGCCTTCGTCTCATTTGATATTTACTTTCTCTCTCTCTCTCTCATTTGATCTTTACTTTCTCTCTCTCTCTCTCTCTCTCTCTCTCTCTCTCTCTATATATATATATATATATATATATATATATATATATATATATATATTCAAATGAGAAAACAATCTCAGGAGAGAAATAAGAACTTATCAAGGTTGTTGGATTCAAAGAGCGTTCCTTCTAATTTGATCATACATGTAAGGGTAAGTAGGCCATTCTCTAATATTCTTCTTTGAGATTAGAACCGTACATGATTGTTTAGGATCTAAAAATTAATTCTTCCCTTATTTTCTTTCTCAATTTCCTTAACCGTCTCCATCTCCTCCTACCCTCTCCTCTACGTCTCCTCCTACCCCCTCCACCCTGCGCAGGAAGCATATCAACCTCTGAGATTCCCTCCCCAGAATCAAAGCTTCCCAAACTAGATGATAGGGGAGGCTCTGTTTTCGTCTCTTCAACACCCTTATCTACTACGAAAGACTCACACAGAAATGTTGGATATGTTGACTTTTACGATATACAAAGTATACTTTAGTATACATACGTTGAATTGATCATACACTGAATCCATCTTTTTAGTTATCTTAATAATTAATTCTAATTAACTATTCCTGCACTTATCATACTTGGGTTTTCACTTTTGTTTGTTTTAATTTTTTCCTTTTTTGCAGGTGCGATGTTGTGTCAATAGTGCACTAGCATGTATTATTCGATCCACTATGATGTTATTTAATCTGCACCAGAGGAAAATTTTAATATTGCAATCACACATTTGTATGCCATGCTTTCATATAAATATTGGCTGTTCAATTGGATGCAATACTAAGGGGGTGTTTGGATTTGATTCTTAAAACTGCTTCTACTTTTTCAGGGAGCAGAAGCATAAGTTGGAGTGTTTGGGTGAAAGTGCAGAAGTGATTCTGGTGCTCTAATTTACTCCTAGAATCAGTTTTTTAGAAGCTGGGGGTGACCAGCTTCTGAAAACTGATTCTGATTCTGCTTCTGCTTTTAAAAAAGAAGCAGAAGCAGAATCAGTTCCAAACACCCCCTAAATGTTTGTTCTTGCACTTTTACGTATTATTGTTACACAGTATATAGATTTGTGGATTTGCACTCATATTATATTTAGATTTGTAGATTTGCACTAATAATTAGTGCACCTACATTGTCATGTTATGCATTTACACTTACATCATAGCTATCTCCCTAAGTTTAGGATAATATTGATACATTTTATATTACACTTATGATGCACTTATCATACTTTACATGCACTTTTCATTAGTTTTTTTAATTTACTTTTGTAGGGCTTAGGTTGCTAGACAAATCAGTTAGTTTGATGCTTAGTTAAATATGCCCTAAAAGAAGAATATTAGGTTTTGAGCTCTGGCGATTTTTTCATGACTGAGTCGGGAGGAGGGACGACTCCTCCTCCACCTGCATAGGTGTGGGGAGGCAGGTCGTTTGCTGCGGTGGTTGCTGGTGAGGCCAAAGATCCGCCGTTATCTAAGAAGAATCCAACCAGGTTTAAAGGGATGCCTGCTATCACCTTCCCGGAGGAGGAAATCCAGCTTTTGGCATCCAAACATTCCAAGGACCTGGTAGGTTATTTTTTCTCGAGACGTCCTTCAACGGTTTCCCTAAGAAAGGTGTTTGAATTGATAGGTTTTAAAGGCAAATTTCATCTGGGTATTCTGGAAAAAAAACACATCCTAATTCGTTTTGAATTGGACGACGATTATGTTAGATGCTGGAATCGTCAGGTTTGGGACATTTTCGGTAAAGCTATGCGTCTTACCAAATGGACCCCCGATTTTAAACCTAACATCGAATCCCCTGTGGTTCCGGTATGGTTGACTTTTGAAAATCTTCCTATTCATCTACATGACAAAAGAGCTTTGTTTGATATTGCAGGGATGATTGGAAGGCCGTTAAAAATTGATGCAGCAACTGCGGCTCTGGCTAAACCCTCTATAGCCAGAGTATGTGTTGAGCTTGATCTTACAGGTGAGATGCCAAATAAATTGTGGATCCAATGCGGATCCCATGGATTTATTCAACAAGTTACGTATGAGAACAGACCATTGTATTGTACCAAGTGTTCTCACTTGGGACATTCGGGAGTTGCCTGTCCTATAAGGCCTACATGTGTGATAGTTGAAAGCCAGGCAGTTAAAGATGCTTGGGTTGCTAAACCAACTAATAATAAAGAAAGGAAGCAAATTACAGATGGGAAGCAAGGGAATGGGAAAGCAATTGATAAAGGGAAAGAAAAAATTTCTACTACAGTTTTAGATAAGCCTTCCACATCTAAAGCACAGATGGTAGAGCTGGAAGATTCAGACACAGAGAACATCTTTACTGAGTCCCTTATTCCATTTGAGGAAGGCAAGTCAGCTTCAGTTCAGAAGAGCCCCTCTTTGCTTCGTGATACTGCTGCCTTTAATATTTCGGAAAAAGTTTGTAGGGACCCTAACTCATTTTCCAGTAAGGATGATGTTCATCTTACTGTCATGCACAATTTTCTGAAGAGAGACAAAGAAATGTTAACAAAAATTCATTATTCTGATGGAGATAGAGAACTACCTCAAAGATGTGATAATATGTTCGACAACTGGGAAGAAATCAAAGAAAGAGTGGAGATCATGTCTAAGAGGCTTCAAGCAGAAGAGGTTTCACATATTTCTAATCATCATATTACTGAGGATGCTACTGAGGTGCATGTGGAAAGGGAGCAGGTTACTCTTCAAGGTGATTTGCCTCCTCCTCCAGAGATGCTAACAGAGAACACCAATGGTGTTCAGATACTGCAAATTGAAACAACAATTACCTTGGAGAATAATTCAGAAAATCATAAAGGAAATGAAGTGGAGCCACAGACTTCTGAAGATACTGAGCATCAGCAGGGGGTAGATGATGGGGGGTAGATGATGATGGATTCACCAAAGTGGCAAGGAAATCATCAAAGAGACAATTGTATGCACGTGACAATATTCAGAAAAGATTTACAAGAAGTGCAGCGAAAGATTTACCTCCTTTACCAGCCTCTTAATGAATTGGCTGATTTGGAATACTAGGGGTCTAGAATCCTCCAGTTCTAGACTTTGTTCCCTAGTTAAACAATGGAGGTTAGCTTTTATTGTGGTTATTGAACCTATTGTTAATATTTCACGAGCTGTTCATTTCAAAAACATTTTGGGCATGAATGAAGTTCTGTTTTCCCCTACTACAAAGATTTGGATATACTAGGATAGTACAAATGTTAATATATCCCAATTGACTTGGCATACTCAATTTGTTCATTTCAAAATCCAGAATAGTTCATTCACAGAGTGGTGTACAGCAGTCTATGGTGGTCACACTTACATTCTTAGAAAAGAACTTTGGGATGGAATCACTAACATTTCTAGTAATATGGATGACCCATGGATGGTAGGTGGGGATTTTAATGAAATTGCCAGTTATAATGATCATAAAGGTCACAGTTTACCTATTTCTTATGGTATCAATGATTTTTGTGACTGTATTGTTGCATCTAATCTCACTGAGCTACCTACTTCTGGACCTCACTTTACCTGGACTGGTATTAGAACTAGGGGGAGAGTTTGGAGGAAAATTGACAGATGCCTTTTTAATAAACAGTTTCTGGATAAATTTGAGGTGATTCGGGTTTCTCTTATTAATAGATCCCCCTCTGACCACAACCCCATGTTGGTCCAGATTAAAAACAACACCTTTTCAGGCCCCAAGCTCTTTCATTTTCAAAATATGTGGTTTTCACATCATTCTTTTATGGAATTTGTGGAAAACAGATGGAATTCCTATGCTACTTGTGGTGGTATGAGAGGGATGGCGCTTAAGCTTCAGTTGTTAAAAAAGGATCTCAAAATTTGGAACAAAAATGTTTTTGGAGATATTTTTGAGAATATTAAAGAGTGTGAGCAGGAGGTTCTCTCAGCTGAAAAAGCATTTGAGGATGATCCCAGTGAAGAGAACATGGAGGATTGGTCTTTTAAAAGAGGGTTGTTGCTTCAGAAATATAAATTGGAAAGAAAATTTTGGAAACAGAAGGCTAATATCAGATGGATTAAGGAGGGGGATTCTAATTCCAATTTTTTCATAATTATGTGAATATCCGCAATAGAAAGCAGTTAATGACCTCTATTGACTTTGAAGGTCAAACTCTTACCTCTCCTGCTGATATTGGTAATGTTGCGGTGACATTCTTCTCATCCTTATACACTGCAGATCATAACAATGATAATAGTAATATTCTTGGTGTTATTCCTAGCCTGATTTCTCAAGAGGATAATGATTTTCTTACCTCCCTTCCTACCATGGAGGAGGTCAAATTGGCTGTCTGGAGTCTTAACCAGTTAACCACAACAGTGCAGCTGGTCTTGATGGGTACAATGGGATTTTTTTTTAGAAAATGTTGGACCATTGTGGGCCTAGATGTGTTGAAAGTTGTTCAGGATTTCTTTATGGGCTTCCCTATCCCTAAAGGAATGTCTAGTGCTATTCTAGTTCTTATTCCTAAAAAAGACAATCCCAACACCTTTTGTGATTTCATACCTATCTGTTTATCTACTTTTTTGAGCAAAATATGTACTAGGATTATGGTGTCAAGGCTGGACAGTGTACTACCCAAGATTATCTCTAAAGAGCAAGCTGGATTCATGAAGAATAGGGATATAGCAGATCAGGTGCTCATCGCTCAAGAGATGATTCACAGTATTGATAAAAAGGTTAGAGGCACTAATTTGGTGGCTAAATTTGATATGGCTAAAGCTTTCGATAAACTTTCTTGGAAGTTTTTATCAGATAATCTATTGAAGTTTGGTTTTTCCACCATGTTCGTGAGGCTGATTTTGAATAATCTCCAAGCTACTAATCTTTCAGTTTTGATTAATGGATCACCATATGGTTTCTTTAAGCCTAGCAGGGGGGTGAAACAAAGGGACCCCCTATCCCCCTTTTTGTTCATCATAGCTTCTGAAGCTTTCTCCAGGGGTATTATACATCTATTGGACCAAAACAAGATTAAACCTTACTGGATGGGAGCACCAGGATATCTTATTTCTCACCTAGGGTTTTCTGATGATCTCTTGGTTTTTCTTAATGGTGAATCCAGATCTATTTTGAATTTTAAAAATTTTCTGAAAGATTACCGAAGCTTCTCTGGACAGACTGTTAACCTGGACAAAAGTTCATTTTTATGTGGTAAAACTACACTGAGAAGGGCTAATCAAATTCATGAGCTTTTGGGCATGAAAAAGGCAACTCTTCCAATCAGATATTTGGGTGTTAACATGCACAAAGGGGTTAATAGATTTGAGTATTGTGGTAAAATTATTTCTCAGTTTGAAAAGAAGCTTTCTACTTGGAATCAAAAGAACTTGTCTCGGCGGGGGGGGGGGGGGGGGGGGGGGGGACTTATCTTAATCAAGCATGTACTTAACTCGATTCCCTTGCATATCCTGGCTGTTGACACATTACCAAAGAAAGTTATCAGCATTCTCAACAAAAAAAATGGCTTCCTTCCTATGGGGATCTTCTGGGAACAGTAACAAAATTCATTGCATATAGTGGAAACATCTATGCTATCATACTGATGAAGGGGGTCTGGGTATCAGGTCTCTTATTGACATTGAGAAAGCATTTACTCTCAAACTTTGGTGGACGTGGAAAACTGGGGACTCCATTTGGACTGATTTTATAAAAAGGAGATATGATAGGGCTGAAATGTTACCTAAAATCTCTGACTCACCCATTTGGAGTAGGATCTGTCAAATCCATGATTATGCTTCATCACTGTGCTCTCAATCTCCCTCTGGATCTGTCACCTGGCATGCGGAAACCTTTGGTCAATTCTCCCTGAAATTTGCTTATCATGAAGTGAGAAATCAGCTCTTACCAACATTCTCTTTCAAACACCTCTGGAATCAAAATCGGGAGCTCAAAATTACTCTGCTGCAATGGAGAATCATCAAAGGAATACTTCCATTCCCTGAAAAACTAAATCAGTTTCATATTATGCTTAACCCATCTATCTGCCCTATTTGCAGGAATAGTGAGGCCTCTTTGAACCATGTTTTCTACAATTGCAGAAGGGTTAGACCTATTTGGGTATACTTTTTGAGTATTCTTGGAATTCCTATACCTAGAGAAAATTCCTCCATTGAACAGGTTTTCAGAATGTGCTGGCTTAAAGCAGGTTCCCTGGATTTGTTGGATATTTTTAAGCATAATATTTCAGGTATTATTTCTTGGCATATTTGGAAAGTGTACTCAAGTCATCAATGGGGAGAGGGAAATGCGAACTCATCTACTGAGGGCATTATCAGCTCTATTAAGATCTACACACAATAATGGGCTCAGACTTTGAAGGGGGTCAAATTTCGTTCAGTAGACCACATTTTGTATGAAGAACAATTTATTCAAAAAGACTTCTGCAGTACATGATTCAATTTTAAAGTTCTCAAATGGAGTAAACCTAAGGGTATGATGAAATTAAACACAGATGCTCGATACTTATCTGGGACGGCGACCGGAGCAGCTATTCTGAGGAATCGAAGGGGTTATCTCGTTCGTGCAGCTAGCTTCGATATAGAGGCTTCCTCTGCGCTGGAAGCCGAACTTCAAGCAATATTCAGAGCGGTAAAATGGGCTGTGAATGAGGGTTTCAGCGATTTTGAGGTGGAAACAAATTAAGTTATGGCGATTGATTTTCTCCTGGATCCGGAAGTGCATAGATGGAGATCCCTAATTCAGGAAACTCTGCTTGAAGTGAATAGGAAAGGTCTTTCCTTTTGTCATACGAATAGAGAGGTTAATGGGGCGGCGCATTTTTTGGCCTAAGACCATTCGGACCCAATTAAGGTTTTTCATAGCCCGGGAAGTCTATCTTCTATGACTAAACAGGCTTATTATATGGACCTTTTCGGTCTTTCATCTTTTCGTGTTTATTAATTATCTTCTTTTTCTTACCGGGTCAGGTCTAGTCCCCCCGGATTATGCTTTTGTTCTGAGAGGTTTTGGCCTAGTCCCCCTCTTTGTAAGTTAATTTATTATGCATTAATAAAATCATGGTATCTGACTCCCGACATTTACCCCGCTGATTTTGGTGGTTTGCCTTCCGGGATACAAAAAAAATTACTTTTGTTTGCGGATACAGGTGACATCAGAAGATGCCATCATAACGGAACAAATACGATGCTTTTGGAAGAAAAGTGTATTTCATTTTACAAAAAGTGTCGATGTAAAATTTTAGAAAGTGTCATATATGATAGTGCACTTTTGTATATATTTGAAATGCACACCATAAAGTGCAACTATTTAACATTGATGTGCAAATAGACAAAACTAGGTGAATGAAACATTTATTTGAAAAATTGATTACACAAAAAATGCAATAATTCGAATAAAGATTTTTAAATATATTAGTTATCCTAATAATCATATGTGAGAGAATACTAGATTTGGAAACTATAATTAAATAAAAGGAAGTATTTGTTAGAATAAGAGAGTACGTTACTCCTTATTAATTATTATCCTAATTCCTAGGACTCTTACCTATTGTGATGCCGCAGGCATAAGTTTAGACTTACAATCATGCCCTCCTTAATTGTTACGCGTGCACTTAATTTTGTAGGAACACAGTATAATGTAATCGAGTGCATCATAATATTTGTGGACCAGTTAACTTGGTGTCATTAGATACTCAAAAATAACGTGTGAGATGTATTCTCATTTCTCTCCTAGGACTCCATTCTCACAGGAACCCTCCCCTGTGTGTGTGTGTGTTTTTTGGTTCAAATAAGAACATGATCTTAGGAGAGAAATGAGAATGAATCTAGACCGCTAGATTTGCTTTATGTGAAATTCAATGTGCATTAGATGAAACTGTAATGTGTATTAGGTGAAATTGAAATGTGCAACACAAAGGATACAATACAGTGGCATTATGTGAATCTGAATTGTGCATTATGTTAAATTGAAATATGAAACTGAAATGTCCAGAATAAAAGGTACGATGTGATGTTATTTTTGTACCTTTTATTTTGCATATTTCAGTTTCACCTAATGCACACGTGAGTTTAAATTTTTATTCTGCACATTTCAATATCATCTAATGTACAATTCAGTTTCACCAAATGCACAATTCAATTCCACAATTCAGTTCCACATACTTCATTTTCATTCTCATTTCTCTCCTGGGAGTCCGTTCTTACCGGAATCGCTCCCTAGACACACACACACACACACGCACACACACACACACACATATATATATATATATATATAGAGAGAGAGAGAGAGAGGAACTATCCTGTCAGACACATCTGACAGGATGCGCAGTGCCTACTTTTGCCCGTTTGAGGGCCTTCCCGGTGGAATATTTTGATAAAATGTTTTGAGCCTGTTGCTCATCAAGTCTAGTTTATGCATACCAAAGTGCAGATCAAGATTCGTTCAGGGAGGCAGTCAAATGAATTCTTGAAACATATGATGCATTATGTGCATTTTCTGCAAATGTAAAAAAGTGCATTAACTGAACAGAAAAGTGCATCACAACGTTGTAAAAGTGAAAATTTGCATTTTACACGTTAAGACCTCTTTTTATTTGATATGCACCCCATATAGGGGGAGGATCATGTATTGTTGAGGTTTATTCCCTTCCACCCGTAGGCCCAACACACAACCTAAGGGTTTCAAGCGGGTAGTTTAGGAGAATAAGGCCAAACAAGTAAGATGAGGCCCAATAAGAAGTCTTGATTTAATTCCACTGTTATGAGGCGTGAGGCTGTTCGTACAGATGTTGTGCTATGAAATAATAAGAATGCTATAATACTAAAGTGCTAAGTTTCCCTCTCTTTATAATAAACATAGATATAAACATGTATGAACATGCTATTTTACGTGGAAACCCGGAAAGGGGGAAACCACGAGACTGTTTTGGCTAATGTCCAAGCTTACATTGTACACTTGAGCTCTCATTAATGGAGTCTTTTAGCTAGTCTAAAGAGAAGGAGGAGGAAAACGGGGAAGAAGAGACCACTCATTTACAATGAAATAAATGCTTCTATTTATACTGCCAGATGGTGGTTGAGCATGCTGATGTGGTGGGCTGTGGTTGGCTTGGATCCCAACCACCAAATCTCTGTATTAAATGGCATCCCAACCACCATATCTCTGCATTAAATACACTTCCCGTCAAAATCTTGGATTCCTGCCAGAGGTTGGGGACGAGCGTCCCCCTAAGCTTGCTTTCTGTGTTCCGCCTAGCCTCAAGTCCCAGACACCGAACGTCGTGCAGCCCCCTGGACCTTCGTACCCGAATCTTGGGTTCCCGCTAATGAGTGGAGACGAGCGTCTCCCTAGGCTTGCCTTCTGCGTTCCGCCTGGCCTCAAGTCCCAAACACCGAACGTCGTGCAGCCCCCTGGACCTTCGTACCCGAATCTTGGATTCCCGCCAATGGGTGGAGACGAGCGTCCCCCTAGGATTGCCTTCTGCGTTCTGCCTGGCCTCAAGTCCCATACACCAAACATCGTGAAGCCCCATTAAATGCTCATTTAATGCTCCCCATGCTCCGTGGAGTAATTGCAGATGATTGGCCGCAATGTCAGGATTACTTTATCCCAAAATAGTAACCCGCCAACTTTACCGGGTCCTACTGGTCAAGTCAACTGCTCGCGCATTAAATGCAGTTGTCCTCCTACTCCTCCAACGGGAAGACAACCTCAGTATAAAAGATACACTACGAAGAACAACCGGATAACTTTGCTAAAACTTTGCTACAACTTTGATATAACTTTGCCAAGATAACATTGCAACTCTTGCTAACCACAAGCAAGATATTCAAACTCTGAAAAGCAAAAAGCCTCCTTGAGATTCAAACTCATTATCCTCTACAAGAGAAGGCAGAAGTTGGAAAAATACTCTTTCCAACTCAAGCAAAGTTCCAAGTGTTCTTCAACTCTTCAAGCTCATTACATACAAATCTTTTGTAACGAAGCTAGTTGGAGGAACCCCAGTTTCAACAGAAACTCTTCTTGCTACAAGAAGGACGTCCAAATAGCTGGAGTAGTGAAGTGGTGATACTTCAAGGAAACTCAGTGAAAGGACCAGTGTTAAAGGAAGCCAGGCAGTGCATCCCAGGACACATTGTTAGTCCCTGTTTCTGTAACAGCAATGAATAATCGATCTAACAATGAAGATTAAACGTAAAGATGAATACAGAATGAATCACCGTAAAACCTTCTTTGATAAACCGTGGAACGTACAGCAATATAAGCGTAAGGCTATGAATAATAAGTACGACGTTCAACCTTTTCCTAAACCTCGGCTCCCTTTTTATAGGCGAGGTTTAGGTTAGGCGAAACAGGCTTTTGGCCTGTTTAAATGGGCCTAACACTTGGCTTGATTTCTATCTAATTTATGCACTATTTAAATACAAGGATTAAATATAAAGCTAATCTATGACCAACTTGATTCACAATAAAATATCTCCAACAATCTCCCCCTTTGTGATCAAGTGTCATTCTTTTATTGCTTCTGTGATTTGAAGTAGTGCTTCCTTAATCCAAGTGCATGTTCATATTGTCTTAGCATATTTCTCTTTTCGAGGCGATCGTCAATGGCCTTTAAAATTGTCTCCACAGTAGAGTGTTCCTTTTGAACATAAGACGATGCCTCTTGAAGATTTTCTTCCAGCTTTGCCTTCATCTGTAGAATCTGCTCTCTGATTATCTTCAGTGTTCCGTCGCAGTATTTCTCGATTTCACTGACTACCATCAGACGCTTTTCGTTCTTGTGGTTCAGGTAGGTGACTGCTGGCGGTTTGAAGAAGATGTGATAGGCTGGGAAATCTTCAAGTTCTGGACCATACAGTTTAGGCTTTGTCAGATTTGTCTTCTTCAGATTGCATTCAATAGCCATTTGTAGGTCATGTGAGGAGTGTACTCGGATCTGTCTAAGCATGAATCTCTTGATAGCTGCGAGGCCTTCGCTGTATACTATGTTTTGCCTGACTGGAAGGTATCTGTAGGCCATGAGCATTTGATATATGTCATCCGGTTTCAGCATGATGAAGTCGTTCTCTTGACAAGTGAATTCGCTCCCATCGGTGCGTTGAAGTCTGAAAGTGTAAAATGTTACTCCATGATAGTCTTCAGCTTTTACTTGTAGAATTTGATGAATCGGGAGAATATTCGACTTCAGATCTTGTTCCATCAGTTCTCTCTGTGTACCGGTTGACCTTTGCAGCAGCATATGCAGATGACCTCCAGCCTGTTTTCCTTTCAAGTGTGTGAGGCCTCTTAGCTTCAATTCATTCAGTGGCTTGACTTTGTCCGGTCTACGCCAGATATGCTCTCTGATTTCTTCTTGGAAGGGGGCTTTGATTCGAACGTTGTCCCAGGGTTTCTCTGTCTTGGGAAGTCTTCCCGCTGATTGTCTTATGACTGATTCAAGAGCTTTCTGGGATTCCTTGTAGTTCTCCCCTTCCTTGCGTTCATCGTCCTCGAGCCTAATGATATCTTCAGAGCATTTATTAATAAGCTCTCATAGCCACCAGTTTCTTTGCATGTCCTCTTGCTTGGCTTCAACCCGGAGATCGTCCCATTCTGTCCATTTTCTCGGCCATTTGTCGTATATCACCGCCTCTTCCAGTGCATCATGGATGTCTTTGCCTGGGGAGATATATGGAGTTCTTTGTTTAGGCGATGATTTTTCCTGTGTAGCACTACCGGGTTCACTAAGATTGCCCATTGACATCAGCTTAGAACTGGGTTCCAACTGATGGCCTGATGGAGAAGATGTACCAGTGGTATCATCATCAGGACTTCCATCCCCTCCTCGGTTGGTATCTCTAGGAGATACGCCTCGGGATGTTATTTCTAGTTCGACCACGCTAGAGAGTTTGGCTGTGGATGGTGGTTGTTGGTTTGTTGAGGTCTCAGGTTGAATTGGCTGTGGAGTTTGGCTTGGAAGAGTAGTTTGCTCAAGTGATCGGGGTCGCTTGTTCTCCCCCTCATGAGGATCCGAATCATCGGGGTCCTCATGGGAACGTTTGCGACCACGAAGACTCTCCTTGCAAGTACTCTTGGTCTCGGGTGAGGAAAGAAGAGCTTCTAGTATGGCTTGCTGATGAAGAGTGAGATCGTCTTCTGGGGTATTCAAGAGGTTATTCAGCAAAGCCGAAGCTAGGGTGTCAAAGGATAGGGAGGAGAGATCGATGGAGGGTGTGGTCGGGTGTGGGGAGAATACTGGTTCTGTATTCTGGGTTCCCCGAGAAATAGAAGGGATAGGAATTTGGTTGATGGATTGGTGGGATAGAGGGGTGGAGGATATGGGTTGTATATGGGAGATGAACGGTTCAGGGGAAGGTTGGAGTGGTGTCTGTTCAGACCGAACCGCTTGGGTGGTCCTAAATTCCTGTGCTAGAGCGGTCATTGCATCTTGCACCCATGGTTTAATGGTGGAATCTAGAAAGCGATTTAGTAGAACGTTTACGTCTTCAAAGGTAGGGTGACCAGTTACGGGGGTTGTAACTGTTGACACAGCATCAGTGAAGATTGCTGATGTGTGGCCTGCATTTAATGATGGAATCATTATAGGCGTAGCAGGGCTTCCAACCGTCATAGCTTGCGCTCTGGTTGTTGTGTTCAGGGTGAGTGCACCTGTATGTGCTGTGAATAGTGTAGGTGTCCTAGAAAAAGAGGAAAATGTGGGAAATGTGACACCTAGACTCGATGTGAGTGAAGAAGGGGTTTTGACCTTGGGAGATAGGTCAATTGTATGCTCAACTGATTCAGAAGGAACCAGCGAGGGGGTTGAATCCCGTTCTTTTGAAACAATAACCTTTTGAGAGGCAATTGAGTGGCTGGGAGAGGGCTGTGCATGCGCAGTGGAGCCAGATGCTGCGACTTCTACTCGGGAACCGAAAAGATCGGCTCCTGTGCTTAGGGATTCAGCTCGGCTTATCTGGATAAAGGAGTCGCAGCCAGCAAAGATGTGCTCGTCTGCCTTATCAAACAGACTCTTAGTCGCTCGGGGCTGGGGTCTGGCCTTAGCAACCTTGTCATTTTTGACTTTAGCTCTTGTCTCTCGGATGACAACTTCTTCCTGGTTGATTGATGTCTTGATGGAGTGAGCTGTCTCGTCGTAATCATCCTTTGAGCAATTTGTCTCGCTCGGATCAGCTCTTGGTTTAGCTGTTTCTTTAATAGTGAAGACTTGAGGTCTGCGAGCTATGATTGGTGCTGCGTCTTCAGCAGTGATTCTTCTCTTCTTTGGAGATTCAACGGGCAGCTTCCCTTTTCTAATTAGTGCATATGTGAGCTCCACATCATCACTATCATTGTCATCATCCGAGTCTGATTTGTCACTCTCCGTGCCCACGCTCTCGGAGGCCTTGTCGTCAGTGTTTGTTTGGGCTCCACTAGACGATTCACTGGCCGTTTCCTCAGCGTCTTCCTCGGTGCCCTCAGCCGCCTGACTCGTCTGTAGAGAGTCGTCAGACTTCCCTTCATTGGGCATACCGGCCACTGGTTT
The DNA here is from genome assembly GCA_945859875.1 of Cuscuta europaea. Classification (NCBI taxonomy): domain Eukaryota; kingdom Viridiplantae; phylum Streptophyta; class Magnoliopsida; order Solanales; family Convolvulaceae; genus Cuscuta; species Cuscuta europaea. The sequence goes on from CAMAPE010000023.1 coordinate 706,043, forward strand.
CTATGGCTTTTGGGCTCTCTTAATACCCTTACCAACACTCGGCTTTGTCCCTTGGGTAGGTCCAGCTGGGTTTTGCTGAACCATAGGGACGGTCTTCTCGGTGGCTTCTTTGTATTGTTGGACTGCTGGATTTGAAGATTTTACCAGCTGTAGCAGAAATCCAGGTATCTTCAGACCATAGGAGGGATTCTTGTCTGCTTTGAAGTACTGTAGCTTCGGTGCTGTGAAGTGTGGATCGAAGCTGCGTTTTGGGATTGTTGAATGCTCTGCCATGAGGTCGTTGATGATCAACCCAAGCCACCTAGCGTACGGAATGGTACCTGGCCTATTCTTTTCTTTGGCCTTGACCAGGTCCATTAGCTCTGAGAAGAAGAGCTGTGCCATGTCGTAGTTCTTGTTGAAGGCAATGCCATGGAAGATGAGCAGGATCTGCTTGTTGCATTTGTCGAATCCGGCATGCTTCGGCGACAGGCACTTGTTCCCCAGCCCGAAAAGATTTTTCCACGGGTGACGGAGATGCACCGTTGAAATTTGACAGTTGTGGCAGTAGTGATGTGTAGCCAAGGGATGCTACGTCTTTGAGCAGATCGGGGATGGTTGGCAGTGCATCATACGTATCGTGAACTGGCAGGGCTAGAGTAGTCCGTAGAGTTGATGGCGTCAGGATCACGCGCATGCCATTCAGCTTGGTCTTTATTTTTGATCGATCCTTTGGAGATTCTGTATGCATGTGCCCCCAGAACTGTTGTAGGCATATCTCTGGCACCGGTTTTGAGGTGTGAAGTGCAGGCCAGAGATAGTGACCCTTCATGATGGCTGGAATGATTGGGTTCTGGCATTTGAAGACTGCAAGGTCTAACTGGAAGTTATTGTCCAGCACCTTGATCCATTTGTCTAGTGAGTAGATGGCATCATCGATCTGTGCTTTCGTGTTTCCTGCCATTTTAAACTGTAGAAGCATGGGGTCAGCACATGAAGTTCAACTGTTTGATTTGATTTTGAAAGAATTTGATTTGCGTTTGTCAGATAGGTTTATGCAGGTGGAATTTTGAAAAAATTACTAAGTCCACATCTCGAGATCTGAATCTCGAGATCATGATTTCGAGATCCAAATCTCGAGATCTTGATTTCGAGATTCAAATCTCGAGATCAAGATGTCGAGATGAAGATCTCGAGATCTTGATTTCGAGATTCAAATCTCGAGATCATGATTTCGAGATCCAAATCTCGAGATCTTGATTTCGAGATTCAAATCTCGAGATCAAGATGTCGAGATGAAGATCTCGAGATCTTGATTTCGAGATTCAAATCTCGAGATCAAGATATCGAGATACAGATCTCGAGATCTTGATTTCGAGATTCAAATCTCGAGATCAAGATGTCGAGATGCCCATCTCGAGATCTTGATTTCGAGAAGTTGAACCGACGATCTCGAGATCCAAAAACTCGAAATCGTGATTTCGAAATGAAGAATCCACCTGCAAAAACAAAGATATATCAATCAATAACAAACGATTTCGACCTAAAGTCTAACAAAAACCTTTTTATGTTGATTTTGAAAATTTGATCGATTTGCGAGAATGATCGTTTTCGAACTATGATTGAAGATTATGATTTCGAGTTCGAAGGATGTTGATGAATGAGATTTCGAACGAAGAACTACCTAGGTAGTTGTTAAAGGTAAACGAAGATGGAGTATTGCGAATTTGGTCTGAGGAGAAGAAGAAGGAGAAACGGCGGCAGGAGCTCTGAGAGTCTAAACGTTCGGATCTTTTGCGAAAAAATTCTGAGAAGTATAAGGATGGGAGGTTTTACGAGGGCTTATATATGCGAAAAGATTTTGGACCTCCTCTTTAACAGTTTAGCCCGAAATATTGGGCTGGCACACAGTGCTCTTTTAAAAGATTTTCGAGGCCCAAACCAGGAAAAAATAGAGAGCTCCCCCTTAATTAGTGAAAATTCTCTCCCCCTCAAAAAATGCAACGAACAATATGTACAAATGCAATGCACACACACTATTGTTTTTTGTTCTTTTTGATTTTTCACCCACGCAACACATGCAACGCACACACACTATTTTTTGTTATTTTTCTGGTTTTCTCCCCCTCAACACATGCAACGCACACACACTATTTTTTGTTATTTTTCTGGTTTTCTCCCCCTCAACACATGCAACGCACACACACTATTTACAAAACCCACACACACACACTTTTTACAAGTCCCACACACACACACTTTTTAGATCAGTGGAGACATAATTAAACTGGCTCGAGGTTCAACATGCCCAACTTGGAGACTAGGAACTGGAATCGTTTTTCATCCAATGCCTTAGTGAACAAGTCAGCCAGTTGAAGCTCTGAGCTTACAAAATACAGGTCAATGTCTCCTTTTTCCACATGATCCTTGATGAAATGATAGCGCAGGTCGATGTGTTTGGTGCGGGAGTGATGAACTGGGTTGCTGGTGATGGCTATGGCGCTTTGAGAGTCACTGTAGATCGGGATATGGCGGAGTGTGTAACCGTAGTCCTTTAGCTGGGTCTTCATCCATAATATTTGTGAACAACAGCTAGCAGCCGCGACGTATTCTGCCTCGGCCGTAGATGTCGACACACAGTTCTGTTTTTTGGAAGACCAGCAGACTAACTTATCACCCAAGAATTGGACAGCTCCCGATGTACTTTTGCGGTCCATCCGGCAACCAGCAAAGTCAGCATCCGAATATCCGACTAGGTCAAAACCTGAGTGCTTGGGATACCAAAGGCCTAGATTCACAGTGCCTTTGAGGTATCTCAGAATTCTTCGAACAGCGGTCAGATGGGATTCCTTCGGATTTGCCTGAAAGCGTGCACATAAGCATGTGGATAAGACAATGTCAGGCCTGCTTGATGTGAGATATAGCAAAGATCCAATGATGGCCCTGTAATTTGTAGCATCAACTGGCTTCCCGGAGGGGTCTGAGTCCAGTTTGTTGTTTGGGGACATGGGGGTCGTCGTGGAAGATTTGCTATCAATGTTGAATCTCTTAAGCATTTCCAGAATATACTTTGACTGATTGATGAAAATGCCCTCAGAGAGCTGTCTTACTTGCAGGCCTAGGAAGAAATTCAGTTCTCCCATCATGCTCATCTCGAACTTGGTTTTCATCAGTTTCTCAAAGTGTTTACACAGGCGTGGATTTGAGGAGGCGAAGATGATGTCATCAACATAGATCTGAATCAGGATGATGTCAGACTTCTGTCGCTTGATGAACAGTGTGGTATCAATCTTCCCTTTTGAGAAACCTGAGTCAATCAGAAATTCGGTTAATGCATCATACCAAGCTCTTGGTGCCTGTTTTAACCCATACAGAGCTTTCTTTAGCTTGTACACATGGTCGGGATATCTGGGATCTACGAATCCTTCGGGTTGAGCGACATAGACTTCTTCTTCCAAGACTCCATTTAGAAAGGCAGTCTTGACATCCATTTGAAAGACAGTAAAGTTCTTGTGGGCCGCGTACGCAAGAAAAAGGCGGATTGCTTCAATTCTTGCTACGGGTGCAAATGTTTCATCATAGTCTATGCCCTCTTGCTGATTATATCCTTTAGCGACCAGTCGTGCCTTGTTCCTTATCACTATGCCTTCTTCGTCCTTCTTGTTCTTGAACACCCATTTTGTGCCAATGATGGTTTTCTGAGGGGGTTTAGGCACGAGTGTCCATACATCTAGTCTGTCAAATTGATTGAGCTCATCTTGCATGGCAATCACCCAATCTGGATCAGCAAGTGCCTCTGAGACTTTGGATGGTTCATTCTTGCTTAGGAAGCATGCATAGTGACATTCATTTGTTGTTGCTGATCTCGTTCGCACACCTTGACTTGGATCACCTATTATTTGTTCAACAGGGTGTGCTTTTGTCCACTTCCTCTCATGAGCTAGAGGAGTTGGAGTGATTATTGGTTGATCTGAGTCCTGATATGAATTTGAAGGCTCTGGGGCAGCTGTGGTGTGTAGTGGAGATGATTCCGGACTTATGGCGAAGCCGTGATCATCCACACCTCTGGGATTGGTTTGAGGGGTTGAGGGTGTGGATGGTACGTCATCTGGTCCTGTGAGGAGCGGAATCTCTGCTGTTGGAGTTGATGTTGACTCTGGAGTGTATGCAGGAGGTGGAGATTGTGAGTTCTCGTAAAAGTTTCTGAAGAGAGAGTCGAGAATCACATCGTCGTGTTCGGTGTTTGGTTCAGCTTTATCAGAAGCTACTGGTACAGCAGTGGATGGATCGGTCTGGAGATGTTCAATAGCAAAGTCTGCCATTTCATAGAATGTAACATTTACACTCTCGATAACAGTCCGCTTGTCTCTGAGATAGACTCTGTAAGCCTTGGATTGCAGTGAGTAGCCAATGAACACGCCTTCTCTGGCTTTGGGATCCAGCTTACTTCTCTCTGTCCGATCATTGAGTATGAAGCACTTGCAGCCAAAAACCTTGAGGAAAGAAATATCAGGAGTTTTGTTGAATAGAATCTCATATGGAGTCTTGTCGAAGCGCTTGTGGATGAAGGTTCTGTTCTGAGTGAAGCACGCGGTATTGATTGCCTCTGCCCACATGAAGTGAGGCAGTCTTGATTGGATTAACATGGTGCGTGCTGCTTCAACAAGGGTTCTGTTCTTTCTCTCAACAACTCCGTTCTGCTGGGGAGTTTTAGCTGCTGCAAATTGCTGAGTGATACCGATTGATTCATAGAACTCAGTGAGAGTCCGATTTTTGAACTCGGTACCATTGTCAGTTCTGACAATTCGAACACTGTGCTGTAGCAGTTTCTGGATCGTTCTGATAAAGGTCATAATGTTTTCTGCAGCTTCGTCTTTTGATCGGAGAAATTTCGTCCATGTATACCTAGAGAAGTCATCAACGATCACCAGAGTGTATTTGCGACCATTGATGCTTTGTACTCTCATAGGTCCACACAGATCCATGTGTATTAGCTGCAACTGATGAGTAGATGAAGGTTCAGTTTTTGACTTGTGGGAGCTTCGCGTCATTTTGCCCATTTTGCAGGCATTACAATGATTTTCAGCGGAAGACTTTAGCAGAGGAAGCCCCTTGACAAGTTTCTTGGAGGACAAGGTTGATAGATGTTTGAAGTTCAGATGGGAGAGACGTCTGTGCCATAGGTTGTTTTGTTCAGTTGAAGCTTTGGACAGCAGACAGATGGAAGTGGTGGATTGGACGCTTTTCAGAACAATAGTGTACAGATTTGATGTTCTGTAACATGTTAATAATGTATTCCCTGTGCTGTCAAGAACACAGCATTGTTTTGCAAAGAACCTCACTTCCATCCCGCTGTCACAGAATTGTCCAATGCTCAGTAAGTTGTGTTTGAGCCCTTTGACGAATGAAACATCTTTTATTGTGACACTGGCACAGACGACGTCCCCATACCCAAGGATAGGAGATGAGGCGTCATTCCCGAATCTGACATTGCCTCCGTAGCAGTTGGTGTAGTTGCTCAAAAGGTGCTTTATTCCGGTCATGTGGGTTGAGCATCCTGAGTCTAAGTGCCACACATGACCGTCCTGCAAAACAATCAAATAAGATCAGGTACCCAACTTGGAGTGGGTCCTTCCTTATTATCAAGAAACACCTTTTTAAAACTTGCTTTGAGCAGTGATCCAAGGTCAGCTGCTCTTTCAACGAAAGATCTATCTTCGATGGGCTTTCCAATTGCCAGATCTGCTTTTGCAGTGTGTCTGGTTTTTGGAGTCCACCTACCACTTTCCATTTTGGTGGGTCTGATGTTGTGAACCCACCTTTCCATTTTAGTCCCTGTGGGTCTAAGTTTGGGGACCCACCTTTCAGTTGCAGTTCTGATGGGTCCTTGATTTGGACCCCACCTATCAGTTTTAGTTATGATGGGTCTACGATTGGGAACCCACCTTTCAGTTTTAGTTTGGATGGGTCTTCGTTTGTGGACCCACCTATTTGATTCAGGTTTGGTAGGTCTCATCTTGGGGACCCACTTTTCAGTTTCAGTTTTGACGGGTCTTATCTTGGGGACCCATCTTTTCGGTTTAGGTTCAGGTGGAGAGTAGACAGGAGCTTTGTGATTGAACGGTTGTTTTTTGAGTTTGGTTTTGAAAATCTCCTCCTTAGAAAGCCGATTGATATGTTTCCTAGAATGAACTCTAAGGGCGTATTTCATATCTGGAATACAAAACGTTCCCTTAGAAGTTTCTTTCTTGGTTTCCTTTTCAGGTTTAAGCTTTCTGGAAGGCTTAGATTTAACAACATTCATATCACATTCATAATTATGGGGATCTGGAACAGAATAACCATAAGCAACACTTGTATTATAAATAGAACTTTGTCTAGAAGATGTCTCAGAAATATTCAGCTTGGGACTCAAGACTGAATTGTTAGAAGTTTGCTTTGTAGAGACAGAATTGTTAGTCCCAGAATTCTAACAATCATACAACCATAGCATTGATAAAGAAGCAGATAGAGAGAAATCGACAAGATTGAACGCGAATCTGATATACCGTATGAATCTGTCGCTACTCTCCCTGGAGAAGGAGAGCAGCGACAACCTAATTTCTCTCTATCTTTACGCCTCTGCGTCTCTAAGCCTCTCTCGATTAGTTTTTTTTTGGGTTCCCGTAAGTTAGCCTCCTTTTATAGGAGAAGTTAGCTAACTTACGGGTTACAAGGAAGCCCACGGGCTGATACACATTTGTGGCCCGTATTACACGATTAATTAATAACTACACAAATACAAAGATAACTAACTAGATTGAACACCATAAAATATTCCCAACAAGAATTACAATTAACTTTTGAGTAAAATATTGAACTAGATCTAGGGCTCGCACTTTTCTCAAAAACTTTCTTTTTGCCTTCTGTGATTTCCTTCCTCTTTTTCCTCCACTCATTCTTCTCTTCTCCTTCCTTATTCACTTCATTCCCTGTAAACAAAGGAGAAGAGAGATGAGTGGACGAACCTTTAAAAGCATTGTTTTTCTCATGTGAGGTGTGTGAGCTGTTAGGCTTGTTCGTAGAAGAGTCTGATTTAGCATGAAACTGCTCACTCAAATCATTAAATTTTTGAAGAAGTTCCTGCCAGTTGCGCTCAAAACCTTTCTTTTCAGTTTCAAATCTCTCTCTTTCGTTATCAAGAGTTTTCTGTAGGTTTTTGAGCTTTTGAGCCATTGGAAAAATACATGGTTCCTCACCAGTTTTAGCAATACCTACTCTCGGGGGAGGGTCTAGAGGATGTCCTATGTGAGGAATATCTTTGGTATAAGGGTCTAGGCATTCACTAAAGCAGGAAGTAGGTTTTTCTTTTGAAAGTTGTTTTTCATTTACAGAGGGATAATCACAAGAAATCGCAGGTTTTGGTTTCTTTCTCTTTTCTTCTTCTGCTTCAGCATATTCTTCATCACTTCGAAAATACATTTTCTCACCAAACCCTAGTCCCATGTAATCTTTGTTATAGATTTGAAGGCAATTAACTTTCTTAAGATTACGTGGGTTAGTTATGCCCAGTCCTGTTTTAGCATTGTAGAATCGGTCATCCTTTTGTTTGTTGTTAAGTAGAAAAACAGTTTGTTCAGATTGACCTCTTCTAGCAGCTAGATCTTCTAGTTCTTTTACTTTATTTAAAAGTGTTCTTCTTTTGTTATGCAAAAAATCGCATTCAGCCTTAGCTGTGCTTTTTTCCCGTTCACTGTCTTCAAATTTCTTAGTTAATTCAGCTATCTTAAGTTCAAAGCTATCAAAATCTGAAGACACCTTTTTGACTTGATCTTTTGCGATTTCAAGTTGAATACTTAAGGAAGACTTTTGGTCTAGATTCTGTTTCAGAACTCTATGATTATTGTCTAGTCTCTCCTTTAGTTCTTTGATTTGATTGTCCTTTTCAAGTAAGGACTGCATTTGATTATTTAAAGAAGTATGAGCGGTACTTATAGAGCTTGTTGAGCAGTTGCCTTCAGGGATCGCAGCATCACCCTTTATTTCATCTCCCTCCACTCGTGCCATAAGAGCATAGTTGTCTTCCTCTTCCTCCTCCTCAGAAGAATCTTCTGCCCAGTTCTCATTTTCAGCAATCATGGCAGAGGTTTCTTCTTCTTTTTGCACCATTAGCATTTTCTGCTTATTCCACAGCATCTTCTGCTTGTAGAAGTTAGCGTCTTTCCTTTTTGGGAGGTGGCAGTCTTTGATCACATGTCCAGGCTTGCCGCAATTATAGCATTTAGGAGCTTCTTCTGCCGATGATGCCTTCCTAGAAGATCCTTGATCATGGTTCTTCTGCTTGTAGTTTGAGGAGGAAGTTCTCAGTCTGTTGGAGGAAGTGTTCTTCTTCGCAAATCTTTTGGCCAGCATTGCCATCTTCTTCTGTAAGTCTGCTAGCTCAGCCTCTAGATCAGATTTGTCATCGTCACTCTCATCATCATCTGATTCAACCACCACCTTCTTCATTTTCTTCTTTAGTGAAGTGGTTGTCCTTCTAGGCTGAGCATCCATTACAAGAGCTAAGGGGTTTGTGGTGTGATGATCCTCAGTGCATGCAACCTCGTTGACGAATTGCTTCAGATGTTCATAGAGTGTGCAGAGGTCAATTTCGTCCAGATCTATCCGTGATCTGACATCCTTCACTGTCTTTTCCCAAGCAGGATGCAGGCTGGATAAGAATCTAATATTTAGTTCCATATTGGACCTGAATACTTTGATTTTTCTGAGTTCATTTACCAGTTGAACAAGTCTATTGTAAGTCTCATTCAATGGTTCTCCTGGTCCTGCTTTGAAGGAGTCATAAGCGATGAGAATTGTAGTCTTCTTTGTTTTGAGGCTGATGCTTGTGCCTTGTAGCAGCTTCTCTATTTCATCCCACATCTCCTTAGCTGTCTGCATGCTATCTATGAGAACGTAAACCTCGTTCGGTATTGCTTGAAGGAGATATGTTTTAGCCATAAGATCACCACGAAGTCTGAGCTTGTCGGCTTCTGTGTATTCAGATGGCACTTTTCTCCTTATTTCTGGAAAAATAGGAGGATTGTTCTCTGGATCTCCACCAACTGAAATTAAAAGTTCAGCTGGTCCTTCAAGTAAGGATTCAAGCATTACAGAAGAGTTCTCTTTGTGCTCGAGGAAGTTTAAAAATCTGTTCCTCCACATTTGATATTCTCCCTTCCTGAGGCTAGGAGGGTACTGCTGTTCCCTTGTGCATTGTATTCTGAACCCATTGCTGTACTAAACTGACCGTTCGAGAAAATTGATCAAAAGATTTTCAGAGGCAGAATCTCGAAAAATCAGATGTCGAGATCTGAATATCGAAATCTCAGTTTTCGATAAAGGAGGCCCGATATCGAGATTTGGGCTCGAGATTAAGGATCTCGAGATTTGGGATCTCGAGATTTCAAATTTCGAGATGGTGATCTCGAGATTTGAAATGTCGAAAAGTTAATATCTCGAAATCTTTAATCTGATGAGTCAAATGTCGAGACCAGATGTCGAAACCTTTTCTCGAAATCAAGATTTCGAAATCCAAGATGTCGAAATCCTCAATGTCGAAATCTTTCAACCTGTAAAAATCAGATAATCAAAATCTGAAGATAGTTTCCTGTAGAGTTGAATGTCGAGATCTTCTGGTAAAGTTTTCAGCTCGAAAAACGTAGCAGAACCTGTGAAGATATAGGATGTCGAGATGCCTAGCTCGAGATATCTCGAAATCAAAAATTGCGTAAAACACAAACTGAAGTATACCCTTTGATCGCTTTGAAAAGGCGATTCCAAAGGTGTAACTTTTACAACTTTTGAACAAGAAACAGAATTACAGAGCAAAAAATCGACAGAATGAACTACGTTAACAAAAACAGAGTATTCTGCAGGAGTTCTTCTGATCGTTCTCGATCGGCTCTGATACCAATTGTTAGTCCCTGTTTCTGTAACAGCAATGAATAATCGATCTAACAAGGAAGATTAAACGTAAAGATGAACACAGAATGAATCACCGCAAAACCTTCTTTGATAAACCGTGGAACGTACAGTAGAATGATATAAGCGTAAGGCTATGAATAATAAGTACGACGTTCAACCTTTTCCTAAACCTCGGCTCCCTTTTTATAGGCGAGGTTTAGGTTAGGCGAAACAGGCTTTTGGCCTGTTTAAATGGGCCTAACACTTGGCCTGATTTCTATCTAATTTATGCACTATTTAAATACAAGGATTAAATATAAAGCTAATCTATGACCAACTTGATTCACAATAAAATATCTCCAACACCGGGATATCAACGCATATCCGTATGTATTCCAGCCTGGTTGACTTAGAATTGTAATGAATATCATTTGTATTATCTAGAGAGAGAAAGCTCTGCCGACACTTGAGAGAACTGATCTATCTGCTCTATAAACAATCAATACTGTTTTAATAGATCATTCCACTCTCCTGCTTCATTAATACTATTGTATGTGCATGAATTCCGCTGCAGTGATTGTTTGGTACACCTTTTCATTGGTTGAGGAAAGGATCAAATACACCATTCTACTATTTCCAAACCACCACTCAAGCCCTTCTACTAAAAAATATCATATAAGTACGCATATTTCTTAAATACAATCAAAGAAATCATTTTGACTTGCTACAACAAGTTATTTGTTTTAAAATAAAATAGGACTATTAATAAATCTTATAAAAAATCTTATAAATTTGAAAAATAATATAATAATAATATAAAAAACTTCATAAATGTAAAAATATATAAATAATTTAAAAAACATTAAAAATTTAAAAACCAAAACACTGAAATAATAAAGTGGAAATGCAAAACTATAAAATATGAAATGTAAAAACCTTTTAAATAGATGGAGAATATACAAATAATTTCAAAAATTCAAAAATATTGACTTTGAAAATCTGAAAGTTTTCACAACTTTTATCTATATATTTTTTTAAATATTTTCAAATGTTTAGAGTTTTTAATATAAAAACCTGTTATTACAGGTCAAAAACTAAACAAATGGCCAAATTGATCCATATTTCAAAGTAAGCGTACTTTTATGACAATTTTTTAGAACAATGGTTAAAGTGATGAATTGGAAATAGTGGAATGACTTGTTTGACCCTTTTCTCAAAATGATTTAATTCTCCCAATTTCCATATGCCACTTTAGCCCCTAGAGAATGCCTCAGAAGCAATAATATATAAGAAAAGGGAGAGGGGATCGCTTGGTTTGACACCCCTTTTAGATTTTACCAAAATAAATAAATAGGTGGCTTGTAAGGTATTCAAAATTATATGGATAAAAAGCTGAGAAAAAACAAATTTTGTAAAAATGTTTGATAGAAACTACTATGAAAGCTTGTCAAAAGCCTTAGCCATATCAAACGTAACCATTTTGTTAATACTATGTATCATTTCTCGAGTCACAATAACTTGATCACCAATATCTCTTTGCTCCATAAAGCCTGTCTGCTCTTTGGAGATGATTTTAGGAAAATTTGATCCGAGTCTTGTAACCATAGCTTTGGTGCAAATTTTGCTCACAAAGTTTGATAAGAAAATAAGCCTAGAATCAACAAAAGAATCTTACTTTTCTGATTTAGGAATCACAACAATAAAAGCACTTGACAAGCCCTTAGGAATTCTCCAACCCATAAGAAACTCCTGAGCAATCCTCACAACATCATCTCACACAATAGACCAATATATTTTTTAAAAATTACCATTGTACCCATCAAGACCTGGAGCACTATTTTGATTTAGATCCCAAACTGCTCTTTTCACTTCTTCCTTGTCTGGCATGTGAGTCATATAAAGATTTTCCGCACCACTAACGAGCTGTGGCATAAACTACTTGAAACCCTTCGAAGATACCATATCTTCCTTTTGCTTCCATTGTTTTCTCTTTAAGTTGTATTTCTAAAGTAAAAGAGCTTTCGTTTGGGACCATCTTTCCAAATAAACTTCCCCTCAAATCTTCCTCAATTCCTCTTTCAGGTAAAAGAACTTCTGTGGATCGTTGCGCTTACCGCTACACTAAAAGCAATCGTTGATAGTGAAGCACGCTCCTCCCCCTTTATAGCACAAGCAAAGCGCCACGCGGTCTGATTGCACCGGCAGGCTGGCTGTTGCTGGCACCGCATACCCGCGGCCCAACAATCTCCCCCCAGCACCTGCCAGCCTACAACTGCGCAGCATGCTGTTGCCGGGGGTCGAACCCGTGACCTTGGCTCTGATACCACTTGTGGATCGTTGCGCTTACCGCTACACTAAAAGCAATCGCTGATAGTGAAGCACGCTCCTCCCCCTTTATAGCACAAGCGAAGCGCCACGCGGTCCGATTGCACCGGCAGACTGGCTGTTGCTGGCACCGCATACCCGCGGCCCAACAACTTCATTTTCACAAGCTTTAATGTCCTCAAAGTTATTACCAAAAACCTCCTTATTCTAGGATTTTAAATATGTTTTAACACACCGAAGCTTATACACAATCCCTCTCATACCACCATCATAACTATAGGAATTCCATTTATGTAAGACAAACTCCAAATATGAACAAGATAGCCACATATTTTAAAAGACCCAGGACTAGAAAGGCCCCTATTACTACATTGAATCAACATAGGATTGTGATCTGATGGAGCCTTATTAAGAAGGGAAATTTGAATAGTATCAGATTTATTAATAAAGAGTTTATTCAAAAGGAATATGTCTAACCTCCTCCAAACTCTAACATTTGCTCTAATACCTGTCCAGGAAAACATAGGTCCATAATAAGGAAGGTCAATAAGATTGCAAGCAGGTATGCAATATGAGAATTATAAATCTCCCTTGAGCAATGGTAAAGCACTTCCTTGGTGGTCTCCATGACTTGCAATAGCATTGAAGTCCCCCTATTATCTAGAGTTCATCCATACTACTATAAATAGAACTGAGAGCATCCCAAAGTTTGCTACGAACCATATAGATATGACAACCATGAACTACAGTAAACCAGCCTTTAAAACATTACTCTGGATGCAAAAATTCACAAATTGAGTGTGCCAAGTGATCCGAGATATACTCGTAATGGAACTATTTCAAAAAATTCATATCTTAATGTTTGAAGAATAAAGAACCTCATGCAAACCAAGAATCTGTTTAAAGGCATTAGCTTTAAAAATGTCAACTATAGGCTCAATCACCACCATTAAATGGACCGTCCATTGCTTAATTAGGGAAAATAGTCTGGAGCTGGAAAACTTCAGACCCTTAACATTCCAAATAAGACTAATCATTTAGAGAGGGAAGGCAAAGCCTGAGAAGATCGAGCTGCATTCTTAGTAATTCTACTGGACATAACCTCCTTAGGAACTCACTTTTTGGAACCCCGTTTAATGATTTTAATACACCCTTCTGTATCCTCTACATTTGCCCCTCCAAAAGGATTATTATTATTATCATCATCATCATCATCATCATCATCATCATCATCATCATTATTATTATTATTATTATTATTTATTGTTTTAATTGCCTCATGCTCTTCTAGACCTCCACATTCTTCCCTTCCTCAGAGTTTTCATTTGTTGCCTCTTGCTCTTCTGTGTCTTCCACATTCTCCCCTCTCTTAGGTTTTAATTTATTGCCTCTTGTTGTACTATGTCTTCAACATTATCCCCTCCTTCAGAATTATATGTCAATGTATTTGATGCCTCTTGTTGTTCTTTATGTCTAATCAGGATCTCTCCTCTCTCTTGAATCTCAAGTCAAGACTCCAGCAGATCGAGAATGAACTTCATTATAAGTTTTATGTTGTTCCCCATCTGAGCAGGACTCCTTGTGAACCAATTCAGGATCATATTCCATCTTCTCAGCCAACTCAGAAAGATGCAAGCTAAGTCATAATATGTGAGAAATCTTTAAGCTTATTTACCGTTCTTATAACTAACCCCTCAAACCCTACATAACTTTCCTCTCTTGCGCATCAT